>JACAXG010000008.1:2092850-2771183 GCA_018881555.1 Amblyornis subalaris | reverse complement strand
CCATCTTTTGGGGRTCTGGGAGCAGCTGGAGGGATCCTTTGTGCTTCTGAATTAGCCCAAGTGGCTGGGCAGCACTGGTGTGGCAGTATTATTGCTATCATTTAAGAGTCTGTGTGAGGATTTTACTGGAATTCGGTGCTCTGGAGCACTTTCTTCAGGCCACGGGATTCCTGGCAAAGGCAGTGCCCTGGAACTCTGTCCAGGTCCCGGTTTGATCCTCAAGATGTGTTTGCCTTCCAAGCAGCGAGGAGAGACTGAACTCCCCAGTCAGGGTGTTTTTCCTCCAGCTCCTGACCCAGTTTGGTGTTTTCCAGGTAGGACCTTCCGCGGGAGGATCTCCACCAGGGAGATCAGCCTGACGAACCTGCAGCTGCAGGACAGCGCCGTGTTCCAGTGCGAGGCCACCAACAAGCACGGCTCCATCCTGGCCAGCGCCAACGTCAACGTGCTCAGTGAGTGCCCCAGGAGTGTCCCCTCCACAGCACAGAGCCCACAGCCCAGGCTCCCACCCTGCTGCCTGCATCCCCACAGCATCTCTTTTGCCCAGGTTTCAAGAAATATGGTCCAAATTAATGCAACGAGTCTCATCGTGGGTGATATTATGTGGTTAGCACAGACACTGCTGAGCTTTGATATATTCTGCGTTTTAAAAACATRGTTGTGCTTGGGCTCAAAAACTTGAATTCAAATGTGGTGAAAGCACTGGGGGCTGGATTGTGAACCCACAACTCTGGGTTTGAATTATTAAGTGTATTGTTAATCTTTAATTTCAGTCGTGATGCTCCCTTTGAAGAAAGGGAGTGAGGGGATTTAATAAAAAAGATCTCTAGAGGCAGCAGAACTGGATCTGTTTTCTGTCCTGGGGCACGCTGGTGTTTCAATTTCTGAYGTGTCCAGCAGCAAACCCCTGTTATCTCTGTGTTATCTCTGTCAGTGAAGCTTCYCAGAGCTCAGCTTTTCAGTGCTGCTTGTTCCAAACAGTGAAATTCCCATTAAGCGCCCTCAGCCTTTGGCCCGTGCTGGAAAAGGGCGTGATGCAGGGACAATATTTCTATTCCCAGATCTGAAATGCAGTGCTGCTCACCCTGCATTCTCTCCTGCAGATATTGCCCCCCTAATACTGACCTCAGACGGGGAAAACTACGCCACGGTCGTGGGTTACAGCGCCTTCCTGCACTGTGACATTTTYGCCTCACCTGCAGCAGATGTGAGATGGTAAGAGACTGGGAATTGGGGYTTTCACGTGAAACAAGGCTCCCCAAAGATGGAAGAGTCTGCTAGTTGTTATTTCTGTGCAGTTAAGAATAGAAATCTGTAACAAAACTGTGTATAATCTATGGGGTTTGTGTTTAAACGCACTTTTAAGAATTCTGAAGAGGTGGTTTGTAGAAAAAGAGCTAATGCAAGTCCCCAATACCTGTGTGAGACAAGTGCCGTTAAGCAAAGTCGTGGTATATACAGCCAAATGCTGCTTCATCTGCCTCAGTTTAGTGTTGGCAACTCTTTTAAGTTTGGACACACTGTTGAGGTGGAACTGCAGTGACTTACAGAACATATTCACCTGGACATGGTTCCGTAGGGCTGGAAATCACAGGATTGTCACAGCAGGTGACAGGTGCAGTAAACTTGCAGGTGGCAGCTGTAGATTAAACACAGAGCAGTTTAAAGGCCTTTTTAGGCACTATCACTGCAGGTTTGGTGTGGAGGACTCTCATGACCCTTCACGATTTGCTGCACGTGGATAAAGTGTCCCATTAATCCCACTTCAGCTGCCCAGTGGCGGAGCTGAGTCCCAAAATTCCCATGCAATAACCCCCTAACCGTGAAATAACTCCTCCYGCAGCCCTGGCAGTGACCCAGGCCTGTGTGTTGATCATCTTTAGGACGAAGGATGACAGCATCGAGCCCCTCTCAGCGTTCCGCTATGAGCTGAACAGGAACGGCACCCTGGAGATCAAGGACACRAGGAAGGAGGACTCGGGATCCTACGCCTGCTGGGCTGCAAACTCCGTGGGGAAGAGAGCAATCACTGCCAACCTGGATATAAGAGGTCAGGTCCCGCTTGAGGACAGGAAAAAACTGTCACGGCTGCTAAGGTTTTATGTTTATAATTTTTCAGTAAATTTGTAACTAGGGAATATTCRGTCCAGGATACAGATTTATTCTGTGAAGTTAGGAATTCTCTGGRTGCCGTGACTGGAATTGTCACAGGTCTCATACGTTTGTAGCCTTCAATACAGTCCCAACTTTTCACTTGGATTTCTCCATGTTCATACATGATGTTCACCTTCTTATTGACACTTGCACCAAAAAGCCACCAAAAATGTGCAATTTACACCTCCATCGGCTTCATTATCTGGAAAGGATTTTCCCTCCTTGCCGCTGGCCCTGTTACACTCAGAGCAGGTTCTTGGSTGACCCTTGGGAGCCCTCCCTGTGCTCCTGGGCTTGGTGAGCAGAYGTGTTCCTGCTTCTCCCACAGCTCTGGGATTCCTCCTTCCCTAAAGCTCCTTCCCACCTGTTGATCAGAAGGTGCATCCCAAACGGAATTAACTCCCACAGGAGACACCAAGCACGCTCCAGGATAAGCTGGGGGTGCTGCTGCTTTAAGGACTTTCCACTGGGCTTTTGCCTGTTTGGTGATAAATATTTGTAAATAGAGCAAAAAAAAATTCCTCAGATGTGTTTACTGATATATTTTCCATCCGTACCTTGTGCTCCAGCTCTGTTTGAAGGAATTTCTGTGGTTGGTTGGCAGGAGGGGTTTTCCCTGGAGGGGTGTGATAGCAGTGGGCAGCTTGTGTTGAGCACACAGGTTGCATTTAGTGGGTTTGATACAAATTTACTTAGGATTTAGGGCTTGCCAATAAAAAAAACACCTTAAATACTCAATTAGCAAAGTCCTCTGAAGGGCTCTCTGATGCACGTTTGCTGTGACAAACTTGAGGAAAAAGCCCACTCTTTCTGTTCTGTTTCCACCCACTCCTTTTGCTTTGTAAATTTTACAGTGGTAATAAACATGAAAATGTACAACGAAATTCTCACAGAGTAACATTTTGCTGCAGAAATAAATTCTGCTAAGTGCTTTCTTCTTACTTATTCATCTGTTTCTGCATTAAGATTACAGTCAATTAAAAGAACAAACTTGATTGCAATAATTTTTTCTCACTTGACTTTAATAAGCTTGTAATTTTTCTTGGATCATTGCCAAAGCTTATTTCAAATGGCAATTAAACATAAAAATCATATTCAAGCCTTTTATTTTTTTTATCATCCATCTTGTGACAAGCTGCTAACAAGGATTTTCACCTGTGACTTTTTTTTTTGTGGATGTTTTTTGTGTATTTTTTTTCCTGGAGCTCTTTGGTTTGGAGAGCGAGCAAAAAACTGTTTCGAGGTAAAAAATGTTCCAAGATGAAAAAYGTTTCGAGATAAGAAATTAAATCCTGGCAAATATCTATTTCAAACCCCACCATCCTTCACTTCAAATGTTTGTGTATATAGCAAAAAAAAAAAAGACACGATTGTTGCTCCTGAGGTTGATTTTTATATATGAAGTGCTCGGTGAAAACTTGATGTAATAGTCCCTCTCTCTCCTAATCAAAGTGTTTTTCTGTGATCAATCAGATGCTACCAAACTTGTTGTTACTCCGAAGAACCCCCGAGTGCTGAAATCACATTCGGTTTTATTGAAATGTCAGGCTGAGTATGATTCCCACTTGAAACACAGCTTTAAATTATCCTGGAGGAAGGATGGGGGTGAGCTGCCAGTCAACAGCACGGGAGGTGGCAGGTGAGTGGGGAAGGAGCAAGGCCGTCCTTGATCTCAGCTGGATCGTGTGGTGTGGTGCTGCAGCAGGAGTTTCATTAAACGTGAGCCTTAATGGCTTGAAATGCAAATTTGTGTCTGCAAGGATCCTGCGTGCGACGCGCGAATGGATCTGCATTTCATACACACGGAAATATAAATATAAATATAAATATAAATGCAGCTCTGTGAGCCTGGAGCCAGATGATTTGGGGGTTTATTAACTCTCTCACCATCACAGCAGAATATCAAGTTATATATTTATAAATTTATAATACTTTTTTATATATATATAACATATAAATTTTGGTTCAAGCCAAAAACACAACCCGGCCCTAAAAAACACAACCCGGCCCTAGTGCAGTCAGCTGCAAAGTTGTTTCTCCACTTCAGTGGAACCAGTATTTTCCTGTAGTTTGCACTTTTTTGGCCAAATCAAAGTCTCTGCAATGTTGAAGCAAATGGAAAACAGGTTTCAGGGATTCTGCCTAAAATCCTACATGTAAAAGCAATGAGTTTTTCCTACACATGAGTTTAGGACTTGCAAGTCCAGGCTGAATTTTGCCCTATTTTTGTGTTCCCATTGACCTCAAGGAGCTGGAGCTCAGCCCTTATTCCATAGGAAGGATCCCACAGTGGGCAATCAGATGTCTTTATTAATTCCCACAGGAKAGAGTTGGTTTCCTAAATACTGCAAAGCTGGAGGGGTTGAAAATCCTGCTGAGCCCACGTAGRGAGGGGAGGCAGTGCCAAGGAAATGCCTTGTCTGCCACAGAACCCATGTCCTTGGATTCATGGCAGCTTCCCTGGTGCTTTGGACATGACACAAGCGCCTTGGGAATGCTCAGCTTTCCTCARCCCTTTCAAAAATTCCATCATAAACCCCATATATTTGTCTCATTAATGACATGCCAAAATCCTATGTCCCAGGCGCTCCTCCAGTGCATACCAATGTGGTTCTTTTCAGAGCAGGATTGACAGGCCCACTTCCAGCCACGCAGGCTAAATTGCTTCMAAATGCAAATAATAGTCCACAGCTCAGTGTAAAACAGACCCACAATGACATTTTAATGCGATAGGCCCAGTGTGCAACTATTTAATCAAAATGTCCCGTGCCAAGTTCTTTTATGAACAATTTTTTGGTGAACAACGTGTCTCTGTCATGTTCGTCTTACAGATTTTTCTCACCCTTACTACCTTTTTTTTTTTGGCCCTGCAGGATCATTCTGGACAGGGATACCCTGTTCATATCCAGTGT
The DNA here is from genome assembly GCA_018881555.1 of Amblyornis subalaris. NCBI lineage: Eukaryota > Metazoa > Chordata > Aves > Passeriformes > Ptilonorhynchidae > Amblyornis > Amblyornis subalaris. Next base: position 2,766,117 of record JACAXG010000008.1, on the reverse strand, counting down.
GATGCTGGAGGACCAAGGAGTTTACACGTGTGTGGCCAGCACTGCCCTGGACGCTGCCCAGGCCGAGGCGCAGCTGATCGTTCTGGGTAAGGCTCGGTCTTCCCAGTGTGGAAACAGCTCCGTGCAGCAGGAATTGCCCCTGCAGCACTTCTGCTTCTCTGCTGCTCAATAACCCAATTTCACAGCCTCTCACTCCTTCACCTCATCCCTTATCTCCTGGAATGGCGATGCTGGCACAGACTTGATTTCTATTTAATCTTTGTTGCAGTAAGGCGAGGCAGCGTTTTTGTCTCAGTTCAGTGGCTGCAGGAGTGGCCCAGGCTGGAAGGTGTAAGGGCATGTTAAGAACGGCTCTGCTGCTGCTTTGGAGTCCTTGGTCAGTCCTTCACCCCACTTTACTGGAGGTTTGCACAAGAATTGGACTATTTTTTGAAGGACATCAGGCCAGTATTTGGATGTGCAGCTCCTCTGAAGATCAGTGAGAGTTRAACACCTAAAAGGATTCATAATCTCTGTGAGCATAAATTATTGTCCAGGGGCAAAGAGCAGAGAAAAGCCTTGATCCCCTGTCTCTGAAGCTTGACCTTGTGTGAGCATCCTCACAACCTACATCCCTCCCTGAGGGACCACTTGGAATTCAGGGGCTGAACTTGTGGGGTGCTGTTGCACATGGACCCAAAGGCAGCAGCCAACAGCCACAATTCTGCTTTGTGGTCACAATTTTGACCAGCCTGGTCTAGTGGAAGKTGTCCCTGCCCATGGCAGGGGAGCTGGAATTCAATGTTTTTTAAGGTCCCTTCCAACCCAAACCATTCTTGTGATTTCGTGATTCTGTGACAGATTTGCATCATTTTAATTACATTAATCTTTGCTTCATTTTACATTTTATTTATTTCTGGCAGWGATTGCAGCAAGAAATAAGTCAATCTGCCCTTCAAGATGTTTTTGCACTTTAAAGGAGTGATATTTTTCAGTAAATTAGGAGGATGCTGTGCACACTATTTATGGTTCTGTGTCCTTCAGTGCTGTATAATTCAAAATGTTTGCAGACTATTTGTTACTTTACTTATGAAAATTTCATAAAGCACTTGATTMCTTTTTAAAAAGGTGGTTTGCAGAAGAAGCAAAACAGTTTTTGTGCTCTTTTCGCTTGTTTATTGCGTATGAGAAAGGTCATGGTGGATTAACAATATCTATCATTTTCCAAGTGAAAAATTCAGGTTTCTTTTGTAGTGAAAGACTTGTAGGACAACTGAAGAACACCAGAACGTGGTTAACTAAGAGTAAAATAATTATTCAATTAGAATAATTTTAAGTTTTTATTGTATGTTTAATGAACAGGTAGAGGGGTGGGTGTTTTTAAGATGCACCATCACCATCTTTAAATGAGTCTATTGGATTTTAACCAGAGATGCTCTAAGAATAGAAGAGCAAAATGCCTGTAGGTTAAACTCTGCTTTCCTGATTTTTCCCAGGTACARCAGAAGTAGGGAGAGAAATACAAAGAAAAACAAAGAAAAAAAAAAACCCTGCTCAGAGCAGTGTCAATACCTATTAATGATTGAATAGATCTTGGGCTTGATTTGGAAAGAAAAATCTGTTGCTGCAAGCCCAGTGATGGGGGCGGATGGAAATGCACTCAAGAAGGATTTTGTGTTTACAAGGGAAAAATCAACCGGAAGATTCCGGATCTTTGAAAGCAATTCCCACTTTCCACAGTTTGTCCGTTGTGAAATCAGAAGGTGTTCTACCATCTTCACTGTGCTCTTCCAGTCCTCTGGAAAACCCCGGGACAAGCAGAACCACCTTGCTGTGCTCTGACACTCCTTCTTTCTCTCCCAGATGTTCCTGACCCGCCAGAGGAGCTCCAGCTCTCGGAGCACCAGAACCGGAGCGTTCGCCTCTCCTGGAAAGCCGGGGCCAGCCACAACAGCCCTGTTAATGGTAGGAAGGGGATTTTAGCGTCATTTTTTGTGCTGGTCAGAATCCTGGCACGCCCTGTSTGTCACAGGGCACAAACCCTGCTCACGGCCACGCTGAACCCCTTTAACTGTGACAGTTCATTTGTTGTAGGTTCATTCCCACCCACGCTGGTTTTTACCTTTTTTTTTCCTTTGTTTTTTGTCTGTTTTCCACCCCAGAGTCRATCGTAGAGTTCGAAGAGAACCACTGGGAGCCGGGGAGGTGGCAGGAGCTCAGCARGGTCCCGGGGAATGGCACCACAGCCCTGCTGTCCCTGGCGCCCTACGTGAATTACCAGTTCCGCGTGGTGTCCGTGAACGCCGTGGGCAGGAGCCGGCCCAGCAAACCCTCCCTGCGCTATGCAACCCCTCCAGCTGGTAAACCTGGGGCTGCTTTCCTAAATATGAGTGGGTTTTGGGAATATCTGCGCCCTCCTGTGCTTCAGAGGGGGTGAAGAAGTCGGGGCAGCTTGTGCTGCTCGGTGGCAGCCCCGAGGATTATTAAAAATAGATTCTGTGGGGGGAAATACCCACAGCTGCTTCRGTGGGCTGGAATAACCCTCAGTAATTTTGGTGACCACTTAAATTAACTCTATTAATGAAAGTAGTGCATTTTCAGAGGAATAAACTCAACTGGAGGATGTCTCAGGACAAGGCATTGTTACCCATCTTCTGATATTCTATATTAATGTCAACTAGATGGGAGCCCTGCTGGCGTGAATTCTTCAGTGATTGGTAAAAAGARTAGCCCAGCAGTTGCACATCAAATGTCCAGGCGTAGTTTTGAGCATTTGATGCGCAGTCAGAAAAAAATCTAAATTTTAATGACCTCAGCTTGCCGTGCTGCGTAAAATTCCAGAGGATGCCAAAGGGARGAGTCCACGCTGCTGGGTTTTCCTCCCAGGGTACCTCCAGCACCTCACTCTGCTGATTTTCCACCCTTTGCAGCCCTTCATGGACAAGCAGTTCCCAGAGAAGGGCTGGGTTTACAGGGGGCCTTCCAGGAGCACCAAGCTTGTCAGAAATCTCCATTTTCAGAGCGTTTCACTGAGGCAGAAAATGTTGTCTCCCTGAAAGTCGTTTTAGAGGCCAACTGTTCAGTGCAGCATTTGCATTCCTTGGCATTTTTCTCTCTTTTTCCTCCCGTTTACATCAATTCCAGGTTCTTCTTCAGCTTTTCAGCTGCGTGTGTCCCTGTAATGATGCACCTTCTGTTTGCCGTCCCCACAGGGAGAGAAATCTCCTCCTCATAATCCCCCTGCATCTGGTGCCTTCAAATCCAAAAGTCACAGTTCCACATTAGCTGGTGGCTCCAACCAACAGGGGCACTTAGGAATCCAAACTGCATCACCAASGTGTTTGGGTCACGTCAGCTTTGCTGATCCAAGTGATTCATCTCGTGGGTGTTTTTGGTTGAAGTGTCTTTCACTGATWGGGAAATTTGACATCCTTTTTGGCRCTGAAATGCTAAAGAAATGCAAATAAAACCTGGGATGTGCAGACTAACCTTGTCACTCGTGTGGTTCCAGCTCCAGACAAGAACCCAGAAARCATCCGAGTTGAAGCTTCTGAGCCGAATGAAATGGTGATGAAATGGGAGGTAAGGAAATATCAGCAAAACCTTTAGGAATGATCTTTATTCTTCTSAAAGGTGAATTTGACGTAATGTATACTGATTTTTCACCCTTGGTACCGTTTTTGTTTCAAAAGACAGATTTTTATGTCTAACTTAACAGGATATTCAGAAAACATGGAAGTCCTATAAAGCATAGTGAGAATTCCCCAAAATTTGCTCTTCTCTGGTTCTTGTACTCGAGAAAGCGCCTCAAATAATTGTGGTCTTACCCTGCTCTGCAATTAAAATTACCAGCCAGGCCCAGGGAGGGGATGGGCGACTCATGACTTCCAGCCTGGAAGTTTAAAAATGCCACAGATCCCTTGTCCGAGAGAATGTGAGCTTGAATTTTTCCACCAAGAAATGTGGATAAACCTCCAAAGCCTGTGATATGCATCAAAGGAATCATGTCAAAGTCTCRAGGATGGTTTCCAGCCTTCAGATTTCCTGGGTTTTAAGCTCAGAGCTTCTGTGCCAACAGTTGAGTTTTATATCCCTTCGTTTAACACAAATATCCACAACCRTGGAAGGAAGCATATTTTTGTTGAGGCTGGAATTACACACAATTTCCAYGAGATTTGCTTCTCAATCTGCTGCTCCCAGCAAAGAAAAACAAATGTTTCCCCAGTCATGGTTTGGGTTATGATTTCATCCRAAAGGAGATGGCCCTCTAGATCCGTGCGCTTGGATTGGAATGGGAATTTTAGCCCAGGGCAGGGAAGACAATCCTGCCTCTCAGAAAASGCTGGACTCGTTCTTGGAGGTCTTTTCCAACCTTAATGGATGTGGAAATGCAGAGTGGTGGTACCCAGGATGGTTACTGGGAATTACTGGGATGGCCACACATCTTTGAGCACAGAGAAGTTCGTAATCGCTGCTCAGACAGGGCAAAAGTGGAAGTGAAAGCTGAGCCTGAAAGGAGAGAATGGGATGGAAAGGCTTTGTTAAATCTTGTTGAATCATTAAAATGTTGTTAGACAGGATATTCATTTATTTATGGCATTTCCTGTGTGCTTTTCAGAGGAACTGCTGGGCACTGCACATGCTATTTCTGACAGACAAAGGCTGCAAAACGATGTTAATCTGCCTATTTTGGATTAAGAGACCAGCTGAGCTTTAGTGACTGGATTTTCAGCCAAGGATTTGCAGCATTAAGGGAGATCAAAATAAGAGTCAAGCAGTGCTGCAATTTGACTCTATACGAGAAGTAATATTTTATTAGGAATTTTTTACTTCTTCAGCTCCTCTTGAAAATCCCGTTCCCTGGGATCTTTGCCATGGAGCTGGTGCCTGTTAGAAAGCTGCCCAATCTACCAATTCCTTTGCCACAGTCATCCCAAAGGTCCTCACAGCAGGGCAGATCAGTGGGAATTTTTGCAGATCCCACAGATTTAGGTCTCCCCGTGCACGAGGAGCATTAATGGGGCGTCACTTCCTGCTGGTAATTGAGGCCATTTCATGTCAGACCTCTGTGTGCAGCTTGGATACCAACCAGCTATTATATATTTAATATTTGCATATATTTCAATGTTATTAAAAGCAGGCTAAATGGCGGGAAACACCCTCAGCTGTTCAGTGGACTGGAATAACCCTCAGCATTTTTGGTAGGGCAGGTGACTGTTTAACTTTATTAATTAAAGTAGTGCATTTTCAGAGAAATAAAATCAGCTTTAAAATGTCTCATGACAAGCTATTTCTATACATCTAATATTTTACAAATTCATGTTAATTAGCTGGGAACCCTGCTGGGATGAATTCTCCAGCTGATTGGTAAAAGCAGAGTGGCCCAGCAGTGGCACATTAAATGTCCAGGCGTAGTTTCAAGCATTTGGTGTGTACTTAGAACAAATCTAAATTTTAATGACCCAACCTCGCTGCGCTACATAAAATTCTAAGATAAAATGCAAATTTTATCTCTGCTAAAAGGCACACGCAGCCTCATGCCAAAATACGCAGTTGAGCCGTGCTGAAGGCGTGTGGTTTCACACCACACGGGAAAACCTGGGGCAAAACAAAACCTGACGTACGTGGGATGCAGAAATACCTCCTAGCAGTTCATCTGGATTTTAATCCAACTGTTTCTCTGCCTTTCACCCTCCTTTCTCTTCAAGTCATGACGTTGTTCTTCCACTCATCCTAAAATTAACGTGACAGCGAAAAGTTACAGCTTGGGGTTTTTTGCCCCGTTAACGCTTTCCAAAATCACTCCCCCCTCCCCTGGGCTGCTGTTTCATGATTTCTCTTTTGACTTTCCCCAGCCCCTGAAGCCCATGGAGAGGAACGGGCCGGGGCTGGAGTACAGGGTCAGCTGGAGGCAGCGCGGGGTGGAGGCCGACTGGAACGAGGAGATGGTGAAGAAACACTCCCTGAGTGTGAGGAACGTCCCCACCTTCGTGCCCTACGAGATCAAGGTCCAGGCAGTGAATAATTTAGGATCAGGCCCCGAACCGAACGTCACCATCGGGTACTCAGGAGAGGACGGTGAGTGGCAGGAACTTCCATGTGAAAATGGGGGGGTTTTGTGCTCGGATGTGGAGCACAATGATGGATTAGGCAGCACGAAGCTGCTGGAATGCCAGCGCTCAGCCTGATGGGCTCCAGGAGGCATGGACGTGATCCGTGCTGCAGTGTGAGGGGTTTTTTGGAAAGGTCGCTTGTGCTCTCATTAATCTCAGTCGCTGGTTTAATCTGGGTGCTTGTTTGAAGGCCACAGTCCATCAGAAGTCTCTGAAGTGTAGCAGTCGTGTTGTGCTTGGTGGGAAAAGCGTCTTCAGGTTTTCTGAGGCTCGACCCAACAGTTTAACCCTGTCAGAAGTTCAATGCTCTGACAATTAGGGACAAACTCACAGGCACTGGGTGCTTAAGTGAGTTTACAGACAATGGCACAATCCCACGTGTGAGTGTGTTACCACGTCCATGATTCCCTAAAGAATGTGTTGCCTGCTCCAGCCTGGGTTTGTGTCCCGTGGTTTTCCGTGACTCCCAGGTGGAGTTTCAGTGTTGGAAATGGACTTGGTGGTCAGACAGGAGAATCCCCACTGCACACCCAGAGGTGGGAAGGGAAGGGTTTGGTGGTGCAGAAGAGGTGGTGAATAGTGGGAACAAGAAGAAAGAAACTCCGCAGCATGTCCTGTTTTCTTGTCTGTCTATGATGAGTCTAATTTTATACCTATCAGTGGAAAATCTTCCTTGCAATTCAGTTGTCAATGGATCAAGGCCTCCTTTTTTTCAGGCACTGTAATAGCTCTGTGTTATGCAGTGATTAAAATCCTACTGTTTAATGAGCTGAGTTGTAAAATGAAATTGATTATAAAAAAACCCTTTATGGTTGCCTTCTTGAGTGCCGTGTTAATCATTTTTTTATTCTTCTCACTGCTGTAAGCATTGCTTGAAACAGGAAGTCGTAAATACTGGTGTAGAAATTCATGCGTCCCAATGCACATGTATTCCAACCCTCAGCAGAAAACCCTGCTATGGAAAAAGAATATTTATTGGCCCATTCCACCCAGTGGATGCAGGTGGAATGGCTTTTTGCTTGCCTGCAGTGAGACTGCGTGAAGTGGTACAGCTGGAGCTGGAAAGCCAAGCCCTGGAGCTGGAAACAGTGTGAATCTGAGCTCTTGGAAGTGTCTGTAACACCTGGGAATTTTGTTTTTATAGTTCCAGATGCTGCTCCTTCGGGCGTGTCAGTGGAGGTTGTGAACAGCACCCTGGTCAGAGTCTTCTGGTTTGGGATACCAAGGGACAGAGTTCGTGGACACTTAAGAGGCTACAAGGTTACAAATTTTCTCTATAAATATTTGTATGTAGTTGAGTAAACTATTAAATGAGTCCCAGGTTTCAATCTTTCATTTTTGGGAAGGAGAGGCGATCACGATTGTGTTCAGCCCCATACGGCATAATTTGTTACAGAAATCCCAATCTCCACGCAGGTCAGTTGGTGGAAAACAAAAAGCATGCTGGATGGAAAGAGGCATCATCCAGAGAAACAGTTCCTAACGTTTGTGGGAGACAGGAACTCTGGGATGATTCCTGGCCTAGAGCCCTTCAGCGAATTCCGCCTGACGGTTTTGGCTTTCAACTCCAGAGGAGATGGCCCCGAGAGCTCCCCCGTGGTGTTTGAGACTCCAGAAGGAGGTAAGGCACAAGGAGAATGTGGGATGGAGGGTCATAAATGGGCATTGTCCTTGGAACAAGGTAAGTTGATTCCCTTATTTAAGGTGATTGTAAAATCTCCGCTGTTTGTAGAACCCGTCACTTGAAAGGGGAGCTCTGGGTGTTGAGCTAAATTATATCCTCATTTAACAAGCATTTGTAGGGACAGACCTGTTCACTCTTCTCTAAAAGCTCATCCCTGTGTCTTCCAGTCCCTGAACAACCTCGTTTCCTAAGGATCCTGAACTTTGACAAGGACTCTGTCACCCTCTCCTGGGGACTTCCCAAGAAAGCCAATGGCCACCTCACCGGCTACATCCTGCAGTACCAGATAAGTACGTGCTTGGCTTGCTGTGAGTTTGGAACTGAAGCAGGGTTAGTCAGAGAAAGCTCAGAGGTGTGATGTGCACACAGGCTGCCAGAGGGCAGGCTGCACTCAGCTTCCAGAGCTCAAAGTTCTCCATGCAATTTTCCCATGGAAGCTCCCGCCGCTGCCGTTCCCTATCCCACATTTATGGGCTAATTCAATTATTTCTTATTGGCAAATTATACCTAATGTAGTGGTTAAGAAGACCCATAAATTGTAGGTGCATTTTAGTGAAGTGAAACTCACTCAATGCAAAATAAATTGTGATGAGAGCACTTTATAAAGCCACATTAATATAGATCTGCACATTATGTCAGGGAGCTTCTCCCCCCTGAGGTGCCTCAGCAGAAACACAAAGAACCACCTGAGTCGTGCTGTTGAGCAATCCCACTGAGAAACAACCAAATACCAGGGATTTCTTTCTTTCTTGCCTAGCAAAGAACTGAGAAACAGAGACAACCTCAGGCAAGACCCAGTACTTGGCCCAGACTGCCACATCACCACTTGTGTGGTGTTGTGACAATTCAGGGTGGTTTATATGTTTTTCGAGGATGGAAAAGGATTAGACTGTGCCCTATTTATAAAAAAACCAACAAAACATACTTTTCACTTCTCTCTGCTGATAGCAGAACTGCTCGGTTGCCTTTGCAAACAGGAGCTGGAGTCTGGATCTTCCCTTTGGTTTTTCGTGATTGTGGGCAGAGACTGGATCTATTTACAGAACCCCAGAGGGGCTCAGGTTGGAAGGACATCTGGGATGGCACAGGATTGCATCCAGAGGGTTCTGGAATATCCCCAGTGAGGAGACTCCACACCCTCTCTGGGTGACCTGTTCCCGTGCTCGGTCACTGCCCAGGAAAGTTCTTCCTCACGTTCCAGTGGAACTTCCTGGGCATCAGCTCCTGCCCATTGCTGGACACGCCCAGCAGAGCCTGGTCCATGCTCTGACCCCTCCCTTTGGATATTTGTGTATATTTATAAGATCCTCTCTCAGTTTTCTCACAACCCCTAATTCAGCTACCASCTCTGAGGAGGGTGAGCACAGCACCACCACCACCCTCGAACTCGCTGGTGAAACTTTGCAGATGCTTGGAAGCAGAGCAAGGAGCAATCCATAGACATTTAATGATCTGGGAGACAGCCATCCTCACCTCCCACTCAGGCTGTGCATATCTGCAGTCAGAGAGCTTCCTGAGAGCAGCAATAGCTCACCGAGCCACCGGGAGATGGACACGGAGGATATAAATCCCATTTAATCCCTGGCAGGAAGGGGAGACACACTCACCCAGCCCTCCTGCTTCCCACTCCCTGCCGAGTGCTGCCTCCCGGGGCGGGTCAGGATGCGTTTCCCGTGGATGTGACCGAGGTGCTCTTCCCTTGCAGTCAACGAGACGCGGGCGGTGGGGCCGGTGAGCGACGTGGGCGTCTCCAACCGCTCCGCGCTCGGCTGGAGGCTCCAGGGGCTCAGCCCCAGCACCAGGTACAAGTTCTACGTCAAGGCCTGCACTGCCAAGGGCTGCGGGAAGGCGGCCACGGAGGAGGGACTCACGCTGGCCCAAGGCAGTAAGTCCACAGCCGATCTGTTTGTGTGGAAGAATCCACTGGGAATAATCCAGGCTTGGCGTTTCCTTTGTAATYAGGGGGAGTGAGTTTGTTTTTCTTGCCACGAGAGCGATCAATGGACTTCTGAGTGTGGCCGTGCAGCTCTTCAGGTTCCRTTTTGCTGGGCAGCTCTGTTTGTGTTCCCACCCATCAGCTCCTTAAGCCAGGCTGGAATGGGTGAATTCCATTCAGGCCCGAGCRGAAAACTGAAGATGCAGATAATCTGGTCTCAGTAATGTTATAAAAATAAATTCTGTCCGTGCACGAAGATGGGGGACTGCCAGCAACATCAGGGTCAGCTGTTCGACATGGAAAACCCAGATAAACATAAAAGTTGACTGAATTTGATCCATTATTTATGATTATTTTATCAGAGACTGAGAGTGAGCATTTGTGTGCCACTTACACCCTGTGCTGAAACACTGATATTCGGTGATTTAAAGGAAAACCCCGAGCCCTCTATGATAGCTCATCTTTCACTTTCAGCTGAAATGAAATAAAATGTACTGTGCTCAGCAAGTCTGAGCGCTCCTCAATACTGAGGAGCAGCTCCTTGCTATTAATCAGAAACCATTGCTGGGCACTTCCCTCAGGGAAGGAGAAAGAGAATGTGATAAGCAAAGAAGTCCTGGCTGCATCACTTTTAGCAAAGATAACAGTCTGCAGCAATGCTGATGTAAAATAGAAAAATGGTCCCTGTTGCACCATGTCCTGTTGGACTTCTAAGTTGAAGAATTCTTTCCAGTTACTGCTCAAACATGTGAAAAGTATTTTAAACCATCATTCCCAGSTGAGGATCCAGTAATGAACCACCATTTGTTTTCTCAAGTAGTAAAACTCCCTCTCAACTTGCAGACTCTCTCTTGTGGCCTCCAGTCTCACTGTAGTATACAGGTACTCACCTAGTAGCAACTATTAATCACCATGATTTAAAATTTAYTCCTCATTAAGGAAAGAATTTTTTTTTTTTTTCCAAGCTAAAAATACATCATTTCCCCTCATTAGCTGCTTTTGCTGGCCTTCATTGGGCAGCCAGAAGAATGTGTTTTGACTCCTTGAGAGTCCATAATTTCTTGGAATAACCTTGTCAGGGTTTATGAGATGTTGCCATTCATTTTGTTCTCGTTCCCTACTCTCCTAAACTTTRTTTCAGCAGTGGCAACACCTGACTCTGGTGAAATATTCCTAGAGCAGAGTAGTATAATTAATGAAAGCTGCAAGGGTTCGGTTCTGTGATTTATGTGGGCTCCTTGCTGGTTCTCAAGCCACCCTAAATTAGGGCACTGCATCTGTCACTGAGATGCCATTAGAGTTCTGTGTCATTATTTGCTGCCTAAGTTGTTCAGATATTTTTCACCTAAACATGATAGGCTGAAAAAAAAAATAAAAAAATCACTCTTTCCAGTGACCTTCTTGGGGTTTGAAGCTGTGGTTTGGGGAGCRAGGCGATTGCTCAAAATTAAAACAATCTCTCTTTTTGAAGAAGGGGAGTGATTTCAGAAGTCAGAGTTTATCATTTCAAATGAGCCACATAAATGACAGATACAAAATGTGGTGCCCTCTGCAATGAAACTCCGTGACAGAGCCCTCCACGTTTCTGTGGGGTTTGATTCAGTGATTCCATAACCACTCTGTTCCACTTTCATAATAAACCCATAAAGCTCTCGTTGTTCATTTTAAGGCTTTGAAAACTTCCACCGCTGCAGCACAGCCTTCGCTGTGGGTATTTCAGGATTTCACAATCCATCCTGCCAGGGAAGTGGAGATGTTGACGGSGAAGCTCTGGATTCATTCACATTTTAGTTTTTTTTGCTTGATCTCCATCACTKCTGTTGCTTTAATTTATTATTTATTTGCAGTTATCCCTGCTGCTGTTGCCTGGAATTAGAAGGAAAAGGGAGTCTCTTTGTTTAATATGTACGTGTGTGAGGATTCATGTAGCACCACCGAAAACAAATCTGTGCAGRGAAAAYAACTCAGATAGGAAACCCTGATAGGCAGCCTAAGATCTTTATCATTTCTTGATAAAATACTGTGGACAGTCATGAAGAACCTGGGTAAAAGAATATTTGCATTGCACTGCAAAATAAATAAAAGTTTAATTTCTGTGGTTTCAGTCCACAGAAGAAGGTATATTGTCCTTAGAAAATGAGTTTTAACTCTGTCCTTACATTTTCAGGCAGCATTTCTTAAATGACCTACAAACTAATTAATTTTCCCCTTGAAAATGTCGATGTCCCAAAGATCATTAGCCCTCAGAAACATAACACAAAATAATGTTCTTCCAGAAGTGAAAAGATTAATTTAATATAGCAGCCCTTCTTGAACACAAAGCTCCTTTTCATCTCGTCACCAGCGTTGCTTGGGGATTACCAAACACGTATTACACGTTGAGAATTACCATTGTGTGTCCAGAAATCCAAGCATTAATAAGAAATTCATGCAGAAGCAGCCATGAAGTTGTAGGTTTATTTTCCAGAGACGCCAGGAAATAAAAGTTCACCAGTTTCATTATATTCCAGTGGCAATTGGCACGTAATTCCCAAAGGCTTTTTGAAAATCTTAGGGAGAGGCTCCTGTCCTTCAGGACCAGAGTAACCATTTGGAACAGGACATGTGGGTTTAGTTCTCTTTTGCCATGGGCACTGGAAAAGGAATAATAAAATGCCTTTCCCATATGTAACCACTGGTGCTGTTCCCAACCAACCCTATTTGCTCACAATCTTGGAAATCTAATGAAAGCTTGGTGAAAATTTCTTGATCACCGCCTCAGCCATAAATTCTTCCCAATAGAATTTACATACAACAGGTTTACTTATCTCTGTAGTTTAAAATAATCCCAATTTAACATGAATTACCTCCTCCACTAAAAAAGCCCTGAAAATGAAGGATATTTGTGATGCATATTTATACACTTTTAATAGCCAGRCAGCAAGGGAAAATTAATGAAAGTTCAACTTGCCATTTATTGCAGCAGATGGATTTAGGCAGGTATGGTTATAAATTAAGATGCTGCCCACAATTAGTGTTTAGCTCTTAGACTGCCAGGTATTTTTTATACAAGTATGTTTTATAACAGATGTGCTAACTTTTGGAGAACTAGCGCTCTGGAAGTCTTTGGGGGTGGTTTCTATTGTTTTCTCCCTTTATACCATAAGCTTCTGTAAAAAATRTGTGTTCTGTTCTCCTCATAAATCTTGGAGCCCAGTAGGAATAGTGTAAAATTGCAGTTCAGTGTTTAATGTTCATGCAAGTCCCCTGGTATGGCTGATAAATAGTGGGGGGAGCTGAGAAGTGCTGGTGATATGCCTTTATTACTAATGCTCCTTCTCCCTTATTGGAGATTAAAACCCTAACCCAACTGCTTTCCATTTCCTGCAGCTAATTCCTGCAGCCTCCAGTATGTTCCTGGCCTTCCAGAACGTGGAGCTTTTCCTTATGTGTGTATCTTTGCTTTTATTTTTCAGGGTGCCACCCTGCTTTTTCTCTTCCAGCCACCAAAGCTGCCCCCGTTAGCAAAGCTTTCTCCTCTGTAGGGCCTGTCCTGAGTGTGTCACACAGACCAGGAAGAGACGGCATGGAAAGAAACCTCATAATCACTCTTCACTGGACACCTGGTCTGAGTTTTAAAGGGRAAAAAATGAGTGTTTTGGCACAGGAGATGATAAATGGAGAGCCATTGGTAAATCCCCAGGGCCAGGCCAGGTTGGGCTCATCCTCATCCCAGGATGTTCATCCCACTCCTGAGCTGCTCCATGTGCCAGGCCAGGGGCACAGCTGGAGCATCTGATAGAGCTCGGCAATAACTGGGCAGAAAAAGGGCATTTTTCAGGCACATCACTCCCCTCTTTCTGCTTCTTTAAAGGGCTGAGACTTCAGAAAGAAGAGGCTGCAACAAGGTGGTAGAGAGGGCCTGGTTAAGTTGGTTTGAGAAAATGCACAAGGAACCACCTACCAGGAGCTCAAGGTTTAGCGTTTGCTTCCCAGGAATTCAGGAGAAATCCCTCCTAAGGGTGCTGGTGGTGTGGATGCTTTGGATGAGTGGTTATTCTGCCACACACAAGTGTGGTGTGGTGTTTAACAGACATTGGGTTGAAAGTTCATGTTCGTACTTGTTACTTTATGGATAATATTTCCATTTTTCTGGTGCCTTGATTTTAGAGCTTGTAATTAAAATGTACCTGTGGTATCCTGTTGCTTAATGTGCAGTTTGGTTAAAAATTATAGCTGGGTTTCACATACTTCATTTAGCAGAAATTACCGATAGATGGATTAATTTATGCTAATGAGCTGTGCTTCAGTATCAGCAGTATTTCAGCTGGAYGTGTTCTCTCTGGGTCCCAGTGGTCTACTAATTTCACTGCTTATTGTAATACATGTAGAGTTGCCTTGAAAAACTTATCTTGAACTGCTGCTTTGACTGTGCTTGGATTTATCTTAATCTTTTTCTTTTTTTTCTCCCTTCAGCTGTCAACTCAGCCTTAATCTCCAGCAGCTTCTTGCTTTGCTTGTTTACTAGTTGAAGCATTAATGAGCATTGTTTCCCTGTCAGTGCTAATTGGCCGAGTAGTTTCCAAATTATGCTTTGTGCTCAAGCCTTAGTTCAGACGACTTTGGATGAAACAGGCAAATTGGGCAACTGAGAACAATTAAATAATTATTTTTATTAAGTGCAGCCCCCCCAAATTTCTCTCCTGCCGTTGAGGACAGGGACACTCCCATGTTGTGAGAGGTCCCTCCATGTCACACACAGTTCTGAATTTGCTGAACAGGCTGTTCGTGTTCAGGCAGTGATTGCCAACTGCTGCAATGTCCTTTTTCCTGCTCTCCACAAAAGCTGTTCTGAAAAATCTCATTTAACACCCCCCAATCTGAACGCAGGCAGGGGTTACAGTAGGTAACGAGGTTCCAAAACCAGAGCTACTGGAATTTCCCTTCTCCTAATCAAATATTAAACTCATCAGCAACACTTAAATGCCTAAATATCCATTTAAAGGTAAATCCAGCAGTTGTTCAKTTGTACCTAAACCAGTGCTTTGTGCAGGCATTGTGGAATTTAAAAGGACATGGAGAATCACTGTCGGGAGAGAACTGAGGACAAATCCYGATGTTAATTTTTTCTGGGAGACATACAAGAATCCATATCCAGCTAACAAGCTGTCTGTGCCTCCCTGCTGAGTTCAGTTCAATGGGAGCAGCATCCAGCCCCAGATTATCCACACGAAGCAAGCCCGTTCGCAAGTTGTAATTTTTTAAGCACRCATTAGTTAAAGCAGATCCATAATCCCCCATCAATATTAACTGCCATCCCGGGAGATGCCCAAACCCCTTCATAAACATCGGGATTACTTCAGTCTGCTGTTTGATTTCGTCCRATGGAATATTAAAAATCAAACAGAGGGAATGTTTGGGTTGTTTGTTTGGTTGGKTTTTTTTCTGCTTTGGAAAATCAGATTGCCTGACGACGAGCGTTAACGATGGTGTGTTATTTGTGACTGTGCATTTCGCAGGCCTTCTGTTCCGTGAGTGCCATTAATCCATGTGCCTGTGTGCATTCCCTAGGTAAAGGGAGCGGCGGGATGCCCGACGCAGTAAAGCCCACCCAAAAGTTTCAGCCCAGCGAGGCCCTCGAGCCTGGCACTGAGTTCACAGTCCGCCTAGTGACTAAGAACTGGGTGGATAACAATAGCATTTTTGAAGATGTAATTGAGACGAGGGGGAGAGGTGAGACACGGAGCCCTTCGAGGTGCTCAGCGTTTGTTTTCCGTGTGCATCYGCGCGGAGGTTCCATCCTGTGCGGTGCCAGTGTTCCACACCCATCGTTCTGTGCCGGGGGGTTTTGAGTTGGCCCTTGGCAGTTGAATCCCGTGGGAGCACAGACACATCCCAGGTTCTTGGCTGAGTCCCATGTGTTACTGGATTCACAACAACCTTTCCAAACCGATTTTCCCTCCTCTGCAATTCCAGAGGGCAGCTGTGATCAAACCCACGAGTGGCCAGTTTGGTGACTTGCGTGGATTGGGGGCACTTTTGTCTCTGTCTCTCTCTCTCAAACCTGCTTTTGCATGAGAGGCTTAACAACTCTCTGCCCAGCTTGCCTGTGTGGTGCTAATCCTGCGGGTCAACTGCTCTCTCAGAGCCACCTTGCCAAGTGTCYGTGTTGTGCCCTGTCTCCTGCACGCTGCCCTGCAGTCCCAAATTCCACCCTCTGGACGTGTTTCTGCCTCGCGCTTCAGCTGAGCACCATAAGCAGAGCTAGACTGGCTCCATTAAGATCCATCTCGGAGCGTGGCGTGTTCGTGTTGTCCTAGGGGGCTGCCCTTTTTCCTCTGATTGATTTTCTGCTTTTTCCCTCCCCTCCCGTTTCCCCAAGCCTACGCTGGCATCTACGATGGGATCTCCACGCAGGGCTGGTTCATCGGGCTCATGTGCGCCGTCGCCCTGCTCACCCTGCTGCTGCTCACCGTCTGCTTCGTCAGAAGGAACAAAGGAGGGAAGTACTCAGGTAAATGGCTTTATTGTCCCTTCCCCTACGTTCATGTGTTAATACCAAACATCCCTCAGAGTTCTCTCTCTGGGGGCTGCAGAGCCGCCAGCACAAACATCCAATTAGGGTTTGTGGCTTTTGATGAATATCCGCGGAAGGGATTTTAATGAATACAAGGCTGTGCTCTYGGGGTGAGGCTGTGCTGTATGCTGGTCAGAGAGCCTTTCACAGYGCTCCCTGAATATTCCAGCATTTCATCCAGCTGTAGAGCCWAGATCCTTGGTGCCAGSGCTCCCTGCTGCCTTTCCACCTGCYGGGAACTGCTGCCGGACACACGGACAGGAAGCCTAACAATGGAATATTTGGCTAAAAATGATTCTGTAATTTTCCAAGCAATGAGTAAGGATTTGGGTAAATGTATTGAAATATAAATCTGGTTGCCCAGAGAGGTGGTGGGTGCTCCATCCGTGTAAGTGCCCAAGGCCAGGTTGGATGGGGCTTGGAGCAACCTGGGATAGCGGAAGGTGTCCCTGCCCATGGCAGGGTGTGGAATGGGATGAGCTTTAAGATCCCATCCAACCCAGGCCATTCCATGATTCTATAAACACTTGCTAGCTTTTAATAAATCAGGGAATGGTCCCAAACTCTTGGAAGTTCACAGGCTGTGTCCAGCCAGCTCCAGGCCAGGCTGTGGGAGAAGGCAGGTGGTTTTCCCATTGCCCCTGGGAAGAGAAAAATCCATGTCAGAACACAACACAGAGATCTGTCCTTTATTTTATTTGCACAGTGAAAGAAAAAGAAGATTTGCACCCAGATCCCGAAGCTCAATCAATAAAAGATGAAATCTTTGGGGAATATAGGTAAATAGGACCTGCTTTCACCAGCGTTTCTGTCTGTTGGGGTTCTGTTTGTTTCCAAATGCCATCATTATTGGGGACATKTTTATGGCATGCAATTAATGCTGTTTTTCATTTTCAAAGCAAACCTCATAGGAGTGGATAAGAGTAGGAATATAAAGGTACATCCAGTGTATTTCAATCCATCCAAGCTGGGATGTAAGGAAATGTTGATGTATTGGTGGTTATTTTTCACTTTTTTTTTTTAATTAACATTGTATGAATAATGTAAATATATATCATAATTTGGGTTCCTGCTGAAAAGCCCACTAAAGTCAACAGAATGAATTCTATGTCTTCAGTGGGGTTTTGAAACTCAGACCCGAATCATGTAATATGGGGAATGGTCATTTTGTGGAAGAAAACAAAGAAAAGTTTGAAAATAYGGTCAAAAATATCAAAAACCCAAATAAACCTCGCTACAGAAATCTCTGTAGGAGAATTGAAATAACCACTTCGGCTGCTTTAAAAGAACTAAAATTTATAGCAATACATTATTGTGATATCAAGGAAAATACATAATTATAAGAACCATGCTGGAAAACTGGTGTTGCTGGCCTTAAGGGCATCAAATTGCTGTTGAAATCCCACTTATATATACTACATTATTTGTACTGCAGTAGGGCTTTTTTTTTTCTGCATAATTTCATCTTTATTTAATTTTTAATGCTTTCTAATGGGACAAATATTTAGAAAGGTAAGAAAGCCCTGAGGTTAATAACTTTGACCCCTTCCTTTCCCTCCTAAAATCCAAACTTGTCTTTTTTCTGAGTAGGGATGCCCCGTGCAGAAAAGTAGCCAGTATTTTTCTGTGTCAATTATTCAGATATTGAGTCCATCCTGAAGAAGTGAAGTTCAGGTTCATTTCTCTGTCCTTCCATAGTTAACACTGCCCAAGATTTGACACTGAGTTGGCATCAGCAGCAAGGGCTGTAATTGAGTAATTAAGTCCCTAATCCAGAGGCCTAATTTAGTTTTTTTTATGTAATCTTTCAATATGTTCCCAGTCCCCCCCAAATGTTGTGTTCAGGCTGTTCTTGTTCCTCTTATGTGGTGCCATTAGGAGGAATGGACAGTGAAATTCCCCTTTTTTCCCCTGAATTTTGGTGATAGTCCTGTCCTTTTTCCTGGAATTTTCGTTGAGCAGAGAGTGCAGATGCAGACATTGATTCTGCTTTTGTTTTTCCCTGTTCCTCCCCTTTACCAGAGACAAACTCCAGTGGGATAAACTCCAGTAAAATAAAATAACAGCAGAAAAAAGGGGAAAAGCACCTTTATTGGGCATCTAAACTCAAAGAGATCCTCCCAAAGCAATGGGATGTGACCTCCAGCCGATGCCTCATCCCACTTTATATCACTCTCCTCAAAAGGAAAATTAAATAAATAGGCCCTGATTATTGCCCACTGCTTTGTAAAATGAAAAGTGTCTCTCCGTGAGGTGATGCAGAATTAAGATCAGCCCTGATGGCTGGAACAGACCCCTCCAATCCCTTCCAGCGTTCCCTTTTCCTTCCCCTTCCCTTTCTGTCTGTTTTGTCTTCCCAAGGCAAAAAGGGCAAAACCCCAAACCCCACGGGTACTTTTCGTTGATTCTTGCCTTTTTAACCAATTAACTTGTTGGAACGATGACAAAACCCTGAGTTCCGGGGTGTGGACACCACGTGTCTGAGGAGCCCTCGCAGGTCACATCACCCTCACTGCACCACCCACACGTGTCCCTTGCTCTCCCTTCCTCCTGCTTTCCTTCCCCAGTCCAAGAGCAGCTTCCATCCTTGCCGGCTGGATGTTTGGAAAGGCCTTTCTTTGTTTTGTAGTGACAGCGATGAAAAGCCGCTGAAGGGCAGCCTCCAGTCACTAAACGGGGACATTAAAGCCACTGGAAGTGCTGATAGTCTGGTAGATTATGGAGAAGGGGAGCATGGGATGTTCAATGAAGATGGTTCATTTATTGGAGCTTACTCTGGATCTAAGGAAAAAGGATCAGTGGAAAGCACTGGGAGTTCTACGGCAACTTTTCCTCTCCACGCCTAAAGTGTCGGTGGGAATGGTTGGGGTTTGATTGGGATGTTTATCCGGGTTAGTGCTCCACAGTTCCCACGTGTGCTCGGAAGCAGGTTGCCAGTTGAGCCAGTCAGGCAAATCCTGACATCCAGGTAATACAAAAACGAGTCACTGCCACTAAAAGATGATTTTCCATCCTAATTTCTGTGTGTTTCCTTCTAAATAAAACAAAATCATTATTTCCTCTACACAATGTGTTAGTCTTACCCAAGCAGAATATCTTCGTGTTGCCATCTGTATCCTTAACTGCTGCTCCAGGTGTTTCTTAGGCTTGGAATATGTTTCTCTGTGTAGTGTTTTTTTCCCATATGGCTGTTGTCACACACAGGTATGTACAGAATTCCCTCATGGGAATTACAACCTCGAGGTTATAACACAAGAAAATCAAACAAAACCAACAGCTGGCTCTGCAAAGCGTCCCAATGATCCTACCGAGAACAATTAGAATTTAAAACACCAGAGAAATATATTCTATGTATATTGTATAATTTGTCCTAAAGCGTTAAACCCCTTTTGTGTATGATACTCGAAATCTTATTTTAGTGGTTACAGCTGACTTCAGTTACCAATACTTAAGAGATGCAGCTTCATCCACGGGAAGGTGTGGGTGAAGCTGCTGCCCAGTAGCTGGCACTATTTCCTTAAATAAGTTAAGCTGCAGCATCTTTCCTGTGGCAAGGCAAAACAGGGTTCCCATCCACCATCGCTCAAAAGTGTTTTAATTTGTCCTCCCCGGCTGCAAGCTGCGTTTCTAAGCAAGCTCCTTGTCGTCTGTCTCATATCTGTATATTTGTGAGCTAGCAAAGATTTCATGGAGACGTTGTACATATGATATTAATATTGACACGAGTCAAGAGCAGCCTTGTTTTATTTGGAACTGAGACATGTTGCTAGCATGGGTCTGTATAGCTGTGTAGGAATGAGTAGAATTGCTTCTCACCATGGATTTGGACCAGCAAAATTAGTTTTCGGAAGGAGTTGTGTGTATAGGAATCATCCAAATCTCACACCATTCAAATATCACCTAAACTAGACCTACCTGACTTTTGAGAGTTCCTTTATTTTCAATCTATTCTCTGTTCAATAAACAAAAGCGAAAGCAAAGAGAAAATATTATGGTAGAGCTTCTTTTTATATTTTGTTGACTGAATGCTGGTTTAAATCTGGTTCTTTGCCTCTCCAACAACTAACTCAGCCGAGCTGTACAGCACATTTTTTTGGTCTTTTTGTATCGGAATCTCCTGAATCTCTTTCATAGCATTTGTATTTCTGAATCTGCTTGTTTGAGTAGGGTGTCAATGTGGCTTCATTTCTCCTTGCACTTACAAACTTCCATTTTAAAGGTTTTTAGGGAGTTCCTGCAGGAGGAATAGATCCTAAAAGCTGTTTTGCATCCTGGTAGCAATTAGGAAAATATCCCAAATGGCTCCTTCGTGGGCTCCATGATTTCAATGGAAGAAAGAGAGGAAGCAGGAATTACTCACATGGTTACAAGTTTCCAGCAAGGGCTACGATTAATCCCAGTTGGTTGCCCATGGAAGTGCAGGTTTTTCCCAGTGGAAAGGCTGTGGATCACACGTGGCTCCCTTTAGGGCTGCTCCTCAGAGCTTGGCAGTTTCTGGAAGCTTTTGGTGCTCGGTGCTTCTGCATATCTGTGCCTCTTTGGGGGTTTTTAATTGCAGCTTTTAAGGGCTTTTCATGTCACCTCTGTTTGGGAAAAGCAAACCCCAAAGAGCCACCCCAAGAGCCCCATTCAGGCTGTGTCTATGAGTATAAAATGAGGAGTGGAAATCTGCCCTCAATCAAAAATCATCCCACGCCGTGTCAGCGACCCGAGTCATTCCCTTTTTATTCTTTATAAAGTTCTATTTTCTGTCTTTCACTCTATCCAAACATTGAAAAAGTCCAAAAGCCCTTTAATTTTGGGGGAAGAAAAAAGTATTTTTTCAAAGAAGGGAGCGCACAATTAGAGAAATGTGAAAATTGGCACCTCGTCAACAGAGACATTTCCCAGCAGCGTCTTTATCTGCTGACTCGTGTCTGCTGCAGCCCAAACCAGATAAAATCTAAGAGCTGATGAGGCTTGTGACAATCTGCTGCATGCTTTGGGCTGTTTTTCACGTATTTCCTTTAGGAACCATCTGCAGTGATCGAGGGTCTTGGAAATACGAACAGAATTAGGGAATAAAATTAGGGTGGGCTCCCCAAAATCCCACCAAAATTGGGCTGAGGGAGGGCTGTGCCTGCATCTCATTTTGCTGTGGGTCACTGCAGCTAAACCAGACCCCTCATCCCACWGAATGCCCCTGTTAAGCAGACACAAACTTCAAACCCAATTAGCGAGTGTCAAATTACCCAATAATGGATATAAATCCCCCGAGCACCGCTGGCTCTGCTGCTGCTCGGGCGTGTCTGTGCCGTGCCTGGGATGTGCCGCTCAGCCGTGCTGGTGGCGCTGCTTTTGCCACTCCAATTTGAATTTATCAGCCTTAAATCTTCATGTYGGTGTTTCCTGACGCCTCAGGACCTAAAAATGCACGGGTGAGGGAAAGATGTGCAGCGGAACCTGCACGGAGCACACGGAGTTTTGAGGAATAGGCCCCATGAGTATTAAAACAAATGGCTCAAACTCCCAGGAAATCTGTTTTCTCTTCCCTTTCCTTTTTCCTCCTCACTGGGATTTTATTTTCTGCTGCAAAGGTACCTTGGAAAGTGCAGGACGTTGATGGTTTTTCAGAGATTGGCTTTCAAAAAGTAAATTTGAAGCTGAGGTTTTCCTGAGGAGTTTTTTGGCATTGCAAGGAGCTGGGCTATGCTTTTGTCTTGGTCTGTGACAGGTGAGGCAAAGTGTGGCCATGTAGCTCAATAAAAGCATCACCAACTGTTCTGCAGTTCATAAAACCATGGAATATCCTCCAYTGGAAGRGACCCATAAGGTCTTCAAAGTCCAACTCCTGGCTCTGCACAGGACACCCCAAAAATCACACCCTGGTCTGAAATTGTGCATTGGATATTAAATCTTTGGGCTCTTTTGTTTGGGGGGCTTTGGATTTTTTTTGTTTCYSCTGGCCAGGAGTGTTTATTAAAATYATCTGCTGGCAATTTGTGGTGCTTTCATTAACGAACACCTAGCAGGGAATTCCAGCTTGCCTGCCGGGAGGAGGGAGTCCAGCTGTGGGAGCAGGAGGTGCTGAATTGGGAATTATTAAATATTAAATATTAAACTGCCTGGTTCCATTTGGTTCTGACACACCAGGACATTTYGCCTCAGTACAAATGTGAGAGGGGAAATGACACTTCCAGATTTGATACCTAAGTCAATCCAGGATGTAATTCCAACCAGCAAGGAGGAGGCATTTCCTTGGCCCCACAGATCCAGATTTGTGGATTTAAGCAGCCTCTGGAAGAAGAGATGGATGGGTCTTCCTGAAAAAAATTGGCTGTTCAGAAGATTAAGCAAATAAAATCAGCTCTTCTCAAATGATGGGAAAAACCCTCTGTCCTCTCTCCCAAGGGAGCTGTTTGGATTCACAGAGCAGCATAATATTGATTTGGTATGGACAAATCCCTAATTTCTTCTCTAATTAATATCTGTATTTTTATATATATAATATAATTACACAATCAAGGACTTGTAGGAATGACCCCAGCTTCCTTCTCTGGCAAAATTTGGGGATCCAATCTCCAGAATTCCTCCTGGCTTTGCACTCCAGCAGGATAACAGTACAKCACTGGGCAGCAAAGCCCTGCTGGGGCTGGATTTTAAGGAAGAGCAGAATTAGGAATCAAATCAGAAAATGACTTTCCCCCTCTGGATAAAAGTGTGTGTTCTTGTATAAAAAATTAAAAAACCTTCATTGTAACTCACGTCTTAAATGGATCTAATTAGCAAATCGTTTAATGATTGATATTTGTTCTGTTGTGCTCAAGTTACACAAATTCCAATGAGTAGCTCTTTTCCTGCTAACTGCTTCCATTGACTGAATGGCTCCAAGCCAAGGCACGAGAGGTTTTCATCAAAGTTTTCAGGCCAATATTATTTTTGAGGTGGAAACAAACAGTAGCACAATCTCTCTGTGCAAAAAGGTGGGGGTTTTGAACAGTAACCCCACATTTTGTAAAAAAAAATGAGAATAACATTCACTGATCCTTGAGCTTTTSAAAAGCAACCTCCTCATCATTTCTCATAGCTGTTATTTTGCAGATGAGAGGTGTGTTTAGGTTATTTCACTTTACCTGTGTGAACAGATAGAAAAAAAGGAAATTCTTCCTGAGAATTCCCTTTGTTTGCCAATGGATCAAGCCTTCAGCTGCATCTCTGTCCACGTTTCTGTCRAAATCTCAACACACAAAGCACGCTGGAGTAGCAGGACATGTTTACATTGCAGCTCTGGATCTCTCACGTGAAATCTCAAGTGATCTGCACTGATCTGTTCTGTTTTCAGGCAGGAACCCCTCGGGGTGGGGTTTGAGCCAAAGCATTCTGTCTGTTCTGGGTTGTTTTTTTTTTTTATTATTATTATTATTATTGTTCTTACTTTTTAAACAAGGTACTTTGTAATTTCACGAGGAAAAGATCAAAGCCAACGCGGTGTCACCATCACGACGTCACTTTTTTGGGAGCTAAATGTTAGTGTGCATTGATTAAAGTTTAGAGGAACGTGTTGTACTGTAGTTGCTGTTCGTACCGCGCAGACGTGCACGTATGGTTTGAAAAGATATTTTCATTTTACATGAAATACGACTTTGCTAATAAAAGTTTGACTTGATGTAATCTTCAAAAGCCTCGGCCGCAGTCGGCAAGTTTCTCTTTTGTTTGATTCGGGGGTGTTTGTTTKGGGTTTTTTTTTTTCACCTGACATCGTTTATTTGCGGGGAATCTCCTTTAAATGTCACTCACAGCCCTCTCTAGGCTGTGATCTGTGGGGTTTTTTTAGGTTTCACGTCGAGGTTGAGCTGCCCTTGGCTTTCAGTGGGACTGTTGGACACTGTGGACCAACAACCATCTAGACAGGACACCAAAACAGGATGAACCTGACCTGCAAACACCCTGAATTCAAATATATCCCTGATTCCATGTGCTCCTCTCCTGGACCAAACCATGACCCCATATATTGATAGCATCTCTGACGTGCTTTATACACCCTGTTAACAGCACAAACCCTCCCAGCACACGGAGTTTCTACTTCTCTTCATTAAAGATCACCAGAATATTGGTGTTTTTGTAAACATCCAGGCACACAGAAATCAAATAATACCATTTTTTCCCCCTTATGCCTTATTTAGGGAAAACTRCACTTGTGCTCCAAGACTGAAATCTCTGTGTATTCATTATATAGAAATTTAACAAATGTGCCTTGTTTGCCAAGGAAAATACCTCACATTTTTGTTACTGCTTCCCCTCTGCCCACCACAAATATTCAGTGTTTCATGATTAATTCTGCTCTGTCCATGGAGAAGGTTGTGCAGGTGAACACGGATCCTGATACCTGGAACGGCCAAACTGAGGACTCATTAAAAGCCAACAAACAAATCCATGGCAGCTGATATTGCTGCAAAATCCATTTTTAAAATGTATTTAACAGGAACCTGAAWGATCTGGTTGATGCTCAAGTGTGGGACAAATTGCTTATGTACAGAATAATCCCTGGCTTCCACTCTGCTGTGGTTTCTGTGTTACTTTGAGTGTATTTCACTCAGTGAAAGAAAATTTCCTTTTTATTTTTTTTTTGCCACATGTTTTTGGCTGCTTCACTGTAGCAGGAAGGCTTCAGCACTTTTAAAATGCATCCTCGCCCTGCAAGAACTCCTGAATCCATTCGGTGGGAATGCAGAGCCGAGCGGGACTGTGCTGGCTGGCATTCACCTTGCTGGGAGGCATCAAGGGCATCCCGAGGTTTTTTTTAATTATAATTCATATCCTGGAATAGTGGGATTGACACTTTTCTSAACAGCAGAATGGAGAGGAGGCAGTCTCACAATCCTGGGCTTCACTGGAGTGAGAATGAAGGTGCTGCTGCCACAAGGAGCAGATCCCACAACTGACAAAGGATAAAATATGGGGCAAATACATTGTTATTCGATGTTTTGCTTTCAATACGAAGTTGGCATTATTAGGCCTGCTTGGGGGGGCAGATATGACTTCAAATACTCAAACATTTCATTCTGTTCTTCGGTCTCACAAGGAAATGTCATCGCTTTTCAACTTCAGCATGTGTTAATCAGCTGGAAACGCGGAGGAGTCAGTCAGTCACCCCCGGGAAACCCCAGCAGGCTCACTCTGGTGACATCTCCGAGCTCTGCACATTTCTAAGCCTCATTTAACAAGACTCGGGTGGTGTTTTTGCCATGCTTGAAGCCCACATGWTGTGGCTAAACCCTCCCAGAAGTGCTGTCCCACCCCAGCCCAGCCCTGCCTTCAGAAATGGGCATTTCTGTAAAAAAAAACACCACTCTCTGCATTTCAGGGTTTTTTTCCCTGTAGAGTTTGTGCTTCTATGTTTCACATCCATCCCAGCCTGAGGGTTGCAGGATGTTCCTCCCCATTTGCTTGGAACACTGGGGCAGGAATATCTCAAACCAGAAAARAAGCAGTGGTACCCTGTGTTTGGGGTTTTTTTGCTCTTACCGCCTGGTTTGAGAGTCGCAAAGCTTGTGTGCAGCACTTTTATTGACTTAAAACTCTAAAAATTGGTGGCTCCTTTTCAATGGCTCCTCCTGAAGGAAATGAGGTAAAGGAGGAACCTCTTCACTCATTATCCTGGTGGCAAATCAGCTTTTCCTTCCCATTTGGGATGGAACKACCCTAATGGCTAGTAGGGTAGTAGAACTACCCTAAAGTGCTTCCATCACCTCTGAGATGGAGAAGCTCTGTGGACTGGGAGGAGAGGCTGTGGTTCGCACTCCTTGCTGGGCTGGGGATGRAGCTGGAGCTGCTGGRAGCCCCATGGAGAGGTGGACCAGGCATCCAGGTGAGAATAACCAGCGATGGGAAAAKGGATTTGGTGGTGTTTCCCCTGGAAGATCAGGTGAGGAGGTCGGAAGAGAGGAGATTTGGGATGCTGTGACCCCTCCCAAAGGGTTTGCTGCACTAGGGCTGGATTGCAGCCTGTGCTGTGGGATTTTCCCGTTTTTCCTGGCTGGAGGATGTGGCTGCTCTGCTGTTTCCTCTGGAACAGGACTGTTATCCCTGTCTCCTGCACAAGTTTTGTTGTTTTCCTCTCCCTCCAGACTCTGACTCAGGATTTGTCCATGTTGATCCCTCAATTTCTCTGTTCCTGGGCTTGGAAAAATTCCAGGCTGTTTTGTATCTGTGCTGAATTGAGGCTTCCTCCTCTCCATGCATATTTCTCATCACCTGTAACCTCCCTTATCTCTTTGGGGGATGGGAGTTGTTTTCCACTCACAGATGCCCCTGGGATTTTGAATTTATTGTGGCTCGAGGTGTCTGAGCTTCCAGACTTTTGGTGCTTGAAAATAAAAAAATTCAAACTTTTTTTTTAAAAAAAACCCACAATTTGTCCAAAGCAGTTCCCATTTGCTCCTCTGGGTGATGTAAAGAAGATCTGGGCAGGTGTTTATGCCCTCCCCAGTGTGTTACTGGTGTGGAGATTTTCCTGAGCCTGGTCCTGGTGTGGGATTTAACCTGGGAATTGCTTGTGTTGCTCCCTCCTGTGGATTTCTGCAGGTGGCTGGACCCACGAGGCTGCTTGTATTTTAAGCTGAGTACTTTTTATGATTATTTATTAAAGAATTAGCAGCATAAATGCAGTTTCTAATAAAAATCAGCTCGCTATGCGTAAGGCTTTATGACTTCAGGCAGTCGCTGTTGCGAGCATTTATTTTCCTCTAAGTGGCAATTTATATGAAACATGCATTAAAAAAAAATAGTCCTGGACTTATTTAAAATGAGAGTGGAGTAACAACTTCCAGTGGAGCAGGAGTTCTGGTTAATTATTTATAATTTTGAAAARTACATTTTCCAAGCTCAGCATGGAACCGAGAGGCCACTAAGTAAATAAATTTACATAAAATGCAGCGAAATCAGATCATTTGACACAGTAATTCACCTAATTTAAAAAAAAAAAAAAAAAGTTCTTGAGGGAAAAATAGTTGTTGCAAAGAGGAGTGTGGAATTGGCAGTGACGAGTGGGAAYAGCTCTGGAATATGGGTCTTGAGGAGCACGGAGAGGTGGGGGAACATCATGGAAGCTGCTGAAGCCTCTTGTTTTCACTGTTCCTTCGTCAAGATAAGGATGGGTTGAGGAGGAAATTATTTACTGGAAATATTTCCGTTGTTTCATTTCCCACAGCCATCAGTTGGTGAGAACTTTTAGTTTATTGACTTGTTTCTGGAAAAATATTTCCTAAAAGAACAAAAATTACTCCCTTTTTTTATTGCATTTTTTATGACTCCGAGGCTGCGGATTATTTCCTGTCCCAAGGCCCCTTAACTTCCAGGTTTTATCCATTTTTCTGAGGTTTTTCTCTGGATATTGTTAGAGCTGAGCTCTGCTGGGCTCGGCCACTCTCCTGCCCAGGTTTCCATTCCCCCAGGGCAGCACCATCTCCATGGGTTTACCTGAATCCAACTTTTCTGAACTTCYCAGCTCCTGGAGTCCCAGTATGGCAGAATTGTGAATAAAAGGAAGAATTCAAGTGTTGTGTTTTCAAATTGTTCCAATGAGGATTAAATACAAGTGCAGTCGACCTCAAGGAAGAAATGTCATCAGGTTTAGACTGATTTATTGAGAATTTTACGTTGCAGATTACACTTTTTTAAAAGAAATGGTTGCAAAACCTCTTCCTTTTGACTACATAAAGCCATGGGGGAATGGAAGAAGAATGTGCTAATTCTTTAAATATTCAGGATTGTGACTCTGTCACTGACTCTGCCTTTCAAAATTGAGCATTTAAGCATGTGAAAAGCCCATATTTTGAYTAATTTTGGCAAACCTCATAAAAACACCCATTTCTCAGTCCTATTGTATCTGAGTTTAAATTTGCCCACACCTCTCCTTGCCGAAYATTAATTTTTTTTCTCACATCTGCCATTGAAATTTCCAGTTAGGGACACTTCCAGCTCCCGTTGTACCTGCAGGTTTCTGTCAGCCTGACGAGGCAGAGCTGAATCCTTCTCTTCCCAGAATCGAGAGAATAATAACTGCTGAGAACGGATGGATTTTGCTGCCRTTGAAAATGCAGACTAATTCTTGCCATAATTATCAAGTCTTTAACTGGTAATTGCACCCTGTTCCCATCTATCTGCTGTCAAATTTATTTCTGTAATTGACCTCCTGCTCCAGGAATTAGAGGCAGCCTTTGATTATTGGTTCAATTAGTCTTAAAGCATCGTGGGTTTTTCTTCCTTTCTTTYTTTAAATTTTTTTGAAGGTGTTTTAGCTCTCCAGCCAGTCAAAGGAAGTACAAGGATGTCACGAAGTATTTCTTACCTTTATCACTGTTAGTACCTGCTGAGTCTCATTTTGTTCAGTCTGTACAGACACACTGAGGAGGTTTTTGAGGAGAAAGGATTGACTTTATGCTTTTCCTCAGTTTTAAACTTTAGGGGACAAGGGAATGGGGGTTTTGTGGTGGTGTGGTTGAGCTGCTACATCCCCAGTTGTTCCCATTGTCGCTGGTTTCCTTCCTGGAGGAAAAAAAGGAGGATTTGGGTGTAGGTTCTAGAGGTTCTGATGTATTTATACATTCCAATATGAGCAAGGCAGAGAGAGGAATATACATTTTTTAGGCTTCTTATGATAACTTTTCCACACAAAATGACCAGGGCTGGGTTTGGGAGAATGGAAGAGAAATATGGTTCCTGTCACCAACAGCCATGACATGGGGATGGAGATTGATTTGTTCTTCACTTTGTGTAAAACAAGGGTAGTGCCGTGGATTTAAGCAACAAATTCTGGTCTGATTTAGCTCATTAAATGAAAGAAAATTCATGTCAACAAGGACCTAAATTAAGTGTGTATTTTCCCTCTTGATATTTATTAAGTCCCTGACCAGGGAACACGTTTGAGGTGGAATTAAATCAGCATGATCTTCTCATGGAGGGAGGAAAAAGAATAACTCCAGGGGTCTAAAACCTGCCCTTCGCTCCCTTCCCCAAGCTCCTTTTTCCTTGTTTGCACAGAGGAATTCCATTCCAAATTTTCCTTGTGGAAATCCAGCATGTTCCATGGGGGTTTTTGGGGAAAATATTTTTGTGCTGCAGTTGCAATACAAATGAACGTCTACACAGGGATGGAAGAAAATACATGAAATAAAACAAAAAATCCCTGTTTTCTGGTTCCCACCCTAACTTTTCATAACTCTTTTCGAAAGAGCAAATACAAACAAATGCAGTCTGGAATTTCACGTTGTGTGGCGTTGACCTGGTGTTCCAGCTGGCTGCTGTTATCCCAAATCCCTTCTGCTCCTGTCCATGCCGAGCACAGCAGGGAGGTTGCTGTGGTTACACCAGGGGAACAGGCRGATGCTGCAATGAGCAGGGTGGCTCTTCCAGGAAAAGCTTGGAGATAATTGCAGGGAGTGATTGTTCCTCTGTCTCTTCACAAAATCACCTTCCTAACCTTGCCTGTGTCCTCTGGAAGGATTTGAGGACATCCTGGTTGTAAGGAATCACCTGAGAGTTTTGTTTCCCTRTGTCTGCTCCCTCCTGGACTCACAGCATCCCTGTACCTTGATAACAGCTGCTCCAACTCTCCTGCCTCCAGTTCTGGAGCTTTAACTGGATTTTGGCATCTATTGGGGTTTTTTTTTAATCTCAGAACTTCTGCTGCTTGAGGATTTAAGAACTTAAGGACAGGTAAAGCTCCTGAGTGAAAAAATCCATCAATCCCATAGCAAAAAACATCCCAGTAAAAGGCAAAAGTTCTGGAAAGGCACAAGATTTAAGACACTTGGAAGGCCCCAGTGTCCCCTGTTTACTGGGACCTGGTCCCTACCGAGGCTGCGAAGGGATGTGCCTGGATCTATCCCAATGTATTTGTAGGGAGTTTAGGAATTGCACCTCAGCTTGAGGGAAGCAGTGGAAACAGCCCAAGTCACCTCTGAGAGCTGGCCTTCAGTCAATGCAGTCATTACAGTATTAAAATATCATAAGGAGCCAGGGAATTCAGAATTCCCCCTCTCTGCAGCTTCGCCGTTGCATCAGAGTTGCCAAATATACGGAATTTTTTTCCTTTTCCCCCGTACAAAACAACAAGCTGAGCTGCTTCCCTGAGACTATTCATTTTCACCACATCAGGAACTTATTAATTCTTGATGAGAATTCAAGTATTAATCAATCCTTGATTGAATTCTCCCCAGAGGGAAAGAGGAGAAACTGGGCCAGATTTGCCTTTTGGCTGCTCTGAGTCCTGTGTCTGGCTGAGCCCACACGGAGCAGTGGGATGCTCCGTCTGCTCCATATCAAACACATCTCCAGGGCTAATGGGGCACTCTGAAGACAATCTCCCTGCTGTAGGTACTGTCTGATGAGRGAAAAGTGGCCAGAGACCCTTTCCTTTGCAAAAATGCTTTAAAACCTTCGRATAAAAGTGATTTATAAGTGATGCTGGTATTTTCTTCCTCATGCCAGGAAATCAAAAAAAAAAGGCATATAATCTTATGAAAAATATGTCAAGACAGCCCAAAAAAAATGTTCCTTTTAAGTGCAAGAGAGGAGAAGGTATTGAGGTCTCAGGTGGTGGCAGTGCAAAAATAGAATGGTTCAGGTTGGAAGGACCTTAAAGATGGTCCCATTCCCACCCTGCCAGAGGCAGGGACCCCTTCTGCTATCCCAGGCTGCTCCAAGCCCTGTCCAACCTGGCCTTGAGCACTTCCAGGAATGGGGCAGCCTCAATTTGGCACTCTCAACAGCCCAACAATCCTCCTCAGCGTGTGGTCTCTCCATTCCCAGATCTCCCTCACTGCCTGGAGCTGGAGCTGTCCAGCAGCACAGCAAACTCCAGCTGCTCCCTGAGCTCAGGCTTTGAGGATGGACTTGTGCTGCTCAGCTTCTTTCTTCCTCCCTCCTTCCTGTGCAGTTGAAAATGGTTTCATTTTTATCCCTTTCAGCCTTCAAAGCCAACCTTGGCAGCTTTGAAGTGACGGCTCTGGGAGCAGTGACCTCGCTGTGCCAGGGTGACCCCACTCCCACACTGGCTGCAGGCTGGGAGGGCTGCGGGAACTCTGCTCCCACACCCAAAGGAAAGGCAGGTTCAGAAGGGAAAGGGAGCCTGGGACAAGGACTGGGAGTTGGCAACTGCCTCAGGGCTGGAGCAGAGAGCTGGGCTGACAGCAGATACCGGGAAGGCACAGAACTGCAGCAGCCCTGGAGCTGCTTTATTCAGATTTTCAGGTTTCTGAATTGTAGAAGTGTGGTCCTGGCTGCCCTGGGAAAAGCAGAGGGAATGGGATGAGCTTTAATGTGGGTGCCAGAGACGCAGAGCTGGAGGAGTGAGACCAGAGGGCTCGTGGTGGCCYAGGAAGGCACAGCTGCCCCCAGGGCCCTCCTGTCTGGTTTGGGGCTCAAAGCAGCAGAACGATTTGCTGTCATCTGAGCTTTTGCCATGCTGGAGCACCCCAGTCTCAGCAGGCTGTGGGTACCCAGCACGGTGAAGATGATGATGGTCTCTGTAGAGGGTAATGGTGGAGCAGCCTCTGGTTTTGTCTGAATGGCTCTAGTGGATTTAAAGGGGTGAAAAAACAGAGAAATATCCAAATTTTCTTCTCCAAGACACTTCACACTCAAAGCATGAAGGAAAATCCCCTGGCAGTGATAGCACACAGTGGGATTTGGGGTTTATGGATTGCTGTCCTGCCTCCTGTGRAAGGAGGGGAGCTCTACTTCAAGCAGTCTCAGCCAGGCAGGAAGGGTAGAAACAGCTTTAAAAGGTCAGTAAGGGAATAAGGGAGCACTTAAAGAAGATGTCAGCAATAAAATGGAGATTTATCTATTCTAGTGACCTGTACAAACAGATGAGAGGAGTTGTAGCTGGTCACTTATAGCCATGTAAATTTAATTAAATTGGTATTGCTTGCAGGAAACAGAGAGTATTGAATATAACAATTAGTGCCTCTTTCTGCCCTTTTGGAAGCAGGCACGGGGAAATGGCACTTGGAGCAGAGTGCAGTGCCTTTGTCAGTCCCAGGCAATTAATACAAATGAGCCATCAGCATTCCAGGTCAGCTTTCCAACAGCTAAAATACGGGATGGGGCACTTGGTCGTGGCTGCCGGGAAAATGAACCCCACGGGATGTTCTTCACTCTGTTTTTGCAGGGTGGAAGGAGCTGGGCTTGGGGAGGGACTGGAGAAGGAYGTGGAATGTCTCGAGCAGCTGGTGGGAGATTGCCCTGGGCTGACATTTCCCTAATTCAAGGTGCATCACATCCAGCAGGAAGGAGCTCTAGATCGGATCCCATCTCCACAGCAAGGGAGCAATTGATCAGTGCATGGAAAATCAGTGGCTGCTCAGCGCAGGGCAGCACGRTTTGATTGTGTCTCGTTCATGCTAATGGGGGAAAAAAAATCTCAATTTATTTACTGCTCTCCAAATGATGCAATTTCACAACGAGGAAAACAATCCAGCTCCCTTATTTCCTCCACCCTTCTCCCTGTCCCTGGCAAAACACTCTATAAATGGGAAGTGGGGCAATGAGGAACACGGAGAACATAAATGAAGAGACGAACAGGGTAAGACTGACAAGAAACAGCACCCCAAAAAAAATGTGTGACCAGAGAGTTTAAACCTATTTCATAAAGTCGTTTAAACATGATAGGAGTGAAAAGTTGAGCAGTTGCAGCAGCCCATTTTCAGATGGACCCAGGGCTGCTGGTGCCTCTGTCCTCTCCCGGGGGAGGGAGGAGGGTGATGCTGCCTTCTCCCAGCAGGGAATAATTTATCTCCCAGCACTGATTAAGAGGCAGTTAAACAGCAGCTCCTCTCATCAGGCTCTGTCAAATCACTGAGTCTGCCTAACTGGCACCTAAAAATTTTAAGAGCCATCTGAGCTACTCTTTGGGTCGTTAATGTTTATTTTTAATAAGTCCTGGCTGGCGGGGGAAGTTTCAAGAGGCTGGAAGAAAGCTGGTGTCCTGCCATTATTTAAAGAGGGTAAATGGGCTGACCCCAGTAATTACGAGGCTGCGGGATGAGCGTTCAATCAATACGTGTTTGATAGCGCCGCGTGTAAGGTCATATATCCGCCAATAATGAATGGAGCTGGTGCAGGCAGGAGAGGAGATTTTATCCCGAGGAGCAGCACGGCACAACAGGAGAATACTGAGCAGGTCTGGGGAGAATCTCTGCCTCTGGAACAGGGAAACCCCATGCGGGGATGCTGCTGGCCTGGTTTTGTATCTACAATTCGTGAGGACAATTTGAAATTCAGAAGGAATTCTGTGAAAATTCWCCGGAATGAGGAAGGATTTTACAATCCAGCCATATAAAACTGGACTCTGCCTAAGCCACAGAAGAAAGATTTTATTTAACTCACTTCAAAAACTCATGAGCTTCATGATTGTAAAGCAACCATTGAAATTTTGTGCTGTTTGTATTATTTTCTAAATTCGTTGCTTAATTAATTGAGAAAATTAGCAACAACACCACCTCCCTGTTTTTCCCCTTTAATTAGTTGTTGGATCTTCTGAATGAAAATGCTGTTGTGTTTTGGGGACTTGGATTGTGCATTACCAATGCAATTTGCACATTAATGTTGGGTTTGTAAATTCTTTGTTTCGAAAGAAACTGCCAATGCCTTTATGAAAAAACCCAGCCATTAAAATCYTGGAGTCCAGCAGGAACTGAGTGTGGAAGGGATTCTGGAGACAGCAGAGCAGTCAACTCTTTTTGGGTATTCCTACCCTGATTTCCCACCAGGAGTWCAGGAGATGTGGAAATAAAATGGTRTGGTGGGAATAAAGATGCTTTTGACAAATTTCCCTGATAAAACTCTATATTTTTAGGGTGTAGTTTGACTTTGTATTTAAGTGAAGGGATGCTTTTCAGGATTTAAAAGAGGTTTCTGTTTGGAATTTAAATCCATATCCCATCTTTTGGGAGATGAAACCTAAATGAAGTCCATCAAWTCATTCACTAGGGGAGAATTCCAGGTTGCAATGTTTGTAGTTCACTTTCYCACTCTATTTTCCCATTTTCCCTCAGGTTAAGTTTTTAACCTTTCATTTCATTCCTTGGCAGGTGAAATTTGATATTGATATTTCTCACAAACGAGGCCAATATTTATTTCCTACACCTAGAATATATTTGTTCCCAGAAATTCACTTTCCCAGACTCTCCTTTGACTTTTTGTTTCCTTTTCTTCAAAATTCCAGTTTTCCACCTCTCCAGAGAAGTAAGCCTTTGAATCTTCCTCTCTTTATTCACAGTGAGATTATTAAAGTATTTATTGGGTACCTTCATGTGTAAAAATTCAACAAGGATGGTTCCAAGGATTAGCACATATTTGGGAGTCTGRTTTGGCTCCTCCTCCTGCCTGCTCACTCAATTTCTGCTCGTTTCAAGTTAATGAGCCTTGATCATCAATATTCCACCAGCCAGGAAATGGAATTCTATGGATTTGGGTGAAGCCATGTCAGGTTTCTAAGTTAACTTTCCCTCCGCGGAATCCAACTCAGTGGGATATAACTGCAGGGKGACTTCACTTTTAATCCAAACCCATTAGCCAATACCTTTTTTCTTTTTCCGAGTCCCCRCCACCCTACAAATCTTATTTTAATGTTTTCCTTAGTGTGCTCTGTAGCTCTTTAGTGTTAAAATTAAGAAAACAAGCATTCTTTTAATTATCTACCAGTGGTTGGTTTGTTGGCTTGGATTTTTAATGAGTGTTTCTTTGTTCTTATCACTACAGAAACTGCTGCCAAAAGTCAGTGCCTTTGCAACTGCAGCATTTTCCGATGACACCAGCAACATTCAGGCTTATTTTTGGAGAGAATTGTGTCAAATAATGATCAGTTTGGGTTACTGTGGACAAAAAAAATTATTCTCTGATCGGCTGACACGTTGTCCTCAGTTTCCACATCCTAAAAAAAGATAAAATATACTCTTTAACTCTTTTAATGTTTGCAAATRTGATTTCCACAACTGACCAAACCCAGAATCAGCGAGCACATATCCCATTTTTTGTGACACATAGGGAAAGTAATTTTATAGGGTTTCTAAAGAAGTCTTCATTACTGTAATATGTCCATATTTTGAGTGTTGTCAGGTTGTCTTTCGCTGGTGTTTGTGCTGAAATACATTACTTGGCAAATGGCTGTGAATTCCACAGGGCTGTAATTTTATTTATTTTATTCTACTTCCCACTTGCATAACTTGGGAGGAAATTATCAGGAACTTAAAATATGGAATTTTGATCGCACAACCTGTTTTAGTTTTGTTTGTTTGAGGTTCTGTTTATCCTGATGGAGAATTTCAACCAAGAGAAATGAGTAAAATATAATTATTTCATGGGGTATGTTGACCGTCTGGGAGTGATTTTCTAAGCAATGTCAATCCTGCAGCATCCCTGTGCTGTTGCCTTGGAACCTGTGACAATTTGGAGCAATAAACTGGAGATCAGGAGTGAAGGGATCGTTGGTGTCCTGGCCATCCTCAGCCTGTCCCACCACGGAGTCCTGTGCTCCTTGCTGGGATGAGCTGGGGGTCTCTGCTGTGCTGAAATGATCAAGCCCATGATCTCCTTCAGCGAGGAAAAAGCTCAGAAAGAAATGTGGCATTAAAAAGAGAAAAAGCAAAGACCCCCAGCCCYGGGATGGTGGTGATCAAAGCACACCCAGGGACGTGCAGCTCGGCTCAGAGGCTCCAGACACGTCTCTCATTTATCCATGAATATATTCCTTATGTTTCATTCTCTGCTAGTTATTATTTCTGTCRTTCTCATTTTCCCTAGAAGGTGGTCATTATTTTATAGCCATGCTCCAGTCGTTATCAATCCATGTGCTCATTTCATGTTCTGCCGCTTTGAACGCCACGGAAAATTCCAGTTGGGATCTCTGCCRTGACATTCCTGTTTGTGTCCAACACAACTGCAGGGAGGGGCATTCTGGGAAGGCAGCTTTGGTTTGTTGGGTTTCAGTGCAGTTCCTTCCCTAAGTTGTGTTCTCCAGCATCCCACGGCTACTGTGGCACAGATARAATAATGACACCTCCTGATTTTTGGGGGTGTTTGGTTGGTTTTTGGGTCCTTYGCAGCCGAGGACACAGATTCCCAAYCCACGCTTCCATGAAAAAGAGGGATATTTTTGGAGARCCTCTTCCTGCCTGCCCTGCAGGCTGAGGTGTTTGGGGGTTCTCTTTGTTGCACACGTGTGGTTGGACTGATCCTGCTGTCTCCCGGATCTGGAAGCTGACCAAAGCCATTTTGGGTCACCCCAATCTTCTAAAATGCCTCATGCAGAGAAAACCCCTTTACAATAATATCATCTTCAGAAGAACTCTCGGGTTTTTTGCATGRCCTAAAGATGTCACCACAAGGCTCAGCAGTAATCTGGATTTAGAACCCTCAGATGTCGGACGTGGAGGAAACACCAGTTACGTGTTCCCAGMCCCTCGTTCCCAATAGTTCAGCTGAGATCTGCTAAAGGAAATATTATTGATTAGCTTTCAGGGTAAAAAATTAGATATGTTTGCCCAGATCTGTTCAGCATCATTGTATATTGACTAAATGTATGAAAGATAGATAAGATACAACGTGATAGGCACACCTTGTCTGAAGCAATGGCCTTCATTACCTTTATTATTAAAGTGAACATATTAACACCCGAGTCCTGCAGCCCTTCTGCCTCCCTGTGTGAGCAGCATTTCAATCTCAGACTCGCTGAGCTCTAATTCAAATTTTCCAGCMATACAACCTGTGGTATAACATGTTCCATGCTCTTCGGAGAGACAGGGAAACAGAGGAGGAATGAAAACACCACCCTGAGCAATTTRGACTAAGCACGAGAAAAACCTGTTTCTTTCGCATTAATAATTAAGTTTATTTTCACAATTGGCTTGAAAAATGTGAAAATCACTCCATTTTCCAGATAAGCTGATTCATCTGCTATTTGTAAGGTATTGCTTGAGACCCAAAAATGAATATTTAAGCAGCAGGGATGTTGTCACTGGAAGAAAAACAAGGATGTGCTCTCCCTGTAGCTGGATTTGCTGTGTTGCACTGAGGTTGCCTGGGCCAGCTCCATTTATCCCAGACTTTGTGTGGAATTTGGCTAGTTGCTGTGATGAATTAAGGGGCCAAGAAGATGAAGTGCTTTAATCATAATTGCCTGTTCATGAGCCAAACTTCAAGGCAAGGATTTAATATCTTTAAGTACAAGAGATGATAATAATAATGGCAAAAGTTACATTGGAAGGAGTAATTTCAGTTTCTAAAATAAGTCTCCAGAACAGTTCCTAGAATAATACTCAACCAAGTAATTTGTGTAGCTACATAAATATTCCCTGTGTTCCTTAAAGCAGCTCTTTTTTTCCTTCAAGTCTGCAAATTACCCTTTTATGAGATGCTGTACAAACTAACTACTGTATCTATTCAGAGTATGATAATATCTCCTTGCCTTTGAATGAAATATTTGGCCCTTGAGAATATGCCAGTAGCTCTCCTCACAAAATACCTGGAAATTGAATAAGATCTTCAGCTTTATTATGTACATATAATACTGGAGCCTGTGGGATTATGTGTAGTAACCTTATTTACAGAACCACAAGATGTATTTGCAGAATATATTTCAGGCTGGGACAGCTCAGTAACACATTTATAACCTCTTCTTCTTATGTGGATTGATCTCGAAGAAATGCCAAAGGTCTTATCTCGGAAAAAGAACGAGGGTCCTCAGTACAACCCGAGYATAACTTTAAAGTGCGACATTTCAGAGTGGCAGCAGTAAGATCTGTACCTGACACAATAACAATAAGACAGTTTCTAAATCCTCTTGGCTCAAAATGCAAAGGTATTGTAAAAAAATGCAGCTTTTCTCTTCTAAGAGAGACTTACGGGYGGTGTGTCCACAGAGATTCTCCTTTGGAAACTGGAATAGGGCCATGAATTCTGAGCTACCAGAGGAATACCATTAGTGACCTCATGCTGGTGACAATACTTTAATTTCTTCCAGAAGGGTGTTCCCTCCACTCTGGAAGCAGGATTTGCTCTGGTGAAGAAGCTTTTCCCCCAAATATGTGCAATCCCCCAACATGAAATCCACTCCCTTTGGAAAAAAGGGGGGAAAAAAAAATCATACCCACTCCAAGTGAGAAAAGGGCCTGTATTTGGAAACTGTGAGTGAGTTTCAAACCCTTATTTTTTGGGAAGAAGCTGTGAAAATGTGGAAATATTCACTTGTCAGAAGTGTCCACGTCAACTGCTCCGTGTGCATGAAATCCTTCTTGGCCAACACGTGGACACGTGTTAGAGCTTCGCAGAGCAGTGTGGTGGGTTTAGCCACAAATTGATGCCAAAGGGCTTTATAGAAACTTTGGAGAAGTCAAAATACAGGACTAAACAGCTTTATCTTAGTCGAAGAAAAACAGAGGTTTCCAAACTCTTTTTTTCCCCCGATCCTCTTAGCAGCTCCTTCACAGATAAATAATTCCATTACATTTCTGTTTGAAACATGCAAGCACGGTCGCTTTGGTGGCTTTAGTCATTCTATTTTTCTTTACTAAGCTGTTCTTTACAGGCCTTTTAAGGCACTGGAACTGAATCCATGTCCAATCAAACTGATCAGCATTTTTTGGGCATGACTTTTCAATCACAGCGTGACGTTCAGTCATTTAATGTAACTTTCTACAACAGAGCTGTTTGGATTATCCCCTAAAGATTATCTGCAGGATCTTGAGGAGCACTTTGGATAGCTCAGAAGTTTCAGCACTATATATATTTTTCATTACATTCCTGCTGTTTCTGTAATGTTTCCAAAGTGTCAGTGTTGGGTACAGTAACAGAAGAGTTTGCAGTCTCYTTCCCTGAGACAGCAATGCTGTCTGAGGTGAAATTAAAATAGACTTCACTTGTTTGTGGAATTAATTATTAAAATGTGCTCAGCAATCACTCACATCAGCTCTCTGTGCTTACAGGGCTTTTTTCCCCTCGTGCCAATGCCACCAAAACAATGAGAGGTGGTACTGAGCTGCTCTGCGTTAGTGGTGGCCATCCCTCCCCACGCCTCTTGTATTATTTAAAATGTGCCTTTCATCAGTTATTCAGTGCAGAGCATTTGAGGGGGGGACAAAGCAAATCCTGGTTCATTTGCATCGACATTTAAAGCTGGAAATATCAGTTTAAAAATAATAATTTTTGGACTATCATATTCATTTGGTTCTTGCTAGTTGTCAGCTTCTCAGTTAGGCTCAATTAATTTGATTAGATTTTGGTTTTAGGCCTGATTGGGTTTSTGGTTCTCCTTCTGTATGTCTGGGGTGACTCTTGGGCTGTCCTGCAC
This sequence comes from Amblyornis subalaris, assembly GCA_018881555.1. Classification (NCBI taxonomy): domain Eukaryota; kingdom Metazoa; phylum Chordata; class Aves; order Passeriformes; family Ptilonorhynchidae; genus Amblyornis; species Amblyornis subalaris. Next base: position 2,726,520 of record JACAXG010000008.1, on the reverse strand, counting down.
TGGGTAATTTAGGAAGAGCCTTGTGGAGTCAGACGGTAGTGCTTCCATGAGTCATGGAATGATGGAATGGTTTGGGCTGGAAGGGACCTTAAATCTCATCCCATTCCACCCCCTGCCATGGGCAGGGACCCCTTCCACTATCCCAGGGTGCTCCAAGCCCCGTCCAACCTGGCCTTGGACACTTCCAGGGATCCAGGGGCAGCCACAGCTTCTCTGGGAATCTGTGCCAGGACTTCCCCAACCTCACAGGGAAGGATTTTTTCCTAATATCCAACCTAACCCTATTCCCTGGCAGTTTGGAGCAAACCTCCCTTATCCTCTCACTCCATCCTTTGTCCAAAGTCTCTCTCCATCTTTCCTGTAGCTCCTCCAGGCACTGGAAGGCCACAATGAGGTGACTCCAAAGCTTCTCCTCTCCGGTTGAACAATCCCAGCTCTCCCAGCCTTTCCTCCCAGCAGAGCTGCTCCATCCCTCTGCTCATCCYGGTGCCTGCTCTGGGCTCTCTCCAGCAGCTCCACRTCCTYCCTGTGCTRGGCCCAGGGCTGGGRCAGCTCTGCAGGTGGGGTCTCACCTGAGGGGGCAGAGGGGCAGAATCCCAATCCCTTTCCTGCTGGGATCATCCCAGCACACAGGGGGTTCTGGGTCCCATCACACACGGCTGGAGCGCGAAGATGACAAAGGAAAGCCCACCAGAGTTTGCCGAGATTCAGCCTCATTAAGAACCCCTGGAACGAATTTTGTCAGTGGCTTTCAGAAATCTCCCCTCCATCCCTCGGTGGCCTCATTTAAGAGCAGGTGTCTGTGTGTGAGCACTTTCTAAAAGTGAGGAATTTGGGAGTGGATGTGAAGCGGGACATTTAGGAGGCTCTCTGCTGTGAAGGAGCGAGTTTAAAGGTCTGAAGTTGTGGGGTGTTGTGGGTTTGGGTTTTTTTTTTCAACAGAGATGATCTTTGAAATCTTTTCCATCAGTTCTCTCCACATTCCAATTTCAGTTTTATAACACCCCTCACTGTGCACGTCTTGGCAGGAAACTTGCCCATCTTGCGGAGCCTCGCATGAATAATTCATGGCAGTGTCATGCTGATTCTCAAAAGGTTGGAATATTTCTTTGGAGAAAGTGTTTAATAAGATTCTTCCAAACCACGCAAACTGTAGCTTTGTATGAATTTTGGGGGGTAGTAGCTCTTAAAAGGTTTTGCACCATTAAGGATTTAATGAACTGAAACCCCAAACATATGGTAGCCCCTTCTACCTATTTGTTTCCTGGGTTGAAGTGTGGAGATGAAGCTGCTTAATTGGGGTCAGAAACTYGGATCTGCCACATCTGAAGGCACAGACAGAAGTTTCAAGAAATAGGATACACCTCCTATTTGGTTCCTTGTATTTACATCTTCATTTGGGTGATTTTACATGACAAAGATGGGGAATGAAGCAGCTTTTGCACTTATTTTTCCGAATATCACACAGCTCCTGCAAAATACTGTCACTCTGGGAGTCTCCCAGCTGCACTGTGTCCCAGAAATTGTGTTCAACCAGGTATCAGATAGAGGAACTCAGGCATTTGCAGTCTTTGGAAGGAAAGRTGAGTTACACATTAAATTATGAAGTTCTTGAAGCTGAGGGTGTTTTTTCYTTTTTGGAGTTTCCTTTTGAAGACAGTCTTTAAGCAGGATTTGGTGATCTAAGAGGCTGGCTTGAAACGGGAAGTCCCCTGAAATCTTTCAAAAGAACCTTTTGAATTATCGTTTTGGTTTTTTTTGCTAGGCTAATTTAGAATTATTCCAGTTTTTAATGGGCACTACTTTGCCCGAGAAAAAAAATAAAAGCAAAGCCCAAGTCAAGAACCAGTCAGTGCAGTTAAAATACAACATCCCATCCATCCTGGTGTTTGCAGGAACATATTTCAGTGTGCATTTGGCRGCTATAAAACTGGGGTAAAATATTTGGTGTTGTTCTGAGGATGGGAGACCACAGGACTTGTTGAGAAGGAAAACTCACCAGGGAAATATTGGTGGTCTATAATTGGCTCTCATTATTGAGCTCTCTGGTTTAGGAAAGGATGGGGAGCCCTTTCTCCCAGTTTTCTCCACCAGTGCTGGAGCCAACTGCCCAGGGAGCTGCAGAACCTCCATCCTTGGGGATTTTCAGAACTCAACTAGAAAAAAAGCTGCAGTTTACTTAATCCAGCGTAGAGAGCTTCAATTTGAATGGGGAAATTGTAATCTTAGTCCCTTCCAACCATGAGTTCTGTGAGTCTATGAAATTTTAATGGCAGGAGTTGTTTGGGATTTCAGGGACTTTGGACAACACCCACTTGTATGGGAGGGATCAGAGCCCCTAAAGTGGGATTATGAAGGGCATCTCCATGAATTCCAATGCCAAGATGCCAACGGATCACCAGCCTGACTGTGCTCGTGTTCCTGGTCCCCACCTCCAGGATCCAGCCTGTTTTGGGGTCAAACCCTTGTGACTTAGACTCCAAAACCTGCACGTTCATCACTGCTGAAGTGTATTCCTACATGGATATTTCTCCTTGCAGTGCCTTCCAGGGAGCTCATTTAAAGGTTATATTGGTGATTGGTGTCTTTCAGTGTTGGTGAAGTCATTTTGTTAATCAGGATCTAAGAGAACTCCTTTAACCAGCTGATTTTTTTTCCTTCTCCTAGTTGTCATTTAGTTGAAATTAAAATTGCAATTGCTTTCTCTGGAGACTCTGTAACTTTATGCACTCTTATTTATGGAGAGAAATATGGATGATGGGTGACTAATGATGCTTAGTTAGGCATTTTTTAAAAATAAATACAGAACCTGTCAATCCGCTCTCTGTCAGAGAGAGGAACAGCTCCTGTTTTCACACAGTCTCTTCCTTGAGGGGATTCTGTCTTGGGAAGCACTGTAATAGGGAGAAGTGGATGGGTTTTGACTTTTTTGGCAGTTTTCACCCTTTCCTTTGCAAATATCCTTCCAGTTTTCCCATAACATGTATGGGGGCTGAGAGTGCATTGCTGCCAAAGCGGATGGAGAGAACATCTTGCAATGACTTTGACCACAGCAAGTCAAATCCCTATCCTTTAATTTTACAAATAAGGGTAATAAAAGTTGGACGAACAATATCTTTAGCCTGAGGAAGTCGGTTTAGCTGTATGGAGCAGGATGCTGCTCTGTGGATTTAAATTAGCTGAATCTGTCCTGGGTAACTCAGTTCAGATTCCTCTGCCTGCAAGGTTCAAAAGAACATTCTCATTTTATTTATAAATATACAGTATTTTATTTCCTTCATATTGACTCCTCACTCTTCAAATGTTCATTTCTTACCTTTTTTTCTTCTTGTGAGCAGTCTTGCTTCCTGCTGCTTCAAAAAAGAAAAGGAAACACTCTCTACTTTCCAAGCCTTCTTAAGGGTCAACCTCCTCTCCTTTTAAAATTAGCTGTGTGCTGCGAGGTGCAGGGGGGCAGAGGGTGGAGTGTGGCAGGGTGAGCAATCGGCTCGGATCCAAACAGAAAAATTCATGACCTAAATGATGCATCTCCCTCCAGATGTCAGAGCAGCAAATAAATGTTTCATAAACTTTGCTTTCCAGGTCAGCTCCAAGCCATGATTTTATGTTGGTGGTTTAACCCTTGATGTTTAGAGAAGGCAGCACAATGAGAAGGGACAAAGGCAGGGAATGTTCCTGGGCATCTCTGCTCCTGGGAGTGGTTGTGGCATGAATGCCTCCAGACAGGACAAACTGTGAAAGACTCATATCATAATCTTGGGGATGAGGAATAATATCACATGGGTTTACTTTGGGGAAAAAATCTGAGGAAATGATTTTCCCAACCCCGTGAAAACACAGGCTTAGCACCCTTGGGCAAGAGCAGCTGCTTCAGCCAGTGCTGGTCCTATGGAGCCAAACCAGCTTTCTGTGGGGTCCAGGACACCTTCATCCACCCAGGAAAGCTCGTGTTTGTACGGTGGGATAGAGGAAAGTAGATGGTGGATGACTGCACTGAGGAAGCAAGGGCACAAAGCCAAAACTATATTTGCAGGGCGAACACTTTTCCATCGACTCGCCCTTCGCAGCTGTAGGAGCACTGGGGCTTCATTCCCAGGTGGAAGAAAAGCCTGTTAGGGCTGCTGCATCCCCAGAACCAGGGAAACTCGGATTCCATGTGCTAACCCTCTGCTGCTGAGCAGAGATGCCTGGCACCGAGGCCCTGCTCTGTGCAAGGTTCATCTGTGTGCTGCAAATCGGCCACTGCCATTTTCCACGGCACAGGAACCGTCTCGTGGCAACCTGGGCCTGCCAGCCCGGCCTGGAATAAGCTGTGCCCATTCTTCGGCAGCCAAAAGGGTCTGCACACCATGCACTCTCCAACAAAGCACAGAGACTGTCAGCAGATTCTGCTAACAAGTGGCAGAATTGATGTGCTCGCGGGCCGGTCCGGCGCCGGAGATTGATGGCGTTCTCCTTCCCCGCTGTGCTGCCGCTGCTGCTTTACGATTAGAGGGAAGCTGGCATTAAAAACATCTGCTGCCCGTGCTGGCCTGTGGTTGCCAAACTTCTGGCTCTCTTTCTGCCAAGGAAGGCCCTGCCAGCAGCACGGTTGTGTTTAAATGTTAGCTCCCGAAAGCGCGGCTCGCCGGCGCCACTGAATCAGCACTMATACTGACATTTCACTTAGGGAAGGGGAAGGACTGGGGAGGAAGAGCCACTGCCAGGAGCTTAATTAGCATGGAAGTGCAGAAAAAAATAGCGTGTTCTACAAAAGAGCACGGCGAGAGGTTATTTCCTGTGTTTTCCTGAGATTTCCCAACAGCTGTCGTGATGTGTTGTTGGGGAACGGGTGGCTCGGCTCCAGGCTGTGGTCCTGCACAGAGTTCCCTCCTGCTGGCGACATTCAGGGCACTCAGAGCCCCGGTGTGAGGGTCCCAGTTACTCCCAGAAGTACAAAATCTATTCTCTTTGTCCATCCAGCTGTTTCGGTGAGCTGTCCCCGCAGTGATGCTGTCGCTGGTGCTGCTCTGTGTGATGTACAACCACACACTGAGGTGAGTTACTTGTCCAGAGCATCCCAGTGGCCTTGCCACGTGTGGTCACTCTATTTAAAAGGATTGCTAATAGGTAAAGAAGTTGTCAGCTCCTCATTTGCACTCCTCACTCTAATGGTCAGTGATTTTTTTTTTTTCCTGATTGCTTCCTGAGCACTATCAACACCCCTGTGTAATGAGCACAAGACATTCTCATAGCACAGAAGGGAAAACAGTGGCAAAGCGCTCAGGATCCTGCACAAGAGATGAGCTGAGGGGTGGCAATGCTCGTGAATAATAAGAATGCAGATCCTCTCTATGTCCTGGATATGCTGAGATAGAATTATGGAATTGTTTAGGTTCACGTTTTGCCCCATGTTATCACTTTTCTTATTATCTAAACAAGTATATCAAGCTGATAAYGTGTGTATAACAAGTTACAGACATGAAAAACAATGCTCAGCATTTCATATCTTAGTTAATTCAGCATAAGTCAATGATCAGGAATCATTTCTTCATGAATCCGTGGGTTTGACTGGACTGGTTTTCCTCACCTTTAGAATTTCCTTCCTCTTGGAGCAGCCAAGTCTCGTGGCATGAGCTGTTTGCAACGTGAGACAGTTTATCTCAATGTACAGCTGCAATATGAACATGTAAATCACTTTTTCATAATGCATTAAAAATGTTTCACTCGATCAGAAAGGAGGAAAAGACGAAGTTTAGGAGGAATGCAGCAGCCAGAGGGGGGTTTGGTTCCTGGGCTGAAGCACAGGAGTTACRATATGTAGAGATGTTATATTTTCAGGCAATATTGTCAGTATAGGTTGYTGCTAAATTTCCCTGTTGTCTGTAGTTTCCTTGGAAAGGCGGTGTTGAGGGCACAAATCCCTGTGGGGTTTCTCCCTGCCAGTGTAAATCCCAGAGTTTGACTGTATTTTGGTGATTTTGAACCGTTTTTGCTGCTGGAGCCAGGCAATGAGCAGCAGAGGGCACTGATCTAACAGGAGTGGGAGAAAAATTGTCATTTCACTTCAGCGCAKTCTAAATGGCCCCAAGATTAATCTGTTAATATCCTCTCATTCCTTTCCCTCCTATATCAGTGTTAATTGCCAAACAAGTGACAACTTTCCCCACTATATTATACYGGTCCATTATACACTGCTGCTGCAGATATGGTTATTTGCAAATTCGCTACAGACTCCTCCACAAACTCCAGAGGTTTTTATGTTCCTCCTGTATGTATGAATACAAATAAATAGAGGCTGCCATTCCATCTATATCAAATTTAATCTGCATGCTGTTGAAAGCMGGCTAAATATTAAAACCAGATTACCGGAGTTTTCGGCTGGAATAATTTTATTTTTTGTAGTTTACTTTCAAATCAACTTGTCTCTTTCCTTTGGGTTTGCTTTCCTCCAAAAGATGCTTTCTTCTCAGGATTACAGTATTTTTTTTTAAGCTCTGCTCTCACAAGTGTATTTAAGCCGTGGTTTATACCTGTTGTCAGCCGGGCTGATAAACGCACCCACCACGGAGCCTCGGCATAAATAGTCATCCTAAACCTGGCTGCGTAAAACACCCTCCGTGAGCAGCATGAAATCCAGAGGAAAAGGCCAGCACGGATGTGTTGGGGTGAAGGAGAAGGCAAGCAGGGGCAGAAGTTCCTGCTGGTGATTCCCAGCTCCCGGGGCAGAGCGGAGCCCGGGGGTCCCGGCGGCTGCCGACGGGGTCGGAGGCAGAGGGTGTCAGCAGCACTGATGGAGCCCTGGCRTGTCTGGAAATTGCTCTGACAGCCAGGGCCCTATAAAATTTTAATCTGAGAAACGAACCCGCTCTAAACTTCGCGAGTCAAGCCCCGCAGCTCTCACTCGGGCAAGATTTTGGCGAAGATAAATGAAAATAGACTTAAGGACTCTGACAGCAGCCGGTGGGCAAGGGCCTGTCTCGTGTCTGACGAACGGCCCCGTGCAGCCCCGACCTGTGTCACCAGAYCGGGGTCAGTAAATAAATATCAGTTGGTGTAAGCACGTCTGGAGTGTCACAGCATTATTAAAAGCCTTTCAGGCTGAGCAAAGGACAGTTTTGTGGAGTTAGCCTTGAGGTCTGGCTGCCTACAAGTCGTGGTTTATTGTCTGTTATGTATTAGTCTTACTAAGAGCATTATGTCAAATATAACTATACCCTGCAGAGCTTTCTGGGATTTGGCTGCTTCATTGTTTTTGGAAGAGTTTTCAGGGGAAAAAAATCTGTATTACTGAAGGTGCAATTTGGCTGTTACTGAATATCATGGCTTAAACCAGGAAACGAGTCTCAATCTGAGCTATTTGGGGTGAATACCCAAAACTAAACCCAAATGGAGGCTCTGAAGTGCGACCACTAATTACAGTGCTTCTTGCTGTTTTCTAATCACAATTAAAATGGGAAAGTCTCTCGAATGGCTGGGAAGGGGTTATCCCACCTCCCAATACATGCTAAAAGCAGCATGTTCAGTAGTTGTTTTGGGAAATTCCTGCCTGAATTCAGGTAAAACTGTTAGAAGTCAGCAAACAATTGGCAGCTTCAACAGAGTAATACCAAATTGGTGCTATCCAACCGAAGGGAGATGCCCACTTAATATGTTCAGACATTYTCTTCAAAAATAGATGTAGCATCTTCCCAGTTATTGGGTAGTGCACTTTTGTGAGCCCTAACTCTTTTTAAAATAGAGAATTCATATTACATGATCATTTCTTCAAATAACTTTTTTATGTAAACAGCTTTAAATTTAAGTTTTGGGCTCAATTTTCTGTCCTTTGCCCCACTGGTTGCTGCTTTATCCCCTCACTATGAAGGCAGATGGATTTTGTGCTTAATTACATTTTTTATGTGGCTTAGCAGCAACCATTTGACAGAGAAAACTTATTCAGGACTGAATGTTAAGCAGAATCTGGCTGTAGTTCAATCTGAGAKGCAGCAGGTCAGACTTAATACGTGGTGGCTTTCTGATTTGTTTGTTTGATTTAGTCTCGTTCAGCAAGTGCCAAAAAAGAATTTCCTACACTGAGTCAGGTCACCTCAAGCGAGGTCAGTCAGAGTGGGCTGCCCGGAAAAATCCCTGATTTTAAGCTGTGTTTTAGCTTATTCCTGGCAAAGAGGGGAAGCTCAGGATTTTCTGCTCCTGCAGCTGGTGTTGGGCACTGGTTCTGTCCAGGAATTGCTTCCCAGCTTAGGTCCTGCTGCAGGATCYGGGCTGGACTTGCCCAAAGTGTGTGTGAGTTATCTCCTGACATGGATTTCCAGTGAGCTCACCTTCAGAATGCCTGAGCAGCAAAATGAATGTAGACACGGCATGAAATCCTGCAGAAAAGAGATGCTTGGGAGGGGTTATCAGATCCCACAGAATCATGGAATGGTTTGGGTGGGAAGGGACCTCAAAGCCCATCCAATTCCACTCTGTGCCATGGGCAGGGACACCTTCCACTATCCCAGGTTTCTCCAAGCCCCATCCAACCTTGCCTTGAACATATCAACCCCTGCAGAAAGAGAAATTATTCTGTATGATGTCAGAATCCAATAGAAAGAAAAACTCTTTATTATGATGCAAAAGGGAGAGAAGAACTGGATGTTTCAGGTGTGGGAGCACCAGGTGGGTGTTGATAGAAGTACCCTTCTTTCGTATGCTCATAACATCTGAAAGGAAATGTAAAAATTGGAAAAATAAGGGGGAAAAAAGGCATTTTGCAGCAATTGTAGCAATGTCAGTTAGGAATATGGGGGGATGTCCAAAGAGGTCCCATTGCTGGGAGCTCAGTGGGCTGCCCAGGGAGGTTTGGAGTCCCCATCCCTGGAGGTGTCCAAGGAAGGCCTGGATGTGGCACTCAGTGCTCTGGGGGGGATTGGGCACAGGTTGGACTCCATGGTCTTGGAAGTTTCTTCCAGCCTCAGTGATTCCRTGATYGAAGGGGAGRATTGTGGCACCCATCACGTCCAATGGTCAGTGTAGAAAATTCACCAAGGTCTTCAATCTGRCTGCACTTGATTTCCTAAAGAAATAACTCAGTTTGCCTCACCAGCCCTACTGTCATTTCCCAGAAAACAAAGATACAGCCAGGAATAATTGCTTTAGCCTTTAGTTTTGAGTGGAATTTTTCTTTTCCTCTGCCAAACAAATAGAAAAAACAGTTCTACTGGTTTAACATATACTCCTATCTAAGAGGAAGAAAAATCCAATAGAGATGAAGATAACTTTATTTCTGTCAGCAAAGAAAAATATATATTTGATCCAATCTAGGCTAAACTTTTCTTTGCAGTTCTTGAGAAATACACCAAAAAAAAAAATCTATATATCATATTCTTGGCCAGTAGTTGATGACATTTCCTTTCAGTTTTTCCTTCTGTTTTCTTACTAACTACAACAAAAAAGGTAGAGTGTAAGTTTATGTACCAGTAAAGGTGGAGTAGCAGAGTTCCTGTGCACCTCATTTTACAATTTGCTTTGACATGAAGTGAGAAATAACTGAGCTCAACCTTTACTACAATAATTGGATTTTTGCCATCAGGAAAAGCTTGTTACATTTGTGTCCTCGGAGAAATAATACGCTTTTTAGGCTGAGTTTTATAGACTCCACTCTGTGTAACCTTAGAGGGCTCAGATTCCAGGGAGAGGGATGTGATGTGCAGGGCTGGATCCTTCCCTGCCTCAGTCAATAGTCTGTCATCGTTCTGTCAATAGTGGTGGTTGCTTTACACCACCACAGCCTGGAAATCATTTTGTGAGACATGTCTTAAAACACAGACTCATTTTAGAGCAGTCTCCTTTGTCTTCCTCTTCTTATTTTGCTCTTTTTTGCTCTTGCTGTCTCAGGTTTTGTTAGCGGTTTTTCTCCCTTTGTGCAATTTCCTCGAAGAATTATAGGAAAACAGAATGAATTATAAAATCTGCATTGATGTTGCACCTGAAAATGTCAGTTAGGTCAGAGCCCAAGGAGGAGTGAGCTCTGCCAGCTGGGGATAGGAAATTCCTTTAAGTTTAGCATCTCAAGTGTTTTGAAGCTGCCTGTGGTACTTCTCTCCATCTTATCTGGGCTCCACCAATCCAAAAATCTGCCTAATTTCATGCATCTCATTGAACATGTGAGTAGTTTCATAGATTTCATTAGTGCTACCAAGAACTTTACCATAAACATTGATGATCGTACACAGGTTTGTCAAAGATTTTTTTTGTCATTCTCCAACCTGTGGTAGAAGCTGAAGTGAAACAAATATTGAAAATTTATGGTGTTACTTTAGATTTTGTAATCACACAAAGCTCCAGAACACTCGTACCTATCGTGATATTGCTCCAGTACAGTGACTACATGGGCAGTACAAAAATAAAACATGAATTAAAAAATGGTCTATCATGATTTTTTTGTAGTGCAAAAGAAGTAACAGGAACATTGCACATGAGCATCACCACTGGTGAACTGTTCATGATCCCAAGAGACTGTGATTTCAGCATCACCAGGCTCAAATATCCTATGAGGAATATTAAATTTGATAAAAGGGTTAAATATTAAAAAGGAAGTGTTTGCTCAGTGGGTGGTGAGGTCCTGGCACAGGTTGCCCAGAGAAGCTGTGGCTGCCCCATCCCTGGAAGTGTCCAAGGCCAGGTTGGATGGGGCTTGGAGCAGCCTGGGATAGTGGAAGGTGAGTGGGACCGGATGATCTATACGATTCCTTCCAACCAAGTCCATTCTAGAACATAATATGATATAAACTTGTTTTATTTAAATATAACCAGTGTGAGGTGGTGGTAACAAACCATTTTAGGAGCAGGAGATGGATATTAAGTTGAAGTGCCTTGTACTCAAAATCAATTTGAATTTACTTCAAACTTTGCATAACCTTCTCAGAGTTATACAAATGTCTTGATAGACTCATTAAAATCTAGAAAATGGGAGAGAAAAATATTAAGATCAGAGACTCACGAACGAGTGCAAATAAAAATCTATAAATGAAGTGTGAAATTAGGGTGGATCAGTGAGAATTTTAAGTTTCAATTTCTTTCACTTTGTGCCTCTATCACACACTAACAGTTACTTCACCACTTTTATGTAGCAGAATGTACACGTTACAACCTATTTATTCCAATTTCTTCTTGCAGGGTTTTCTCTTTGTGTGTGTTCTCATTCTACTTGTGTAGCTCAGGGTGAAGACCCCTATGGTGTCTTTGATAGAAGAGAAGAACCAACACTACTGAGTTTATGAGAAATAATGATATTTGTGTGCTCCTTTCATTACCGTGGTGGCCAAAAGAGGAGAGATTCTGATAAGGAGGAATCTCTTACAAGCTAAAAGTCCATTTGCTTCTACAAACAAATTACAAATGCAATTTACCTCATCAGGGGATGTGCATGATTTTGTTTTCCAGAATGTTCTTTTGACTTGTTACTGAGAACCCCATCTGTGAGTGTTTCCTGTTCCTGACCACTTCCAAATGGACAGTACAACTGGCAGCATTTTATTTAGTCCCACAAACCAAAATTGTTTTCTCATATTTGCTGTTCCACTGCGCTTAAAACTTGGCTCTTGTCCTCAAGGATACCTTGAGATGTGTCTTTTATTCTGATGACAGATTTTTTTGGTTGAGACTCCCATTGACACCCCGAATAGATGGAGAAAAATTGAGATTTTCTTTATCATGATTGTACAGTATGAAACAAATTGCTTCAGATTATGATTCCCTCCAGTTTAAATTGTTCCATTGTTTAGACTGGAGCTGGCTGACAGTTTCTTCATTTATCTCTCGTAGGCTAAAGCAGCACTGGACATATTTGAGACATTAGGCTGGGGCTGATTTGTCAGCCTTGACCTCCTGCCACATTAGCTCATTGCAAAGCTGACACTCTTCATTTCTGAGCCCTGAATTTTGCTCTGAGCTCTCTGAGCCAGGATTAGCCACCACTGCTTGTGGAAGTTTTATGGACAGGTATCAAAAGCCATCATACAGGGCTTTCTTTTCCACACTCACCAACTTGTATTCTATATAGAAACACAAATTTCATCGTTCACACCTCATAACAAAATTTAGTTGCTGTTCATCTTAACTCTGATTTCTTTCATAGACTTGGTCTGGCTTAATAACAACTTTTACACAACAAACCAGCCCACACTTGAAATCTGGGCCATTGACATTAGTAGAGTTCTTGCAAGTCAGGAATTAGAACTTGTCTGTGATGGACATCCTGGTGGTTTCTTCTAAAAATTGGTTTGGTCAGCTTTAAGCTTCATTTTAGGAGAGGAAGCAGCTGTTGGAGCTGAAATCCGAGGAAGCAATCGTGCAACTGTACAGCTGATACAGGCGTGTCAGTACTTCTGTGAGTGCTGGGAGTTTATTCCGTGTTCACTTTAAAYTGGATAAAACTACCCACTGCTCCAAAGCCTCCTGGAGAGGCAGCCAGCGTGGTTCCATCTGTTTCTTTTCACAGGAAGGTGGCTTCGCTTCTTTACAAAATTTCTTGCAAACTTTGCATGTTCAAAGGCTGAGCCTCGTCTTTRCTCCTAATGGGGATTAATAGCACCGGGAAATTCTCACAGCAGTTGTCCCTTCAGAAGAATTATGGTGTGACCCACTAAAAGTTGCCTCTCCAGTTTTCTTGMAGGTAGGAACCCATGGAGGGGGAAAAAAAAACCCCAACCATTATTCCAGAAACAAACAAATAAACTAAATGCACAATGACCTTGCTCACAGGGACTCCCAGATTGTTCATTTTCATAACCTATTGTAACTCACAAACCTTAAAAAGCATCTTTGCCTGAAAAGAAGGTCTCAGGTGGATTGTGCAAACCCAAAGCGTTTGGGAATCAGCTGCTGAGGGAGCATGAAAACAAAGGGTTTGGTTGCACGTTGTGGGAGAATCCGGGTGAACCTGACCCCAGCAGGGAGATTCATCYGTGGTGTGGGCTCAGCTCCCGGATGGAGAGGAGCTCTCGGAGGAGAGGGAGGTCTGTGGCACCCTTTGCTCGTCTCTGAACCCACGTGCAGCTGTTTGGCTGCCAGATGCTCTGGTTTTAATGGGGGAATGGCAGCTGCAGCCCTGAAAATGCAGCACTTCACGCTCCAATCTGTGCCGTTCAGCCTTGATGTCTCATTTTCATTTTACAGATTATTTTTGGTTCTTCATAGTTTTTTGAGCTGATTCTTTCTTTTTGTTTTGTCCTGTGTTTGCAGAGATCTTTGTGAGCCATGGGCTCCTGTGTGATTATTCAAGTAGAGCTCAATGAAACAGTGGAAGTCAAAGATATTTTAATATGTTTAAATACCAGAGAATGTAGCCCTAAATTCAATTAAGTTGAGAATAGCAAGAAACTTAAATCAGGCATGTAGGAGGTGTTGGAGGGCTTTTCTTGGTGATAGACATCCAACATGCAAATATGGCCCCCCTCCTAAATTTGGACTGCTGTTCCACAGATCATCTACTTTTATGGTTCTTCATACCATAAAGTGGATAAAGAAGAAAAATAGTCTGTCCTTGGTGAATCCCAAATGATAGAGGAAGGTCASTGAGCCGATCAGGACAGATTTGAGTGAGAATCAGGAACAACTGGCAGTTTGCACCAGCCTGAAATCTGACTGTCACAAGACACAAGGTGAGGGCATGTCCAGAAATTGAGTTTCTCATGACTCCGCACTTTCTGTGAGGATAAAGTGCTGATCTTTATCATGTCTGAGCTATCTCCATAATCTCCTTCCCTGACTGCTGAGCTTTCTGAACCAATCCTGCAGCAGAGGGGCAGAAAAGATCTGTTTTCAAACTTGTTTGGGGAAGAATCCTTCTCACCCAGCRCTGCAACTTTTGGTCTTCAGTGGAGCCTGGACTTCATCCTTCATGCTGGAGCAGGAGGAAGCTGTGAGTACCTGACAGAATCATGGGAAGTTAAGGGCTTGGARTSGACCKTAAAGACCATTTATTCCCAACAYCCCCTGCYATRGGCAGGGACAYCTCCCAYTARACCRGACCATAGACCACAGTCACCTGTTTGTGAGAAGTAAGAATGGTGATTCCCCTCAAGAGCACTTCACATCATCTTTTTTCTAACTCAAAACTACATAATATATTAATTTTTATTGCCATTTTATGCCACGTGAGACATAGATGAGGCTATCCAACATTTGACTCATTTCTCATCCTACAGTAGCGCATCAAGAGCTGTAAATTGCCAGACCACAGGAAATGGCATGAAATAAATGTTTCCTAAAATGCTCTAAYATAACAGCTAATACTTGTAATGTGTGTGTCTTGTGACTTGGTTCAGTCTAAACTGAGAGCTAATTGGATTGCCATACTTACAAGGGTAAGTACTCAAACAAGTCTAAACTTCATAAAACCTCCTGTAAAGAGAGAAAGACGATGTTAGAGAAAAATCAAAACCAAACTCTTAAGCCTGTTTGCACAAGCAAACTCAATAAGCACTTTTGCTGATCTGCCTGAAACCTGGACAATTTAAATGCCATTATTCTCTCTGTCAATGCTCAGGCAAGTTCTAGTACGAGTGGAAAACCTAAAAACGCGAAGTTTGTTTAATAAAACATATTAAAATGGGTGGCGTGAAACAGAATTATTTCAACTGGAATATATACACTGGGGARAAGCAAGATCTTGAATATTCGCATTACAGCTCATTGAAAAGGCAATGGGCTATGCAACAAGATTGACAACAAAGGGAAAAATGATGAGGAAAATTGCCTTACTTATCTGCTAGAGTGCTCTTGACTGCCAACTGTAATTTTATGGTTCATTATATAAAAAAATACCATTAATGTTAGTACTTGTGTATCATAATCACGAGAAGAAGGGARAAAGTTCATTGAAATGTGCTCCATTTTTAATCAAGACACTATAATTGTGTGTTTTTCAGGCATCATCAATTTCCATCAATTTTACTGCTGCAAAAAATAATGTGCTGCTATAGTTCTTGCACAGGTCAATTCCTGCATGAGGTACATTGACTGCAGGGATGTAAACTGTAAATAAACAGGGCCGTAATTTATCTTCTCTGATATTACTTGATACATCACCAGCTCCGAGCTGATAAGGGAAGCAAATGGAATGGCTGGGCTTGGAACTGTGTGGTGCATCACGGGCCTCAGAAATTGTTATATAAATGTTGTTCTATGAAATGTCAGGCAGCAGCCAATATTAGCATGGCAGAGCTGCTGTCACACAGCAAATGTGTCTGTCAGCTTCTCCGGGTGTTTTCAGGAGTTTGGAAAATTCACAGATCGGAGAAAATTGTCTGAACCAACAGCAGGGGCTGCGCTGGGACGTGTCTGGCACCAGCCCCAGGGATGGGCCAGCTCAGAACAACTCTGGCCAGGGGAGGATTTGGGTTCCTCACACCCAAGGGGGAATGAAGGTGTCACCAATCCATCTCTTTTTTTGGAAAGGGTACACAAGGGAGCTTAGTGACATGTCGGAGTGCACAGAAAGGTCTGTGCAGGACGTGTTTCCTGGAGGAATGTTGGTGTTATTCCAGTAGGATGTCGGGGAACAAATCTGCAGCAGAGCCCCTGTCCCAGTGCAACCCCAGAGCACAGGAGAGTCCCTTTCCCAAGGACTTTACTGAGAATAGAGATGATTCCCAGACGATGTTTTCCTAGACAGAGGATGCTCAGACTTTCTTCATTCCCCCAGTCTACGGCTGAGACAGACCTTGAGCAATAGCTGCTCCTTCTTCCTGGGAATGTGCCCTGAGTTTTGAGGCCTGGGCAAGTTAAATTTTATTTACAGAATTTAAGTTTCAAACAAGTCACAACTGGCCAACCGAGTACCAAAGGTCCGTGTTAGGTCTGCTAGCCAGGTTTTTGCAAGCTTTCTTTCTTCTCCTGGTGCAGAATATTGATAAAAACTGATGAGCTTTATGGGCAACCTCTGTGGTATCCGAGCCTTAATCCCACTGAGCACATCCCCTTCTTGCAGGTTGGAAGGCACCTTAAAGATCATCTCATTCCAACCCCCTACCATGGATAGGGACACCTTCCACTAGCCCAGGGCCAGAACTACCACCAGGATTTGTTTTCCTGCTCACTCTTGTAATCTCAGTGTAAATTTCTTGCAGAGAATTCTCCATGAACACACCACAGCCGGGAATAAACACATTTGCTCTGCACTGTCCCTCTTTTGAAAGCTTCCTGTCCTTAACTAAAGGGAAAAAAGCTCAGTTCACTGGGAAGGCCTTGTGCTGAGTAGCTCATGTTAGGGCAAACAGCTCATAAAAGTGGCATTGCTTGGATGAGATAAATTCATGGAGTATTTCATCTGTATTAGTGTCAGACACATCAGACTGGTGCAGCTTTAATTATATATTACTTGATAAAATAAGGTCAGCTGTCAAAAGCCCGTTCCAGTGTCTGAGGCACTGCAAGTTTTGTTGGGGGGGAAGAAAAGAGCAGTTTGTTTTATTCCTGAAGAGCACAGTCTTCAGTCTGGTGAAGTGGAGGATGGTGAGAGTGAAGCTGAGGGGCTTTTCCTGAGGCTGACAAGCCCTCCAGAAATCCCATCCCTTTGCCAAGGCAGCAGGATCCAGGCCCTGGGAACAAAATGCTGCCAACTGAACCTCTCCTGAGCTGAGCAATAGGCCTGAAATAGCCGAAATAATACAGACATTTATGCCTATTTCGGAGAAATGTCACTGCACACCTCACACCTTTGAAGTGGGGTCCTCCTGCAGAGGATGCTGAGCAGCAGAGTGCTGAGTGCTGGAGCAGCCTCTTCCCTCCTGCCCCCAGCAGAAGGGAATGTCTGGGATAACACTTTGCAAATCTCCCTGTAAAAACATGGCATTATTCAGAGTGTATGATTAGTCTTGCACGCTTGCCTTGTTATAAATATGTAACACATGCTCCAGTGCAGAATGTGATAATGTATTCCAACATGATCTTTATTGCTGATATTTAAAAACCTGTTCCTGAATATGCACGGTTTAAATCTCACATGAATGTACATCTCCCATTTTTCCTGGTTTAAAGCATAAAGTCTCTTAGGCAAAATGTAGGTTTTATGTCAATCCATTTTTACCCCTTTCCTCAGCTCATTTGTCTACAGTTAAATATTTTCTTCATCTTCCACAGAAAAAATATGAATTATTCTAAAGCACCAAGTGCTGCAGTGTGTGCGTTCATCTGTGTTTGTTGGTAAGTCAAAATACAAACACTGGAGAAGATATCCTCATTTGTTTTCCATTCCAATTTTTAAGTGATATGTTAGGAAGCAATCATAATAAAGAGGAGCCGAAGGAGCTGAAGAAATTATTTCTCAGTGAGACAGCAGCCTGCTGTTCTCTCTAATCTAAGAGGCACTGGATAGAGGTCATCTTCTGATCAATGAAGTGAATTTCACTTTATGATGCTGAAAACAGACAGAGAATGGTACAATCAAGTGCTTTCTGAGAGAAAACAGAAGCTGTCAGAGAGCGATGGGAGAACCATAACAAAAATAAACAGATTTATTGCTATAGAGAGCCTGTTTTACAAGGGCCCTGCAGTGCAGAAAGAGGATGTTGCCCTCGCTTAGCCCACAGATATTCAGAGTATGGCCAAGGCCTGAAATCACTTTACCTGCCCAGGACAGTCCTCTGGACAAACAGGTTTAAGGATGTGCTCTGCTACATCCAAAGATTATCCCTCATAAAGGAAAAGCAACTTAGTGTCCAAGCTGAACACTTAAGCATGGGATGTAATGCGGCTTTCAGGAATTCTGAACAAGGAATCCTGACAGCTTTTGTGTTCCAGAGTCTCCACAAACTCTGACACAACCAAGCTGCTCCCATGTGCCTGGCTCCGAGGGCCTGGCTCTCTGGTTTGCCCATATTTGGCTTTTTAAGAGGAATTTGACTTGATCAGGTCTTATAGCCCTGTTTGATATGATTTTGGATCTCTAAATAATGCAGATTTCAAGGCCTGATCAAAATGATTGCTACTGGAGTTTTATATTCTGGAGTATTAAGCATGGACAGGTCATGGTAATTGAGCAAATATTGGCTGTATGATGTAGCCTGTGCCTCAGGAAAGCCTTAAAACAGCATCTGCTGCTTATTTTTTTTCCCCAGACCTTGCAAAATCAATGGCAAGGTAACAAGAGCCCTTGCTGTCAGCATGGATTAATCTGGAATTCCCTGGCACCTTCAGATCCTCGTGCATCAAAACATCAGTTTGTATCAAAAGCTGGAACAGCGGCTCAAAGCGTTCAGGAGTTCAGAAAAATGACAAGAGCCAGCAAACTAAAACGCCTCCAATTTCTGTGGCTTGCAAACTTCAAAAACTGTGATTGTGCTGGGAGGCTTTGATCTCGATATTACTTTTTTGATTGCCTTTGAAGTCAGAAGCAAAGGGCCACTGCAGCAGGACCCAGAGGTGCCAAGGGTGAATTCCCTACAGCCCTGTTTAAGGTGCATCACAGTGGCTGTTGACCACTGGATGCCAAAGAATGTAGCCCTGCACAGAGAGGGTTTTCTTATTACTGATGTGTGAAACCTTCTTTAGTGTTGCTGCAGTTTGGGTTTTCCCGGAATAAAAAAAGGTCACCGCAGGCCACTGATGCTCAGGACCTCAGGAAGGTGTTTTTCAGACTATCCCATGTTTTTAATAATCAGCTGTCACAGTTAAGCAGGAGTTGGAATTCTGTGTTATTTTTGGAGCTGGTGAGGGAGCCCTCCAAGGGGAGGYTGGTGAGGGGCTCGGAATCTCTGCCTGATCCCGAGACAGGAACTTTACACCCTGAATTGGTCCCAGCGTCTGCCTTCCCACAGCAGAGCTGGGGAGGAGAAATGGAAAGGGCTGCATTTATAGGGCTTGTAAAATACTCATTTAATTGCTGTGCTTGAGGAGAATCGATCTCTGGAGAGCATGAGGTTCCTTCATCTCAGTCCAATTACACAGAGGTAGGAGCTGAGTGGGATGAGGTGTCGTGGGGATGGGGCCAAACAGGGCAGCACGTGCTGGCCCTGAGCTCTGCATGGGGCAGGGGGAATTAGGGCAAAGAGACAGGGACACGAGCTCAACCCTGTGCCTCTGGGTTTGGATTCCACTCAGTGGCAAAATTGAAATATTTCTGTAGATTTGGTCTTGAGTGACTCATCTGCCAAATCATAGCAAGGTTCAATAATGTCGGTGCTGAGGCAGGCAATGGTTTGTTCTTTTTCTGTACAGGCACATGCTGGGATTTTTGGGGTGTCCTGTCCAGGGCCAGGAGTAGGATTTTGATGATCCTTGTGGGTCCCTTCCAACTCAGGATATTTTATGGTTCTATTATTTTCACGGTTTTAGATAGGGCACAGCAGGTTTTATGTTTTGCTCCCCCACAGTTCCCTGTTGCTCCCAGACACTGGATGTGCTGCCATGCTCCATGGTTTTGTGAGGGAATGTACGTGGCTGGATTGTCTTTCCTATTGCTGCCTCTTCAACATCACTTTTTGAGTATTTTCCTCATCAATTGAGGAAATTTCAATCCACTGGATTCTCTAAACCTGCAGGAGCCCCAGGGAGGGCTGTGCAGAGAATGTGAGATGTGGTGTGGCCAGTCACACCAATCCAGTGTTTTTTCCAGTTAAAATACTCTTGGAAGTTTTTAAGTGAGGCATTCTATTGTGAACAGGATTCTTTCAGAATTTTTCAGCTGTTAAGGAATGCTAAAGGGTTTTAACAACAGACTTTTACATAGTTAAACTGAGAAATATCTTCTAAATGTTTTCAGCGACTTCTGACAATAACGTCTTTACCTTGGGAGCAAAGTATTCATGATGATGTCAATAAAGGCAGTGGTTTTGACAGCAGTTCTCTATATCAGCCTAGATCTAGAGTGCTGACTATTACCTGTATTATCAATTGGCTAACACTTTCCACGAGAGAGATGTCTCTTTAGAAAGCTGTTCCTTTTATGAGTGTCATCAACTCCTGTCAGCCTGACACCGCTGGGTTTGACTGGGTTTGAAGTTTTTGTTGTTGTTTAAATTTGTGATAACATAAGTGAGCGGTTTTTTTTTTTTTTTTTTGAGAAATGGATGTTGAAAAATGTGTTATGTTCACACATAAACGGCTTCATTCGGCTGCTTTTTTTGTGAAAGCTCTGAGATCTGAGGAGGAAAAGACTTAAGTAATAGAGTGATTTGCYGTGCTTGTGGTGGTAAAACAGCACAGGGGGAGCTCAGGCACAGGCAGTGACTTATTGCAGCTCCAAATATCTCTCCATTTCAAAGCTCTGGGGTTTAGAGCTTTGTGCAGAATTTCTATTGGATTTTGGATAACCCAAGGGCAGAGGAAAAGGGCAGTGAGGGCACATGGCGCTTACATAATCTTATCCAAACAAGGAGCATTTTATTAGCAAGTAKGAGGAATATTCATTTTTCCATGGTAAGAACCCCCCCAGTCCTCGCTTTTATATATCTAACAGTGCAAATCAGCGTGGATTCATAATTTATGGATGGAGAAAGAGCAGAGGCCCGCTGACAAATTTCTACAATTTCAATTTTTCGCTGGTGAAAGGAATACCAACATGGGAAAAAGAACCACAACAAATGTCACAGCTCACCAGCAGCCTGTGTCTGTGAGCGGTGGTCAAGGCCACACTCCTGAGAAAGACCAAGGAAGCATCAACCATGATTCCAAAAAGTGACACTAAATCTTCCCCAAATGATCACCRCCAGCATGTAAGGGGCTGGTATCGACACAGAATCAAAGAGTCGTGGAATGGTTTGGGTTGGAAGGGACCTTAAAGCTCATCGAGTTCCACCCTCCACCTTCTGCCATGGGCAGGGACACCTTCCACTATCCCAGGCTGCTCCAAGCCCCATCCAACCTGGCCTTGGACACTTCCAGGGATCCAGGGGCAGCCCCAGCTTCTCTGGGCAACCTGTGCCAGGGCYCCCCCACCCTCAGAGGGAACAATTCCTTCCCAATATTTTATATATTGTGCCAACACGCCAAAGTGGATGGAGAGCAGAGAGCAGCTGCCTTCGTTATGGGAGGCCTCTTTCTGAATATTTACATCTGAGATATAAATCACCCCTAACACATCACTCAGTGTAATAGGTTCCTGTAATTAAATGAGAGCTTTATTGAATAAATTACACACTGTTAATTAGACGTGTAATACTCTCGCTGTATCTCCAGCCATTCCTTTGACTTTATTGCAGATAAAACAATGACCTTGTCTACGTTCATAGCGCTTGATAATGTAAGAAGATTGAAGAAACGTTAATTGTGAGTTGCCCAAGAAGTCTTTAAAATGCTTTAATGCCTTTAATAGTATTAACTCAATCTTGAGATAAGATTATTCCTTGTACCTTCTGTGTACTCACAGTGCCAGGCACTCCTCCTCTTCCCTTTGGAGCTCACCTGGGTGAGCAGTGCAGCTTGGGGTGTGTAACAGGCAGTGGGAAAATGTTGGGTTAGTCTATAATATCCACAAATCGATTTTTCTTGATGGAGTGGAGAGTCAGGAATTGTCTGCATCAAATCAGCAAGGATCTTTATGCAAAWAAATTCAGGATTAGAATAGCAGAGTGCGACTTGATGACATCGGCCTTATATTTTTGTATATTAGTCAATAGTTGCTAAGTTTACAATTTTCCCTTTCCTTCGGCTTGTTTATTTATAATTAAGTTATTTATACATGCACACAAGTACAAACTCACCCATTGGACACTTAAATTAAATTCCAGYGAGGCTTTATTTTTATTTACTGCTTTCTCCAATAAAAGCACATCTTTCAAATCTCTGCAGAGCTGCATCGATTCCTGAAGCATCATCTCCCAGTTTATTGAGTACAAGTGGTGACTGATTGTCCCCTGGCACTTCAGGAAGAACTTAAATATACAAGAAACTAGTTTTAAATAGGCTACGACTTTATTAAGATACCACCACATTTGGGAAATCATTTGAGATGGTTGGGAATTTCTTGATAATTTTTTTTCCCCCCACCCCACTGGAAAAAAAACTGCTGATTTGGCCAAATCCAAGCTGTTTGCTAAGCAGAATTTGATTCGATGTAGCTAATTAAGAGGGAAAAGAAGCCAGTGGAATAGCAGGTTGACACTGTTAACTGGAGATTGTGCTTTTCCTTGTGATGGCAATTTTTCAAAATTTTAATGAACTTCCACTTGGAAAAAAAAAAAAGAAAAAAAGTTGAAACCAATTAATTTGAGTGACCTGACAAAAAAAAAAAAAGAGAAAGAGGGGGAGCGTTGGTGGGTGGCAATGTGAGATCACAGCTTTACACCCTGTCTCGTACAGAACCTCCCTGCAGACTGTTGAAAACCTGCGGGAAAACGGAGCTCGATCCACACTCGGTGGGGAACTTCCTTGCTGCTGCACTGCTGATGCTCTCCAAACTCCTGCTCAGAGAAAACTCGGGAATGTGAGGCGGAAATCAGCACGAACAGCCTGGTTTTCATCTTTTGGGTGTCTTCTGCTTTGCTGASAGCAGCTTGTTTCCTTCACCAGAGAGTCAAGCTCAGGCTCCTGCTTATTCCTTATTTCTTAGCATATTCCAGCCCATCCCTGGTCCTGCTTAGCTTTGCTGGGATCTTCCTGAGAATCYCCTTTTTGCCTCAATCTTACTGAACGCCACATTTTTGTGATAGACAATATTGATCCATTTCTACTCACGACTTTGCTTGAAATTGGCATGACTGCAACGTCAGGATCCTGGCAATTTAATTTGAAATCAGTCTGGTTTAGATAAAACACTTGAATTTACTCAAAATTTGCACCTATCTTCCATTTAAATAACATTTTAAAAAATTAATTTGCACTTCTGGTCAGTAGGGCACAGGAAGCACAGCAAAGCTTTGCAGCAGGGTTTGGAAAGCCACAGCAAATAACTCCTTCAGTCAAAGAAAAATAATYTAATGGCAGCTTTCTATGGAAATTCACAGCATTTCCTTGTTCAACGGAGCAGGAAAACACATGTGCTTTGCATGAATATAGAAATGAAGAAAGAATTTATCAAGCAAATATAGAAGTATTTCTTCAAGAATTTCTATTGCTTTGGAATKATTTTTCTTTTTTGACACAGTTTTCCTGGTCTGCTGTCTGATGGATTGATCTGAGATGGGAGAGGAAGCACTTTCCTTCCTTTTATGAGAAAGAAAAGGGAAGAAAGAAAAACTAAGCATTAAGATGCCAACATGTGTTTCATCTACYTCAGTTCTGCCCAAGAGAACTGTTCAGCAGAACAGTTTCCCGCTTTGCAGAAGTTATTGCTTTGCCTTCTCTGCCTCTTTTCACAAGTTTTCCTATTTCTTCCTTAGTTTCCTCTTTTTTTTGCCTTTGTATTTTACAATTCACAAAGCACCTGCTCTCTAAGGTTAGACAGAAATCAATGCCAGCAAGTCCTGAAGAGAAGCTGTGGCTGCCCCATCCCTGGAAGTGYCCAAGGCYAGGCTGGATGGGGCTTGGAGCACCCTGGGATAGTGGAAAGTGTTCCAGCCCATGGCAGGGGTGGAAYGGGATGATCTGGGACATGAGCCAGCTCTGACAGAATTATTGTGACATGCAGGCCAGCATCTCATTGTGACAGTGCCTTTACACTTCTCAGTAAAACCACAGTGTTAATAACAGACTSAGGATCCTGAACTACTCTTTTCCCCATTTATATTGTTGCTTTGCTCCACAGGAAAATGCTCCAAGACTTTTGTGACTATAATTATTGTACAATCTGTATTCCTACCACAGGGATTGCATTTAGGTCAGATTGAGTAGTGGCTGTAGGAAATTGAACAGAAAGAGACTTAGAGTTTAGGGACAAGATAGGATTATTCATTTTTCTTTTGCAAAAGCTAAGAATCATAGATCCTTCAAAATTTTGACTAGGAGCCAAARGCTGAAGCTGTCTTTGAGGAAAAAAAATATACAGTGCCTGATGGGAATTATTTTACTTTGAACTCCGTGGTCAGCTGATATCCTTCACCCAACAGATGGAAAGTCATCGTTAAATTACAGAGCAGCTACTCTTTTAAAAAGCAAATACAAAAGACATTTAGCTCAGCAAAATATTATTTCTAAGCTTTGCACACTGACCAGAAATCCATGAGTTTCCTGTAACCTCTTTGTCGCTGAGAACGTAAACATCTTTGCTCCGATGCAAATAGCAGGGGTATTTTTAGTGCCCGTCATATGGCGTGGTATTGCTGAGACTTTACTTATTATTTTATAAATCCAGTTTCTAAAAAAGAAAGCACACACAGAAAGCCCACTGTCAGCAGGCTCCTGGAGTGCTCCAGGTCGTGTTCAGCAYCACCAACATCCAGGGTTTTGTGGGGCTGGACACAATGACACTTTGTGGGACTTGCAGCCCCCAGACCCTCCCTGGTGGGGATGTCACCTCAGCATCCCCTGGACAGCCCATTGGAAAATCCTGCCAAGCAGGTGGAAGCTTCCAGATGGTTCTTCAGGGGAAAGTGATGGGTTTGGGGAGGCCCTGGCACAGGTTGCCCAGAGAAGCTGTGGCTGCCCCATCCCTAGGAGTGCCCAAGGCCAGGTTGGATGGGGTTTGGAGCAGCCTGGGGTAGTGGAAGGTGTCCCTGCCCACGGCAGGGGGTGGAATGGGATGGGTTTTAATGTCTCTGCCCACTTGTATTTAAAACAGAGCAAAGCAGATTTTCAGGACTGTGAGATCCTTACTGAAATGAAGAATTTCTGTCTGTTATGGAGGCAGAGTGGAGTGCAGGGAAATATCCCACCCTGGCACGTGGGTGAGCACAAAACTTCTGCTTTGCTATTGAGACTTCAATCATCAGAAGTTTTAATTTAATTACTGCACTTAAGCAGTTTACTTTGAGGGGGATATTGATCAGTTCTCTATCCYCAATATTAGTCTTATTTCCCTGAGACCTTTTAATAGAAAAGACAGTGCCTTTCTCTAAATGCAAAGTTTTATTTATTTGAATCTCCTTTCCAATTATTTAAGTTTGTGCAAAGATATCAGCTGGAGACAGAGTGGAGGAGCAGGGGTATTTTCCCTTGATTGAGTTTCTACTTGTACATCTCCCAAAGCAAACAAAACCAGCTTGGAATTGAATGAAGGGTGTTCACACCATGTTTTGTATTGGTTAATTTAATAGGTATAAAATGCACCTAATTAGTTAATTCCACACGAGGTACGTCAGTTTGAAACTTCTTTATGTATTCAACAAGTGATGGATCTCTGTTATGGGAGTTGTTGTTTTCTGAAACATGATGAATTTTTAAAATTGTGAGCAATAACGTCCATGGTTTTTTGAAAAAAATCTTTACCCACAGGGAGGTTTTTGAGAAGAAAAGGTTTTGGATGACTTGATAGACACCTGTCAATGGAGACATCCCAAGTCACTTAAAATATTTAATATTTTTGTCTAATTTTGTAGCTGGACTCTTCAGGCACCTACAGAAATCAGGGTAYGAGCTCCTGCTGAACTTCAGTTTGAGGAGGTTCTCCAAAGCCTACAGGAAGCTCARATGGCCAGTAGGATTAGGAAAATGATAAGATTCATTAATTTGAGGATTAAGGAAACATGTGTTTACTGAATTCTGATAGTCTCGCTGTGATTAAGTGTAATTTTCTTGCTGCAGTTCTGGCAAAAAAAAACTAAACTAAACACAATCATACAAAAAAAAATCAAAGCCCTGAGTGTAACAAGGTGTGATGTGAAATACTCGGACAAAGCCGGGGTGGGTTTTGCTCCAGCRGAATTCCCCAGGTAAGCAAAAATGATCTGTTTTTCTCCCTGTTGATATTCCAAGATCCATTGCRGTTTCTGGGTGGAATTCTCCTGCTGTACAACACCACACCAAGAAATCCCAGTGAGTCTCCAGCTCCAGCACTGTTTTAGAGCTTTTTTTCCCCCCCCTTTCATTTCTTTCTGGGGGAAGGGAGATGATTGAAGTATTTCATCGTTGAAATAAAACCTTTTCATTTGGGGCGAATTTCTGAGCTTTTGCTGGAAGTTTSAAAGCCCAGCTCTCTGATCCATGATTCCATAGGTTCTGCTTAAGAGATAACATCCTCCAAACGGGATTATTTTCCTGGTGAAGGCAGGAAAGATCTATTTTTGAACACTTGCTGTGAATCAAGCAGAAGAAAGACCTGAAACCATCGAGTGCAGGTGCAAGCTGCACTCACAGCTGACACCACCATCAGGCTGGGAATATTGCAAAGATAATCACAGCCAGGTAGCTTTGGGTTCGTTTTTTTAYCAGTATTGATCAGCTGACGCTGCAAAAACGTTGCAAATGTGGCAGGAGAAAAAGCCTTGCCTTGTTCATGAACTGCAGGGTGCTGGGGTCAGGGAGCACCACGAGCCAAGGGTGCCCAGCGCACACTTTAATGAAGTCTGACATTTAACTTCAGCACGACCTTGCGTTGTGCAAGGGCAGGGACATCGTGAGKACATCAATAAATCCTGAACAAGGTCTTCTTTCAGCTGGAAAGGGTCTCTGCCACCTGAGCTGCTGTAAATATTCATTGGGAAAGCAGAGCAAGTGGCACGARGGTTTATTTTTGGTAGGACCGGGGGCTGCGCTTGGGTTTGTGCCACAAGAAATGAAACAATTTGGGATTTTACTTATGCAAATATAATATTAGAAGGAGTGGTTTCGATTGGAGTTAGAAATGTGGGTATAGGAGTGTTTCCACATGCATCCTTAAAAGAGTTCCCCAGTCAAAATCCTTTCTTAAGAAGAGTTCCCTGATTGGGGGACAGAAGTCAAAATATGATAACACAGCTCTTCAATACTCTTGTAAATACAAGAGTTTTGGGGTAAATACAAGGGTTTTGTTAGTTGTTACTGTGTTTTCTTTTTCTCTRGAATGCAAAGATTAGGACCAAAGCTTAATTAACTTCAGTTTCACCCATCTCAGTTGTAGGAGACTTCTCCCATCAGTGAAGAATGAGTCTGCTGGAGGAATCTCTGGGAAAACAGCCCCAGCTGCCCAATTAAAGTGATAGTTTTGAGATAAATCTTACACAAACTGAAGATTTGATGAGGCCAAAACTTCTAACTCCAAGCTCTGTCCCTGTGCAAGGAATAGCAAAATCATCAGAGAGACGGAGAGAGAGACTCTTTACAATGCTCTGGAGGGACAGGACACAGGGAATGGCTTCCAACTGCCAGAGGCCAGGGTTAGATGGGATATTGGGAAGGAATTCTTCCCTGTGATGGTGGTGAGGCCCTGGCACAGGTTGCCCAGAGAAGCTGTGACTGCCCCATCCCTGGAAGTGTCCAAGGCCAGGTTGGACGGGGTTTGGAGCAGCCYGGGATAGTGGAAGTTGTCSCTGCCCATGGCAGGGRGTGGCACTGGACGGGATTTAAGGTCTCTTCCAACCCAGGCCATTCTGGGATTCTCTGCTTCTCTCAGTTATGCATTTAAATACATCTGCATATCTGGATAATTACAGCAATCAACCGTCCTGCCCAGAGCCCAGCACACAAACCCTGCCTCAARCCCTCTCGTGCTTGAAGGCAGAGGCAGCTGCTCCCCTTTGGGGGAGATGGAAGCTGCACATCCCGACTCCAGCAGCGGATCCACTCCAGCCAAATGTAGGCCAGGCTCCGCTCTCCTGCTTATTAAACCCCATTCATCATGGCACACTTCATGGGCCACAGCTGCGTGTGGCATTTGTGCAGCAAAGATACAGCCTAAAACTACTTTTTCAACATTATTTTTAGCCTTTCTCTATGGCTCAAACCTAAGGCAGAGGCGTTGTTGTTTTAGAGCATTTTTAAGGTGTGTTCTGGACACTGTATAACTATTTATAACTTAACAAAATCAGGATTTTGCTTTTGTGTTTTTTCTAATTCTTCAGYCAGAGGTACTTTTGGCCCCTCATGTGCTGATTTATCTTTACAAAAGCCATGGAGTGTTTTTATGTCACCCAGCTGCCCGTGTTGGTGCTGGGAGGGGCAGAGCAAGGTTGGTATGGGTAGAAACGGGAGGAATTAATGTCATGTTTTGTATTCAGGCAACCCACACTTGGAATTCTGACATCACTCCCCATGGGTTATTTTCATTGTAGAAATTTGAAAAATCCCAGGTAAAATTAATGTAATTTCCAGGTTTTCCCAAGCATATGCCTTTGTTTTAAGGAGAACAGATTTTTTCCTTGGTGTGATGAAATTACAGCTTGGTGTTTTATCAGTACACCCCCCAAACCCTGCTGTGGTGGAGGGGTAAATCTGCAGCACAGGACGATGGGTGGTTTGAGGAGAAGCTGGGCTGTCCCTCTTGCAGGCATCTTCCTGTTTGGGGAGGCCTAGATAAGATCTCAGGAAAAATTCCTTCATGGAAAACGTTGTCAAGCATTGGAAAGGCCACCCTGGACAGTGATGGAGTCCCTATGTTTGGAAGTGTTCCAGAAATGTGTGGATGTGGCACTTGAGGACGTGGTTTAGGGTGCTGGGTTTGTGGTTGGACTTGATGAGCTCAGAGGTCTTTTCCAACCTTAACGATTCTGATTCTATTCAAGGCTAAAGGATTAAGAATTTAAAGGGCTCCAATCCTTGATGATGCCCTTATGTGCCTGTAGAATAGAATCTAATTTTCTCATCAGACACAMTGAAGAACAGAATTTCCAGAGAGACAAAAAGAGGAAATTTAGCCCTGAAAACAGAGAATAGAAGGGAAAATTAGTAAAGGTACAGGAGATGCAATCTAAGTTGAAATAAAATATCCCTGCTTGTCTCCCTGCTGGTGCTCCTGTTTTTTGACAGGCTCTGCTGATCCCATGTAGCCCTCACCATAAAAAGCTGCCCAGTGAYGCTTCTAGAAGGTGAGTAAATGTATGTCAGGAGGAAAAATAACACCAACACCCCAGGATGATTTAAGATTATTCTCCCACACTTCTGTGTGAGATTGGATCTATTGTAACCTTCCCAAACCTTTGTTACCTTTGTAATTTAAACTGACAGGTTAAATGCTAATGCAATTGATAGGGGTGAACAACTGGTCAAGGAACGACCTGATCTGACTGCATAATGCATCAGAGAATTGCAAAAATATGCAGGTCMGATATAATTTTGACAGAAAATGGCTCACTGCAAGGGTTTATGTTTCCCTGGATGGTCTTAAAAAGAGTTGGACTATGGTAAGTACCACGGTGCTCGGAAAAAAACACCAAGTTAAACTTAATGGAAAAAATCCAAGTTCTCCATATCCTCAGATTTCATTATCAGTTTTTATTGGAGCTGGGATAATAAGATTATAGAATTAAGAGAAAAGTTATACCCATTTTCTTCAGCTCAGCAGCCCTAATGTGCAAAAAGAAAGTGCCACTCATTTCTCACCCTAAATACAGCAAAAACTGCCTGGAAAAAGAAGTGGTCTCTGACCATGTAGAGGCCCTTACTGAAGTGGAAATTCTGTTGCTTCAACAGGCACTGGGGCACGGCAAGAACTCCTAAGAGCAGGGAAAAAGGTGGCACCTCATCGATTAATCCTGGAGCTGATGGTTTTCCACTTGGCATAACAAGACTGTGGAGTGCGACCAGGATGTGGATTAYGGTCCTGGAGCAGCTTCCCACAGGAGGAACCTCCCTGTTCCAGGTGTAAATTGTATTGAAGTGACACAGCAGTACCTGGAAAGGCTTAGAGCTTCTTATTTTCAGTTTAGGGACCTTCCTGAAAAATAAGAGGGACATTTAAATCCCTCTCTGACTGGTTGAAATGTTCTGAAGCAGAGGGAAAAGGACCCTGGGGGGGAAAGTTGGGCAACTTTCATCATGTCCAACCATACTCTGTGAATCCCACCTTTATTTCCTTATATTGATTTGTGTTTAAAAAAAGCAGGGGCTTAGAATACAGATTATTTTCCATTTTGGGGCATTATAACAAATTGTTTACTCCAGTCTGAGGATTACCAAGGAAAATCCCCTTCTACCAAGGACATTGGAAGTACCAGTTCTTCCCTGGACCCTTTCTGAGCAAGAAGAGTTACTGACTCCACCATTTTTCAGCATTGACGTCATGCCAGTGGATTTTGGTATCATATTCCTTAAAAGAGCGTCAGGTTCTTTTGCCTTTAAACTCTGAAATGCCAGGAATGCCTCAGACTGTTTCCACTTCCAAGCACTCCCCAGCTCCCCACCAGCAGGTGGTAAATGAACCAGAACAAAGAAAGCAAATAAAGATACAATCCCTCCCTTCAAGAATTTGACTTATTTTTAATATTTTACTGATTTGTTTACTATTTCAGTGGGGTTTTTTTTTTCCTCAGAGGAAATTTCATAGTTGAATTTGTCCTCCTGCCCGCACAAGCGCTCGCCGCATTCTTCATCTATATAAATGTTTAGAAAGGAAAATTGAAATGTAAATTGRCTCAGTGCTTTTAAAACCTTAAAAAAATAATAATTCAGTGACTACTCTATGAAATGGAACTCTCCTGGCTGCTTTAACCCACCGAGCAGGTTAGCATAACATGAAATCAATTATTGTACTCGCCATATAAAAGCTGTCAGGTTTAATGCTTAACTGCACTATCTCCCCTGAATGTTTGATTTCCAATCATCAGCCCCGGGAAGCTCCAGAAATACGGGGACATGAGAAAGATTCCGGGCTAAGAAATTTATTGGACTATCCTGAGTTATAAAAGTGAAATCTGGAAAGAATAATGCACCTTGCAAACACGACTCCCTTTTTAATCAAACACTTCCCAGTCCCATAAAACAAAGCAGAGCACAAACTACAGAACAAATATTGAATTTCTATTCTGTATTGYAATAATTGTGATACCATTTCACTTATTTTTCAGCTTGTCCGGAACCAGTTCTTGCTGGAATATTATTCTCATCCTTTTCCTTGTATTTCCTGGTTGTTTGGGGGTTTCGTTTTATTTTTTGTTTTGTTTTGGGGGGCTTTTGAGGGGTTTTTCTGGTTTGTKTGTTGTTGGGGTTTTTTGGAGGGGGGCAGTATCTTTCTCTACAGAGGGAGAATCAAATAGAAAAATGCTGTGACTTTCACAGCTCTTCTACTACTGCACTTTATTATATTCTTATTACACACAATGCAAATAATTATTGATCTTTTTTCTGATCTGTGCTTTGTTGTGTGACCTTGCTGTGGCTGAAACTGCAATCTCGGAGTTTGCACCTGTAGTGGTGACCACGGAAGGCAAGTTCTCCATTGGAGACTCCTAAAAATGATGGATTAAGGAATCAGTAAGGACTGTGAAGTGCTGATGTTATGAGAATAATGGGAATTGCTTGCAGCAGAGCTGGGACAAATGCTYGGTGTGGTGGGAAAGGAGTGAAAATTGTGACTCTGACTCCTTTCTCCTGCTTTCTGTAGGAAAAGGGAAGGTTGGGACTTCTGAGAAGGCAGGAACTGGAGTGGGTTGCTTCTAACAGCAGAAACATTGCCTGCCCATGGTCCATAACAGCTTGGAACAAAGAGCCATAAAAGCAGGGAGCAGGAGACAGATTTATCTGGGTGCATTTCAAGAAATGATGATCCGGAATTGATTCCTTCTCTGAAATACAAACTCCATGTTTAGCTCGTCTTAAAAAAAAAAAAAAAGAAAAGAAAAGTAAAAACATAAAACAAACCAGGATTTATCCTCGAGATCAACTCTCATTCTCTTTCAGAAATTACATTTCAGACAGTAAGTGATCATTATGTGCCAACAGAGCTGAGAATCTGATTTTAACTTTCAGGTAACATATTAGGGCTATAACCAAATCTGAGAACTATTATCATAGCCAAATGACTGTAATGCTTCAAGGCTGTAATAGTCATCACCTTTTTATCATTCAGATTACCACCCGGCCCTGAAACAATGAATTTCTTTAACATTATTCTACCATCACCTTTAACTGTTTGCATTATTTCAAACATCTGAAATAATCCTTTATATGACACAGTAGAATAATATGTTTGCCACTCACTGCACACTCGAATTGGTTAAGACCAGAACGGTGCAAAAACTCTGGTCTGTTCTATCTGTCATGGAAATCTATTTATTCCAATTGTGCTGTGGAACGATGTTTAAGTGATAAATAATCTGGAGGAACACTGATAGGAAACATAAGGTTCATAAAAGCCCAGGAACGCTCCCGCAGTTTTATCACCCTTATAAAAGTGTCCTGCTTGCCTTGTTTTGGGAGGGCTTTACTTGGCCAGCTCTCCCATATTTCACGTGGAATGTACAGCATAAATATTCCATAGGTTCGTTATAGAGCTGTGTCTGTGATATACCTTCCCAGAGCCCTTTCAGGAAATGTTTATTCCCGTTCTATCAAGCAGGTGCTAACGCCCCACACCAGCACTACCCACGGGCCATCCTGATAAACAATCATGTGTAAGCTCGGGTGATTCTGCATAAACACTCCTATATCTGAGTTACTGCAGCTGCAGGCCCTGCATGGATCAGGTTTATGAACACAACACTCAATTCCTTGCCTGTGTTGAGGTGCATCAGGATGGCAGAACTGGCATTTATCTGCACTCTTGATATAAAGGTTTCCAGCCACAGGAGCAAGGCACGAACATACACAAGCAACTGCTTGAAATATTGCCAGGGAGAGGGGTCTGGAAACACATCCGAGATTCCTGCTGAGCACAGAGCGGTTTGGATCAGGACCTTGGAGAGCACAGCCTCTAAAACAACAAATTTGAAGGATTAAATTGTGGCTTCTTCCGTGTCCTCGTGTCACTCTGCAAACTGGATGCTTTAGAAAGGTTTCAGCATCACAGAGAAACTTTTTGATAAAGCTTAAGTATTTTGAAGAGCTCGAAAATGTRCTCTTAGAAAAATCTRAATTTATTGAAATRTGTCTAWATTGCAATAAGGAAAAGGGCTTCAGATACAAAGGATTCAGGCATTGGACAAGGGACAGTTATTCTTGTGCTGAAAAAGCAAAAAGGTGTTGGACTTCAGCTCTCATTTTTCCGTGATTTCTCGTGTGACCTTTCACAAGCCCCACATGGTCTGCCCAGGGAAACCACAAAGTGATTGCCACYAGCTTCAGTGGAGGAGAGAATAAGGTCCTAATTTCTCTTTGAATCAGTTTCCTCATTAGGAAATTAGCAACCTCACAGCTTAATGTTTCCAATGCTCTTCTGCATCCTTGAAGGGAAAGTGATATTGGAATGTTCACTGTCCTTGCTGCCAGCAGCCAGGGAGCAGAAAATCCAGATTAATGGGAGCACTGTGGTGGCCATGACCACCACATGTACCCGTGCTCCCTCCACCCCACAAGAACAAGGCAAGAGTCAAAAGCATTAAACACCACAGCTAAAGGGAAAGCTGATCTCTCAGCAGATACCTGGAATTTCCTGCAGATTTTGCCGTATTTTAGGACAGATTTTCATTTGCTGTCGTCTTAGCACTCTACTAAAGCACTTATTTCATTCACAGAGTTAATCAGTGAGTTCACTTCACCTGGATTGGAAATTTCTGGAGCTGGATATTCCCCTTGTCCCAGGACTTAAGGGCTGCCAATGTTCAAGCAGAGCTCAAGGAGAGGTAAAAGTTGTTCTTGCTGGCAATGCCCATCCTCACACGGCCACGCCTGGCAGGAAAAGGTGACCATTCCGGTGAAGAAGAAAYGAAAAACTGATGGCAAATTTGCTGACAAGTATTTCAAAAAAAAGGTCAGTCCTGAGCATTAAAGAGGCCGAGCAGGAAATCATTACATCTGAGTGATAACATGGGTTTATTTTAATTTGCTCACCTAGATTTTCATTATCAGTGAATGGATTGTGGAAAATAGTTGTCTGTAGCTCGCAGCAGGACTCAGAAAATAACTGTATCAACCCAGGCAGATTCCCCACCCCTTTCTCTTGGATTGGTTTTTATCTGTATTCTTTGCATCACCAAAAGGGTAACTTTATGTACAGTGTAAGTGCCATGGGCTAGACCCACTGGGGTATTTCAGCCTCTCCAACTGTGGGGTTTGATGCAAACATTTCCATTCAAGCCCTGGAGTCACTGGCTGCTCCATGGCCATGCAGGTGAGCTTGAGCCAGAGCAGGATCCCCCAGCTGGGATGCCTGAGGGACCCAACCCAACAGTCCATGGCCTGGACTTCCTGGGAGGGTGGAATTCCTGCCTCCGGGTGTCCTCCATGGACCAGGTCACYGGTTAACCATCAGGGACAGATTCTTGCTTTTCTTTTGAAGTTATTCARCTTCCATAAATTCAACTGCTACAAAATCTTCATAAACTCACTGGAGTGGAGATGAAAAAAGATTTTGTCCTTTCCCAAGGTTTCTGCTTTAAGCTGCAGTCACCATGGGCACAGTCACCACGAGCACCAAACTTGCTTTGTGCCTTGCTCATGTACAAATCCAAGACTCGGGAAATCTAGCTTTAGCATAATCCATGTTTTGGAATAAATTCTCATCTCCCTCATCCCCACACTCTGCTCCAAGAASAACCTCATTTTACCATCACCAATTCCAATTGATGATGCTCATTGATTCCCACCTTTTCAAGTTTCATCCAGAACACCCTTCTTAGCCCTCCATGCATGTGATTAACCCAGCCCTCGACTCCCTGGGTATAGAAAATTCCCCAGTGGCAGATCCAATTGTATCCTGGGTGAGCAGGTGACCGGTGCCATGCATAAACTCCGTACCAAATKACTCCATCCCTTTATTGGGGATAACTGGAGCAGTAATTCCCAGACTGTGACAGATGGCACAGTTATTTTGGAAGTCTTAGATGTCCAAGAGTTTAGGCAGCAGATGAACAACAGTTTTAAATACATTAGTGATGGTTAAAGGGAAGATTTAAATTGTGTGGAAGTCAGGATGGGCTTCAAAACTTCAGATACAGATCCACAAGTCTAGAAAGATCCAAAGCATGTTTGGAATGCTCACACCACTGTCATTACTGGGATTATGGATTCCCAAATACATGACTGGTTTATTTTTTTTTTTTTTGTGGTCAAAATACAGCTGGGGGCACAACCCTGAGCTGAGCGGAGCATGGTGCTATTCCCATGGGAAAAATGTACAGATTTCAGTGAATTCCCCCCTTTCCAACGGCATCGTGACACGATATAAATCACAACCCTTCTTCTTCTTACTATTACTTGGTACCACCAGCCATGGAATATTCACATTTTCAAAAACCATTCACCTACTGGCTGCCCAGCCCGAAAATCCCACCTGGAAACGCACAGGTTAAAGCCTCAAATCAATCCAATCTCCTTGACAAACAGCCCTGCAGCTTCATCCCTGTGAGAGTCAGAAAAGTTGAGGTTGCAAAGACCTTCAAGATCCCTGAGTCCCAGCGAGGAGGTTGTGCCTTTTCAGGAGATTAAAAAAGAAACATCCATCTTTGCTGCAGAGGATCACCCRGCACGCTTGCTGATTTATTTAACTAATTTTTCATCCCATAATTCTTCCAATGTGTGTTCCAATGATCTCATCCTGCATTTCTGTGATGAAGGTTACCAGGCTGGAGCAGCCGTGTCCTTCCGCCTTCATTCCCATGACGGATCTTTCCGATGCTCTGTTTACCTGCCTTTAATCTACTCCAAGGCTAGGAGAGGTTTTTTTTGTTCTCATCCATAAGGAATTCAGGGATACCCTTCCCTCCTATCCTCCACCCAAATAGGGGGACTTTTGCACGGCAATAAATCCTTTACCTTATGTTATTTTAACTCCCGATCTGGTGCGCACGTGGTGYTGTCAGAACAGCTCTAATTGAGGAATTGGTCAGGAATCATCCCAAACTGGTGCCAGTGGTCATCAGCACCTGCTCAGCCTCGCTCTTTGTTGTCCCAACAATGGTGCTGGATTCATTCCCAGTCCCAGGGGCCAGCAGGCACTGTGAGGAGGGCAGAAACRTTCCCAAGTTATTTTAAAAGCCATCAATTTTCCAAAGTGCGCTGTGCTGAATTAAAGCCTGTCCAAACTGCTCACCCTGCCCATATTTCTTCCCCATCCCATTGGATGTGTCAGCTGTTGTTTCACCACCTGTTAATCCGTCTGTGCTCGAGCTGTACATTGGATTTATAAAGATTCCTGTATCTTACTTATAAAGATTCCTGTATCCTTGTCTTGTTGCCTACATGGGACCACTGGAGCTCTTTTTTCTGTCATTGTTGGTTTTTTCCCTGCTGCATCCACCTATTAGTCTAAATTTTAAGGCAGGGAAACGCAGAAATGTTTATTTCCCCAACAACCGCTGAAGTTTTGCTGCCTTTTTATCATGAGCTATTGAAGTTGTATTGACACAACAGCTCGAGTAGGTATTTTAATTTACAATTTTCACCGCCCTCTTTCACTGCTATCAAAAGTGAATTTTAACCGTGAGTGATACGTAAATGAACCTGATGATTTGTAATCATCATCAGCTCGAGCTATGAGGAATCTCCTGCTGGGGTTACACATCAATGCAGACAGGAGCAAAATTGCTTTGCTCATAACCTGTGATAGTTTTAATAATTTTATTTCTGTTTCTTTCAGAGTTCTGGGGAACATTAGCCACATAATGATGCTTTTTGATTACCAGGCTTGTTCCCTCTTTCAGAAATCAGCTTTGGACTGCAAGCATCACCTCAAAGAGGGGTTTCTTYTGTGGGCTGKGTTTTGGGGTGTTTTTTTTCCTATCTTAGCTTTGTCCCTGAGTAATCCTGTTTTTCAGTCCTACTGCTCTGCTCCAATAYGCTCCCAATACTTTTCCTTTTACTGGCTCATTTGCCCTATGCAATAAAGATGCTTGTCATGTCATAACGTAAGTATTTTCCCTAGAAATTGCTGTAGAAGTTTGTATCAAACTGGACACTTCTATTGATTTTTGAATTGATATTTGCAGGTCTCTTTCTGCTTTCTTTTTAACAATTGACTTTTAGACCCCCACACTTCTCCAAAGAAATATTGCTGTAAATTGCAGTGACCCAATGCAATCTTGACCCACTCTCTTTCTTCTCCCATCCCTCAGAGCTTTGCTATTCTAATGGCTTTTCTTATGCTCCTTGCAATTAGCTCACAGAAAATTAGAAGAGATAATGGTTAATGAACAACTGCCACTCACTGTCAGTGAAGTGCTGCAGAAGAAAAGGCACTTTCAGAAGTCAGAGGAATGAGATGATATTGCAGGGACAATGAGCCATCCAGAGCTGCGGAAAAAACTGTGAGGAAACTGAAGTTTTCCTTGATCAAGACCCTTTTGATACCTTGAGAATATTCACCTCAGATCAAACCTTGGAGGACTTTTCTAACCCTCCAGGCATGCAGTGAAATGACCCCAGAGGTATATTTAGAATAATTTTTCTYGGACTCTTTAAAAGATACATGAAAAAACAGTTAAGATTGTTAAACCTGTGTCATATTAAAGTACCGATATTTACACCCTCACCAAGGAGTGCCTGCATTGATGTTGTGCTGAGCGTGCTGAGAAGGCCAATTTATTCTGACTTTCTCCAGCAGAGAAATCCACAGTGTCCACCTCATTAGGATAATGATTTTCCATGTAGGGTTGTGGCCTTCATTTCTCCAAGGTGAGAGCAGAGAATCCCAGAATGGTTTGGGTTGGCAAGGACCTTWAAGCCCATCCCATTCCACCCCCTGCCACGGGCTTAAACCTCTGCAGCACCCAGTGAAACATGAAGGATCTTCTATTCTGCTTTTCTTTCGGATCTAAACCCAGTCACATCAGATTTAAAGTGATCATTTTCAGAATAAGATCCCATACAGGATAAAACACTCCAGCTGAAGGTTTCTATTCCTTATTTCCCTAACCAAGCTTAGCTAGAAACATTCCCAGATGTGGTTCAGAATGTTGTTTGTCTTCAGCCAGGAAAAAGATCAATTCTGTTGTGGAAACACAGTGCACAGCGTGGGATCACTCGGATCAATCTGAACAGGCCATGGTAAAATGATCTGCTCGTCTGCAATCCAGCAGCATCAAAGCTAATTAATACTTTAGTCAGCTTAATGAATGTATTAGTGGTTAATATTTGTGTATAAGCTCCTCATAACTCAATAATCCTATCCCATTTGCATTATTAATAGGACAGGTATGTGCCTTTGAGCTGATTGATCATAAACCTCGTTAACCCAGATTTGTGCTGTGCCTCCAGTTCCCTCCGTGGAGGAGCAGGCATCACTGAGGGCACCAATGCAGGGAGCAGACTCAGGGGTATAAAGGCCATTTCAGATCCCAGGTGACTGGGACTGAAGAACTGCAATGGAAGATGCATTTTAAACCATGTATGAGCTGATCTAGAGGGTTATGGATGTCTAAACCCAAGGACTAGGTGCCCTCATTCATAAGATGCCCAAAGTCCTTCAGGTCAAACAAGGCAAGAGAAACAGGAAGTAAGGAAGGGGAGAAAGAGTGAGATGTTTAATCCACTCCAGAACAGATTTTCCCTTCATTTCCCTTCCTCTCTTTACCCCACTCCACACATAAAAACTTCCCTTGGAGTGGGAGCTTATTTATTGAAATGAAGCTGGAGGTTGGCTCAGGTGGGAGACGAGCGAATAAACCAAGTGCTTCTCCTGCGCCTCTTAGAGAAGAACAATATTTTGCAATTTCCCTCCTACAGGCTTTGTGTTCTACAAAGAGAAATAAAAACCTGCTTCATGCTCTTCAGCAGCCTTGAAAGCTTCTGCTTATTCACAGCCCCTCACAACAGAGGGCAGATAATCCTCTGGAAGGGGGAAGCACCGCTCAGACGCTGCGGAGAGAACGTGCAGGAGCATGGATTCCACGAGAACAACAATAAAGGAGAGAGATGGGGAAAAAGCAGCTCATTCCTTTGGAGACTCWTCTCTTTAATGCACCATTTCCACAGGATCTTCTAATTGCTTCTTGTGGGATTGAAGTGTTTTCTCTTGCAGCCTCACTTTGGAAATTTGTTACATGGCTCGGTACGATGTTCCCCTGCTTTTTTATTTTTAGGTTGGAAGAACTGTTTTCTTAGGCTTTTCCTTTTTTTTTCTTCCCTGAGATATTTTCCCCATCTCTCCCATTTTCATGTTCACGTTGTTATTATCGGTGAAATTTAAGCTTGTGTGATGCTGCGAAGCTGAATCCTCTTTTATTGCCACACTTCCTTATGTGGTGGGACAGCAGTGAGAGCTGCTGGTTAATCACTTCTGAAGTCCTACATGTGGCAGGAAGATGAGCTATGAATTATCCAGCGAGCCGTACCTGCATGAGTAACGAGAATTCATTCTCCATCCTGCACTCCAGCGCTCCTCCASCTGCAATTCCTTTGTTAGAACTGTGCATGAAGGGAATGAAAGAGAAAAAGAGACAGTAAAACCTCGAGGAAAGGAGTTTGTGGCTAAAAAAAAGGGGACAAGATCAAGCAGCAGAGCCACTATTCCCAGGGCTGGCCAGATGTTTGCTCATCTGCTCAGGCACAGCTCTTCATTGGCAGCTGCCACATCACAAGTGGCAAAGTTAAGGCTTAATAAGTAATTCAGACAGTGCCATGAAACCGAGAAAAATGAGGCAAACAATGCCTTTCACCCCTTCTCGTGTGATTTAAGTGGGTAAAAATGCTCCTCTCTTTTGCATTCAGCCGAGCAAATCACTCATTATAAATAATGTATTAACCTAATTTCRTCACTTTTACTCTGTGAAATGTTCCTGGCTGGATTGAAAAGTATTCCTTCTTGAAAAGTATTGGTACCTGCAAGCAAATCACCAGATATTTCATCTGCTGGTGATAATTCCATACAAACAGGTAATGCTGTAAATTGAGGAAGTCTAATATTAATTTGCCATGTAGTATTTGCGAAATATTTAGGAAATAGCTTCAGAGAAAGTATTTATAGCTAAAATCACTGTGTTGGGAATATTTTGTGCAACTCAAGCTCCCTGATGTGCTTGAGGAGAGTCATTGTGAAGGATTCAGGGCCAAATAAAAATTAATTATTTCTTAATATGCCAGTAAAATGATTGCTATCACTAGATCTGTTTAAATTAAGAGATTCAAAGCTTTATGAGATAGACAATATCACCTCAGGTATACAAAATATCCAGATATCACTCTGCTCCAAGAGAAATTACCTACCTTTAGTTRAACTTGTCTCGGGATTACAGCAAATCTTTTATTTCCCTTGCTGCAATTCCATTTTTTTCCCTCGAAGGTCTCCGTGCAGAAGGTTCAAATAGCAGGGAAAACACTTCCTGAGGTGATGCAGGAAGACAAAACAGGCAAAAGAAATGGCATTTCTGGTAAGCAGCAGAGATCAAGTAGGGCAGCAAGAGCCTGGCTGCCCCCTTGTCTAAAGGCAATGAGGGCCAATGGAGGATCAATAAGTTTTGGGTAAGGCCTTGAAAGAGACTTTAAATGTGCATAATTAGCCAGTCTTGAAAGTGTCAAAGCAGCTCACACCAAAACACTCTGTGGGTGTGAAAAGATGTGAGAGAGCAGCTTCTACCCTGTGAAATCTGGGCTGGCCACCAAGTGTCACCATAAAAACCCAGCAGAGTGACAAGGAAAACATTGAATTTACGATATYAGCCATTCCTGCCTAGACTTGCGAGAGAAGGAGCTCAAACTCTCCTGTGAGTGGCTGAAAAGCAGCTGGCCTGGACTTTGGAACGGGAAATGTCCCTCAGGGCGAGCAGCAGAGCCGTGTCCTGCCGCAGCCACCCAGCAGGAATCACATCAGCCTCCACTGCTGCTGAACAACCTGGCATCACAGCGGAGTTTTTAGGATAATATTATCCTGTAAATAAGGACAGGCTGCCACCCAGCAGGGCTGTGCAGTCTGTGAAGGTGCAATCCAAGCAAGTTTTTACCATTGTTTCCTTTCTAAACCAGTAGCACAAGAGTTTTCCCTGCCAGGTTCTTTGTGAAAGTTTGGGGTGCRGAAGTCTGGGATRTGTTGAGCTTGRAYCMSTSCTCCAGTCCATTGTAACTGGGATTSTGCTCTTAGCACTTGTCACCAAGAGCAATTTTGGTTTGCAGTTCATGTATAGAGGACAAAACCCTGTTGGTTCAAGAAGTGTGACTAAAACTCCATTAATTCCACRCAAAAATCAGGTCTACAAAAGAAAKCTGGTGGTCTGTTTMTGATCCTCTTGGTGTTAGTCCATAACTCYCAGGAACTCAAAGCAGGATGGAGGGATGGTTTTTACCAGTGTTTGTAGCTGTGGCTGCAGCCACTCCRAACGCTCCAATGCAAAAAGCAGGTRTTGTTCACTCATTGCAAAATTAGCTTTTACTTTGCAATTAATAATCCACAAACACATTTGTTCTCTGACTACTTAGCAACCCTCAAACCAGCAATTTTTTTCCTGTTTTAATGACTGAAGGAACTAAACTATATGAATGGATTTCCTTCTTTTTCCTCTCTCGTGACATTGGACTGGCATTTGAGAATTATCCTTAGAAGTCTCTGGTAGTTTTAGAGCTAAAACCCAGGACATGCAGCAAACTGAAAAGATATAAAATACATCTTCAGGATGGGATTGTGCATATACTCTGCCATCATGTTTATACCATAACACAGAGCCCCTGTTTGTACTGACTGCTACAGGATACACTCCAGCTCTCAGTCTGTTTATTAAAGATCAATTTTTGTGATATCATTGATCCCCTGAACACTGGGATTGTCATCCTGGCTCAGGAGTGGCTGCAGGAGCAGCTGAAATACAATCCTTTCTTCTCCATCCCCCTGTGGATTAAACCTTGGTGCACACATAATAGGCACTGTCTGGGAAGATAATGTGCCACTGGTAAGAGACAAAAAAATAACAATAATGAAGTAATATGTTTTTTAAAATGGGGAAGAATAACAGCCCAATCATTTCCTGCTCTGTGCCCAGAAAGATTCCAGGATAAATAGTCAGCCAATCTATTTAAGCACTCGGAAGATAAAGGATGATAAGAAAAGAAGCAGCACGGATGTTGTGAGAACAAATCATATCAAGCTACCCTAATGCCTTCCCCAGATAAGGTGGATAGGGAAGGAGGGAAGTTTCCACAGCCTTGTGCGAGTTCTTTTGAAGTTCTGCACGGTTTGCCACCATCTTGCTCATACATACATATTAAAAATGGTGAACAATTGGAAATATGTCAGTTATCCATGGGAACCAAGTGAGATTCCATGAGATAGAGAAGATCAAAATTTTTTCCAGTTGTTCCAATTCCTGTTCCAATTTTAAAAGCCATGAAAATTTGCTTGTAGAGTGATGGAATCTCCTCTTCCTCCTGCAGCTCATTCCTTGCACCCATATCCAGCTTCCCTGCAGAACCCACCAGCTGAGGACACGTCTCACACTTAATTCTCACACCAAATCCCCAAATTCTTTCCAGAAGTTTTGTTACAATGATCCATTATTAATTATTTCCTTTTAATACACCAAGCGTTAGGAGAAACTCAAGAGACATCATGTGCATTGTTTGGTGTAAGAATCCCCCCAAAACCAACCTCAATTAAAGGCAATGATCTTAATTTTTTGATCCCAGTTCCTATTTTTTGAGCAATGAAGTCTCAAATGTGATCTTGCACTGTTAATTCCATTCTAAGTCAAACATCTGCAGAGTCAGAGCCAAAGGTTTCTTTAAATTAGATGCCCAGTAGTCAAATATTTGTTTCTGTTGTTTATGAAGTTCTGTTCTCATGAGATCAGAGGCAACTTTTATATTTCACTTCGCTGAATTAATTTTCTGAGATCTTCAGGCTTGGTGTTGCCTCCTTGCTTATTGTGTGTTTTTCTTTTTTAAGATTGTTTTCCTCCAATTGTCCTTCCACAGATTTACGGTGAAAACAACTGAGGACACTTTGTACATAACCCTTTCATCCAAAGTGATTGAAAAGTTCAGCTGAATACGCTCGGCGCGTTTTTTTCCCCTCGTCATCCTTCACAGCTTTCCTCCTTTACATCCCACCTAAAAAATATTGTTGTGTTTAAGAAGGAAAAAAAACCCAACCCCATCCCGGTGACAATTTGCATAATATGTTAATGCTGCTATGCATCCAGACATCTGGATGGCATTTTAATATCTCATTCTCATTCAAACAAGTAGGAACCACACAGATGGGAGAGACAATTTGAAGAGCATTGTTGTAAACAAATAAGGCAGGCAGGAAATCAAACACGCTCCACGCTGGGGTGTGTGTGTGGGGGTGTGCACGTGACGTGTTGTGACTGCAGCAGAGAGCTGACTCCTCCACTTCCAGCTAAACCAGGAGGCAAAAAAATGCAGGATT
Source organism: Amblyornis subalaris (assembly GCA_018881555.1). Lineage (NCBI taxonomy): Eukaryota > Metazoa > Chordata > Aves > Passeriformes > Ptilonorhynchidae > Amblyornis > Amblyornis subalaris. Next base: position 2,683,385 of record JACAXG010000008.1, on the reverse strand, counting down.
TGAAATGGAGAGTGGGRATCACTTCATGGGAAGCTCCTTTCCTTTCCCAGCCCAGAGATGGAGTTATTTGAGGCTYTGCTGTGGGCAGGCTGTGGGGTTTGTTTTATCTTCTTTTCAATYAGCAACAGAAATATGAACAATCCTGATTGCTCCAGGAAGGAGCCATGTAAATTCTGTTCTCACGCTTCACATAATAATGCACCTTCCTGGAGTCATTTGCTCCTGTTGTTAAAAATTCATCTCCACAGAGTGGCGGAGGACTCGGTAATTCCCTGCAGTCCTCTTTAATCTGCTTCTTGTTTGTAGCTCTTTATAGGTTTGTGATGGCYCTGAACTCCAGCAAACTCCAGCAAGTGCTGATGTTTTGGGTGTCTGGTCTGGGTTGCTGCAAGAGCCATGAACAGCCTTTGCTGTAGGTGGAGCTGAGGGCTCAGCAGATGCTGCAAGTTGGTGTTTTCATCTGGAATGCACTAAAAGTCACAGAGTATTCCCAGTAYTCTGATCCCCCCAYGGATCACAAAGTCCAGCTCCYGGCCCTGSACAGCACAGCCCCAAGAATTGCTCCTGTGTTTTCCAAATAACACTGATTATTTTCCCCCTCACCTCTTAGCAGCTGTGGCTGCAGATCGCGCACAATTCATCTCCCAGAAGTTTTCAGGAATTTGGGTGTACTCAGTGAAATACATGATAAAAGAGTCCAGGACCTCTTCCTTCATCTCCTGGAACGCAGGTGAAAATTACAATTTARATTCTAGCCCTTTCCCTATGGAATTGGACAGGGCTCTAAGCAGCCTGGTCTCGTGGAAGCTGTCTCTGCTCAGGGTCCCTTCCAACCCAAACTATTCTACGATTTTCATCACAAATAAATGAAAATATTATAAAAAACTATTAAATTTCACATTATCAAAATAGGTATCTAAGCCTTTACTGGTAATCCAAGGAATATTTCAGGCAGTGAGCATCAATGAGCTGTTTAGAAAACCACTTCAAAATTTGTGCCTGGTTCRGTCTGGTTTAACTGAAGACCATGGGACTCTGCTGAACACAAGAAAATGTGCTGAGGACCTCGTGGGACATGGGTGGGTGAAAGCAGTTTATCAAGTTTGTCGAGGGAACTCGTGAAAACATCARTTCCTAAAATAATTCTGCTTTTCCTCTCACCTCAAAGCTGCAGATTTGCATGTGGCGAATGCTAAGAAGGGGTGGAAGACAACTCACAGAAATGAGAGGCAAGAGGTGATGGAAACACAGCAAAAGGCCTTAATTCATGACTCAAACCTGGGAATAAAAACAAGGCTGCAGCATAAAATMACCTGACAGGAGCTTTCAGAATGAATAGCGAATAAACCAACTTTCCTCCCCTCTGCTGTAGTTGTGTTCCCTGGGGACCATTCCCATGAACCTGTGGGTGATGCCCACCACAGGGGGATTTTCCTCCTTCCCACAGATGTTTCTCTCATGCTCCATCTCTCACATTTTTCCTGGTTTATGCCCCTCCCTGCACCCACATTTGGGTGTCACGTCCAAGCTGTGAGCCAGGTCGCTGAACTGGATTGAAAACTGTCACCAGGACTGGGATCAGGAGCCCCTGGCAGCAGAACTGGAGGCAGCAGAAGTTGGAATGCGGGCCAGGAAATCCTCTAATGCAGCCATGAAAACTTCATGTTCGGGATTTTAAGTTTGCCTTAAAAAAAAGGAAAAAGTCAATAAAACTTTAATCCTGAGCATGCTAACGTTGACAAATTTAGTTAATGTCTGGCAGAAAAGGGAGGATAAAAATAGTCATTTAATTTTTAGTCTGCAAATTGTAAGATTGCAAACAGCATTTGCTCTCCAAGAGGATTCTGTGCTTTGTTCACACAGCTGGATTTTTGTGATGGCTGGGAGATCGCTTAAAGAAAATCAGGATCTAATTGTTCCTCCTGCAAGCCTGGTGGGGATGCAGCTATTGTGCCAACCAGAAAGGCTGGAAAAAAACATTCATAACAAATGATTCTCTGATCACAGAGTGCTGGGAAGCAGGAAAATAATTAAATTGTGATGGGAATAGTCAGAAAACAGGACATAGACACTTGTAAAGCAGAGATTTGTTTGTTCTTAGGCAGATGAGGCTGATGYCTGGCTGGCAGATCACGCTCGGTGTCTCCACCTTCCCTTCCTTGGAATGTCCCCCCATCCCTGGTTTGACAGCAGCCTGCGTTAGGGAAGCAGCTCAGAAAATCCRAAGTTATTTTTGAAGTCAATCATCTTCCCAAATATCAATCTTCCTGCACCTCAGAAACCACAAGAAGCAGGCGTTTTTATAGGATTGCAAGAGCTTTTGGTGAAAGGTTTTCATAAAATATGTATGAATTCATTGTATAGGCACAGTAAAAGAAGAACAGATATATCACAGAAGATCACATTTTTGTGTCATCTTTGGTGAGAAAATATAGATCAATCGATTCTAAACTCCTGTTTTGCTGGGACTGAAACAGCACAAAAAGCATTGGGGTAACTGATGTTGACACCACAGGAAAAATTATTGGCTAATGAGGTTTCTCTGTTTGGATCTGTAACACACAATTCCACCTCGAATGGAATTAAATGTGTTGTCTGCTACTCTTTATCAACATATGAAAAACAGAAAAGGAGCTCCAGCTCAATCATTTCAACCACAGCCACATTAAAGCCCCTCAGCTGAAAATTTACAAGAACTTTTATGTAAAGAATGTGATGCCTTGTTCCTCAACCCTCTTTCCAAGCTGAATGTCTATTTAAAAACATTGAAATGTCTCCCCAAACAAGGTAGCTGATTGTTCAGGCTGCATGATTAAATTTGAGGATTTGAAAGCGACTGAACTCAGAGTATTAAAGCAGCCAGTATTGATCTGCATTATGAGCATAATCCCCACTGCTGGAATAGGTGGAGAGGAGCAATCCCAGTGCCTGGAGATCACTTAAAGCTGCTCTTAATTTGTGCAGGCCTGGTTTGGAAACAGAAGATCAGCTGSTAAATGGAGGGATCATGATGGCTAATCTTTTAAAGGATTTTTAAAGATATTGTCAGGCACTGGGATACCTGAATTTCTGTGAAGAAGCTGCCAGTGCAGGTATGTTCCACAACAGCTTCGGGGGGAGATCGTAACATTTCTGTTAGTGATGGTGATTTCAAAAGCTACACTGTTAAAAAGAGGCTTAATTAAAAAGGAAGKGGCTTCTTTCAAGTTGTTCCGGGCTTTAGCTATTTACCTTAATCAATTAAAAAAAAAATAAATAAAAGAAAAAAAGGTGGGATTGTCTCCTCCATTTACAYGCCTAGAATAGCTCTTCTGGAATTGCTCCAATACTCTCTGTAATTTTAGATTTAGGACAGCGACTCACTCCAACCAAGATCATAAAATTTCACGGAGAAAAATGCATCCCTTCATGGGCAGAGCTGGATGAAGGCAAAGAAGCGTCAAAATGCTTCATTTCTGCCCCTGCTCTCACAAATAGTGGGGTGTAAAACCAGGAAAGGCTTCGTAGCAAAGGGCTGAGGGAAAAATGGCAATGAAAGGGAAGAGCTGAACTTCCCTGATGGGTTGAGCCTAAGGGAGGGATTATTTAAGCTTTGGCTCAGGTTTATTTGGGAAGTGGCTTTGTCTTAGCATCGTATCCGTGGAAAAGTCATTTTTATGATCCTGCTCCCACCAGCTGGGCTCTGCTGGTCTTCAGACATCCCTGAAAGTCCGTGTGCCATGGAGCAGCCACCTGCAGCACATCCACAGCTCCACGGGCTGTCAGGAGCCCTGGAGGGATTCCGGGCTCTCAGGTTGAGATGGAGCTGCCCTGAGCAGCCGAATTCCAGTCCCTCTTCCCTGAGATTGTGTAAAGCCATTTCAGAGGTTTTCCATTTCGACACTGGCAAGTGCTGCTGTACCCGATGGGGTTTGGATCGGGATCTGCTCCCTGAGGCAGATGGGGCTCAGAGGTGTCTGGAGCACAGCCTGGCTCTGGGAAAAGCTGGGCCAGGGGGGTTCCCAAATCACCTCTTCAAACCAGGATCAGGTCTGGTGGACCAGACTCACCCCACCGGTGCTTCTGATGGTGCTGAGCCTCTTTGTACCTCTCTCAAAATTGTTTGGGTTTTTTTTTTTGTCAAAGTCAAAGATTACAACCCTTCCCCACCAATGTGTTTTCCATGTGTCCTTAGATTCCAGTGCTGGAAAATCCTTCCTTTTCGCAGAGAAGCTGACCAACCTTCAGGCCTGAAAGGGAAGAACAGACACAGGCAAAGCCCTTGAACTCCAGGGAAAGGGAATCTGATCCTGTTGATCCTCAGTAATTCCTTTACTTTGTTTTGTGGAGCATGTGGCAAAAGCCCTGCTGCTTCTTTCTCCGCTATCACCTCTCATTTAAAAATTCCCTTCCACCCTTGATCTCCAAGCAAAACAGGTGTCCCAAAATGGCACCAACTCAGCAAGATCATCCTGAAAGGACACAGAACAGTCCTCAGCAATTTGCATCAAAACTGTGGATAAAAACTGGGGATTCATCCTCTGCGTGGAGGAAACTCCAGCTGGCAGGAGTGAGGAAAGGCTTTGTTTTTATCWGTGTATTATGCACAGTACTCATAAYAGAACTGGTATTTTTTAATGTTCTTTGCTGATTTTTGTTCACCAAGATCCATTGCACCCTCCTGCCTAGCGAGGGGGATAGCTGAATCATATTTATAGCATTTATAAAAGTMATTCAGACCTTACATTTCATGAGATCTGAAGCATGTAGTGARTTTCTACTGAGAAACTTCTTTTTCCCCCCCCTACCCTAACAGGAGATAGGCCTGCACTAAATGATACAAAATTTAAATGCATTAGCTGTTAGCCAAAGTGAATTTTCATATAAATTAATATTGTTATTGTATTTTAATAAAGCAGCAGCATTTATGGAATTACGTAGACATCAATTACTGGGAGGTGTCTTGGAACAATTATTGACTTCATGCATCGTCTCCCCCACTTCCAAACCAGTTGCACTCTCCAGGAACACCATTATCAGCCAGCAATAAAGCACATTTTAAACACCTTCCAGCCCACCACAGCCACAAAAAGCCCCTTGAGCCCGTGACACCCTAACACGTGGCTGTGTAATTAAAATTCTGACATATGCAAGGAGCTGTAAAACAGATAAAAGATTCTGGATTGTAAATAGAAGCCGAAAGGCTCCCAGCAGATGGGAGAGGCACTGGAATGCCAAGCAGATGGTTCAGGTGAGAGGGACAGGCARGGAGAGCTGGAGGAGTTGGGGATGGAGTGGACAAGTCTGGGTTTGGCTCACACCGAGTGAATCACGAGGCTTGGGGAGGAGGTTGAACATTCCAGAGGTTTCTGTTTGCATTTATAGGGATGTGTCAGTGGAAAATGTCCAACAATACAGCCCAATAATAATAATAATAATAATAATAATAATAATAATAGTAATGTCATTCTAGACAGGCTTTAGGGATGCAAAATCTGTTCAAGCTGCAGCTCTCACTCGAGTGAGAGCACAGGCACGTCTACCCCAAGTCCTGTGTGTGGGCTGAGTTGTCTTAATCCAAACAGAAATAATCAAAATTGTGGCAAAATCAGATTGCCAATATTTACAGGTGCCTGCAAACCAGCTCTAGGAACGTCCTAAACGAGCTGGTGCTCCTTCCTTGTCTCTGAGTGCTGTGTTAGCTGTGTGCTGAGGGAATTCAGGTCAAATTGAGGTGACTTCACACCAAAATCGTGACCTAAAAGGAATCTCAGCTGGGCAGAAAGATCAGATCAAATATTATTTGTATTTTKTTAGAAATGGCAAGCCTGAAATCACAACCAAATTAAAATTACAATGCTGTTAAACCTGTCCTTGAGTTTAGTTCCCTGTTGTATTTTGACTGTCTCCTATTTGTCAGGCAAGCTTGAAAACTGCATTAACATCTGCAAAATAGAAGCATTTCTGCACAATAATGGGCAAAAGAGGCTTTTTAGCAACCAAAATCAAATTTCCTAAGAATGATAAAGGCGCAGGGATTTTGAGAGGGCTCTTTGATCAGATTCCSTGGGAAAATTTGATCAATGTAGTAAAAGGGGGATGTTTATGGAAAATATTCAATCAATATTTATTCTTTTCTCTTACAACAAAAGGCTATTTACATTTGAAACAGCATTTATGTTTATGAAAAGTGACTTTCTGCGAAGCAGTAGTTACCTGGGAACACTTGTTTTAGGTTTACCTAAGCTTTAACTTGCAAAACCCCAACATAATTATGAGTTTGGCAGAGGTTTCGTGCAATATTAATAAGAAATGGAATTGGTAGTTGGGTGCAGTGTAGGTTCTGTGGTAGTAGGGGAACGTGAAGTGCTGATAAACCCGGTCTTGCTGCCCACTGCTGCATCCTAGAAAGGCTTGGAATTTTTCATCCCAACTTTTTGAAACATAAACACAATCTGCTGTTCCAAGAATCGAACCAAAGTGTCCTGTGGTAAATATCACTGAAAGCAACAACTGCTTGTCTTTGAGGAGTTCCCATAATTCGGTTAAAGATAATTCATAAAGATAATTCCAATTTTTCTGCCTTACCAAGCTCCAGGAGTTATTCCAAGCCTGACCTGGGAACAAGGTGCCTTGGGAGGTGCAGGTTTAAATATATTTAGATGTCTCTGGTTTAACCCAGCCATAAACATTTGCTCTGAAAATCTGTGTAGGTTTTTTTGCTAAGGAGATTATGTCTATAAATCTGGATGATATTTATAGAAATAGTTATTAATAATGTGCAAATAAAATATATTGATATACTCTCCATGCCTAACAGAAACCACAGAAGCATAAATGTCTAATAGAAATAATAGAAGCACATAATAAATACGTATATGAGTACAGGTTGCTCTCAGGTAAAAATGGTATTTGAATATCAAACAGCAGACCTATTTGGAGATAYGTATTTTTCAATAAATTTAAAGCATTAAAATTATATTTAKATACAATATATATATATTATTATAAGTATATATTTAGATATAGCTGGTCCTCAAAACTAAAACAAAAGCTTACCTCTGCCTCTGCTTCTAAACTTCCAAAAATGCCTTAAAACGATCCCTACAACAATCCCTGCTCTCTGGGTGGAGCATGGAGGTGCTAAAGGGATTCCTCAAGTCAGATCTAATTTTTCTCTCTGCTTCCATCAGGACTGTGGCAGAATCATAGTTAATTTTGGTTTGTTCTGTTTTCYTCTGCGAGGATGAARACGTGGAGCTCATTCCAGGGAGGGCTGTGCCCTCATTTCCACTGGAGTCTGTGATTTCTCCACATGCCTTCAGATTTTCAGAGTCCTGAGTGAGAGAGGAATTTGACCCATAATTCATTTTTTTCAGTTTATGGGGTTTTTTCGCAGAGTCATCCATGTGAAGACTCCCTTTACCACCCATCAATAGTCACACTTTAAAGCCTGATTTCCATCAAGTTCCATCAATGACCTTTAGAAACTGGGCCCTTCAAATAATAAAAAAGACCCCAATTACAACAACATCTGCCTCCATCTAGCGCTTTATTTCCCTCAGAGAAGGGCTGGAATGATGAGGAAGTTAATGGAGAGGTCATTTTCATTTTTCACATTTCAGTGGAAGTGGCTCCATGAATCACCATTTATGGGGAGCCCAATCATGGAAGCAGTGGCAAAACATCCATTGGCTCTTTTCCTGCACACTTCAGAGAGGGGGAGTGGAGTACTGGCACTTACCAACCTTTACAACCTGCATAATTATATATTGGTGTTTTCTTAGGCCTCCAAAATAAACCTGACTGTCCTTAGGCTCCAAAATCCCCACTGGCTGCCTCAGCTTTTCCTATGGGTGCTCCTTASGCAGCATCACAGCCCTGCTGGTCACCTGCAAGCAGAAAGTGACAATTTTCCTCCCTTAGCTGGGATAAATGACAGCAGAAAATAATAATTTCTCTGCCAACGATATTTTTTCACTCATCTGATGCAAATATAAAAGCAAAGGGATGTGGCCAGTGCTGGAGTGAGATGCTGCAGTGTCCCAGCCTGTGGAGATGAGCTGGAGAGCTTTGCTGGAAGGGACAGAAAATTGTCTGCTGTGTGTGGAGTGCTGCTGGTGACCATGGCAGTGACCGCCCAGAGCAGAGAGGGTGTGGAAAATACAGGGAATATAAAACACAGAATGGGTTTAATGGAAGAGAAGATGTGTATCAGYCATAGAAAGAGCTGAAAAGTTTGGGATTTGGGGATTTATCCAGCTTCATTTGGGAGAGAAAGCCATGAAGTCAGAGGCTGAGCCCCAGCTCATCAGCCCTGCAGCACCTCACCTGCACCTGGGTCTTCAGGAAAACCGGGATGCAAAACCATCCCCTCATCCAAAGGTCCAATTCCATCTGGRTCTTGGCAGAGCTGCCTCAAAGGGTTCGATTTTCTGACCTTACTCAGCTTTGCTGGTCTGTTCTTGGCCTTCCCCAAAACTGTGCTGGGAAATTCCCTGTGTGTACACGAACATATGTACAGGTCATCGTGTATATAAATATATATAATATATTATATTTATAATATATRCATATTGAGATTAAAAATACAGAAGGAATCAAACCCAGTACATTTTAAAAGAGAACAGAAGCTTTTAGCAAACGAAGGTTGAAGACATCAGGTTGTCCAATGAAATAGAAAAGACTCTTACCAGGATGTCAAAAAGCAAATAAAACACCACTAAGTACAACCATTGTGATCTGGTTTCTGATAGATCACCGAAAAATATTAAAAATTATTTAAAATATTAAAAATTATTTTGAAAGAGGGAGGAAGCAGAACAATTCGCAGTGCTGGAGGTGACACTGAAAGAAATGGAAGCACCTGGCAGCGAACACCACAAAGCACAGCTCCCCTCAGAGCAGAAACACATCTTGGTTGTGTGACCACTCCATTTGTTGACAAAGTTATAAAGATCAAGATCATTAGACTGAGTAAGTAGAGGAGATTTACAAGAAAAAGGAACAGTAACATGGAAAAATAGAGGGGAAGGGCTTTATTTGCACTGGCAAATTGCATTTATTATTTAAACACTATAATCGTCAATTGGCTGGACACCAGAAGTAGCCTGGAAAGATGAGATATAAAAAGAAGTTAACACAAAGCTGGAGGGAACAACCTGATCAGCACAAGGGCAATAAAAACCAGCCCAGAAAGTTGTAAATTTAAAGAGTCGGTTCAGATTGGATATTAGGGAGAAACTCTTCCCTGTGAGGGTGAGGAGGCCCTGGCACAGGTTGCCCAGAGAAGCTGTGGCTGCTGGAAGTGTCCAAGGCCAGGTTGGAGCAGCCTGGGATAGTGGAAGGTGTCCCTGCCCATGGCAGGGGTGGCACTGGATGCATTYTAAAGTCCCTTCCAGCTCAAACCATTCTGGGATTCCAAGTTCATGAGCCCTTGCCTGCTGAGAAAGAACCCACACATTCCTATTCCAGTTTGCTGGCAAAAGACTTGGGACTTTTGAGTGCTCACCCCCACAGATGCTCACACAGGGGGATATAAATGCATTTTTCCTAATGGTAGAAGTTTTCCCTGTGTCCTCTGGTGGCATGGAAAGCCAAAATAATTCCGGACCAGGTTGGAATAGATCTGTTGTGAGAAGCAATGCATCTGGGGCTGTGATAACGTCGACAATCCCAAGCAAAACTTTATTTCTCCAGAGGATCTTCCTGTTTAAGCTTCTTTTCCTTATCCTKAAGGATATGGCCTGTATCCATCTGGAGATAGCTTCTATCGACTCTAAAGCACATTTATGAACTTCATTCAAGAGCCAGGACTCCTCTGAGTTATGAAACCATTAAAGGCCTCTGTCACTGCTCATGTCAGGATTACTCATCAAGTGATTAAACCAGTCAAAGGTACAAGTGCAGCAGTAAAAAAGCAACATTGGCACCCATTTTAGAGATCAAGAGCAATCCTAGGTGGGTTTTATACCTGAGAACTGTGTTGGAGTGTTGGTAATTAAAAAGTAGTTGATGGAAAAGCAACTTAAAGTATTGTTCGTAATGCTGTCAAAAGAAAGTTGGTTGAGTCTTCTTTCCACTAAGGAAATTTATCTTTTATTCATTTAAATATATTAAAAGTCCTCCATTGCTTTAATTTATCCTGGTTTCTTTAGGAGTCTGGATGGGAAGTGCCTAATCAAGAATGAGGGTTCATTTGCTCTGAGCAATCAGCAGCTGCTTTGATCCTGGAAAACTCTGAATCCAGAGGGTACAAGGTCCCAGAGCAAAACATTCCATACACATTCCATGGCTTTTTGASTCCTGGTTTAGCCAGCACACAGGGAGAGAGCTGGAAGGACAATCCTTGTGCAGAACCATGCCTTAAAGTGAATTTACCTCCTGTGTCGGACTCCCCTTGAGGGAAACCCTCAGGCTGGTGGAACGTTTCACCTGCCAAGACAGATAATTCCAGGATGGAGCAYCCCAACATCATGGGAAAGTGAGAAGGTAGAAATTTGACTTCCCTGTAACAGCAGTTTCAGGGTTGGTTTGGGTTTTTTTCAGCTGCTCATGGCCTCAAGTGCACCCAAGAGCTCAGACTCAGCAAATGTTGTTTCTAGGGCCAGTCTAGAGAAGAATCCCTCATTTTGGGCTCATCTCCACCTGGAATTTTCTGCCTCCCTTCATGTTTCACGGAGGGTGACCCCTCAGTTATTTGTAACTCCATCAAGCAATGCTAATTCAGAAATGATCACTCCTGCTCCAGCTTGTTGCATTCCGGAGCTCAGCATCCTTAATTAGTTTCCTTATGGAAGCCAACAGAATTATTCATGTGCTTATATGTGTGTCTGGGCATTTTGCAGTTCAGAAACTTATTTTTAAAAAGCAAACCAACAGCTGGAGTTAATGTTACGTGAAAAATATTAATTCAACCCATATTTTCAGTAACTCTTCACCTCCTGAATTTGTGCATTTGGATTTGGATCATCCAGACTTGGCTTTTTAAGTGCAAGCTGCTCCAGCAAAAAGATAAAAAGTGGCTTATTGAACAATTACATGTAAATCTATGAGTGTATATATAAAAATATATATATTTGCAAGCTGGTTTTAATAGGCAGTGGAAAGTCGAAATTTGCTGTAGGAACGTTTGCTACAGAAACCATTTCCTGGAGGAGAGATGTGTTAAAATTCATTCAAGGAATCTTGCTGACAGCTTCAGAGAATTCTACTGCTGCTTCTATTTTGGGCTGGTTTGTGAAGGATTTATCAGGTTTGTGAAAAGCTAAAAGATGGTGTTGTGCATTGTGTGATGACACAATGAATTCAGCCTTCGTGTTGCCACTCAGACTTGTGCACTGCAGCAATATTTCTGCTGCAGGATGGGATGCTGCTTATCAGACATCACCTGAATTTTGTTTAGGGAGTGAAAAAAAAAATGTCTTTGGATGAAGAATAGGCATTGGGGAGCACCAAAGTAAAATTAGAATTAATGTTAAAAGTAACTCTAATATGCCATGGCAAAAAGTGTCATGTATTAAAAAAAACCCATACTTCAAGGAAGGTTCAGAAAACAGGAAAGAAACAGAATCATAGAATCCCAGACTGCTTTGAGCTGAGARGGACCTTAAAGCTCATCCAGTGCCACCCCTGCCATGGGCAGGGACACCTTCCACTATCCCAGGCTGCTCCAAGCCCTGTCCAACCTGGTCTTGGACACTTCCAGGGAAGAATTTTTTCCTAGTATCTAATTTAAATCTAATTCTACTCCTCATGGGACAGACCTGGGCTGGAGCCCAGGATCGAGCTCAGGGTGGAGATCCAACATTCCCAACCTGCACCTGCAGGAGCCTGASTGCCACAAAGAGTCAACGTGGCTTTATGTAAGGAAAATGATCCAAGTTATTTCAGCGTCTTCAACAAAGCCCTCTCCGAGAAAGAAATAACCCCAAACAGGACAAAACCAACTCTTCGTCMCCAAACCTCAAAATAAAGCAACTGTAGGGATAAAATCTTTGCGTTGTCTGTTATAACTCACAATAATTACATTTATTATTGGCTTATTTTAATCATCTTTAGACACACTAGAAAAATATTTTGCTTTCAAATGGAAGAAAACATWAGAGTTTTAGATTACTTATATTTATGAAAGGAATTATGCGATGTGATGTGCCAGCAGGAGACAGGATATGCCAACCCAGGAGATCTTTTCCCTCTTCTATTTCCCTTTCAGTGTTCCTGTGTTCCTACTTAGGAGGCTGATATAATAAAAGTAGTGCTCATAATGTGCAATATACTTTTCCAGATTACTTTAATAGTGCCAAAAAGATAACCAATGAACAATCATAATAAAATATATGTAAAGGGGATCACAAATCTCACTGATGCGGAACAGGAAGAATTTATTATCAAAGTGTTGCTAACGACTTTCTGCCTGCCCCTTTGAAAATCGCTCCGAGTTTAGCACTACCCCTCGGAAATCCAATTCATAAATTCACAGGCAGCATGAAATTCCAGTAGGAAATAAAATGCTTTTATTCCAATGCATTGCAGCACGTTCATGCTGCTGGTTAGAACACAAAGTGCAGGAAACACTGCTCCGAAATACAAACCAGGRGCAACCTTAGAGTGGGGGTTTGGAAAGTTTCAGGGTTAAAAACCAAAGTTTAGCACACAGACAGCTCAGGTTAGGRAAAAAAGGGATCCTGATGATATCCCATGCCTAACGCACTCGGAGAGGAGAGGAGCATCCCTTCCCCGTGCCAGGAATTGCTGCAGGAGCTCTGCCCGGGGAGCCGCAGGGCAGGAGCGACTCTGGCAGGCATAGAACCGTGCAGGGAGCAGCTGCTGGGGCTCTGGCAGCAGGGCTGTGCCACCCAGCAGCTGCGGAAAAGTGGTGATTTTCCACGGGATCTATCTCAGAAGCCTTTCTCCAAGTGCCTGCTCCTCGTCACCGCCTCTGCTCTCATCTTCCTCTGAGTGCTCCTCTCCAGCACACTCGAGTGCTCTGCTCTGCCTGGAGGGGGAGAGAAAGCTGCTGAATTTCTGAATATTGTCACTAAACACACGCTGGCTGGTCCCAGGACTTTGGAAATCACTGGGAGTCTCCTCGTTTCATGCTCCCATGGCTCTGCTGAATGATTTTGCTCGGTGCAGCTGGAAAAGGTTTCTTGTGCTACCCTGCATTGCCAGGACAGGTTTGGCTGCCTCATGTCAAGAGCTGCTCATTCCCTTCTCYTCTTCTCTATTTTAGAGGAAACCAATCAATATTCTCACAGAGCCATAAGAGGAAACAAGAGAGGTTTATGAGTGAGAAAAAAATGGGGAGCTCAGAACTCCACAGAATCCCACAATGGTTTGGGGTGGAAGGGACCTTAAAGATCATCCCATTCCACCTCTGCCACGGCAGGGAGACCTTCCACTATCCCAGGSTGCTCCAAGCCCCRTCCAACCTGGCCTTGGATGCTTCCAGGGATGGGGCAGCCACAGCTTCTCTGGGCAACCTGTGCCAGGGCCTCCCCACCCCCACAGGGAAGGATTTCTTCCCAATATCCAAGGCAAACCATCTGTCAGGTTGAAGCCATGCCCCTCGTCCTTCCCATGCTGGGGACCCCAGAACGAAACGGTGCCTCTTTGGAAAAAAAAAATTCAAAAAAATCCTTAATTACAAATCAGAGCAATTACCTTTGGAAAAAGAGAAGATTAATTAACTGCAGCTCCTGYAGGTCCCGGGGAATGGGAGGTTGTCAAGCCCAGTCCAGTTCCTGAGACAAGAAGTGAAGGATCAGCCACCTGGAACGGCACCACCGGGAAGGCTCCGGAGCTGCGGGCGCGGCTTCCGCGGGAAACCTCRCGTCCCTCCCATCTGCAGCTCCCTCAAAATACTGAAAGGTAAATGAAAGTGACCTCTGCTGAACACGAACTTCTTCCATAACCAAGGAATCCCCCTCTACCTACCTCACTTTTAATTGCAATTTAATGTTTTTTTAATAATTAAGTGCCCATAAAAGGAGAAACGGCAGCTCCACCATCCAGGATGACTGAATTACTGGAATGACAGAAAGAGGAAAAGAAAGGAGGAAATATCTAGAAGTGGCTGATTTGGATCAGTGCTCAAAAATCTATGTGGATCCATAAATGCTGTCTTGACATCTCCACAGCTGTATGATTTATCCCCATTATCAGGGTGGTTTTGATTTATAACAAAGGTGGTTAAAGCTGTCCATGTTCCTAAACAAACRTTTTCATCCCATCCTCAGCCCTGGACATCTTCCCCCTTTCCTTTTGAGTGCCAGGATTCCAGACTGGGTAAAACATCATTGTGAGYTGGGAGACAAAGAAGCAAAATCTGCACCATGAACTGCCCAGAGAAGCTGTGGCTGCTCCTGGATCTGTGGAAGTGTCCAAGGCCGGGCTGGATGGGGCTTGGAGCACACTGGGGTAGTGGAAGGTGTCCCTGCCCATGGCAGGGGTGGGACTGGATGAGTTTTRAAGTCATTTCCAACCTCAACCAGTCTGTGACTCCAAGTTCATGAGCTGAGAAAGAACCCAGACATTCCTATTCCAGTTTGATGGCAAAAGACCAATTTTTGTGTTTTCCACTTTACTCCTTCTTCCATCTCCAGGATTCCAGTGATGAGGACGAAGAACAAACACTCTGCTGCAGTGACTGATGGCCTCTCCTACTGATTCTGTTAYATTTGGTGTTCCTGCACTGTAGCCTGGGAAGAGTTTAGCACCTTATTAACCATAATTCCAGCTCTGTCACGTCAGGCTCAAAGCAGCTGAGGCTATCTTTGAAAGGCAGGGCCCAACACAATCACATGAATGTCTCATTGCTTAAAATCAGRCATCTAAATCCACCTTACACATCCRAATCAGCCAGATGAGCTCTCCAAACGCTGAGAATCTGTAACATTCACAGCCCCAGCGAGACCAGGTGATACCCAGCACCTCCAGAAACAAAGAGCTCTGGTTTGCACCACCGTGAATGGGCTCAGTTGTGAAATTTCTGGTACCCACACTTGAATATCTTCTGCAGAGAACTCTGTATTTCATACCCTGAAATGTTTTCATTTCCTGGAATAGCTGTGTTTATTACTTTAATAAACTGACTTAGGAAATATGGTTATTGGTTTCCTAACTAGGCTGAATTAAGTTTCATTAAAAAATAAAATCCAGGGTTCTGTTTATACTCAGTATAAACGCATTTAAATGTTAAAATAACCATATTCCTTTTCCTTTTTCTTTTAATATGTAGGTAAAAAAACCCTTCCTGCATTAAACCCGGAGCTATTCTCAACACTTCAAATGGACTAAAATATCATAAATAAAAATTTTAATTAAAACACCTAGTATATAATATTTCTGGACTTCCTACGTGTATTGTTTTTTTCTGCTTGCTGTAGATCACAGAATAAAAACTGTAAAACGTCCTTTTTAAACCAGCAGGGTGATGCTCCCAAGGTGTTACCTGGCCTGGTGGTGGTGGCCACAATCCCTTCTCTGGGATTAGGGCAGTGACATGTGCTGGAACATCACAGCCAAGTAAAATCCAGGAAGGACCAGGATCAAGGCAGTCYCAAATCCTGAGCAGGAATAAACCAGCCTGACACATCCAAACCCACCACCCTTCCCTGGGACCATCCCACCTCACCTGTAGTGCAGCAAAGCTGAGGTAGCAAAGATTTTTCTGTGGAAAATCTCCCAATAAGAGAGGGTTTCTCCATTAAGTGCAACCCTCCTGTGTCGCGGCTTTGCTCCCACTGCACTTGGAAAGGCAAAGGCTTTTCCTGCTCTGGGAAGAGCTCTCAGCACTTTCCCTCTCATATCCCTCGCAGGCCAATTCCAGCTGCATTTATCAATGGAGAATCACTGAAGCACGAGCTAAGTCTTTGATCTACACTTTTGCCCCAGCAAATTGGTGTTTAATTGTCTGAATTAAAAAAAAAAAGTGGGTGGACAGTGTCCCAGAGATAAAACCCCATCAATTCCCACSACAGAAACAGTTAAAATGCTGTTTATTCCCACACAGGAGCCCGCCCAGGGTATTTTAAGGAGCCACAGAGCTGCTTTGGACCGTGGGTGGGTTATTGTGCACTGATTTCCACTTGCARGGTTTTCAAATGACAGATTATCTCCCACAAAAACGATTGTGGAGCTGAGCTGAAAAGGTTGCCTGAGCTGAAAAAAGGTTTGGTTACTTCTAAATATAATGGCAGATCCACTAATGCTCGACTTGTGTCGTGAAAATTACTGTCTGCGCGTCAGAAGGAAGTTCTGCAAACTTATTTTTTTCCACATTCATAATTAAATCACTGCACTTCCCACAGCTARTTTGAATATTGCAGGGCTATAGAACAGGGAGAAGAGAGAAAGCATTAAATACATTTTTTGYGAGAGAAGTTAACAAAAGGAGAGATACTGGAAAAGCTTCGAGGGCTTTAATACGTCACTAAATGACCGAAAGCAAACAAAGTGCTCAGCCCTGGGAAGTCAAGCTGTGCCAAAGCTCTCTTTGCAAATGTTGAGGGCTTAATGACAGAAACCTTTAATTCTTTGTCTTCTGGCAGACTCGCCTCTGCTAAGCTCTGCTGAAGGGGACACACAATGCAGCTTAGGATAAGCCACCTTCCTGAGAGCCGGGAGACTCATCCCGCTGGAATCAGGCACGGGATCCCTGCCATCGTGCAGTTTCAGGCAGCAGGATGTAGAAAAAYTGTAGCTTGTATTTTATAACAAATCTTATGACCTTCCTGCACCCCAATCCAGCCCGAAGCACATTATTTCCTCTGATGGTTTATCAGTGGTTTAAAAAGATAATTCATCTGTCCAAAGTTAATAATCTGTCAGAGAAGTGCAGTTCAGAAATCAGTGTCTTAAAAAGGAAGAGTTTGCAGATTTCCCTGAGTCTCTGAGGGTCTCAAAGCTGCACTTGTGCAGGCAACAGCTCAACCCACATTGCCAGGTCATATATGGCACAAACAGAAACACAGCAAATCCCAAGGAAATCAAAAGATATTTGAGAACAAAAGGCTTTTTTGAGGGATGTTCCACGTGGGACCATCCATGCGCTCACCGTGCACTGGGATGAGGGGTTGTTTCCTCCTCCTGGAGGAGGGGAGGACGAAAGCCCTGCTCCTGGATCAGGGACAGGCATTGCTGCCCCATGGCTGTTGCTGCCACTGCTCTGTGCCTTGCCAGGTCTCATTCCTGGAAGGGCAATAACTGAAGTGATCAATAATGCTGAGAGGAGCAGCACTGAAGGCTCCAATTYCACTCTCAGGTTTTGGTTTCACATTGGTTTTTCACTGAAGGAACAAGAGAACAGAGCAGGACATTCAGCAGCACCAGGCAAAAWAGGAACACTAAAATATTAATTAAACCAGAAATAAACCAGGATTGCACTATTGCCTTTAGCCTCAAAGCACCATTAATCTTCATGGAGACAAGAATTCCATGAACATGGAATATTGACCACTGTGGCTCTGTTTTAGAAACAACTCAAACTCTGTGAGAGACAATTCAGCTACGATCTCCACACATACTCACTGCAGACCTTCCCTACAGAAAGTATATCCTCATCTCCTTTATTGGAAAATCCTCCTCAAATCAACAGGAATTTGGGGTAAGAAAATACTAAAGCATCTTACATTGTAATGTTTAGATGAGATATTGGGATGGAATTCTTCCCTKTGAGGGTGGGGAGGCCCTGGCAYAGGTTGCCCAGAGAAGCTGTGGCTGCCCCATCCCTGGAAGTGCCCAAGGCCAGGTTGGACGGGGCTTGGAGCAGCCTGGGATGGTGGAAGGTGTCCCTGCGCATGGCAGGGGGTGGSACTGGATGAATTTTAATTTTCCAACCCAAACCATTCCATGGTTCCGTACAGAACTGGGGTGAATAGTGAGTTGTAATAAATCCTTCGMGTACAGCTAATTATCAGCTCCAGAAAGGTAATTAAATGGGCCAAGATGCAGCTCCCATAAGCCAAGTGGAGACCCCAGGTGTCAGAAAGCAAACTGAGAGAGAATTGCCAGGTTTTGCATTTCCCATGGCTTGGAGAAGCAGAAGTGCTGATGATCTGATGTGTCTCACAAACGGCGCAGAGAGCCAGGCAAACGTTGTAACGAGAAGATGTGGGATGTAAAAATAATTAGCCAAGGTTTATGGAGCCTACCAGCTAAACACAGGAAACTGCAGTTCTCCAAGGCTCTGTGCAGGGTGTGATAATAGGGAAATGTGGCGTGGCAGATCCAGGGAGAGAAGAGCAGCTCCTCACAGCACAACTAACACGACTTCATTGCAGTGACTCTTGGGATTACTCATTGTAAGCACAGCAAAACGTGGATAAAACAGCTTATTTGCACTCCATCAGCTATTGCTTTATTGATCCTATGAACTACTTCCTCCATTTCTGTTCTTAACACGTTTTGAGACAAAGAATCCTTGAAAGCCATCGACAGCACCCAGACACTGCCTTCCCTTCAAACAAGGGGGCTCTGAACACTGAAATCACAGARGCAGCTTTCAAAGTTCCCACCTTCATTTTTCCCTGCCCTCATCATTAAAAAATATCCTTTCCACATCGCCAGTGATTTTCATCAGCCGAGATCAGAGGATTCTGCAYGCTGGGGAGGACTTTGGGAGTCACCCAAAAAGCAACAAGCACCGGGAGCTC
Organism: Amblyornis subalaris; assembly: GCA_018881555.1. Lineage (NCBI taxonomy): Eukaryota > Metazoa > Chordata > Aves > Passeriformes > Ptilonorhynchidae > Amblyornis > Amblyornis subalaris. The sequence continues at coordinate 2,664,750 of JACAXG010000008.1, read as the reverse complement.
ATGTTTTGTGTCACCTGCGGGTGATGCAGGGAGTGCCAGAGCACGGAACAGCACTTGCAGCAAGCTTGGGAGCAAACAGCCATCCCAGGGGAACGGGGAGTCTGATTAAAACCAGTGCTACAGAAAGATGCTGCTGTTCCAACACGTGTTAATGTGAGCTGCTGCACGGGAGAGCAATCAAAGAAATGTCAAAGGAAGCGAGAAACAGTGGAGGAGCCTGAAGTGAGGGATGCAAGGCACAGAGTGTGGGAAACAGAGCCCTCTGAAAATGGAAAGATGGGGGAAGGAAGGTGCAGGTGTCTCTGCCGCAGGGACAACACCTGATCAGGGCTCTAGGAGGCAGATGCTCATATCAGAGTGGGTGACACTGCCCAACGTGGCAGTGATTCACATGGAATCAGAGTYTAGGACATGCACTCACCTGTGTGCACCCACAGTCCAGGATAACTTCTCCAAGATCCTTGTAGCTGTGCTGGAATTGTAAAGAGGAGACTTAGATTTCCAGCTCCTTCTGCAATCCCCAAATTCCCCCCCCAGTGCTGCTGGTCARCTCCGTGCCCACCTGTATCGCAGAGGTGTCCTGGAAAGCAGCATGGGAGGCAGGATTTGTCCCCTTTTGTCTGTTCTTGATGGCTTTGAGACCTTCAGGACTTCATTCCCAGTTCACATCCGTGATGACACAGAGCAGAGCTGGATCTCTGCTGAGGCACGAAGTCACCCAGGTTCCCATCAGCGTCCTGCAAACTGAAGCCTAAGGAGAATCCAACCCTTCTCCCAAAGGAAGAAAGGATTGGGAATCCACCTTCCCCTCCTGTGCTCAGCCTCCTGGAAAAAAAGGGAAAAATTAAAAATCCCAAGTGCTTGAAACTGGGCAACACTCAGCGCCTGTGAACGCCCTGTGCTAAACCCTTCCCCGTCTGCTTGCTCTGCAGCTAATTAACTGACATGGCTGCAAACGAGCAGCAGCTAATTGGAGCTCTCTGTTCTGCCTGTCCCTGGCAGGAATGACACGGATTCCAGATGACCAGTGGCTCGACGTTTTCCAAGTAATCCCCATTCAGCGCTGGGCCAGCCTCCCAGCAACTCGTCCACATCCTCACCTTGGACCGTGAATCCAAAGAGCATTGTTGGAATCGGGAAGCTGTCATGGGGAAGCATCGGGCAGGTGTGTGCAGGCTCCAATTCCAATGGTATCCCGGAAAACTAGGCACCTGCAGACAGCCAGAGGCCAGCTGAGTCCCAGCCATGCCTTCCCTCTGCAGCCAAGGGAACTCTCCAAGCCAGCCCATGGAAGCTGGAGGCACCCAGGCCGTGCTTGGAGCACTCTGCAGGAGAATTGCAGCGTTAAAGGGGTGTTCCTGTGGGTCTCCTGCTGCTGAGGGGTGCCACATCTCCAAATCTGAGCTCCTAAAATGGAAAAAAAGCACCCTATTTTCCTGCTCCGGCCTCTGGTAGTGTTCCTTCCCCCTGAGCTCCCAGTCGCTTTTCCGGTGACATTATTCACTCCCAAACACAGGGAATAGTTTTATAACAGCCAGAAATCCCTTGAATACTCTCCATATCAGAAAATTCCAGAATGGTTTGGGTTGGAAGGGACCTTAAAGATCATGTAATTACATTCCACCTTCCACTAGATCAGGCCCAACCTTGAACCCTTAAAATAAGAGCATGTCCAGTGATGAATGTCAAACCCAGTGGTTTTCATGTCTTTTGCTCTTAATTGCAATGTGCTAGAGCAGGGTTAAGCCCACTGAGATCATCAGTTGGGCTGCAATGAACCCAAAATCTATGATAAGAGTCATGTCTAATGAAGGTTTTCCCCATTTCTCTGCAACATCAAATTTTAAAAATTCTCCCAGCCYTTCCAGTTGTCTGGTCTTTAGTGGATGCTAAAAAAACCTCCACAGTCTCTCAGTCCCAAACCATGGTGAGTTCAAGGAGTTGGGGTTTTTTTTCCCTATTTTCATCTTAAATTATTAAATTCTAGCAAAATTGCTTTCAAAGCTGTGTTAACTAAGAGAAGTTCTCTGTTCCTGACTTTGGTGTCTGTGTTTATCAGGTTTGGAAATAAGAAAGCATAAATAAAATATCTCCATGGGATGCAAATTCACTTCTCTGTCTTGGAACACAAGAAATGCAGCTGTGGAATACAAATCATCTCCTGCCATGAAACATCATTTAATATTTATTACTGCACATTTGGCTCTGTGGATTCAAGGAGGGTGTCCCCCACTTCTTCTGACCTCACAATGTGCCACCACTAAAGGCTGCTGGAGAAATACTTATTTTTAGGTGCTGGTCACCTCTGTCCTCACTTCAAAAAAATGACAGTTCAGAAGAGGTAACAACAAATTTTCTGGCAGAACTCACCCTGGAGTCTCCGTGTGCTCCCAATCTCCGTGTGGGAATGATGGTTTTTGGTTGGAGGTTGGACTGGAAGATCTTGGAGGTCTTTTCCAACCTTAATGATTCTGTGATTTGAATGCATTTTGAGTCCTGGTAATAACACCATTAAGGGCCTGCTCCATGTCCCCAGTGGATATGACACAAGCCCCAGGTTTGTCAAAGCAAAAAACATTGGATTTCAACAGCTTTTCAAAAAAATTTTTAGAAAATAGGGGGAGCTCTTGTCAAGGGAAGACTTTTGACAATCAGGTCCCTTTGAACAGGAGGCAGAACCATTTTGTACCTGTGCCTTTACCTTCCCCTTCAGCTGGTAACACTTCCTTCCAGCACAATAACTGGGTGTTAATTGGARGATATTTAAAAAATACATATATTATGCATTAAAACAAAAAGTGCATTTCTATAATAAAAGGGTTAAAAGGGTCTAATTTTGAATTTTTACCTCTGCACCCCAAGACGGTTCTTTTCTGAAAGTYGAAAGGAAATTTATGTGCCAGACTGCTCATTTACAGACCGAGGGGACAGAAGCAATCCTTTACCTGCTTCCCATAAAAATATTCCAAAAAATGAACTTTTTCCTCATTATTACGTACTGGCAAAGCAGAAATCAGCCAATTATCCTATGAAAAATATCAGCACCTTGCCCCAAACGGAGGAAGCCCTACACTGGCAGGTGACAGAAACACTGAGCCCACTGTGCCCAGGGGTCACTGCAGCCAACACACCATGGGGCATCTCTGTCCAGCATCCAGCATCCCACTGCACTCCTTCCCTTGGATTCTTATATCCTAACGGAGCTATTTGGTCAGAAGCAGCAGCAAGGATGGCAGGTTTGAGATCTGCAAGGAGATGGAATAATCAGAACCAGAGCAAAATGTGCCAAAGCTGCTGAAATCGAGGTTAATTCAGGGACTGCCTTCAACCAGAGCTGACCCCGAGCCTGCAGAGGGTCCTGCTGGCACCCATTTATCAGCTGCTAAAACAGACTTCCCAGAGCACTAAATATTCCTAGAATACAGCCACTGCCAGGGCAGAACTGGTGGCCATAAAACGCTGGTGCTGCACTGCACAAAATTTAGGGAGTGAACACGGAAGGTGAGGACACTCCGGTAAACCTGACTTGCTGAAGGAACACCAGGGGACATTTACAGCCAGCACTGGCAGAAGACCTTTTTCTAACAAAATGTGACAAACTTCCAGGTGTTTTCCATTTCCAGAGGTGTAACCACCCTTCTGTTACCTGCACCAAAAACCAGCTCCTGGTTCCTGTTCGCCTTTAGCTCCTGCTTGTCAAAATTACACACATGAAAATGATTTTTTACTGCTTTAACACAAATCACTCCATATCAGCTCTTGGAGCACTGATGCTGTAGCTGGTGAGGTGAATCCCAGAAGGGTTYGGGTTGGAAAGGACCTTAAAGCTCATCCCATGGGCAGGGACACCTTCCACTATCCCAGGTTGCTCCAAGCCCCATCCAACCTGGCCTTGGACACTTCCAGGGATGTGCTTCAGATTATTTTCCTGCAGACATAAAGGCTTCTTTTGTAGTCCTTGTCCAACTGTCATTTTCCACTTTTTATGGTCAAACTCCACACAAAAAAAGAATTCTGGGACAAGGCCATGTGCGTCTCCAAACTTCCCTTTTCCTGTGCAATGTTCCCTCACAGGTGCTGCTCGTTCCCAAGCAGATTGGGATCACTGGAAGACGCTTGAACCCCTTAGGAGCTCTTCCATTCACACTGTTCCATAATTAACTCTCCTTACCACCTGCATTCGTCTAATTCCAGCAAAAAACAACTTCCGTGCCAGTGGCCTCACTTTTGGAAGAGTAAAGAGCACCGTGGCTCAGCCTGGGGGTGGGTGAGAACAGCCACTGCAGCCCCAAACTGCTCTGCTTTGTGCTCAGGATATTTACTGGGAATTGGATTGCCTCGCAAATTACCACAACAGTGGATAATCTACCCYCTAAAAAACCTGGATATTGTTGGCTTGCTCCTTTGTAATTGGAGGGAAGGCAATTATTCCACGTGCCAAATGCCTCGTCCCCACCACGTGCATGTTCAAAGCTCTCCGTGTGCCATGTATTTCTTTTTATGGGTGTCTGGAGAAGGAGCATCCTTTGGAAAGTCTGCAGAGGAGGCAGGGAACAAATCCTTATCTCGCTCACCCTCAAAAAAATCTCAACTGGTTTCAATTAAGCCGAGCAGAGGGTGGCAATCTGGGAAGCACCGGGAAAAAAAGACTGGGAAAAGGTAAAATAAGTGATCAGATTCCCTGTTTTCCACCAGCACAGCCCACACACAACCCAAGGGTCAGGGCTCCGTTGGGCAGTGGATGGAATAAGTTCCAAATGCTGAGTTTGGCCCAGATTTCACTGAGGAAGTCTCTGCTTTGTGTTCATATCTTTTCTTTTTATGCTTATCTTTTGGCAGAGGTGCCACAGCACATGTGGCACAGCCGAGGAGATTTTCTGGAAGGATGTTTGAAGCTCTCAGGTATGGAAGTTGCTCAAAGTCTTCCATTATTGCTGCCCTTCAGGAAAAACATCTGTGAGAATGCTGATTGCCTTCCCTTTAAGGCTTGCTGTTATATTGATAAACAGAACTGCTGGGGATTTGGGGTTCTCAAAAGCCAATTTTGCTCTTTATCTGCAGGAAAAAAATAGACAGAAAAAGTACATTTCCTAGGGATGTCTTAAACAGTACAACTGGAAGGAGTTTCCCATCTGCTACAAGTCCATGAAAATGCTAAAATGTGGAATTTTCAAGCCTGTGATTTGGGTGGTAAAGGTTGAAGTTCTGTTCACATTCACAGTTTGCAGYCATTCAGGCAGATGGGGATTGTTTATGGATGCCTGGGAAAAGTCTCCATTTGTACACACAGACAAGCTAATTTTTATTAATGAATCATATTGACACATCAACCTCTACTCRTGTGTCACAGGCTTTGAGTACACAAACACTTCTGAGAGGGGAATATGCCATTACTAACCAGAAATTCATCCTGAAAGATATTTTAAAAACAGACACTGTATTTCACTGCCATAAATCACAGGATTTTCAGCCTTTGCCTGTCTTTCATAATAATGTTAAATTAATATATTTCTTCATGAATTAGCTCAGTATAAAATCTGAAAGAAAATCTTTACGAAATATGCTCTCTTTTGGTTCCAGTTACAGAATRGAATAGTGTGGAATGGTTAGTTGCTCTTTTTATTAATGAATAATGTGTTTTAAGCTCACTCCYACTTAGCACATCTCCACCCTGCTTTTCTGTAGTACTAACTACTCAACACAAACTGTGGAGAGGATAATTATGTTCAAATTTCATGCCAATAATTACCTTCAGCACAAAAATAAACTATTTTACACCCTCACTGTCCAAAGCGATGAACTCAGGCAGGGATGCATGGAGTGCATGCACCTGGAATGTTGAATTTTAAGTGCAACKTGAGTCTGGCCATGATTTTTTGATCATCTCAGTTTTGCTTCATATGATTTTTAAATGACAAATAAAATGCCATATTCTATATAACAGGGGGAAAAAAATCCCAGCTCAAAACAATCCTGGCTCAGGTTCTGAAGAAGAGGCACAGATTAGTGATGAATGACAGAAACAACTCAATGAACTTCTAACGATCAAACAAAATGAGTTTCAATCATAATATAAATCCCTTCAGGTCATCCTGGTAATCCAAGAAAAAATTACCACCTTAATCCCTCCCTCTTTTTAAAATATTCTTAAATTTTAGTAGTTGCTTTTCCTAAGTTTTAGTAGTCTGACAGTTCTTCAAGTCTCCTTTAAATAAAAATTGCTTAATCTTCGTTAGCATCAAGCTCTGTTCTTGCTTTGCCCGATGAAAAATCCTAATTGTATTAATTACCTAATGTTTATTCCATGAGTTGGTTATTCAGGGTGGTGTTGGCAACAACGTGGGAATACTCACAATGGAGTTTTGTTTTGATTTTACTGCTGCATAACATTTGTGAAATCTGAGACATGGCAGTATGGACACTGAGTCACTGCTGAATACAGAAAACCACAACAAAAAGCCTCTTTATAAAAATATTTTAGGGTATAAAAACACATAAACGTTGTGATGTTCCTCCCTTTGACAAACACATTTCAATTACAAGCCCTGTCATTTTAGTGAATATCAGTGTTCAATGCCACAACCACCACCGGAAGACATTCCTACCTCCTGCTCCCTGTGTTTTTCTGGAAAATGGCATTCCACACTCTGCTGTCCGTCAGATGCACCGGAGGATGTGCTGGAAAGCTGTGACACCCACGTATGGATTCACTAAGCCTTTAAGAAGAAGAAGGTCTTAGTGTTATCCAGTTATCTCAGATTAGAATCCAATCCCAGAGAAGGAAAAGGGGAGATAKAGGTGTTTATAACATCAAAACCAGACCACATGGTAACAAATGACATTGGTGAATAAAGAAACGAAAAACTCCTTTATCTCTGCTAAGGCCACCTTGGAAAGGCATATCCTGCATTTAACTTGTAGTAATATGGAAATCTCCTCCTCCTCTGGGTAACAACATTTCCTTCTTCTGCAAAACACACAAGATGTCAACATCTGATAGCAAAACACCAAGGACACCAACATTTGTCTCCTGTTGGTTCTTGAGGGAAAGCAGCACCTGCAGCATGRACAGGTTTGGGGCAAGGGCTGTTCCATCTCCTACAGCACGCACGGGAACACATCCAAAGAGCCTTTTAAAGTTATAATTGAGGTTTTAGATATGTAATAACCTGACTACTGAAATGCAAATTAAAAATCATTACTATTGCCGTCATATAGATCTATCTTCTATAGGCATGAACATTAAAAACTGGGGAGCTGGGGGGTCATTTCAGCTTTGATGCCTTGTTTTTACAGGAGAGGGGAGTGGGGGGAAAGCAGCTGGAGGAACATTTAGCCCCTATTTCCATTGAGCCATTCAAGCTTCAAATCTTATTCCTGGCTTTGCAGGAGCCCTCAAACACACAAGCACAGATTCTCCCAGGACTGAGTGTAGCAATGTTCCTGCTTCCTCTCCAGCTGCTGAGGAATCAACWCTATTTCATTGTTTATGTTTCCTGTCCAGTTTATTATTCTGTTGTTGCTGCCATGAGCTCGAGGAGGGATTCCCAACTGGAAAAATCACCTCAGAGCTTTATGCAGAGCCTAATTAAACAGCTCAATTTCTCCCCAGCCTTGTGCGTGGAGCTGGGCCTGCAGGAACCAGGAGCAAATTACGCCTGGGGATCCACAAGTGTCGGATGAAGGGTGAAGATGACAAACTTGGGGGTGGTTGTGCAGAGACCCCACCTGAAAGAAGAGGCAAAGCTCGTTCTGGAGTGCATTTATCCAACCTGCTGCCACCTAATTCTCCAGAACCCTTCAGCACTCGAGGAACAGAGGCCCTGGCATTTTGGCTGATTGCTCAAAGCACTTCCAWCTTTCCCAAGTTCAGCCCGTGCCAGCTGTTCCTAACCCACCAGCCCCTCTCCTCCAGGCTCCATAAACCTGATGGAGAGCGTGAGAAGTTTGCAGGGCTGATGCGCAAACTCCGTCTTTCCAAGAAAATGCCATCTGGATTCCAGGCTAAAATTAACCCAGGCTAATTGGCTGCCACGCATGGAGCAGGATATGCTCTGCTTGATGAAGGAACACGTGTATTAGTGGATTTAAGCTGTCCCATTATTCTCTATTAGGGAAAACGTGCTCTTCCTGTTAAAACTTGGGAACGGAGCTGGCTGTGCTGCGCAACGGGAAACCGGGAGCCTGCTCCCACATCCTGGATCAGGGGACCCAGGGCGGTCCCAGGAATCACAGCTCAGAATTAACCACAAGGMAATGAACCTATTTGAAACACAAATGCTGACCTTTCACATCTCTGGGAAGTTATCTGCAAATAGAACTTTGTTTCTCCAGGTCTCACAGAAAACCGCAGACTACAACTTTGGTATTGATTTGTGCTTCCTATGACAACATTCCTATTTTTCCCCAAATCCTTCGTATAGAATGACCCTGTTCACCATCAGAGCTGCAGAATGAGGACACTGCAATCAGTTTTTTCCCCTTTTTTGGATAAAACAGGTAGCAAAGGAGAGGCAATGCGAAGAACGGGAACAAGCGCTTGGTGTGATCACTCCTCTGCATCCACATAGGAATTGGAACAGTTGGATCATCCCAAATCCCCTCAGCAGCCCACGAAGCAATCAAAGTAAACATCTGCTTTTCCCAACAACYCCCTTCTCACAGAATCACACACCAGCACCTTCGGTATGAAGCAAGAGCTGAGATGKGCATCTGTTACAGTAAAAAAATACAGCAGAACTTTTTACTATATTAAATTAGGCTATATTGGATGAAATTCCATTTTAATTTGAAACCTGTTGGATATTAGAGGCAAGTTTAAAAAGTTATTATCTAAGGTTTAATTGCATACATTATGTTTGTAGCCTTGGGTGCTGCAGGTAGCTCTTTAATATTCCCTGCAATACACTGAGGACAYGGAGCAGCCATTTAATTCTGCTCCAAGAATGTTCCAGACATTAASTATGGGAAAGCAAATTGGAACACTCAAAACTTTTGGCTGCTGAGTGGAACACCAATGGATTTGGGCCTGTTGACAGGGAACTTCCAAAGTTTTAGCTGTACATTGAAAGCATATGGGCTGTCATTGAAACACGATTGAGTCCAGCCCTGACAGCCAGACACGTTAAAAATAGAAGGATTGTCAAGCTGCAATATGGGTGCTTGGAACAACATCAGATATTTCCCTTCAAATAGATCAATGCATGGAAAATATCAAATGTGTCCAAACATTGGAATGGGGCAGCACCTCCCCTCTATCTCACGTGGTGGAGGAGGTTGGTTGTGTGAGCACCTCCAGCCTTTGGCAGGATGAATCAGAAAAATTGCAAGAGTAGGCTAAAAATAATCAGAATTCCRGTCCTGTACCAAAAGAGCTGGAAATTCAAAGGGGACTAATGACATCCCTTAGTTTCCCATGCACCTGCCTTCCTACAAACAGCAAGGTATTCAAAACCCCGTGGTTTCAAGAGACCAAAATTCCCTGGTCCCGAAGGAGCTGTGTAAAGTCAGAACCATCTTCCCTACAACTCAGAAATCCTGTCACGTCCCTCAGTTGCAATCTGAGGACTGTGATCCCTTTGGTTTCCCCTGTAAATGCATTTTTGGGTCTSACTCAAGCAGGTGAACTCTTTTGTACCATCCTAACCCTGCTCACAGGGGACAAGAGGGGTCAGGGAGCTGAAGAGGGAAAATGAGCAGTCAAGGATGCTGCTGGAAAGTCCAAACCACTCCACCCTCCCACTGACACACACAGAGGTTTTCTGGTGCCATTTCTCCAGCCCAAAAGCTTCTCACACCAATTGCTGCTCAAGTGCCACATAAGTGGACCTTGCCACACATAATTTCACCTTTCCACCCTCACCACGTTGCCCAGAACCAGGAGTATTTGACTCTCAGTGAGAGCTCTCCTCCTGAAACCCCTTTTCTGCAATTAGTGCCTAATGATAACAATTAATGTGCTAAATTGCATAGGAACTTTTGAAAAAGCCTACTGTTTTTAATATGAATTCCTTTAAAGAAATAATAATAATAATAGAAGAAAACTCAACTGAACTTCCAGGTATTTTTTAAATTACCCAGAATTTCTACCCTGATTCAAATGTTGCTACCTACGCTTTTCTCTCATCTTTTAACAGGCAAAAGCAGAGAAGCACTCCAAGCATCTTCCACACCTCATTTTGACACCCTCTGTACAACAAAACTTGTCCAAACCCAGCCCTGCTCGCCACTAAAGCTGAATAAAACCCCCACTAACACACAAACAATTCAAATTCATGAAAACATCTTCCAGAAAAGGATCAGCTACAACAACAGGAAATACAAACACTGATTTCCTTCAATACCCATGGAAGGACTTCTGACCCAGGGCTTCTGATGACGCCGAACAAGGAGAGCCCAGGATGGCAGCTGGAATCCGAGGCTGGGGAGGATGAGCAGAGTATCTTTGACTCCTCATTTTCAATCCCTCTGATTATCCCAGAGTGCTGCATTCACCAAATGTTTGTTTAACTGGCAGTGTTTGCTTATTTAAGAGCAATCTTTGCAATGGGAACGTGCAGCCTGCTGGCTGGGTGGGTTCTGCTCGGTGGAGAGCAGGGGATGGGGAGGGAGCCAAGCTCAGCTATTCCAGAAACACAAACAAAGAGACACAGAGTTTTCATCTTTTGTTCAATCATTTAGAATGAATGCAAACTTCCCCCCCCCCCCCCTTGTCATTTAATTTTAAATTAGTCTAATCAGACATCTGCTAGGATGTGTCTGAATGAACAGAGCTGAGCACAAATCTTGTCTGAGAGCTCGAGTGCTGCTTCCCTCCAATGGCATTAACTCACACGGACACTCCGTGGAGCTAATTGAACATCCCCAGCACAATATTCCAGACTTTCTGATTTAACTTTATTACAGTCAGAAGAAATAAGAGTACAGAAGGAAGCATGTTGTTAAGGGCTCCGTTCTGAAGCGGTTCAATAAAAGCAGGCTGCTTATCCTGCTTTATTATCTTTATTATTGCTGCTTGAAGATGAAAAGAGAATTTCCTCTCAAGATAGAAAAGCAGAGTTKGTCTCAAAGCTCTTTGTTTTCTTTTGAATAGCAAGGTACGGTTTACTTCTTAGAATTCGTGGGAATTTTATTCTTGCCTGCACAGGGAATTTTGATGTTGTGGAGTTCTCCTGCTCCTGCGACAAATTATGGTTGCATTTGTCAGCATTTGCTAAAGGTTTTGACATTACTCACCGATGTTGGGGTGGATTSTGCTGACTCTGGACATGTTCTGAACTAAGCATCTTTTGCCAAGGTCCTGAAATGATCCAGGAGCTGCACTCAGGAGCACAGGAGGTCTGTTCAGCTCCGGGGTCCTGGCCATTCCAGAGGGTAGGACTTTTAAAATAAGATTAATTACAATGGAGGGACTTTTATTGTGGGGTTGGTATTTGTGCCAACACAACGACCATCTGAAAATCTCACTAATTTCGGGAGTCAGTTTAGATTTGCTTCAAGTAATACTTTAGTGTCAATTAAAATAAAATCCCTGATTAAAAAGACAYGGGTCTCTTTACATATTTTTAACCAAAAAGCTTGGTTTTTTTAACCGAGACTTTTCAAGGTATCTAAGATTTCAACCTGCAAATGCTACAGGTAGAGTAACTGCAAAAGTCTGGGATATGTGGTAAAAGAAGCATTTCYCTAAGAGTTTTAAGCTCTTGCCATGTTTATGTGTGTTCATGGGCTTTAGAGGATGACCTAAGAGAGAAGTTTCCCTTCCTGGGACAGTCCTGCCCCTCGAGGTTGCTGCCAAAGCTCTACAAGGAACAACAGCGAAGTTTCCATGATTTTTTCAGGTACCTGTGCCTCTGTCATCTCTTAAATACGAATAAAATCGAGCCCAAATGTCCCCTTTTTTATGAGTAATGGGAAATGAGACAGAATCAATCGCTGGCAAAGTAAAAGATGCTTAATATTGATTGTTCTTCTGAAGGATGAGGAAGCTTTTCTAATGCTCGTTGGGGGACACRGGGAGGGGAGAGCTTATGGATTTGTTTTCCTTTCTGTATTCCCAAGGGAGCAAGGAAAAGATGAGGCCATGATAGATTATAATTCTGCAAGGAATGACTAATGAGGAGCTGAGCTGCCTGTGTAGCAGSAGTGAAGGCAGTAATAACCAGAGTAATTGGGTTTATTGGGTTTCTGCTTAGCACACATCCAGTCCTCTCCAACATCCTGTCCCTCCAAAGCATTTTGTGCTCTCTGTCTTCCCTTTTTATTATGCCTGACTTGAGTTATTTCATGCAATTTGACCTTGTATTCTTAATCTCATCTACTTGTTCTGAACAGTTCATCTTCTTTATTTTCCTTCGATGGCTGTTCTGTCAAACAGCCYACGTCAACACGACATCCCAGGCTGCAATGCCAGCCCCTGCCTCGGAGTGGATTTACATCACTGCAGCCCAAACAGCTCCGTTTCATCCTCCCAGAGAAAYTGGCTCAAGAAATAACACTCCAGGATGAATCTGGTAGAAGGGCACRACCCTCTTTTACAAATCACAATGGTAACTCCGTGTTAGAATTAATTACGACTTCCATTTTCAACTAAATGCTATTTTTTTAAGAGGGTGTAAACAGCAAGAGTTATGTGCAAGTCAGAAAAAAAAAAGTTATTGTTTGCTATTACTTTTTTTTTTCTAAAAGGCTTTTACACTCCTTCTGGGAAAATGTCTCTGCAGAAATCTATTCTTGCAGGGGAAAGAAAAAAAACCACAACCCATCCAGATGATGTTTGGTGTCACTATTATTGTGTCCCCCTAAGAAAAATTTCACTGCCTTGTATATCAGATTCTTTTAGGGGATGAGAGACACAGCTGTAGACTCAGAGTCTTCCACAGTATAAAAGGGAAAGGGATTGCTCACCTCCTTTGGAAAGGCTGAGAGATGAACTGGTGAAAAATAGAAGAGCTAAGCAGCCTTTTGATACTCTGCTTCCTTCAGGGATTTATTCTCCCCACATCTTTGCACAAAGGAAAACAGATTATTATGAAATCTCCCCTAGACCTGACGACTGCCACTTGACYGTCTAGTTACAGACTATGCACTTAAAATACACAACCTGTGATTTGGGGATGGGAGAAGTGAGCAGAAGATTGCAGAATGTTTGCAGTGGTCACATTTGCTCTTCACCCTTTTAAAGTCTCTTGGGACGAGCTCTGTTTCCATGGAACRAGCTCCACAAGGCAAACAGTCCTACAGTTCCTGTGTAGTGGTTGTRGAAATCTTGTTTAAAGAGTTASGTTTCTTCAGTTCAGCTGCAAAGCACGTGGTTTCCAGTCAGGCACAGGAATACACATTTGTATTTTCTACATGAAGGCAGTTGAGGTGGTTCATCCTCACTGAAAGTGTACAATAAACACATYACCAGGTCACTCAGCTATGGAAACTCCGAGGTTTTGGGGATTAGCACTGCTCTGGCTGTGCCTGCGTGGTGATGACAATGACACTGTGACCCCGTGCCAGGTCTGGCGCACACCTTGCACAACAGAATAATAATGAATAGATAATACAGAGAAAACTTCCAAGATACAGGGATTCTTAGGAGGCTTAGCTCATCCTCGAATACCAATTAGAAGTCAGTAGGTGCAAGGCAGGGCTCTGAACAGGGGCTGGCTGAGCCAGGAAGTCTCYGAGGGGCCTCATTAAGAGCGATTTCCCCATTACAGGCTCCTCAGATGGAACATGGATTAGCTCTGCTTCTGCAGGGTTTCAGATGGTTTGTGTTACATTTCAGCAGTTACATGCACATCATTAGGCATGGAGCAGGAAAAGAAAGTATTGCTAACAGAGGAAAATTATATACACTAAAAGAGATTAATTAAGCCTCAGATAACAGAGAGATTATTCAGGTTTTTGTACCTCCTRGACTCACTGAAGTTACCCAATAAGTGTAGTCTTACAGTGGCCTTTCTCCTTGATCCACTAAATCTTGAGCTGATCCCTTTGTTTTGTGCACTAACATCCCCCAGCTCTGTTAACAAAGAGTTCYTGGCACTTTTCAAATCCGTGGAATGTGGCTGCAGCACAAATAATACCTACAAGAGCTTGTGCCTTCAATTACGGAGCATCACCAGCGAAGGGAGGCAAAGGGGCTGATGATAATAAGTATAATAGTAACTGCATTAGGCCAGCAGGGTCAACAGCTAATCTTGCTGCAGTCTGAAAAAGGTTATTTTAATTCCAGTAATTGGCCCCAACCAGCAGCAGCAATTGATGTTGCTGCCACTTTTATCTGTTTGCTGCTCGCCATGTTCAGCTGCAGCAGCGCCGCGAGATGAACACAAATTACCTGCTGGAGTCAATGAAAGTGATTGCTTTGCTCCCRTTATTGATCAGTTGTGGTGCTTACACAAAGCCTCAGCCACTGTCCCGTCCCCAGCTTGCTGAAGACGAGTTGTCCGTGGGTGGCACGGCAGCCAGGGAGCCAGGGAACAGCTAATTGTTATTATACTGCTGATCAGTATTATGATTCTTTTCCTTAATGACCAACATTTATATGATGCTGATCACGCAGTTACCCTACAGCACTTTGCAAGCTTCACAAAAGGTTTTACGAATTATGTTTCGGAGCCTAAAAGCATTATTGTGACTTGGCCGCTCTGTGTAATGGGTGAAAGAAAGATCAGGATTGTCCTTAATAAGTGTTGCAGCAAAACATTTTGTCTATCTAAATACTCAGATTATCCAGTGGGACCTGCGGCTGTACTGGGTATTGGAGACTCCCAGCTGGTGAGGGACACACAGGTCTCAGGTTTATCAGCACCACGACTGAAAACCTACAAAGTCACCCAAAACAATGTCAGGGTCGCCCTCTCAGGAGGCTCCTTCTCACTCCCAACTTTTCAGGGAGTACAAAGCTCCTGACACACATTCAGGAACTTTGTTAAATGGGGTGGACATAACACAGAATTAAGCTTTGGTGTGAGTGCTTGAGCTTTGTGTCAGAGCTACTGTTGTAATCAATATTTTCTATCGAATTCCAGTTGCTCTGCAGAGAGGATTGGACACAGAGCCATGCACACCTTGGGTTTGGTCCCTGAGCTGGCTCAGTGTCTTCACAGCCCCATTCCTGCCATCGCAGATGTGTCCTCAGGTACCTGCATCTTCCACTGGGATCCAGATTTTACCTCCTGTTCCAGGGAACACTTGGCTGTTACTTCACTTTTCTACTGTTCAGCACTGAAGGGGAAAAAAAAAACCCACAGCAGTTTAAGTGCTTTTAAATTTGAGGCATTACCTCATGACATGCAGAGCAATGAACAGGGCCAGGAGTTGGACTCGATGATCCTGGTGGGTCACTTCCAACTCAGGATATTCTATGACCTTCAGTGACTTTCTAAATAACCATATTTAGCTCTGTCTTAATTGGACACAATTCCCAGAGCTGTAATACCCAAGGGAGAAAAACATGATCTATAATCCTATGTCATAACAGAATAAGAGCCTGGAAGGAGGATGTCTTAAAATTTGGGAAGCTTCACTGGGCAGGGGTTTGGCAGGCCTGAGTCTCCAGTTCAGTCACGGGTTCGGTGCTGCCATAAATAATTTGAAAATTATTGTCCTTTTGTCCCACAGACAGGGGCACAGGGAGGCAGCAGCAGCCTGTTGGAGACTCCTGCTTTTCCCACAAGATCAGGACACCTCCAAATGTCTTTTCTTCCCACTGCTTGAACTTCACATTTGTGTGCTGAGGTGGAAGGAATTAATTAGAGAGATTTCAGCGGAGCTGAGAGCTCCTCACAGGAAAGCACCTTAATATCAGGTGCAAATAAAACAATCCAAGAGCCTTGGACCCACTCCAGGAGCAACACTTGTCTCCTTTCTTTATGGATACTCAGAGAGCTGCCCACATTCCCAAAAAAAAAAAAAATTTGAGGAAATTAGTTTTTCCACCTGATTCTTTGGCCAATTTCCCATAGCAGAGATAAGACCCACAGCGTGTGCATTTACAGATTGCTGCTCTCTGTTCTCCTTGTCCTTGGAAAAAGGGACTTGTTTCCTCCAGGAGCATTTCAGCCTGAACAGCTGGAATACTTTTTTAACCACAGAAAAATAAATTAAATTAGAAAGTTGTGTTCAGCAAGGAGAAATGCAGCTGTCTAGATCCAAACCACACATGAGATGATAAAAGTTTCTAATTTTATTTATTAAACTCCTTCTCATTGACTTAGCTAGAGAAAAAAATACACAAATAAACCACAAAGTATGGTTTGGGGTAGTTTTGTTGGGTTTTAAGAAAAACAAGCAAATAAAAGTAGCAACTGGCAAAGAACTCTGCCCTGAACCCTTGTAACTTAATAGAAGTAAGATATTAATAACTTAGAGGGAAAAATGATAGATTTGTGGTGTTTTATGTCATTTTCTAAGCTGTTTTATTTGAAAGGTTGGGGAAATGGGTAAGATTTTCACCAAACTTAAAAGTATAGATTTCTGTGCTTAGGAGATGGGTCTAACCCGGAAGAAAACCTGACTGATTCCTCCAGTGATTCTGTATAAACCCCAGGACCTGCAACTACTCCCACAGAGCAAAGGGAATAGATGTTATTTCCAAGGTTGGTATTTATCCGGTCTCTGGTGTTTCAAAATTAACATGTCCACATATTAAGTTTGAAGCTGGTTTCATCCTGGATCTGCTGTCTGGTCCAAAAATCCCATGTTTCTGTAATTCTGCAGTGGCAGAAGTTTTAGTTGTGGCTGCCCCATCCCTGGAAGTGTCCAAGGACAGGTTGGATGGAGCTTGGAGCACCCTGGGATAGTGGAAGGTGTCCCTGCCMATGGCAGGAGGTGGCACTGGATGGGCTTTAAGGTCTCTTCCACCCCAAATCATTCTGTCATTCTATAATTTCAACTTTACAATGAATTTCAGAATGATTTGGATGAATCTGCCACGAACAAGTACAAAAAATCGAGGTAAAATCCCAAACTCTTGCGCATTCTGCAGGATAGATGGGAGATTGGAAAGGAAAAGATAACTTAATACCCTTCTCCCATGTTTAGCTGGGGGTTTATATGTTGTTTTCTGTCTAATTGCAAGCAGATTAAAAAGTAAAGTATGTTAGAAGCACTCACACCAATCAGTTGGGTAAATAAAAGTAACTAAATTACATGTATTTTTGCTAATTACTACCATAACTACATGGGGATTTGTCAGCAATCCTGTTCTTTATTCAGATAAAGGGAAGTAAATTCCAAACAGCAGCGACTGGATTTGTGTATTTCAGTCACATAAACTGTGGTTTGAACATGGTTGTTTTATAGATCAAAAGCTTAATTCATAAATAAAATTAAATGGCTTGTATGTTAGAGGGCGTGCTCAGYCTTGCAGTTCTCTGTAAACGAACTGTGACTTCAGTGGCTGTTACAGGTTTTAGATAGAAATGTTTTGGGGCCTGTTTGCTGAGCTCCAAAAGAAGACAGGGAGAGGAGGTGCAATTCTGAAAAAAAAAAAAAAAAGAACTTACAATAGCCCAGTGCATTTTCCAGAGGATTTTTTTTCCCAGAGGATGGAAGAATCACAGAGTGGTTTGGGTTGGAAGGGACCTTAAAGATCATCCCATTCCACTCCACCTTCTACTATCCCAGGTTGCTCCAAGTCCCGTCCAACCCGGCCCTGGACACTTTAAGGGATGAGGCAGCCACAGCTTCTCTGGGAAATTACGCATTTTGTAATTAATTATTTGGGTTTTTTTGATTATTTGCAGTGGGAGCCCTCCCTTCCAGCAGACAGGGAGTGTCGCAGTAGCTGGTGACATTAAAGTTGGGCAAAGGATGGGCTCGAGGACTGCTATTCCACCTGCAAAATCATTCCCAATCCCAGGCATGATGTGAGGGAAGCACACARCAAGGACATGCCTTGTATCAGCACCAGGAGGCGACTGGCAGCTGGCAAAACATGGAAGAGTTGCTCCAAGGGCTGGATTAGCTGTGGAATTTGCCCCAAGTCTCTCGTGGAATCGGAGTCTTATGAAAAACTAGACACGAAACAGTCTTTGTCATTCCAAAGGGTAAATTGTCTGATGGATTGGGAAGATGATGGACAGTTATCTCCTCAGAAAAAGCTGATGGCTGCCAAAGTGATGGACGTGGCGATAAGTGGCACGAGGAGGATGGCAGGTTAATGAAGGAGGGCTGGCTCACTRCACCAGCAAAATTCATTAGCACTCGTTAGGCAGACGAATCACAGCTCTCCTCACAGGCTGCATTCACAGGGCTTATTTTTGCAAGTGAAAACACCCTTGAAAATGATTACAAGTTTCATCTGGCTACTGCAAAATTCCTGCAAATCATCCCCAAGCTTTCCCCTTGGTCCTTAATTAAACGGATCAAAAGCTTCCACTTTTGATCACGGAACCACCACCTTTAAGTGTCTCCTCAAAACACCCCCCAACACCAAGGAACGCTTTGTCCGTGTCCATCTCACTGCCACTACAACAAAAGCATGCCCTGCCTGCAGGAAACACTTCCAGCAAAAAGCAGGGGAAGCAGCCCAAGGAGCTGGCAGAGGCTACGGAGCAGCCTTTGGATAAGAGAGCTTGGGACATGGTGCCGTGGCCCATCTGTTTACATGGATAAAAATAAAGTCACACTTACMGTTAGTTTAAACTTCTTTGAGAATAATCAACAAATTAAAGATCTGCCTCTGCTCTTCAGGCTGCTCAGTGTAACACTGGCTAAAAGCTTTCGTGCACAAGAACTCGGAATTGTTAAGGTTGGGAAAAGCCTYCAAATTAGGATGAAGCACCTTGTGACACTCCAAAACAACGATTTCAGGAAGCACTTGCAATAAAGTGAGGCAGTTGTAGTATTGTAAACCAGTCAGTGATTAAAGATTGAACATGTGGTCCTGCACTCACAATACAGCCATTCTGGAAACCAGGAACGTGCCTGTGGGATCTATAATTCCTTGCAGAAAGAATTATAACTTACTTGGAAGAAATTAAGCCCATTTGATCGCGATGTCATTTCAAAGAATGTATTGAAGCTTATTAAGAGCAGGAGATTTTRGTTTTTCAATTGAATCAATGGTAAATCTTACGAGAAATAATGAAAAGTTTTTATTGCTGTTGGTTTTTCCAAAAAAACCCAACACAAACTACTATGAATTTAACTGGAATTTAATAAATTCAATCAATGTGCTTCTAAAACACCCATGTTTGTAGGACATGGCCTCAAGGCCAGGCTGGACAGGGCTTGGAGCAACCTGGGGCAGTGGAAGGTGGTGGAAGGCAGGGGGTGGAACTGGATGAGCTTTAAGGTCCCTTCCAACCCAAATCATTCCATAATCCTACCATTCCATGAGATAAACAACAAATAACCCCTTGAACCACAGTCTAGAAACGTTCCTGTTAACATTAACASGCCTTTCCATTTTCCATTAGCTATTTATTTTTGCCTGAAATCATTCAGAACTTTGGRGAAAAAAAAATTGGAACCATAATTTTAACATAAAGCACATCAAACGTYCAAATGCAGCTTTGCACGGAAGTCAAATTCCTTCCACGTATTCCAACAAGCTCGATTCTGTCGCCTCTATTCAAAGTAATCATCTGAGCCTAATCTTCCAAGGAATCCTGGCACCAGAAATGCAAAAAGGACTTTCAAAGGAGCTCCCTGAGTAACTCATTTTAGCATCAGTGCTTTTATTTAAGTAATAAAACTTCAATAATTAAAGATACACAGGCAACTACATATGCAAATAAATGTCATTGCAGGGCTCCAGACAGGTGTCATGCACCAAAGCTCCTTTGAAACTTCCAGCTGACAGCTCTTTATATTTAGGTCGATGATTATTTTGAAAATGTTGCTCTCAGGTGTTTTCATGGACTTATCYGCAAAATAAAGATAATCCCTGACTATTGTGAAAATTAATACATGAAAAGACTGTGCTATGCTCAGACAGCAGAGTAAAAGGTGTGTTCTGAYAGGATCAGGAACAAGACACCAGAAATGGAAACTGAACTGTGTTGGGGTTTATGTGTTTTTAGGAAATTAAGAATTGATACATCACAGACTTCAGAAAACTGGGAAGAACTGGAAGTTTTTTCTGAATGGGAAGGGAATRGTTCTGTTTTTCCAGAGCTGGTATATTCCAAGGTAATAGATTTAAATTTTGAAAAGAATTTTCGTTTCAATAACATGGATTCAAGTCAGGCCTTTTCTTTTCCAAATACCAGTAAAATTATTATTTTGACCCGTTGTGTCCTTCCTGCACTAGATCACTGACACAGCTTGAGCTGATGGAGCAGCTTTGCCCCCTTGTATTTTCCAAGTGAGCCAGCGAACGCTTTCTCCCAGGTGTCCTCTTGGCCACAAGAGCATGAACTGGAGATGCCAAGGTCTTTGGAACAAGGGCAAACCTTGGATCCCCCCAGATGTCCCACAGACCTCGCTTTGAGAGGGAAAGTGAGCGATTAGGGATAACACAAATGATGGTTATGAAGGATTAATCCCTCTGGACGTTTGCCTTCCCGAAGCTTAAATCCCCCTCTGCCTCCCCCTCCAGCCTCAGGGCTGGTTCAGCATCAGCTCCTGGAAATAAATAAACGTTGTAGGGYGGCAGGAGCAAATCCTTCATTACCTTTTGGGAATAACTCCTCTGGTGACCTTGAAGTGGTTACACAACCTTGTTTTGCAACGCGGGGGTGAAACGAGGACCACGCTCGGAGCCATCTGCTGCGATTCCTCTCGCCCTGCTCCGCTGGAATGATTGCAAGACATGTTGCAAATAGATTAGTTTGCCCGGGAGCAATCTATTTTTGGGTCCCAACTTGTAATCCTGAATTACAAAGCCACCATTGTTGGAGGGGAATGGGAAATGGCCAGGGCGGGCTGCTGGAGTGTGACATGAACATCACCCAGGTCCCAGTCGATTTTACACAGTGAGGTATCTCCCAGGCTTTGGAGAAATGATCCATGGGAAAGGCAAACCCAGTGCTTTGGAAGCTGACTTCGTGTTTGCTGTAGGGCAGGAGTGGTGGGTATGAATTTATGGGGTCTCTCTAGAGCTTCCTAATCCGTCAGACTGGTCAAATTCCTATGTGAAAAGCCTGGGATTCTCCACGCTTCCCACCAAAGTCCAGCAGCCACCACTTCCCAGGAGGAGCTCAAAGCCTCAAATGCCTGACCACCCTTTCAGTGAAGAATTTTTTTTTCCTAGATTAGATATTAGGAAAGCTTTTTTCACCRGAACAGGCCGCACAGGGAAGTGGTGGAGTCACCATCCTTGGATGTGCATGGGAATGTGGCACTGGGGACATTTTAGTGGTGAACACGGTGGTGTTGGGTTAATGGTTGGACTCGATGATCTTAGAGGTCTTTTCCAACTTTAATGTTTCTGTGATTCTATGAGAGTGGTCTGAAACTAAAGCATCTTGTCATCACCAGGGTGCAGCGATGTGTGAGTGTGATCATTGCCAAAATAAAATACCTGAATATTTTGAAGAGAGGGAATTCAATCCAATCACAGGYACTGTCTGTCACCTGAATCTGCATTTCTTCTGGCATTCTCAAGCACTAAGAAAAGTCAAATCTGAGCTATTATCTCCATTTTGCTGCTATTTTAATTTGGGGTGTTTTGTGCTGCAGTGAATACTGAGACATCACAATATTTTTAGACTGAAAAATAACATAACTCCCAGGCAATGGCAGGAGCATTTGCATATGGAAAATAGGACAGGTGCAGCTAAAGCACCAGCTGCAGGCAGAAAAAACTGTGACATCAATACCTTGAGAAATGCTTTAAAGTATTTTGCTAGACCTGGCTCATTTTAACTTTTCTTTGTTGAGTAGTCTCATAAAAGTCTTTCAAGGGACTAATTTTCCAAAGTACTCTGCTTAATCCAAACCTCACTGAAGTGATCCTGTGGTTTAAACTAAATTCACAAAATCTCCTATGATAACTTTGCCAAAATACACCTGAATACTCATCGTTCAAAGCCCCCCTTGCCTCGCCAGAAGGACGTGAGGAGCTGCCATTCAAGTCCTGCTACTCAATAATATTACTTAAAAATCAAAAAGAGTGAGACAACAAGCAGCTGAAGCTTTTCAGCTTTTTTTTTTCCCTCTGCTTTGCTTGACCTTTTCATAGCTGGCTGAACATTCTGAGAAAACTCCACACGGCATCAGACATGAGGATACAAGTGATGAAAGATCCATGGCCTGAAGCCTTTCCCCACTGGATGCATTCTTTGCTGTCAATACACCTCCCTCTGCTTTTGTACCTATTCATTAGAAACACTTCCCTGAAGTCCCCAAGTTTTAAATACCATGTGTTTTCACTTCAAAACGCGGAATAAATCTCAATTTATCCTCGAGTATGGAGCTTTTAGCCTCCCAGTTTTTGCCCTAAGTGAATAAATCAATTTCTATTTAAGTAGTAGTGTCTCTCTCTCACTGTTTGAAACTGCAAGAATAGTTACACTTATTCTACACAGAAAAAAAATCACCTCATTGGKTACTTTATAGACTTTGGTACCAACTGAATCACTAATTTACTCTGTCAAATCAAATTAATCTTGTCTCAAAATTCACTCTGTTATGGTCAATGGATCAGAGCTGAACTGCAAGTAACTAGATGGAAGTCCAGGCTCAGATTAAACAGTGTATTACAGAAAAACACTTGAAATTAATAGAATTAGTTTGGCTACAGGGAAAAATTCCCATTCAGAATTTACCTCCAGAGAAAGGGCTGGAGTTTTTCTGCTTTACTACACAAAGTTTAGAAACCTTCAGCCAAGAAGTTCAGTTTTAGTTATAAAACAGGACTGAGACATCACAATACAAACGATTCAAAACTTGTCTTAATTGTACAGAAATCAAGATACACTCTGGAAATGCCAAAATTAGCTAAGCCAAAGCTAAATCCTTTGTACAAATCCTCTTCTCCAAACACTTTGGATGCAGCACAGCTCTTTCCATTCCAAGCAGCTTCAGTGCTCTCCGATTGTTTTCTCTTTAGCTCAGGAAAAGGTAACAGAACAAACAGAGGAGGTAAAGGAGAGCAGCCCRGGTGGGTGCTGCAAAAAAGATCTCTGCGTTATTTTAACACAATGTCCCAACCAAGCTGCACCTCTTAAAAATTCAAGTGAGAACTGGCGAAAAATAAAAAGACACTGGGTTATCTAATTAAAAAGTTCACTTGTTCCTTTTTGAGGGATGAGGCACAACCCCAAGACATACAATTAAAACCTGACCAATCCTGGTGAGCCCACGCTGTTACATAACAGGGCTGGCAGGATGCAGATAAATGGTAAAGCAACGCTGGCCACAACAGTCCTCATGTTCCTTTTATTAGCAACATTTAATGGCCTTTCCACTTTTTGCCATGAATTAGAYGCGCTCATGTCTGACACTTAAGGAATTAGCACGACACAAATCATCTGGAAAAGACTTTTTAGCACGGTGACAGCTGATTTCAGCTTGCAGGGGAGAAAATTAGTCTTTTGTGAGCAGCCCTGAGTGCACTGAGCGGGAACCATCCCTTTTACAAGGGAGCTGGGAATTTAGCAGGAGCACTCAACCCTTCCCAGAATCAGACCTTTAATTTTTATTCTGCGAAAGGAGCTCGGAAGAATTTGCTTTAGCGGAATTTATAGAGATGTACTTTATACACACAGTCCATAATACAGATGAATAGCTCTGGATGTTTACGGTATATTTAAGTACACTCATGGGACCCATCCCAACTTGATTCTGTAATATCAATTTTGTTATATATTTGCTGTGGGGAAGATGTTAATAGGCTGTTAAAACAGTCACTAGGAAAAAAAAGATTTGAATCAACCTCATAAATCCTAAAGCATCTGATTTCAGTTTTATGTTTATTTCCTTCACTAGGATATCGAAAAGAAGAGTTAGATTCCCAGTAAATCTTTTATAGGTTACACTGTTTTACAGTCTTAAAATGATGGCACTTGGTAGTTAATTTTGCTGCTTGGGGGAAAAAAAAAAAGGCAACATTATCCCTMTATCACATCTGCAGCTTAACTGCACATTCTGCACCCACTGCTCTTTAAGGAATCATAACTTAGAGCCAGGGTTTTCATTCCCCTCCCTCTTCTCAAGTTTCCTTGAGGAAAACGCTTCATCATGATGAAGCAGGTTGTTATTTCTGAGAGGAGATCAGGCCTCRGGCTGGATTGCCCTGCCCGGGTCAGCAGCAGCACAACACATGACACTGCATCCATTGCACAGCTCAAACCACAGGTTCAGTAACGGAAGAATCCTTTGAGGTGAGACCATCCTCTCCCCCCAAATCTAATGTGTCCTCCTCCCCTTTCTCTGCACGCTCCTCTAGGGAGTCTGATGAATTTAATTCCTCRGTTGTGAGAGCACATCCTGCAAGGCAAACCGAAGTGAGCTCTGCAAAGCCTTCCAGGGCAGGGGTGGCCAGGAGCCCTCACACCCCTCTGCTCCCTGTGGCTGACATAAATACAGCAATAAAAGGAAGAAAGCAAAGCAATTCCACAGCCAAGTGCCAATAAAAGTCACTGAATCTGGAGTCACTATTGGATAAGAAATTAGTGCTGCTAAAGGAGAAGGAAATTTGTAGTCAGACACCCTCCTTGTAGCCTGTCTCTCATGGGGTACCAGCTTCCCTGCCACCTTCCAAGGAAAAAAAATTACTCCAACAGCTTCCTTCCCTGTCCCCAAAGCATCTCAGAGCACACCTAATAAGATGGTTTGGTTTCTSAGTCATTTAAAGAATTGGTCTGCAAGGAGGCAGGTCCAGGTAAAGGGGATAAACAGCTAAAGGGGAAAGGGTCTTGTCTCTACTTCCTTCCAACACAGAGCTCTGCAAAGCTGCATTTTCTCCATTTCCCTGCACAGGCTCTTCCTCTTCTGCCTCATCCCAAAGCAGCAGCTCCAGTTCTTTGGCCAAAAGGATGCTGAGGGCACTGCTGCAYTTTCTACATATTTTTAGCTCGTTCTGCCTTGCACTGAGCCCTGGCCGCAGCTGTCAGGGGATAACAAATTCAAATTTTGAGACACAATTTAGCTGGCTGGTTTTTGGGGGTTTTCTTTAATGCCCTTTCAGTAGCCCTGTTTCCTTTCCCGGATCCACAGGAAGGTTGTAGCCCCTTCAGTCCAAAGGTAGTCCCAGTGCTGCCTGGATGCTCCGTGTGCATCCAGCCAGGATCCCTGGGCTAGGCACTTGTGTTTTGCAAGTTCTTTCTCTCTTGGGAGGCTCCACCTGAAAGAAGTTACTGATGTTTTGGAATAACCTTCTCTCCTGAATAYCAAAATGCTTGGCTACCTCTCTAAAGAGAGATTTAAATATTTTTGGACGGGTTCACTCCTCGAACAGATATTCTATTCCTGCTTCTCTGAGTTTACATCAGGGATAATCCTGAGTTAATTCCAATACAAAGCAACACAGTCCCTCCAAATTCAGACTGTGCCCTGCCTCCTATCATAGGAAAACTCCCAATTTGGTTGAAATCAATGTTTATTTCTAAGGAAGGCAACAACAACTTCAGAGCCATCAAGGCCCTCATGCAGTATTCATTATTAATAAGTATTCAGGTCAGCAGTGACAGAAGAAAACACCACCTCCTTTGAAGCTACGAACTTCAGTCCCCCCAGCCAATACAAAAATCTCATTTAGCAGTGTTTGGCTGTGTGACGAACTGGGGGAACTTGTCTAAACATGATTTATGAATTCCATTGTGCTTTTATGAACTACCTATGCTCTTATATCTTGTGACTCTCTGCACTGTCTCATGACTCCCTTTTATTGTATTGGGCCTTATGGTTCTTCCGCTAAGAACACGAGAGAATAGTTTTGGTACATCAGCTCTTACATAATTGATAGTTAAGGACTACAAGYTGCTGAATAGACCTGTCTGGGGAGAACAAACGACCTATGGCGCTCTAGAAACACGAGTTTTCTCCAATTTCCTTGCACAGCCCTGGGATTTGAAAGGTTGTGCTTTAGCCAGGAGCAAAACAAACATGAGATGTTAGCGATGGTTCTTAAAAACACAGTCTGAGTCACGCACTGGGGGGACTTGGACAGCCAGCCCACCCAGCAGAGAGCATTTCTTGGTGCTAAACTCTGCTAACTTAGGGCAAAACTGGGCTTCATCCAYAGGTGGACCAGCTCTGAGCTGTCCCAATCCTGTGCAACCTCAGTGTCGTCAGCAAAGTGAAAAAGCATTTTTAGAACAAAGACAGAGCAAACCCCCCCCCCCAATAATCAGAAGCTCAATTTGACCACCTGCAATCAAGAACATGTGTCTGTTCATCTTCCCTTTCCAAACTTGTCAGAAATACACCCAAAGCAAGGCCAGGAAGGTCCAGCCTCTCCAACAGACAGAGGGCAAAGGGCTGTAAAAGCTGCTGGAGGGTGATCCTACTGGACTGGCTGTGTGAGAGGACTTTCATGGTTAAACAAACAAATAATATTCACTTACTGACAATTTATACCGGATTTTCTGTTCCTAACAAGATTTCAAAGCCCTCCAGTCAGCTCGTGGAGGAGGCTGAGCTGGCAGTACAAAGGCAGCAGAAAACAGAGCATAGATGATAAAACAGAGCTCGAAGCCAAGCAGCAGTGGAGGGGTTTGGCACGAGCATCTCCYTGGTGAGAGGACGTTCTTGTGTGTAAACTCAGCCAAGAGCCTTTTCATTTCAGCTAAAGGGGCCCATCTCTAACATCTTCATTTTCTCCTCTGTAATGTGATCGTTTTGCCTCTCAAAGCAACAACAACAAAAAAATCTCCCCTTGCAGTTTAGCTGGTTCCACAAACAGAATTTTGTTATTKTAAACAGGAAGATTTGCCATTTTTCAAGAAAGTAAGGAGTCCTGAGGTTTAAGAGAGAGCCCCACTGGGATTTGGTGTAATGCTTTGCAGGCACAAGAGAGACCCAAAGATGTGATCCCAAGAAAAATATTCCCAGTGGAGGAACTCCCACTGATCTCCACCCCACACAGAGTCGATAAAGGGGTTTGTCACATCCCAACACCTAAAATTTTGCTTGATCAGAGAATAGAACTGTTGGGCTCTTGAAAAGGATACACCTGTCCACAGGGGAAACGTGTTCCCACTGCAGAGAACTTGGATTCATCACTGCCATCCTGGAGAATCTGGGAATCACAGAATGGTTTGGGTTGCAAGGGACCTCAAAGCTCATCCAGTGCCACCCCTGCCATGGGCAGGGACACCTCCCACTATCCCAGGGTGCTCCAAGCCCCGTCCAACCTGGCCTTGGACACTTCCAGGGATGGGSYAGCCACAGCTTCTCTGTTGGAAGCATTGCAGTGGGACAAAAGTTCATCCACTTTCACAGACTTTCTACCCTGCTCTGTCTCAGCATTGCGAATATTCCAAGAAAAAGCTAGCAGGAGGTAAACAAACGGGGCTGGGCCTTGTTATCCCAGCTGATAACCTGAGCTAAATCAAACATTGGAAATACATAATTCTGGGAGGTTTTCTTAGATCTGCTGCAGCGCTGCACTCCCGTGGGAAGGCTGTAGGCAACACAGAATTACATTTGTATTTGTAATTGTGGTGTGTGTAACAGACAGGCAAGAAAGGTTCACCCGAAAAATAAACCCTATTTTCCTATAACAGCCTGTTAGCAACTAAAGCAGCCAGCACTTAGTGAGGAAGCAAGCTAAGAGCTGTTATTCAGATAATTTCAAAAGTAGAAGCTCTGGAGTGGGTTAAAACCCACAAGACTATAAAAAAAAAATAAATTCTATCACGACCAGAATCTAAAATGATTCCTGCAAACACCTTTTAGATCATTTTATGAGTTCCACAAACAGGATTAATTTAGGATGTTTATTTTTAACAGTTCCTTTGTGTAGCAAAATTCAGAAGATGAAGTGGTGGAAAACCAAGTATGAATAGCAAATAAAGATTGGAAAAGGACATAAAGACACATTTAATAGTGAGGGAACATTTAAAAATAGCAAGTTAAGACAGACATCTGTACAAAACTGTGCACAGTGACATCAGCTGCCACCAGAAAGGGTGAGATAATCTGAGGTTATTTATACTCTATCAAATGATTGCTATTTTGAGACAATTTTAGRAGAAATAGATGCCAGTGTTATTTTCCAGTGACTTTGTTTTGGTCGTGTCAGATAACTCCTGCAGATATAACAACGTGTCTGCTGGAAACATTCCTGTTTCTGGGCTATTGCTGAACACCTGAGTTCTGACTTGGCAAATRGGATCTGTCAGAACTAAAAAATAGTTATTCCTACGAGAAGCAGGAATAGCTGAATATAATGATGAACTGCTGAAGAATTTGATCATTCCRTTTCAGGATCATTGGGATATGATTGACTCACGGACTCCTCATCATTGCTCCTCCAGAATTTCTAAGAGGGAACTCATGTCCTACTTAGAGCTGTGGGGGAGTTTAGCACTTGTTATTTRCCACTAAGGGGTGATTTTGCTGCTAAGCCCCAACCCCAGTTAGCCCAGCACAGTAAGTTTCCCCTTTTAACCAAAATCCCATGACAACAATTAGTAAATAACCCCTCCTTTCACACCCAAACGTGAGCACAGACACCAAGGTCATTGGCAAAGGTCTCTCCTGTTCCTCTCCATGTGAGCAATTATTAAAGTAAGCCCAGGCAGGAGTGTTCTGGCCTCTGGAAAGTCAATGGAGTTTTCATCATATTACAAATACGTCCTAAATCTGTTCAGAAGGGGCTGACAGATGGCATTAAAACACGTGCCCTGAAGCTCTGGGTGACGTGGCAAGTGACTTGTGATGCATGGTACCGCCAGCGACCTTTGAGTTGGACKATTTGTAAGAGAAAAAAGGCTTTTCTGCCTCGCCTGTAGGCTGAACCAAAGGGGGGAAAGCTTCACGCTGACACCATGAGGAAAGCTGGCTCCAAAGCTAAAAGTTAGTATTGCTAACTTCCCTGGGATTAATTTTTAAACAAATTCTGTCATTCTTTTKTTGCTTGCGGTTTTAATTTCTGTGTGTTCCCTCCAGATGAACTGCAGGGACTGATCCCGGTGCTCTAAYAGTTTTCACATGGAAATACACCTCAGCTCCCACTGATTTTCCAGGAATCACAGAATATACATGGCAATGCCACAGGATTTTTCTCGTGGAACGGCCAATGCTGGTTTGAAGGAATCCTCCAAAAGAAGATACTACCTGTGACATGTGAATTTAGTTTACTGCAGTGAATATTTAGCGTTAACTGAAAGAAAGAAGAGTTGGGAATGAAACCTTGGAAAGTTCTTATCCTGCAGGTGAACTTCCTCATGGTGAACTTCATGGTGAACATTTTAGTGCTGGCTTTATGGCTGAACTTCACCTAAAGGTCTTTTCCAACCATAACATTTCTATGATTCAAGTCTCTCACAGCTCATTACACAGAAAAAACAAACAATATTTACCACAATAAACAATTTTATGGCTCTTCTCATTCTTTCCATTTATAATGCATCAAGGACTGTGTTTTAATTCACATTTCTCCACTAATTGAGGCAAACCATCTGCTTTGAAGAGCAGATGAGCCATTTGGAGATGGCCTTGAGTGAGGGCTGAGGTCTGTGGCCATGAGGGGAACCTGGTGGCCTGACCACCTTCTCCAGGGGCCCAAGTGGCCATCACCAGCCCTGGTCATTATCTGCCTCTTCCTGCAGGAGAACACCAGAGAGAGGAGCCAGACCAGAGGACACACAGATGGTGCATTCTCCAGGCCCAGACCTGGAATTCCAACACCAGGAGCAGGGGAAGAGACATGGACCAGGTCCAGAGACATTCCAGGAGGCATCAGCAGGACCAGCAGCGTTAGCTGACAACTGGCCTTGGCATTAATCACTTTACAGAATTTAATTGTGGTCTTGTTATGAGTCCAAGCAAATAGAGAGGCATTTACTGAGAAATGCTTTAGGAYGAAGAGTTTGGCTTATTTTGAACCCCAGAACACCAAGCAGTGGGCAATTATCTGTGATCACGTTGCAGACCCATGCCCAGAACCAGGATCCAGATGATTACTGATGCTGGACTTACTTCTGTTTCAGTTCTCGTTGATGTGAAGTGGGAACAGCACCACTGAGTTTCATCAGGGAAAGACTAATTAGGTATTATCAGAATCAAGTGGATGATTTAGGGAGTATTTTGAAGGCTGTGCACACTTATCCTGCTCGGTCCCATTTTCAGCAGCAGTATACTGGGATGTATCCACCAAAATCAGGGAAGCCACAACAATTCTGCCCAGCTGAGCCCATGGCCTCTATTCTCAGAAAACACTGATTTGAGACCAGAATCTGAGAGTTAATCACACTTTATTCTGGGGGGAAGCTCTGCTTCTGTCAAATTCCCTGTCTGCAGTGTTTTTACAAACCATTTTGAATACTCTCTCTCGGTTTCCTGTGTTTTTTAAAAACAGTTTGTGAGCCTCTTGCAGGTTTTTTCCTGACTGTGGAGCCAGAAAAAGAAAAGGATTGCAGAGAGACTTCTCTCAGATTGGTCTTCCCTGGATTTAAAAGCCTTCAGGAAACATTTGAGGTAATCCAGAAAGATTGAGGAGTACAGATGTACCTCCCAGGATGCGAGGACTAATGCATGTAATAACTGTATTTCTTTAAAATGACTTTCTCAGGCAGAGTTAAAGGCATAGATGTAACTAAGGGATTGGATTCAGGCCAGCTTGTAATGGCTCTGCTGTTTATCTTGGTTTTTTTTTCCTTATCCCCCTCAGCAGAAAGAGCAGAACAAGCATTTTACTAAGAGATTTAAGGTTTGCTTTCACTCCCTCTCTTACTCAGCCCTCCTGCCCCAAACATTGCTGGGTCACACAAATCAAAACCTAAATTGCCTGAACCACAGCAAGACCAGAAAGCCTCCTGCTCCAGCTATTTTTACTTTCTCTGTCTGCTAGGAGGAAAGGGAAGATAGATAAGACAAAGTATTCATCAATATTTTAGTAGTAATATATCAAAGGAGAAAGAGTAAAAAATTGTAGGTTACAGAGTGCAATCTAGCAGCGGCCACCCTGCCACCAAGGTGACCGAGATTTGTCTTATGTAGAAGTTATTTTCTTAACATTTTTATCAAGAGATCGTGGAGCTGACCCTGAAAAGAGTGGGTTTGTTGGGTTTTTCTCACTTCTTTTCATACAAACACAGGTTTTCCTGCTTGGCCACCTCTGCTGCCCTCACCTACACTCAAAATGATGTGATTAAAGGCTGCCCTCTTTTCACACCCATGTCCACTTATTAAAGCCATAAGGATAAAAACTTTTCCTTAGATGGTTCATACAAACAGTGGAATACTCATACAGAGCTTAGGAGAAAGTTTGGAACCCTGCTATGTGTGGTTTAAATTGTTCAAGGATAACACCTCCTGCTTCTGCCCCTCTCCTGGAAAACACTGTCCTAAGGGACAATCCTCATGCAAAGCACATCTTGCACCCTAGAGAAGGGGGAAATGTCTCACTTAGCACATGGGACAGGGTGGGAAAAAGAGATGTGTGGCTGTCATGCCTCTGGATTTTATCCATTTCTAGTTTTTAGGGCTTTTCCAGCCAGCAACCCTCTATGCCACTCTTTAGAACGTTAATTTACCGAATATTTTACATATATATTTCAGATGTATGCCCCAAAAGCCTCAAACACCAAGCACAGAAGTGATTCAATGCTACTTTTCCTACTATTCTTATTCCAGTTTCCCCTAAAACAGCACAGCAGCAGCCCCTGAGCCCTGCYCGAGAGGACAGCCTGTTTTTCTCCTACTCTCTTTAGCCACGTGATTCCAGCTTATTTCCCAGTGCCTGCCCCTGAGTTAAGTTCTGCCTTTTGAAAGCCACGCTGCAGAAAGCAAAATTTGGCCTCTTTCCATCATCTTCCAAAGTAATTTTCAAGGTTAACCACAGGGAGGGCAGGTGAATGATGTGGAAACCATCRCCTGCAGAGCCCTTTCCTCAGGTGCTCTCCCCCATCCTGGCCTCGTGCTGTGGCACTGGCCACACACAACGCTCTCCTGGCCACAAAATTGCTCAGAGAATTCAGGTTTATGCAGTTCAACAATAACCAGTTTCACAGCAAGGCTTGCACGGAGAAAATAGAGATGAAAAGTCTCCTTCGCTCCTGCCAAAATCTCTGGCAAACAAAACAAGCCCGTAATAGAATCCTGCTTGTAAAAATGCTTCAGGGGGCCTGTGTTCCAGGGCTGGGAGCATAATAAATTAAGTAGTGGATGCCTAGGACAAAACCCTGTGGGATACCTGAGCCAACCCAACAGGTGGAGAAATTGAAAACAAATTGATAGCCTTGGGAGAGGAAATATTAGAAGGGAGCAATTATAGTGCCAGACTGTCTGGGATGGAAGGCAGGGAGAGCCAGCAAYGATTTGCATCGATGCAGCACCGGGAGTGGAGCGTGTCAGGTGATATCCCAGAGCTTTGCACAGCAGTGGAACATCACAGCAAGCAGCACTGAAGGTAAAGAGGGGAAAAAAACAACCAGCACAAAAATCYAGACCCGAACGAAAAAAGCTGGAGTGTATTTGAAACCAAAGGAGAGTGGGGCAAAGAGGAGGCAGCTGATTTGGGAATCAGCCTCCGTGGTCCCTGTGCTCTGAGAACTCAGGTAAAAGCAGTTTTGYCTCACATGGATTCCAAGCACCCCTGGAAATCCAACCTTGCCTGATGGTTTTGTTCTCCAACATCATGAAGCAAAGGAAGGAGATCTCTTGTTAGAGCTGCTGCCCCTTCCCCCTGTTTTCATCATTTTACCTCTGCACCCTCCCAACCTGCACGGCTGTCCCAGTTCTGCTCCTGGCTCAGGGCAGCACAAGGGGATGGGAAACCACTCATTTTCATTCTGACTCTACATTTCCTGACGCAAACAGGCACTTGAGCCGCTCTGCCTGCCCCCTGCAAGCTCCACCTGACRTATGGATCCTGCAGAACCCACCACTGACAGCTTGAAATTGTGACCTTTGGCTGAATCCACCTTTCCTGGGACAAATCTCTAATTAACTGCAGCCCTCCCACCCCTGCCAGCTCCGTGCTGTTCTCTCTCAGTTGTGAGTGCATCACCAGCATTAAGGTTCACAAAATGCCACACTCCATAACTGGCTGCTCAAGGGTCTATTAYAGCAGAGAAAAGTGAGCCCGTGACAAATTTTCCACAAGTTTTCCATTCTTCCCTGTGGTCTGGAGCAATCCAAGGGCCTTGGGKGTGAAATACAGTGGGTGACACCTCAAGTCTGAGCTCCTGCTAAAACCCATCCCTACACCTGAAGGGGAAGGGTGGCCTTGTGGTAGGACTGTGAGGAAATGGGGTCAGAATGCACCAGAGAATCACTCARGTTGGAAAAGAACTCCAAGATCATCAAGTCCAACCCTCAACCATCTCTCCCAAGGAGTCAGGAGCTTGGCACAGGGAACAGGAATGCCAAGTTTCCCCAGGAAAACCTCACAGATGTATTGGGAAGGCTTAATATTTCGAAAGCAGCTATCCAATGGAAAATGCCAGAGAAGCACTCTCTATAATTACAATTTTGCCACTCGAAAAGCTTGGCTGTGTCATAGCAGTGGCTCAATTAAGTTGAAATGCAGGACTGCTCCTGATGGTGCAACGGTTGTGAGTATCATCATAAAACATTTGCTGGAAACATGCTGATTAYGGGCACAAAGCACACTCTGTTTTCCTTCTGAGCACTGAGGCTCGACACATTCACTTGGGTTGGCAATCAGGACAGCTCCTGCCTTTTTTAATACAACTTTATGTCATTTATGCTTCACATCAAAATAGCTCAGCTCCAGGCAGTGCAGGAATAGGTGCTTTTGGGAGCCTGCCTGCTTCCCAGGAAAAAAAAAAAAAAAGTCTCAGGTAAAACTGCCACAGCTTTCCCTGACTGCTGGGAAAGTCAAGGCACTTTGTGGGACGGCAGGGAATGGAAATGAAGGAGCCAGGAAGCTCCTGGCATCCTGCTGATGACGCTGCACTAATTAGAAAGGCTTGGGATTGCAATGATCCCGCAGGAAACGTGACTGCGGACGAGGTCTGGTGGAACAGGCGACTTCTGCAAGGCTTTCAAGATTTCAAGGATTTCAAGGGTTTTCCAGCTCCGTGCAGGAGTGCAGGCAAGGGGCAGCTGAGCATTTCTGGATAAGAATCCAAATGCAAGAGCAGTCTCCTCATCTTCTGAGAATCAGGTGAATCAGGGCGAGGGAGGGGTTTAAAAATCATTCCCCCCTCCTTTGAAAAGGCTGCAGGAGGATCAGATTCACCCATGGCTACTCGAAAAGCACAAGCCAAACAGACAGAAAGAAGAAAGCTTCCATCCATTTGCTTGCCCATGGAAGCAGAGGTTGCTCCTGAGCAGTGGAGAAAACATTGCTCAACTGCTTTTGTCAAACTTCACATTCACAAGAAGAAATCTAATAGTACATTTTAGTGGATCTTTCTGCAGGATGGAGTAGCTACATACCCATGAAGGAGTTAGAGGCTTCGACTGAAGGACGTTTCCATCATAAATAAGGATGTAAAAAGTGTAAAAATAAGCAAATACAGAGACTCTCAGAGTAGGGCTTTAGGAAAATGTTGTCTCCGGCTGATTCCTTGAAGCCCACCCATTTTAGCTGCATTATTGGCCATGCCGTGTAGCTGTGATGCTCAGCTATTACCTCTGCACTCAGACTCAGGAATATTGTGAAATTATACTTAAAGTAACAACAGCTACATGTCCTTACACTCAATGCCAACATCATTCCTTAAGTCAAATGCTCAGTGCTCTGAATCTGGGCTCCACACAAGGACACCTGAAGGTTTTACACTAAAGATTTCCTAACCCTACATGAGAACAGCGAGTGCCGCTCAGTAACGCCCCCAGGCCAAAGTYTGGCAGAGATCTGCTCCATTTTGCACCCAAATGTTAACCCAGAGTCACCAAACCCCTGCACAGCAAAGCCACCACTTCTGACAGCTCAGGGCAGCCTCTGGAATCAGAGTTTCTTGCAGGCAGGACCCTGCACAAGATTTGCTGGTGCAGCTCAGTTTGGCATTGGMGTTATCCTTGACAAGACAGATCAGATTCAAATGCGCAAGTAGCCACTGGCTCTGTAGTTTGCTGAGAGTGGGAGAGTTCTGAACGTGTTCATTTTGGCCATTCAGCTGGACMAGGGACCCTGGGGGAGCATAAGTCCACATTAAGCTGTTGCAAGGAGATATAAATCTCCTCTGACTGGATGGCCACTGGCCATTAAGTGGCTCCATAATAAATGTTAATCATTTTTGGACCTGATGGAGGATTAAAAGAGTCAGACTTACTTTGGTGTTTTAAGCTGGGGSAGGCAGAGGATGCCCTGACATTGATCTGTGCAGGAGCCAAGCGGGTGCTGTGGTTTGAAGCAGGATTCACTCAGCCCAGAGCAGCTGCACTGCTCCCAGAAACTGAGGTTCCAGTGATACCTAAATCCTTCCTAAAATGCATTCCACATTTCAGCATCATGGGTGATATTTTAGCTCCCTTCACAGATTTATTTTCCTGGTCATTCAGCACTGTAAAACTGCCTTTAAGGCATGGTATGAGCTTTTTCAGGGACAATATGTAGGAGAAATATGAGGGGGGAAGGTGATTTAATGCCCTTCAAGCATCAGATTCCATTCATTAGATTCCATCCATACTGCTTCCTTTTTCTGCCATAATTATCCCGAAGTTTTATGAAGCAGCAAGTGGCTGAGTACAAAAACAAAAACAAAAAAAAAAAACAAAACAAAAAAAAAATCTTTCTCCTGGTCTGTTATACTTGTAAAAACATGCAATTAAGGTGATGTTTTAATTCACTTCCTTATTTGCCTTGTTTATGGAATATAATCTCTCAGACCCCTCYTTGKKTAKGACTTTRTATTTCTGCAGTGACAATCACCCARTGTCTGGTACTCCCTAAAAACTCCCTGTCTACCTGTGATCAGCAATCCTACTGYTCTTGGTTTCTCCATTTCAATTATTTTCAAGCCTCTGTGCACAGTGTACCCAAAAGGAAGTGGGATGTTAATGTGAGCCATGTATTTATAACCACTTTGCTTCAGCTTGGAAGTGACAAATACTCCTTGTTTCTAACATTCCCTCGAGCCTTCTGTAGAGTGTGATTTCTTATTTTATATGTAAAAACCTCAATCTCTGCTCTTCTACAGCTACCAATGAATCTCTCTCTATTACACACAGACATGAACACACATAAAATTGCCAGTCCAAAGCTGGAGGCAAAAAAATTAAATTTATTGGTAAATGGTGCTAAGTAGATTTGACATTTGACCAAATTTGTTAAAATAACCAGAATATCTGATATCATTAAACCTAATAAAGATGAAATCTCCAGGATTACAATTATACCATGCAGCCCAAGATTTATCTTCAGCATAATGATACTAAACTTGGCTGCCTTTATCAACTCTTAGCACGGTCTTGTGTCCCGACTAACAACTACTGCAAACACATTTGAAGGCTAAAAATTAATTAAAGTTGCATGAACTCATGTTTTTTACTAATTCTGGAATCTTGCAGCATTGAAAAAAAAGTAGGTTGGAATCATTCAACAATCCAGAGTCTTAATTTTTACTAAGATACTGTGTCTCAAAACACCCTGAAAGGGATCCATGAACAAACAGATTTCTGTTATACAGGATCACACAGATAAGAAGAGAATTCCCACTTCCTGCTAAAATTCAAGAGGAGTTTGTTTGTTTCATTAGGGGAAAAAAAATTTTGTCCCAGGAAAGAGAAAGCAACCCTTTAATTTTGGTTCTGCATCCCTAGAGATGCCTGCAGATAATCCAGGGAGTGATGAAAGGTTTTGGTGGTTAAACTCCTGAGGTAGCAGGCAAAGATCCCTGAAATCTGAACCATTTGAAGACCAACTTCCCTGTGTGCCTCACAGAAAATTCCAGACACCAATTCCTCTGAATTAGGGATGAAAACTCAGACTGAGAATAACACGAGTGGGATTTATTCCTAAAATCTGCCCAGATCGGGATTAAAAACAGAAGGGCTGAGCTGGACACTGGAAGAGAGCCATGGAAGGGCACTGGGAAAGTCCACACCTCTGGACACAAATTCCCAATGCAGGATGAGGTTGGAAGCAGGAAGTCTGGAAAAGCTGAGTGGGTGGCAAGGACCCACCAAGCAGCAGAGATGTTTTTCCATGTTCAGCTCCGTTCTCTCTGCACAAACTCTCAGTTCTGCTTTCCTTTCTCTCACCCTCTATGTGAAATGTCCTATTACAGAGTGGATTTGCATGGGAACAAGGCCCTTGTTTTATGGGAATCTCTCAGTTGCTGCTGCTCATCCCTTGCAGGAGTGATAATCCTCCCTTTGTCATCAGCACCATTTTAACACAACCYCGCGCAATGCCACAAACGAGATTATGACTTCCCATAGAAAACAAACATCTGGATCCAATGAATCCCTACAGAACAAAAGCCCTCTTTTCATGCAGATCAGTTCAGTAATAAAAATTAAGGAAAAGCCATAAATCCTCCGGAAATACACTGTAACGTACGAGCAGAATTCCCTCTGGATAAAGGGAATTGTCGTTGTACTTTCCCATGCCACATCAGCTAGGAGATTTCAAAAGAACAGATCTATTTTCATTGAAAGGTATCCATTTTAAATGAATTTAAGCCTTTTATTTGTGACTGCTGCCAAAAGCTTTTTTGTCCTATGGCAGCCATTTCCACTGAGCTTGACCAATTTGCATATAAAATTAAYTGAAAACAAAACATTCGGGGTTTTTTGTTAAAAAGTTATAATCATCATCTTAAAAAATTACCATGAAATAGAGACATTCAGATGAAGATCCAAAATGTGAATCTTTGGCATTTTTTTTGTGAATCTTCTGCATTTTTTTTAGACAACCCTAAAGTAAACCATAGATTTTATTTTTAAAAAGGATTAAGAAATGTTTCCTTGGTATTTTTAGGGTGATTATAATGAAAGGGAATGGAAAGAGTTCTAGGGCCTCACCACCCTCACAGGGAAGAATTTCTTCCTAATATCCCATCTAAATCCGCCCATCAGCTTCATCTTTAAGGAATGCACATCTCTATAGACTGGATTTACAGCCTGTGCACACTTTTCCAAAGTTTCCAATAGAYCAGAGCCAAACACAGGACACAGGCCATGAAACTCCATGGCTTTTTTGGGGTGAGGGGGTTGCACTGAACTCCTTGCCATGAAACAAACCTGAATTTTCCATTTCTTGGAACACTCCCCATGTTTTCTGTGGCACGGCTCTGGCTCAGGTGCCTTCACAGGAGCAGTGGGGATGTAAAGTGGTCTCCAACAGGGATCCATCCAGGTGCTCTCAGGGTGCTCCTGACTCATCCCAAGTATAAAAGTCCCTCACCATCCCCTCCAAGATGTGCCTATTCCCACCCTGAATGTGCACATGGAATCACAAAACCATTTATGTTGGAAAAAACCTTTAAGACCATMGAGTCCAACCATTCCCCCAGCACTGCCAAGCCCCCATTAAACCAYGTCCCCAATAAACCACATCCCCACATCCTTCAAACCCCCAGCTGAGGGTGGTGGAACAACACAAATCCACACATCCCGTGGAAAGTTGTGCCATTTATCCCCAGCAAAAAGGCTGAGTGTAAAACAATAATCTGTGCAGCGAGTTTACAAGCTTGTATTCAGCATTTACCAGCCTGCAAGTACATCCAGAGGAGCCAAGTCCTTTATAATCAGCTCGCCCTGGAATGTGCTYCCAACAAGGTTCTCTTTTCTCACTTTGACAATTCTCATTAAGGGCTGCCTTCCCTGCATGCTCCATGCGGGATGGATGTGCCCTGCATGCTGATCCACGCAGGGAAGGAGCGCTGCAGGCTGCAGCATCGAAACGCAGCCCAAAYGTTCGTGGAAAGAGAGGGGAGAGCATTCCAAGGAGCAAGGGAAGCAGAAGTGGGATGCATGAACYGGCCTCTGCAGAGAGCATTGGGATGGACTCAGGAACATGGGAAGTGTCCTGCAGTTCCTACTTCCCTCTGTCTTAAAACTGGCCTTTTCCAAGCAAAAGTTTGAGCATGGAAAAGGAAGTTTGGAAGTATTTTTTCTTAATATCTTGTATGACTGATCTCACTAATATTCAACATAGTAATATCTAATTACGAATTAGCTCTCCTCTAAAGGTTCCATAAATCCCAAAGATCCAAATCTGACCTCAAAGTCAGGAAAAGCAGGCACACAGCCTTTCAGCTCATGCTTTACACTAACTGGGAATTTGGCCACGATTTAAAGTTTCCAGTAGCAAGTCTGAGTTTTGGTTGTTTCTCAACAGAGAGCAGTTATTTGGCAGAGCAGAGCTCTGATGAATGAAACCATAAAGGAAGAAAAATAGCTTCAAAAGACAAGGGGATAGTTCAACCAAACATGGAGGTTTCCATTGACTAAACATCTTTTTAATGAATAAGAGCAATTAAGTGTTACTCTGACCTGCCCTGCTTTTTTTTTAAGTGACWAATGTATTTTATGAATAATTTAGATTTCTTTGTAAATGCACGTGAAATCTGCATTTTGTATTTCAATGGAAGGCAGTACCCACATCTGACAATCTCTGATTTGACAGAAAACGCTGCTTTCTCAAGACCAACAAACATAGATCGTGTTTGGGAAATCCCCCATCAAAACTGTTCCAAGCAACAACACATCTGTTCTTATTTACWGACATAAAAAAGATGCAGCTCCCAATCAACAAGCAGAGTCATTAATTCTGCTKTACTCTTTGCAGGCTGTAGAAGTGTTTTAGAGGCCATCCCCACCCCACACACGTATTTTGTTTCAGAAAACCTTCAACTCTGCTTGGAGAAATGCTTATTCTATCCTCGGCCAAAATCATCTTGCTGATATTTTCACCCCAATAACTCAAGATATTGTTTGTGCCTTTGAATTCGGTCTGGTTTGCATTTTAAAGTGGTTCTGTGCGCACCATTAATTGAGGGGGATCAAACCACAGAGTTAATGGCTCCTCCAAGTTATGTTACAGCTTTGTGCGACTTGAAAGCGTTCGCAGAAGAGCAGAGCAGATTTCACTGCCCAGAGCATTTGCAGAGGTTCAGCCCCAGCCTGGAATCCAAATGCCAAGCTTCAAAAACCCCTCTGGGTACGAAACATGTGAACTCTTTGTCTTTTTAAAGGGCTGAGGGAATTTATTTTCATGCTCGGGAGATAATCAGGACGTCCCTGGCTCAGAATTTGGCAAAGCCATTGCTTGTGAAGAGCTTTACAGTGATTTCAATGATCACCAATGATCAATGACCATTCYGCTTCCAGGCACAGCTCCGAGGAACAGCCACAACCCCCTGCTGCCCATCCCTCACCTGGTCCAGCACAATCCYGCACAGATGGCACGAGGGAGGAAAATGGGAAACTGGACAATCACAGGGTCAGGAAGGTTGGAAAAGACCTCCAAGATTATCAAGTCCAACTGTCAACCCAGAACATTCACCGCTAAACCCTGTCCTCAAGCGACACCATCACACCTTCTTTGAACACTTCCAGGGATGGGGACTCCACCACTTCCCTGGGCAGCCTGTTCCAGAGCTTGGCAACACTTTCCATGAAGAAATCTTTYCTAATATCCAGTTTGAACCTCCCCTGGCACAACTTCAGGCACTCTCCTCTCGTTCTGTCACTTGGGAAAGGGGACTGACCCCCAGCTCACTCCAACCTCCTGTCAGGGACTTGTAGAGGTCACACACTTTGGAGTGCCTCGTTTTCCCACCRGTGCAACCTGGTTTGCTTCCAGTGACACAGAATCCATGGATCAGGCAGTTAAAGGCATTTTGGAGATGCAAATATTGAAGAATGAAAATAAATGCAATTAGTAATGGTCACAGAATAGATGTTACTGCTCTCTGTGTTCCAGCTTCTATTAGAAATGTTTGGAAAAGCAGGACGCAGGCACCTGCCCCATCCATTGGGCACGTGTTTAACTCTGAGCGCCAGCTTTAACCCCCAAACTCCTGCATGGCTCCACATCAAGCAGAAGCAGAGAGCTTTACAGTCCCGGTGGGAAGAGACGCTGGGAATTTTCCGAGTCTGGAGCCTGCAAAGCAGCTGAGCAAGTGTTTGGATTCAGGAGACAAATGSAGCCTCCCCAGAGACAGCCCTGCCTGGGAGTGCTTTGGGTCACAGCTCCACGTGAGACTGACGAGGGAATGACTCAAATGTACTCCAAAGGATGTAAATATTTGGGAGGCTGGCAGGTATGGGAG
Organism: Amblyornis subalaris; assembly: GCA_018881555.1. NCBI lineage: Eukaryota > Metazoa > Chordata > Aves > Passeriformes > Ptilonorhynchidae > Amblyornis > Amblyornis subalaris. The sequence goes on along the minus strand of JACAXG010000008.1, from coordinate 2,623,498 downwards.
AAATATTTACCATAAACAGGAGGAGGAATGAAACAGCCTGCCTGGAATGGAACCACAGCTCGCTGAGCTGGGCAGAATGTGTTCAATATTGGTGRGACACCTCCCTGGAATTGCTTTGCTGCTCTCCTTAAGGTTCTACGGAACCCAAGGGTTTCCCCATCATGTCAGTCCTCCTTGGCCCCCCTTTATCCCAGCCCAAGGTCGTGGCATTCCCAGCAAACACCTCGCTGTTTGTCCAAGTGTGAAACTTCTGGCTAGGAACGCATCCAGACTTCCTGACAGCCCATGAYTTCCTCCCTCCTCTCCCAGGAACACCCCTCAGAACCAGGGCCTGACACAGCTCATGTGGTCACTGGAGCTGTTGGAAAAGGCACTTGGGCGTTGTGGGGATTCACGCTCGATGGCTTCCTGATATTTGTGGGAATGTGCTCCCAATCCCCCCCGCATAATAACCACGTGTTATGCAGAAGGGATGGATGGATGGATGGATGGCATTAAGGGAAACATTTTGGGATGATGAAGAGGAAGGCTGAGGAGCAGAAATGTAAGTAAAGATCCTTTCACCTGGCTGTGATCACCAAAGTGTTAGTGAATGGTAATTCCAATCTCTGCTCCAATACAGACTCTGCAAAACTCTGCAGGGATGGTCCTAATTTCAAGGTTTTCTCATTTGTATGGCAGTGACAATGATGGGCAGCGTCCCCAGCATAAAAAAGACAAGAAATAGGACTTAAAGACCAAATTTACCTGATTTCTGTGACCTCTTGCATTCCACCTAACATTTCCACCTCTATTTCTTCATCTAATCTAAAAAGACAAACAAACAATATTGGAAGATATTTCCTATTTTTGTCCTTTTTGGGAGATATTAAGCTGTAAGTGCTGCTGCTGGCCTTTAATAAAAGGTGAAAAGGCTGTAAACAACATTCACTCCTCTGCAAGACAGAGATGAACTTAACTACCTGGCTCAGCTCTTCTGGAATAAAGAGTGATATAACTAATCTGGCATTTTGAGATATTTTTTATATAGATAGATAGATAGATAGATAGATAGATAGATAATATTTAAGTATTAGGTACATAGGTATTAGGAAGAAATCCTTCCCTGTGAGGGTGGGGAGGCCCTGGCACAGGTTGCCCAGAGAAGCTGTGGCTGCCCCATCCCTGGAAGTGTCCAAGGCCAGGCTGGACAGGGCTTGGAGCAGCCTGGGATAGTGGAAGGTGTCCCTGCCCATGGCAGGGGGTGGGACTGGATGAGCTTTAATGTTCCTCCCAACCCAAACCATTGTGGGGTTCTATGATGATTTGATTCTCAGGAAGATGAGACAGACATTGCATCCAAAGCTGCTGCTTTTGTCCTGCTGGGAAGCTGGAATGCTGTAGGTAGTGAACACCACAAGCTTTTAGGAGAGGATAACCAGGAAACAGCTTTTATTATTCCAATAAATACCATTTGCATTCAGACAGCACTAAATACTGTCCACAAACACACCAAAATAGAGTCACTGGCTGAGAGAGCTCGCAGTGGAAAAGACAAGTCTTATTTACTTTTTAGAAACCTTTTAGTTCTTTAAGGCAGCAAAATATGATTTCATAATTATTACCTTATGCTGTCCTGACATTTACATTACCATACAGTGCTGAAAGCCAGAAAATACCAACTGTTCTGCAGAGGATTTTGTTCTCTGCAGGGTAAAAATCTATTAACTGCATTCAGACCTGTATATATATATATATATATATATATATATATATATATATAACAAAAAAAAATACTCTCATGGTTTGCAAGACTGGGAGAGCTTGGAGTCTGAAGTCTATGTGGAGTTGTGTATCATGGATCAATGAAGCTTGGGAAGGGTTAAAGGGGTTTTATGAAGTCTCCTATTAAAAGAATAGATGGCCTCTACTCAGGAACTGGGGTGAGAAGGGGATGGAAAAATGCAACAAAATTTAAGATTTACTCCTGTTTCCAGAAGTGTTCAGATCTTTGCACCTGTAGATACAGGAAAACAGGAATATATCTGTATAGTGACYCAAAAAAATTGCACTGTTCTATATTAGTATAATTTCCCAAAATGTAGAGAATATGCCCATGAACATGGAAGGCAAGGTGGGAGTTAGAGACTGGGACCTAATCCAAACCCCTTTATATCCCAAGGAAAGTCTCAGCTCCAAGGGTCACCCGGAGCCCTGTTTCTGTACAGAGATCTAATCAATCCCCTCCCAAACTCTGCACCTCCCACAGCCCCCACTGCTCACAACAGTGACATTTAGTAGGGCTTGGGAAGGGCTTAGGGCAGCACTAATTTTTCCAATTCTCACTGGAATGATGAATAGCTCCCATAAAACGCTAAATCCTCACTTATCCCGCCCCTCAGGACTGCAGCGTTTCCTGACCCAAACTGTGCCCTGAGCACTCACAGGAGGAGGGTGTGAGCAACAACAGCTCCGCCCTCACGGCAAAGGGACAATCCCCAAAGTCCAACCACCTTTAAGCCACTCTGCTTTTGGCCTGGGGCTCTCTGCTTCCCTCTCACCCTCAGGAAGTGAGGATGGAAAGGGATGGACCAGAAGAGTCACACTCTGTGTCTCGTGTTGCCCAGACCTTCACTGATGGCGCTGGATGGGTGCCATCACCAATTAACTAATTTCTGAGCCATGATGGAAGCCCCAAAACCTACCTGAGCTGGGAGCTTGTTCCCCACTGCCCTGACAGGCCAGAGACCCTAAAGGTGCCACTGCCTTGATCCTTGTCCTCCTGTCACTGAGAGGTGCAAGGTGGCACCTCCGTGTCACCAGGACAAAAAGCAGCCAGGCAATGTGTGCCAGGTACCTTTAAATGAGGAAATAATTTAAAGCTACAGTCCTGACACTCCATCAGGTATGGGGAGTCCAGCACAGCCTCATTATAGAGCAAAATCACAAATTAAGATGTGTCCTCTCCATTGACTGAGTGAGAGTTTCCTTCAGAAATAATTCRGAACAGAATTTTTATGCTCTAAATTGCCTGTGAAGGAGCCCTGTCCCCCTTCCCATCACTGCCTGCTCTGGCAATAATGGGAAATTATCCATGTCATCCACATCAAGCATCTCACGACATCAGATTTGCTTGTCCTCTTTGTTTCTTGATTAATAATTAGTTGGATGCTCAGAACAGTCAATTTGGATGCTCCACTGTTTCCACAGCACTTCAGCGTGAGAGAAATGGCTTTGTTTGTAATTTAGAAGCAATACAGAACTTTTTGAAAACAAGGATAAATGAGATTTTCCTAAAAATGAAATCCCTAAGTTTACAGAGAAAACACCACTTAACAGGTAAAGATGATTTATGTAACTAAAAATACTCATGTACTATTAATAATCTTAATTTGCATGAGTATTAGGTCATTTTTATGTAATTAGCTGAAGCAGAAGGCTTTTTTGTCAATTAAACTAATGGTTTTTCACACTAGGTGTAGACTGAATATTGATCTTTTTTATTCAGCTCACTTACATAAGCAAATGAGATCTAATTGCGTCCTTACCACATCATTACTCAGTTATTGTAAATTACAGAACAGATCTTCTCTCACACAATAACACTTGCTTTGTGCTATTGCTGCTGAAGAGATGCTGCTTAATTTGGGAACTTCAAACTATGTTTTCCATCTGTCGATTCAGGACAAATTTGCATTGTAGAGTTTGTCTCCTCAGCAGTTAAGATGACATAAAAGTCGAGTTCCAGAGGGATAAAGGAAATGCCCAAAAAAACCACCTGCATCTTTCAAAACCCAGTCAGAGGGGAGATCAGTCAAGCCATGACAGCTCCCACGAACAAACCATGACAGGAATTTTAGATTTAATAACATTAATCTCATCTTTGCAAATGAATTTGTTCTTTTGGCTTAAGGAAGGTTGAGAAAGGGTTTTCGCAGGTTTAGGTTTGGGATTTTTGCTTTGGTTGATGCCTTTTTGGTGGTGGTGGTTGTTGGGTTTTTTATGGGGTTTTTTTTTGTTTGTTTTTTAATGTCCAACCTGAACCTCCCCCCCTGAGCCCCTTACCAGGAATTTGGCCTTGAGCTGCTGTGTTGAGGCTGAAGCAACCCAAATCAGCCCCCAGTGCTTATTCAACCACGGGATTAATCTGTGCATTCTATCCAAAATAAAAAAGCCTTCAAGAAACATTCAAATCTGTTGTTCCAGCAGAACTTTGAATGTTTTGCAAAGAAAATCGTAGCAGTGTTTCTCCTCTAACTCAGGCTGGAGGAAACGCTCCCGAAGAGAAGTCACTGGGAACAACAATGTGTCTTGATGCCGTACAAATTGCTTCCCTTAAAAAATAAGAAATGAACAGTACTTAGGCTTGATGGATTGTTTGTTCTCCTCACTTGTTAAAATTCTCTGGTGCTAAAGCTGGGCCATATGGAGCGGAGCTGTTGGTGTCAGAGCCCAGATGCCAGCTGCCTACATTCTTGTAGCAACTGCATCTGGATTTCTCGGCGCTCCGGATTCGGAATTCAAAGGGAAAATGCTAATTTCCAAAGAGAAAACACTTCCCTCTCCCCCCCCCCAAAAAAAAAAAAAATTCAAGAAGCTGCAGTTCACGAAAGTGGAGGCAAAAAGGATTCAACACAGTTTGCTGCCTGCTGAGCACAGAACTCATCACCCATCCAGTACTTGCCCAGTGCAACTGGGAGGGGAAATATATTCAATTTGGCACGGGCAGGGAGGGGTTAGGTGAGTGGGAGCTCCCAGCTCCTGCAGAATCAGGGGGAGAAGCTCAGCTGGCGACAGGGAACTTGTTAAACCACTATAAAACAGTCGTGTTCAATCTTGTACCTCGAGCCTACACGACGAGGGGGGTGGAAAGGAAAAAAACCCCTTAAGAACAAACAGTCTACCATCGGCTAAATATAACCACCTCAGCAGGCTCAGAGCTGGGGAAAACACACACCCCACGAGCACAATGCACCTGGTCGAGGGACTGAAAAAGTCCTTTTTTTACATGTTCCCTAAGAAATGGGAGCATCTGAATTTAGGGTCTTGATACGGATCTGCTGATTCSTGTTAAATGTGCAAAGAAATCTTCCACAACCCCAAGTAAAATATCCCACACAACAAGCGACAGGACAAGAGGAAATGGCCTGAAGTTGAGCCAGGGCACGTTTAGATTGGATATTAGGGAAAATTTCTTCACTGAAAGGGTGGCCAGGCACCGGCACAGCTTCCCAGGGCAGTGGTGGAGCCACCATCCTTGGAAGTGTTCAAACAAGGTGTGGATGTGGTGCTCAGGGCCATGGTGTAGTGGTGGGTTCATGGTTGAACTCAATCTTTTCCAACCTTAATGATTCCATGATCTAAAAATCCACTCAGATATCTAAGCCCATCCTATAGAAATATAACTCTTCTTTAGAAGAGTGAGAACCACCCCCAAGCCCAGCTTGGACAAGCCTCATAAAACAGTTAACCAGCTGCAAATATTTACATTGTTCTAAACCATCTCAAACTTATCTGCACTTAAAACACCAGTTCTGCTGTTTTACTTCTGTTTAATCAGAAATAGAAATCAAGGGCTAACAACACAGTCCCTCCTATGCAGGGAATTTTTCAGCATTAGGGCAATGGCACAAAGTCCACAGTGCAAGGGCAYAGTGCAGAGGGCTATATATTTATTTTAAAATTACCCATTTACCCAGCAGAGTCAGGTGCACGATAAAACATTCGGTTTTGTTCACTGAGGGCTGCCCTGCCCGGGTTAGATACAATTCATATCAACATAATACCTGTTATATTCCACAGCAGAATGAGAAAGAGTCCTTTGTTGGCAGCACAGAAAAGCACTGCAAGGCACAACCAGCCCCACAGGGCAAACTTTGGGATCTCCTCTCAAATACTGCACCAAGATAGAGTYGGAGACACAAAATATCCTGGGTGTCTGCTTCGAGGGAGCAATGGATACTGGGCAAAACAGAATTAATTATCATCTGGTAGGCCATAAGTAGGATTTACTTCTTGATCTACCCCTCAGATGTTCAACTTTTAACATACTCTTAATTTATACCCTGCACTGGAGTTTTCTGGCTATGTCCCTGCTTTGAATATTATTTTCTAAACCTCAAATATTGCTATCCTATAGGTTTATGCATACAGCTATATGAACAGCAACCATTTCACTATAGGCACCTTAGCTACAGSATTTTAAGTTCCAGCAAATTAATTTCTGTGTATTCATCATTCTTTTGCTCCACAACGTGGTTATTTTGCATATTTGAGAGCCCATGATGAAAATACCTCTCAAGCCCAGCCTGACACTCAGAAGGGATTGCAAAGCAGACTGAAATCCTGTTCCTCCTTGCCTTGAGCTATAGTTTCAAACACCTCTCTACATATTCCCAGACTGTTAAGCAGAGAGGTTTCCTTTGAAATCTGCAGCCCTTTGCTTTCTCTTTATGCAGGAAGAACAAACTTTGGGTACTGTTTGCTGCTTTGGTTTCAGGCACACTGGAATAATGAACAGAGAGAGGAAGGAGGACTCTGAGTAATAAAAGAAATATCCAAAAAATAGGTGTAGTGTACATTTGAGATCATCTCTGAAAAGCTGATATTGGTTATAGAGAATCAATCTTCAAGAATATTTCTAGAAAATTCTGTGGTATCTCTTTGTACCACTATAAATAAAAATACAAAATCATCACCACTATACAATTATTGGTGTAAATTAGAATTTAAGCACTGAGGATGTAAACTAGAATTAAAGCACTCTATCTTTTTATTTCTCATAAATTTTAATGCTGGCCATTACCATCTGCAAGCTCCTACAGCAAATGCAAGGCCCAATCCRTGCTCCTCCAAGCATCTTTGTATTTCCCTCCACGAGAGTTGACACACTRAGGGGGTACCAATGGATACTCGTTTAAAATATTTATTCCTAAAGCATTTTTTTAGCAGCTGTTGACAGAGGGAAGTACTGCAGCACAGCATATAGGCAAATACATCAGGAGTAACTTCCCCCTTGAAGAATTTCCTTTGCACACACAGAGTCTTTCCTGGCAATCCCAGTGCAGTCAATTAACACACTGTGTAGAAAGACCAGCCCTTTTGCAATTTTCTTTTTGTTCTGTGAACTAAAGCAGAAATGGGAAGGAATGGAGAGTGTCAGAGTCTGGAAAACAGCAGGAGCATTCTTGTTTGTGCAACAGGTTAAAGCTTTCAGCAGGATAATCTTTCCTGAAGTGTCTTAATGATCAGCAAGTAAAAATATTAGAGGAATTTTCACTTAGGCTTTGCTTTTTTTCAACAAAGAAGCAGCACACCCTGTTTTCCAGAAAGTTTTGTTTATCTCTGAAAACACCTAGAGGTTTTCAGTGGCTTAATATTCAAGTTGATATTCCCCTTGAGGAACCAGCAAAAATGGTAGAACCACAGTCTTTTTTTTTTTTTTTGGCTTTTCTGAGCAACCAGGTCTAGTGGGAGATGTCCCTTCCCATGGAAATGAGATGGTCTTCAAGGTCCCTTCCAACCCAAACCATTCCAGGATTCCATGATGCTGCTGTGGTTAAGAATATTCAAGTTTGTCCTGTGCTGGATAATTTTCTGGCATTTATTTACCCTSTGTGAGGTATTTGCACAAAACCATTAAGTCTCAAAGCACAAAGCTCTCTCACCACCCCCAAGCCTCGCTATTTCCAGCCACTCTGAGCACAGCCAACTGAAAATGCACCAAATCCAAGAATTTAGATTTGGGTTGACTTCAAGCCTTGCTAAATTTTGAAAGGCCTTGGTTAATTGACTCCTCATCTACAAAACTCTCATATTACAGCAGAGTCCTTGGAAAAGAAGCAACTCCTGGCTGATTTCATGGCATAAATTCACTCCACAACATTCCTGCTTTCCTGTACTCAAACCTCTGAGGGTGTTGCTGGGCACAATTTCATCACAAACCCCACCTCCTCCTGCCCTTCTCACGGCTCCATGGATGGAACAGGAGCATGATAAACGATCCAGAACAATCTATTTGCTACTCCTGGGAAGAGGAGCCACTYGTGTTCTTCAGGGCTGGCGTTGAGGTGTTCAAACAAGCACTCACCACGAGCGTCACACGTTAGAACTCAGCTCCATAAATGACCTTTTCAAGGGAAAGGCTCTTTGCAGCTCAGCTGATGCTTCCAGCCTCATCCAGAGCCTATCAAAAGCCCTCTGCTCGCCCTGAATGATGCTTGGCATTTTTGGAAAGCCTCACCRAGTGCCTCCAGCTGCCGCTGGAATCACCGGGAGCTGCAGGCGCTCAGACTGCTCAAAGCCCTTCCCCAGGAATGTTTGTCCCTCCTGCTGTGACTCCCTTGCCTTCTGCATCTGCTCCTCCAACCTTCCTGCTCCGAGAAATCCCTCTCGAGGGAATATCCCCACTCTGGGAATCAACTGAGTGGCCCTTTTAAGATCATTCTTTGTTCCTGGAAAAGGATAAACTCCTCTGCTCTTCTTGCTTTCCATAACATATGTGTGTGTTATTACTCTCCTGTATCATTACTTTCTTTTATATATATTATAAAATCTGGCATCAAATTTAATCCAAAGGTTTAGAAGCTCGTTTGGTTTATGGACAAATTCTCGCTCCAGATGAGAGTGGAAAAAAATCCACCAAATGGCATTTTTTTCCGGAAGACATATCTTCCATGATTCCCCTCTTTTCCCCTTGCTATTACASTTAGACTTGAATATAGATTAAGAATTAAAAGTGAAATGAACCCAGTAAAAAATTTACCTGCAGATAACAAGCTCACACAAAAAGAAAGCCTCGCTAGCTTTTTTTGTTCCYCATGTCTTCCTCCTTTTTTCGATTTTAAAAAGTGAAATCTCTTGGAATGGTTTTTACAGTCTTTATGACTTCTTTAATGAGGCTTCTGAGTGATAAAAAGTACAATTAAAAACTATAGTTCCCTCAGTTAATTCAGATTTTCTCCTTGYGCCACTAGCACCATCAGCTTTATAAGCCAGGTGATCCACCTTTACTGGGGCCTATAATTAGGTTCCTAAAAGTTGCCTAAGATCTTAATTTCATGTCCRTCTTCCATAAAGAGATTATTTGCAAGAGAGATATCTTGGCTTTTTGAGGTGGAAATAGCGACAGAGACAGCCCGCTGTGTTTCAGTTATTAAATYAGCAAAAGTGCTTATGTTGGAGTTGTGAGGCAAGAGCGTGGATGGCTGGAGCTGTGTCAGGGGGATTTGGGATGGAGATCAGGAAAAGGCTCTTCCCCCAGAGGGTGGTGGGCACTGAACAGGCTCCCCAGGGAATGGTCCCGGCCCCAAGGCTGCCAGAGCTCCAGGAGCGTTTGGACAAYGCTCCCAGGGATGCACAGGGTGGGATTGTTGGGGTGTCTGTGCAGGGACAGGAGCTGGATGATCCTTGCGGGTTCTTTCCCAGCTCAGGATATTCTGGGATTCTGGGATTCACAYAGCTTTTCTCCTGGTCTGGAGGTACCTGACCCTCACATGGGGTGGGCTGTGCACAGTTATGGAAAGGTTAATTCTCCAAAGATGACAAAGCTATTTTAGGACATTATTTTAAGAACAAATCCCTAAAGGATAACAGCACAGTCATCTCAGGAACTACGAGGGGAGGAATTYGGACTAAAACCAGCTCTCCCCTAATAATGGGAGACTCCCTCCATTATAGGGAGTTGTACATAAGACAAAGGACGTAAAACCACTCAACTTTGTTAGAGAGTAACCAGAGAGTCGGAGAGTGGGTGTTCAAGGCCAGGTCGGATGGGATGTGGAGCAACCTGGGATAGTGGAAGGTGTCCCTACCCATGGCAGGGGGTGGGAACAAGGTGGTCTTGAAGATCTCTTCCAACCCAAACCATTCTGTGATCCCATGAAAAGCCCAAGGGAACTCTAAGATCACTRAAGTGAGGACCAGGGCTGTGGTCAAATTTGGGTGCAGAGCTGGACTTGGCCTCACATCAGATCCTGGTGGGCAGCGTCCACACTTTTCCTCAAGCCTGAGCAAATCATTTCCTTCCCGAAGCAGSAGTTGAGAAGGAACTGAAATCCTGGGGGTGGGCCTTGGAGAGCTCCGAGACCATTGCTTGCCATTAATGTTGAGCTCCTTAGAATAACAAATACTTGGTTATTTCAGCTTTACAGGGACTTTCATCTTCTCCTCTCGATGCCGGCGCCGTCCCTTCACCGTCTTTCTCATTAGAGCCCCTTTCTTCTGTCCTCACTCCTGACTTTCCTTACGCTGTTTGCACTTCTTTATTCTTGTTCTCTATCCATGTATCAAAACTGTTCTGTTGAAGAGCAAATGTCTGAGAGTGAAGGGTTTTGAGCATCAAAAAGCACATTCGATACCCAGAAAGTGCAGCACAAAGGATTAAAGGAACTGAGTGATGCAGTGGAGATTAGAGAGAGCAGAGAATGCTAAAGACACACAAAGAGTGYAGGAAAGCTAAAATCACTTCAAACATTAATATCCCTCTTTGTCCCATATTCTACACAAAGTGTTCTCTATCTTAAGCTTGAATCTTTTATTCTTTTTTATTTTATTTCAAGCACTTSTCTGATAAGACGAACATCCGAACTTTTTAAAAATTAATGTTGTTATACAGATATGGGTTAAAATATGTATTTCAGGACTATAATACCCTGTGAGGACTTCAGTTAAACCAATAGTTAGTGCCTGAAAAACACAATCATGGAAGTTTTAGTGCTCAGGATCATTAGAGAAGAAAAAAAAAAAAGGGGCAGATATAATCTTGGAAATGGTTTGCCTTCTTCCTTCTTTTTTCTTTCTCAAATAATTGAGAAAAGAGCTTTTACAGGCTACAACCACCAGTGGATGCTGTGACACAGTTTCAATGAGATGTCTCCTTAAGGGAAGGAAGGATGAAGGAAATGTTTAGCAAGGGGTTGGTTTGGGTTTGCTTGTTTTTATTCTTTTGTTTGTTTATATTTTTGGTTKGTTTGTTTGTTTGTTTTTAATTTCCTCAACACGGTTGAAGATTTTTGTCACTTCCTGACAAGCTTCGCTTAGACCTTGCCCAGCTGTTCCTGGTTGTGATCTTTCCATTACATTTACTGTGACCAGGAAGAATCTGATGGAAAAGTTCTTCAGCCTCCAAGARAAACCCCAAAAAACCAAAAAAAAGCAAAGCAAAAACAAGTAAAGGGATAGGAAAGAAAACTTAACTGAGGTTATACAGAATTTTGCAAAGAAACAACCACAAATTTAAGAAGTTCAAGACGGTGCAAGGGTCGTGTCCACATTCCCTGGAGTTTAAACCAAAGAAGGAAATGAGATCCTGGGGCAGGAGAGTCTTTCCCAGAGAAKAAGGACACCCTCCACAGTGGATCCAGTTTGGCACACAACATTAATGTTTTCCTTGGAAACTTGTAAAGATATTTCACCTGGGATGAAGGATGAACAGTAACTCCCACGAATGACATGCAAATACGGAGGGAATACTTTGTTGTTGTTTACCTCAAATTTGTCTTCTCTGCTTCTGAAAACACAGGGAGGTCGTTCCCATTATTTCCTGCCATGGAGCACGGCAAGGCAAATGTAACATTCCAGGCAGAACATGGGCTTCAACTGATTCATCACTTCCCTTTGCTTGGAAGAAAAGGGACGCATTCGTTCTCACCAGGTGAGCAGGAAGGTGGCAGTTCCCCTGGCAACAACAGCTTAGGAACTTTTCCCTCCTTAATCATGCAAATTCCCAGCACTTYGGGACAAGTGCAGTAGGAAGGTTTTGGTCTGAGCTTGATCACTTGAAGAACAGAGTTTCCAGTCACATGAATTCAGTGTTCGTTGCCCTTAACCTTAACTAAGAACCCAGTCCTGCATCTTGACTCCTTTTATTTTCACAACATMATGAAGGTTTGAAAACAGCTCCAAGATCAAGTCCACCCTTCCACCAAACACCATTCCCACTAAACAACACAATTCCCCTTTTAAATAGAATTTAAATAGCTTTTAAATAACAAAACCCTCCACTCTGGTCAATGCTTTACCTGAGTTTATGGGACAGTAAAGTTCTGAGCTACTTCAAATTCCCAACCACGTCAGCACTTGTCTAATKTTCCCTTATTTCTCCTCTAAATCCAAATAATCTGCTTTGGCAATGGAGTTTGGGATCGTTTAAAAGGKGTAAACCCCTGCTAAGTTGCTTGTGTGTTTTACGAAATGAGTAAAACCCAGAGGTACAAAATGTCAGTCCTACGCCCAAAATTCAGAAGTTTCAAGACAGATATGAGAGCCTGGAAATTGTAGCTTGTAATTAGAACTAGCAGAGACTCTTTCATCCCATTAAACATCACCTCCATCCTATTTCTCCAATATCATGTGATTATGTACTTCATTAAGGCAATTAGAGCGTATTTATGAGCAGTCCCCTGTCTCTCCCAGCACGGCTGCCGACTGGGGGTGGGGGGAAGTCTTATTTCCAGCKCTTCCAAAGCTTTTTTTTTCCTCTTTCTGTATTTCAAAATATTTTAATTAAATCCCTGGGCGCGAGCAGATACGATTTAGAAGGCAATTCAGGTCTTTAGGCCTACACAGATGTCACTTAAAATCATCTTTGAAGGATGATTTCAGAAACAACTAAAGCGCCATTAGCGGGAGTAAATTGGAGGTGCTGGAGCAACAACCTCCATTATTTTGACAGCGCTCAAGTCAAACAGCAGCTCCAAGGAATGTCTGCCCATTAATGCTGATCAGCATTCGGCAGAAGAGCTCATTAGAATATCAGTCAAGCCGTTTGAACTTTTTTTTCAATGAAAAAAGCCTCGATACAATGAAGAATTTTGCGAGATGCAGATAAAAACATGAATTTTCATAAAGCGCTAAACATGTAGGAAATGAAACTGATTCACAAGGTTAAATATGTCTGCCGAGATCTTTTCACACGTGGCTCTGCTCTATTGAATTATTTGCAAGAGGTATTTGATGGTTCTTTCAGAACTGAATGGTGCAGCAAGCAGAATCTCGAAGTTAAGATGAAATCAAATATAAAACAAGATAAAATTCAGCTGCTGTCAGGTCTCCTTGCAAATTGAAACTTGATTTAGTGGCATGAAAAGGATGGAGTTTTTCACAGACTTTTGAGCAAATCGAAATCCAGTTTGGAGCGAACAGGCAGCAGGTGACTCCGGGAGGCAGCAGGGCTCTGTCCTTCCTACAAACCCCAAGCCGGGGCRGCTCGGGGATGATTTATGGTTTATCCCGGTGACCCAGGGTGACAGATCCCTGTGACCCACTGCTCCGGGTGAAGCGCTGCGGGCTCAGCTCCGCGGCCACCACTTCCACCATGGCAGAGCGACAGGGACCTGTCCTCTCGCATCAGCATTTCCTTGAAGGATCACAGGAGGCCCAGAGCTCTCCCGGGGACGAGGGTAAAATCCCTTCYGATGGTTTCTGCCTCGCCGCTGCAGGCACCGCAGGGAAGGAAAAGATGCCACAGCAGGAAGCAAAGGGTGGGAGTTCTCACGGCAAAATCAACAGCCCTAAAACATCAGAGCTTTTCCTGCGCTGAGCTGAACGCGGCTCTGCCTGCAAACAAACCCCCAAGATTCGCAGCACTTTAAAAGAATCACACACACAAAGGTATTTTGTGATTCAAAGCGAACACTCTTTAGCGAGAACCCCATTTTTTTTCAGTAGGTGCTTCCCATAGTTTTTTATGCTCGTGCCRGCTGGGTCAAGTAATATTATCCCTGATTTCTGTGACTGCTTAAACAACTTACTCCGTTCTGCTTAAATACGCAAAGGGTGGAGGCAGTGCAGAATCTACTTAATCGTGGCATTTTGTGGTTGTGAACGTGCCACTGACAAAACCTGGAGTATATAATGAATATTTTAGAGATTATACGCGAGGAGGCAGTTCCAGAGCAGGCAGGAATTCAGAGGTAAAGGTAACCTAAGGCTTCACTGCTTATACAATTCTAATTCCTGCCTGCCGTGCCTTTCCAGATATTGTCATCGGGGTCATTAATCCCAACAGAAAATAACCAGGATACTGCTTCCTGTGGCTACGTTTTCTCTCATTACCTTACAAAGGAGAATGGCACAGTTTTTAACCTCAGGGGAGTTAGAATCGTTACCCAATCGCTTTGAGAGCAGCAGAGGAACAGCACACAGGAATACAAAGCATCRCGCAGCCTCCGACTGAACAGCAACCAGGCCTACGAGTCCAAAAGTTAAAGTCTTCTTCAAACAACCCCCAGAAAAGCCAAACAAAACCCCAGCCAAGCTACTCACCCCTCAGCACTGCTGTTCTCAGCAGGGGAGCCCGAACCACCACCCTTCCCGGGACACTTCAAGCYGGAAATGCAAACAATCAAATCCCTAAGAAACCTCACCATCCGCCCACCCTCTTTCCCAACTTTTAATAGGGTTGAACTTCCTCGTCGCCCTTAATTGACATCTGCACAAGGCTGTGGGATGAAGGAGGGGTCTCTGCCTAGGGAGTTGGTTAATCCCTTCCTCTCTCAAGTTTCCATAGCACCTGAGGAAGCTTTGTCAGTGAGAGAGCAAGCTGTGGAAGGTTTTGGAGGTTTCTTTCCCGCTTGGAACTAAAATAAAACTCTCCTTTTTCATTTGTTGATGAGGTCTGGGGCCGCCACGGAGGCAGATTCCTCAAGCTGCAGGAGCGAGCTGGGAAGGTGGATGAGGATGCAGAGGGCTGAGCTGCAGGGAACTGCTGGAAAGGATCAAAACTGGCTCCATGTGCAGCGTTCCTGGGGCAGAGCTGGGGTGGTGGCTGCTCACAGCAGGTTGRACAGGRCTTGGAGCACCCTGGGATAGTGGAAGGTRTCCCTGCCCGTGGCAGGGGGTGGCACTGSATGGGCTTTAATGTCCCTTCCAACCCAAACTATGATTCATTCTGTGACTCTCATAAACAATTTAACAGGTGTATGGAGGTGCTGTTGGTTGTATTTTTACTCCTCTGTTGTTGAAGCTGCTCTGCTTCGTGGGAAAGAACAGAAATGTCAGAGCATCAGGCGAGGAAAATGCCCATGGCCCCCAGCCAGGATGCTGCACCTCTCTGTGGATTGTTTCTAGACTGGAGTCTGGCAGGCTGTGCTGAAAATGAACACTGCTCTGTACAGTGTCTCAGGTAATCAGAGGAGACAAACTTTTCCCATTCCCTGCTTTTCCTTCAGCAAGAGCAGAGCATGTGTCTGCTTTTATCAGTCAGCTCAGCCCACGGAGACCCAGCAGGGCCCGAGGTGAGACCTTGGGGGGAGGCTGGTACTAGCCTTTCCCTCCCCCTAACAACCTGCATTTCTTTTTCTATTGAGCWCTTCACTTTCAGCGTTCTCTCCTTCATCTGATCTGCCTTCTTAGGCTTTTATACTCCAACTGCTGTGACAGAGGAAAGAAATACAGGAAAATCAGATTTTGGAGCTCATCTTGGTGCATGTYGAAGTGTCAGCCTGTTTGCTGGGTGGTCTGTGTTGTGTTATTGAATATCCGGATTGATTTGGGTCCGTGGCTGAGGTAAACTTGCAGGCAGTCAGCTGAGACAGGCAAGAAAACTTTTCTGGAAGGGAAAAAGAAAAGAATTCCCAGAGGGAAGGCTTGGGGATGGACTGTTGAGGCTCACACCTCACCCTGGGGCTCATCCCTGACCTGAGAAGGACAGGTCCAGCCATCACCCTTGGTCCCAACATCACCACGGGTCAGGATGGAAGTGACAGGTCTACTGCAACCCGAAAGGAGAGGGAAAAAMCAACCAAACAAACATAACACAACTTTTTCCCCTAAATCTTCACAAATTATGTCAAGAAACAGTAAGAGCTTCCTCTGCTAGAAAAGCTAGAGGAGCTCAGCTCTCACTTAAGCAGTAAATTTCCTAAATGCCTTAAAACAGGGAATGGCACCAAGATTGCCTGCAAATCAGCTGGCACTTTGTGGGATATCTGTTTTTCCAAGAGCTCAGGCTGTTAATCTGCTGGGTAGTTAGCAGCTTATCTCATTCTTATCTCCCAAACCTCTCTGTAACACCTAACTTCTGCAATCACTGGAGGACTCAAGGGTGAAATCCAGGCAGAGATAACAGCTGCCAAGTGCCACATCACACCCAATTCAAGGTGAAAACAGCTTCCTCTGGCAAACCAGAGATGGAACAAGGACAAAATAAGGGAATGGGGTGGATGATGGAGAGGTGGGGAGGCCCTGGCACAGGGTGACCAGAGAAGCTGKGGCTGCCCCATCCCTGGAAGTGTCCCAGGCSAGGTTRGACRGAGCTTGGAGCAACCTGGGATAGTGGAAGGTGTCCCTGCCCATGGAAGGGGTGGGACTGGATGGGCTTTGAGGTCTCTTCCACCTAATTTGCACCCAAAGGAGTTTTTTTGGGTACTCTGCACTGAAGGAACACCTTGTGTGAGGCTTCCCAGCCTCGTCTGACCCAGGTTGTGCAGCGGCGCTGACAGTGACTGACCAGCACTAAACACAAATATCCCAGAACCTCTCCTGAGGACACTGCTCTTGTGAGACTTTTCAAACTGAAAATAGCATTTTTCCCAGAGTTTCTCAAACCAGATGTCTCCRTGGTTCAAGATAAGCAAGTTACGGAATTGGCTGTGGTTATAAAGTGTTGGTAGCTTTGAAGTGCACCCCTATTTCCAACAAAATGAGAAGTTCTTCTGCACGTGTTCTTAAAATATGGGGGCAAAGATGGAGAAGAGGAAGAGGGAGGTTTATATCAGCAAGGCCTGGCTTTCAGCTGTTTGCTTTTTTCTCTCTCCCAGCCTGGATGCCCGGAGGGCTCTGAAAACCTCCTGTTTTTCTTACCTGAGATGGAGAATACTCAAAGTCAAATCTCTTCCACCGCTACAAAGCCTGGGTTTGAACCTGGTTCTCCTGTAACCTTTTGTTCCCGAGGATTTGGGGAGGACTCTCTCTCTTTGACCGGAGGTTCTACTCCGGGAGGAAAAAAATGCCCAGAAAAATAGATGCAGGAAAGGGGCCCTCTGCCCTCAGAAAGGGCGCTCACACAAGAGAATCTGTGTCTGTCTTTGTGCTTCTTGCTGCCTCTAACAAGGTGAACAAGGGATAACAAAAGTTTAAGTATCTGGAGATCAGCCTCTGATGTTCTCATTTTATTTTCGCAATATTCTTTGACTTAACAAAAAGAAGCAAAAAAAGGTGAATAAAAGGCTGGAAAACTTCAGCTCTCCGTTTTCTGCGCGTTAACGGGAGCGCCACAGAAGATTTTTCGTTTTCAGAAAAATACAAATTAGTGTTCAAATCTTTCCTTTGTTGGGACAGATGAAATGACATTTTGTCAGTTACATATGCAAATAGGTGCAGTGAATTGTCGGAATTCTTGATCATCTGGAGAGTAAATGCTGCTGACATTGAACTTTCAATACTGTGTTATTAAAAAACCCACACTTTAGGGTAGCAAAAAAAGATTTATTTTTTTTTTTCCTTCGTGTACAAGCTGTGCCTTTGTTCCCAGCAGACAAGCTAATAGCGTATGGGGGGAAAAAAAAAGGGAAAAAATAAAAATCTTGAGATTTTTTTTTCCCTCAGACCAAGGCAGAAAGAATAGGGCTGGCTTAGAAACTTGTGTATGAAATTCCGAGGTCTAAAGGCAAACATGCCTTTAACTTCACACTGAGCAGAACGTGCTCTTGCTGCTTTGGCATTTATCACACGTTTGACAGTGAAGGAACTGCTGAATCCCAATTAGGGATGGGAAGATTTCCCGGGGTCCAGGCATTTTTGAAGATTTTTTTTTTTTTTTTTTTTGCAAAAGCGATGCTTATTCAAACTTTAGCAAGAATTTTAGGTGGGACTTTGCCTCTAAAATGGGTCACAGAACGTCTGAAGGTCTCAAAACCTCTCGGTAGCAGAATACCGAAGGTTAGAGCCAACGCTTCTCTTTCCCCGAGCGTTTCTGTTGTCCTCTAATCATAAACCTGTCATTCAACACAGAGATAATAGAAGCTGGAAAAACTGCAGCTAAAGGTCACATTTAGCAGATGAAAGGTCTGCTGGAAAGGTGCGTTGGTGGAATTGGATTCCTTCCTGTGGGCCGTGATGCAGGCAAGGAGTAAATCCCTGGAATCAAGGGASTGAGAGCAGCGTCCTGCTGGGAGTCCCCATCCCTGGAGGTGTCCAAGGACGTGGCACTCAGTGCTCTGGGCTGGGGACAAGGTGGGGATGGGGCACAGGTTGGACTCCGTGATCCTGGRGCTCTTTTCCAAACTAAATGATCCTGTGTTCCTTTGAAACTCCAAGAGTCTCTTGCTGCGACAAGGCAACAGCAGATTCTGGGCTAAAAATGATGACTTTGGATTCATTTCATGTGACTTCACTCAATTACAGGTTTGGAGCTTGAACTCCTCATGTGCTTCCTCCAGAGTGTGGAAGTCTTTTGTTATGGGTGAAGACAGGAATAAATCTCCAGAGAGATTGGTTTGTCCCTAAAATGCTCTGTTCTGATAAAAGCTTCATTCTGCTGGGTAGGGCAGGGCGTGGAGTGCAACTCCCCACCTGGAGAATTCAGCCCTTTACATCCTTCTACATCCTCCTGGTTCTTCTTTCACCTTCGCTGGCATAAATCTCGATTAAACCCCTTTAAATCCTTGACATAAAACCAATTTCTCAAATTGAGKACGTTTTTATAGTGAATAGATTCTTCTTTTTTTCCAAAAGGAAAATACCTCAAAAGGTACCAAATCCAATGCAAGAAAGCTGAAAAATTTATATCTTGAATATTTTACCATTTTACCTGGGAAAGAAATCCCCACACAACCCTTTCAGATAAATTTAAGAAGGATTTTTGAAACATGCAAATATTGATTGGAGCTGAAAACCAGAATTTCTGTTCAGCAGGGAATTATGAAATGCTAATTTTTTTTTACATTCCAGTACAAACTGCTGAAGCATCAGCACATTTCCACATATGCCACATTTTTTATTAAGAATTTAATTAACAGTTTTAATTAAAAATACCACTGTTTGGCTAGCTAAATGCGAAATAACTGCGATGATGAAAAATGATACCAATAAATAATTTTAAAACTCAATAAACCGCTCTCCAAATCTGCACTGAGGAATGTTCAGATGATCTCTATAATCACTCTTTTCCAATGCTTTATAGGGATTGCTTTGCTACAGGATCTTACGTAATGTTTTCCATAGAATCCTGGAATGGTTTGGTTTGCATAGGACCTTAAAAATCCTCTCATTCCACCCCTCTCATGGGCAGGRACAACTTCCACTATCCCAGGCTGCTCCAAGCCCCATCCAACCTGGGATTGAACAATTCCAGCAAAACGAATGGCATACAGGATTGACAAAATTCCAAGAGCATTGGACAAAAAAAAAAACCCTTTTAAAGTGCAAATTCACAGAGAAATAAGAAATAAAATTTTAAAGGCATTTAGACAAKGATAACAGTAGGGAGAATCAGTGAGTCTATGCCTAAATCTATAAAACTGGGACACAGAATGCCAATGATGACACACAGGGCTAACCTGCCAATTTATCTGTAGTATTACATCATCTGACGTATTTCTAGAAGTATTTTTCCCAGCATAAATCCCTTTTCCAGCAGTAGGCTCATTAGGCTTCCAGCACACGGAAAAGGACCGGTTGTTGCTGTTCTCAGCATCACACTTCCCTCTCACTTCCCAGGCTTTAAACCCTGGCCTGCCCTCCCTGCTGATGTATTTTCACACTATTCACAGTCGCACTTTTCTCAATGAAACACGACCCCCTTGCTTCCACGTGTGTGTCCCAGCTCATCCTCCCAAGGCTTGTTGCTCTCCAGAGCCGTCAGTCGTGGGGTGTGGGAGAGGGAGTTTTGGAGCAAAGCCTCCACCTGCAGTTAGCGGTGCTGAGACTTAAAGTGATTACGGAGACAGAAGGAAGGTTCGATCACAGCTTTTCCTCCAGGCCCAATTCCACTGCTTGGATTCGCAGAYGATTCCTCTGCAAGGAGCTCAGATTGGATCTTTTATTGTTGATATTACAAGGTTGAATGTAACTGGTTCTTTGAGGTAATGCGGGAGGGTAAAACACAGCAACTTTCCCTAGGCAGGCACCTTCCGGGATGGGAAGAAAAGTGTTGTTTGACCTTTCATTTCATTGCTAGACCTGCTAGACCAGAGGGAGGAGGGATGAAGGAARGTTAAGGAATCTCCAGTGTTGCCAACTCCTGGAATGCAGGATTCTCTGAAATTGGCTTAAAACTGCAAGAGGGTAGCWTTAGATCAGATATTAGGAAAAAACCCTTTTCTCTGAGGGTGGGGAGGCCCTGGCACAGGTTCCCAGAGAAACTGTGGCTGCCCCATCCCTGGAAGTGTCCCAGGCCAGGTTGGATGGGGCTTGGAGCACCCTGGGATAGTGGAAGGTGTCCCTGCCCATGGCAGGGATGGCACTGGATGAGCTTTAAGGTCTCTCCCAACCCAAACCATTATAGGATGAAATCATGAAATTCATTTCAAAGCAGCACATGCTGATTTCAGCGTTTCAGTTCCGTGCAGTTCAAGTTCATTTCCTTCACACATCGAAGTTGYTGTTCATGGGCTAAGATTAAAAACCTACTGCTTTTAAATGGCCCCCAATTGTTCTCTCCTTTACCTCCAGCATATGCTGCAGGAGCTGTCCAGCCATATAGAGAGTGTGAGGGACAGAAACTGGCGGTGTGAAGCAGTGAGTGAGGATTAGTACATCCTGCAGGGTCATTTTCTCCAGTTAATATCCTTTATTATGCCAGGAGAGCGGTTCCGCTTCCATTAGAGCCGGGTGATCCACAGTCAGACCGCAGGGCTGGCGTGCTTCCAGTTAAACCCAAAACCCTTGGCTCTCTCCAAAAGGAGCTGCACCAGTGGCTCCCTGACTGCATCCTTGGAAGGTCTGGCTGTGTTGGTCCTGAGACTGCAGGAGAGAAGAATTCCAAGTGCAGAGGAGCCAAAAGCCTGCAGGGCTTCGATATAGTTTAGAGGAGCTTTAATAAAAACGTGTCTGGATAAAACATTTGAACTTGGATGAAGAAAAAGATCTTTAACTCGCTTTAGTTTGCACTGATGTCTACTCTCTGGTAGAGAATATGTACCATAAATATCGTGTAAATGTCCTGTAAAGACCCTCTTCCCCACAGTGACAAACAAAAGCAGGATGCAATTAACTCTGCTTTGAATAGATCTTGAAGACTCTTAATGATAAAACGAGAGTCCTGGCTTTGAAAGCCCCAGAAACTTGAAAGTCTTCAGAACTAAATATAGCAGCATTGCTTTGAGAAAATTGTGTAAAGTTACTCTTATTTCTCTTTCAAAAGTAGATTTGTTTTGCTCATGTAAATGAATCCCTCGTGCCCGGTTTCTTGGAAAACTACCTGCTTCCCAAAATAGTTTTCTTTCTTTCCTACAGTGAATAAATAACAYGCATCATCAAAGAAAATTGCCTTTTCAATTGAATTAGAACCACCGAAATGAGGCACCGTAATGATGAATTCCATTAAAACAACAACTGCTGACGTACRAGGTCAAGGAAAAGTTCCCATGGTAAAAGTCAGCTCCTTTATGGSATATGAGAAGCATGTCCTCTTTTCCTGTCGCTCACACAGCCCCTTGTACCCACACAGAGGAATGGAATTGTCTGTGGTTTGGAATTTAAAACTGGGCTGAAATTAAGAACTAATGTGTCAATGGAGTTTTCAATTTCTGGTTAATATTTCAGAGAAACACTGCTGAAACACGACTGTGGTAACAAAATAATGCAGGCTCTGGGAAGAAGATTTGTTTCTTATTAGCTGGCCTAGAAATTAATAAAATAAGCAACAATTTCCTGTTCTTTTCACTGCTGCTCAATTTGAAGGGAATTTATCAAAGCCAGGTGCAATATTCTCTGGCTTCTGCTTCTGTTTATGCAGAASAAAGACAGGAGAGTGCAGCACAACTGGGGTAACACAAACTCTCTCCAAAGGCCATCTGTAACTTTTGAAGTTGGTGAAGTCTGAAAATTATGTTTCCCATAAATCTCTGGGATCTCTCAGGAGCCAGCAGCGCACAATGCATGTTATGGGAAGTCATTTTGAAAATGTATCTTCATTGATTAGTAGTTTTAAAGAACATGGGAATTCATTATACAAGTATCTCTGAACCTTCAGTATATAAATCTTCTCAGCGCTGAAAATTTATTTCGAGACGTACAGGAAACCTAAAAGTGATTAAAGACTGACTAGAAACGATGTGAGGAGCCTTTCTTGAAAATAGTTTTGTTCTGCTACAAATCATTTGTAGCAGAATGGAGAAGGTGGATTACAAGAAATCCTGCCCTAAAAAGTCCCCCTGCTCTGCASCTTCCTCTGCACTGAGAGAACAGAGATCGAGCAGTACAATGAGTTCTCTTGTGAGTGCCTGAGCTCCTTTGATTCAGCTGATGGTGGAATCCTCCTCGGATTCCACATGGATCAATAGTTCCAGGCATGCCCWGTATGGCTTAGGAAGGTTCTGCATCAAACAGCTTCATGCCCTRGGTACCAGAGAAGGGTTCAAAGAGGGTCACACACAGGACTGGGCTTGAAGTTTATAAATATGTAAAGCAACAACAAAGCAGATTGTAGTCTGGAAGCTTCAATATAAAGTTGTTTATGTTTACTAAGTAACTGGCAGGGATTTTTTTTCAAAGCTTTGCTTGCAAAAAAGAGGAAGGCTGTACTTGACCAATTGCATATGAAGATTTTTAAAACAGAGTAGACAACTGAAAGTCCAAGTGAGAAAAAAACCACGTCCATTACCCCTTCAGGGAGCAAACTCTGCCTCCACCATTCAAGACCTTCGGTGTTACAACCTCCAAAAGCCCAGGACAGAAGTTTTAACCCCATTTTTGTATCATTCATGATTAGAAATTTTCAGGGTGATTTACACAGGTGGCCCAGCATCCCARTTCCCTTCACAGAATCACAGAATCATTAAGGCTGGAAAAGACCTCCAAGATGATCAAATCCAACCTTTGACCAAATGCCCCCAAGGCCACCAAACCACACCACGAAGTGCCACATCCACTTGTTTATTTGAACGCTTCCAGGGATGGTGACTCCACCACTTCCCTGGGCAGCCTGTGCCAGTGTTTAACCATGCTTTCAATGAAGATTTTTTCCTGATATCCAACCTGACCCTCCCGTGGTGCAATTTGAGGCTGTTCCCCCTTGTCCTGTCGCTTGTTACCTGGGAGGGGAACCCGATCCCCTCTGTTCACAGCCTTCCTTTCAGGGGTGAGGTGTCCTCTGCCCTTGTCCTGTCGCTTGTTACCTGGGAGGGGAACCCGATCCCCTCTGTTCACAGCCTTCCTTTCAGGGGTGAGGTGTCCTCTGAGCCTCCTTTGCTCCAGACATCTTGTGTGAAAGTCTTTTGTTCGAATGTCCTTGGGCTGATGAGGATTTAATTCATTCCATTTGCATTATTACATGGTTTTCAGAGTGGAACTGTCGGAGTTTAACCAGCTCAGAATGAAGAGCTGAGGTTTGCCTGTACCCACCTGTATATACACACATACAGCTGAATTTTTGCATCATCTGTCATTTTATAGATATTATTAGGTTTAGCTTGCTTTCATAGGAAGAAAAATGACATAAACAAGTGGCTTGTATTGTCTTTACATGAGCAGACAGCTCTCAGCACCCAAATTTGCAAAAGTCGTATCATCCGTGGTATTTATTTTGTCTGTTTGCATTCAATTAATGGGAGCTTAAGATTTACGTCCTGTTTGGATAGAACTGGGTAAATCCTGGCCCTGAAAGTCCATCTCAGACAAGCCCCACCAAGACACAAATCAGGAGCCAGCAGCATCATGCTGCACTTTCTCAAGTCGCTCTGAATTCTCAGTCAGAGCACTCAGGTTCCTGTCTCAAGTGCCATATTTTTAACTCTCCTTCCTCTCATCTCACATATTGACAGCCTTCATTTCTGCACTTGCCAATTAAATCAAATTAGATGAAAGCTTGATTTTTGGTATACTTGGGGATTAGCAAGAAAATCAGGCTCCAGCTATGACAAGAATTTGCAACACAATTTTAACCCACCAGGTAAGCCCAACTCGAGCCAATCATGTTACTCATATGCCTAAAATCAGGTACAGATCCTGTCCCTGCAGAGTTATGGCTTTGATCTGCTCACAGGTTCCAGCACAATGCTCAGTAAATTAGAAGCAGGACATGCCAATATAAATATAGACATAAGTATATTTCTTTTTTCAGAAATATACATCATTTTGCCTCTTGTCCTTTGTTGTTATGATAAGTGAAAGGAATGTTTTAATAATTTACTGCTTGATTAGTGAACTTAGGTTTTTTCCTCACTTGAAATACTGCATCAATTTATAGTCACCGTTACTCTCCCTTCTTTTACTGAGAAGTTTGCATCCCATGCTGAGAAATAAATACTGGGTGTTGTTAATCCATCCAGCAACAGATGTCGGATAGAGACTCGCTCCCTAAATCAAAGCAGGAACAAAAGCAGCTCTGAGCACTGCCAAAGACACAATGAGGCAAATATTGCATTTTTCTTTAAGAATCCGAAGACTTCGGGCCAAATCTCAAACTCGCTGAAGCCTCCCAAGCCCACAGGAAATTCCTGTCTTCGGCCTTCGCACATTCCAAGGTTCTTCCCCCGGAGGGTGGTGGGCACTGAACAGGCTCCCCAGGGAATGGGCACGGCCCCAAGGCTGCCAGAGCTCCAGGAGCGTTTGGACAGTGCTCCCAGGGATGCACAGGGTGGGATTGTTGGGGTGTCCGTGCAGAGCCAGGGGTTGGATTTGATGATTCCTGTGGGTCCCTTCCCACTCAGGAGATTTTATGATTCTATTTGAACAGGACAGTGCCAGACACACTCACTAGAGCCTCCTGGCAGCTCCCTGAGGCACTGATAGCCCAGAACAGTCAGATTTTCCCRTTTTTTACAGCTCCAGTTATATGGGAAACAATTATCCTTCACCGCCATTTATTTCCTAATAAAATGAAACTTCATCTCTTTATCATCTCCTTCTCTTCCTCTGGTCAGTCCTTATTCCAGATCGTGTTGATTCCCATTTATTAGCACTACCTTCTTTCATCTGCCACCCCAAAGACAGACAGGGATTTATGGCACATTCATCACACCAAATAAAAAGAAAGCAATACCCAAGCTTATCTGTGTTTACTCATTAAAAATACAGATTGAGAGATTTGCTGTTGGTATAAGAGTGGTTAGCAAAAGGAAAAGAGAGAGGGAAAGGAGTTGCTGCACGTGCCAGAGGTATCTGGCACCCGAGGAAATTGCGTCTCACAGCCTTCTTGATCCTTTGATTTCCGAGCTTTCCTGTCCTTCAGGGATCCCCACAGAAAGCAAAACAAAAACTCTCAAATTCGCCAAAGGCCGTTTTATTTTATTATTCATAAGTGGTGGATATTACTAAAGATGGCTCCATAAACCAGAGGGGGGGGGAAAAAAGAAAGTTTTCTCAGTCCCATCTGTGTAGTAACATTTTATGCCAGATATATTACACGCATTTATCCGGCGGTGAGAAAACGCCGACATAACTTCAAAATCTGCTTATCAGAGGGGGGGAAAAGAGGCATAATGAGCTGCATTTGGGGAGGCAGGGAAAAGGGGAGGCTGGGAGGAAACGCGTGTAAACATCCCTGTCCGGGGGATACTCGTTCCACACGCGCTCCATCTTAATTCAAGGYGTCTCGCCCGGCGATCCGCGAGGGCCCAGGAAAACGTATCCTTGCTCTCCTGGCTTTGTATCCAGAACAAATCCATTTCGCAGAGCTAAATGTTGCTGCTGGCCTGGGAATATTGGTTAAATGGCTATGATGTGATACAGTTAAGTTATTTACTGCTCGCGACTGGGGAGAAAATGGAGGTTTTCACAATGTTACGTTTCTAGAGCTAAAAAAAAGGTGCGTTTATGRAAAGAAATCGTTGGGGTCTCCTTTGACATTCTGTGTTTTTCATAGCGTAAAAACAATGCATTAATATGCTTTTAATGCCATCTAGATGGGTATGAGTGCAAAGTTATTCAAGTGGGAGTGGCTACACAAGCAGATAACTATGCTTAGCCAAACCCATCATTTATTTACACTCATTTTTTTTCCTGAAGTGTCAGAAAAACTTTTGTTGGTGCAGTGTAAAGCAAAATGCTCTGCTGAGCCAATCTTTATCAAGTCAAAAAAATATCTCTTCACTACTTGTTGGGCTCTAAATTTCACCAGAATTTAAGGTAGAAAAGCACCAGAGTTGAAACCCCTCAAGCCAAGAGGTTGCTACACTCCCTGGTATTAATTCACAAGATATAATAGAATCCTGGAATGGTTTGGGTTGGGATGGACCATAAAGCCCATCCAGTGCCACCCCTGCCATGGGCAGGGACACCTTCCACTATCCCAGGGTGCTCCAAGCTCCATCCAACCTGGCCTTGGACACTTCCAGGGATCCAGGAGCAGCCACAGCTTCTCTGGGCAACCTGTGCCAGGGCCTCCCCACCCTCACAGGGAAGAAGTTTCTTCTGAATATCCCATCTATCCCTGCCCTCTGGCAGTGGGAAGCCATTCCCCTTGTCCTGTCCCTCCATCCCTTGGAAATCATCTCTCTACAGCTCTCCTGTAGCTCCTTCAGGCGCTGGAAGGCCACAATGAGGTCACCCCAAAGCTTCTCCAGGCTGAACAATCCCAGCTCTCCCAGCCTTTCCTCCCAGCAGAGCTGCTCCATTCCTCTGCTGATCCTGGAGCCCCCTCTGGACTCTCTCCAGCAGCTCCAGGTCCTCCCTGTGCCAGGCCCAGGGCCGGGGCAGCTCTGCAGGTGGGGTCTCACCTGAGGGGGCAGAGGGGCAGAATCCCAATCCCTTCCCTGCTGGGGTCAGCCCAGGGCTYGGGGGGTTCTGGGTCCCAACACATATTTCTGCCTTTGTAATGAACATTTAGCACCATTTTACCACATCAACATTCAAGTTCAGCAATATTTTCTCGGCCTGATCTACACTTAATGCTTTAGTGACATTATTATGCCGATAGCAGCAGGGATCGATGCAGCAGCATCAACTTAGGCCTTACCACACCTGTTTTTTTCATTTTCTAATGACTCCTCATAAAGTCTGTTTCAATTCACCAGTTCAGAATAGGCTGTGGCAGGTTAAACACTCATCTAACAAAAGGGTTTAATCTGCATGGTGATTATTGTTGTCTCCAGCAACACTGCCACAGTTATGTGGCTTAACCCGGCCAACTGTTCATTGGTTTTATGCAAATGTCAAAAAAAAAAAAAATCAAAAATCACACTTAATCCTACAGCCCTCATGCCACGTTGGAACACAATGATCCTTTTTCATATTTTTTAATAAAAGCTTTAATAATGCTGAATATTTTATCTCCTTTGTTTACTAATTCATGCTTCATCCAGATATTTTAAGCTGCTGAGATGGAAACAGGGATATGTCATCAAAGGCAATGACATTTTCCTCATTTGGGAATTGTATTTTCCTCATTTAGGATTGTATTTCTCCTGCTCCCGACAGCTGCAATGGTCACAGGAGTGTTGCAAGGCCTCAGTGAAACCTCAAAGGCCACTTTGATCTGGATTTTTGGAGGTCCCTGGGTATGAAACTTGGAGTTATTTATTGTGTTTGGCTAAGCAAGCAGAAGTTTATTAAAAGTCTCAGCTGACACCCAGGGCTGCCATAGGACAGGGTCAGAGTCAGAGGGCCTACAAAGGCAGGTGGGCAAGGAGAAATCACATTTTGAGGAAAAAATCAATATGGAACAGCAGCAGGCTTGGGCTGTGATGCTGTTGTGGAGAAAGAGAGCTGAGCAAGCTTTTAATAGAAGTCGCTGGGATTTTTGACAGAGATCTCCTGGGCTGGGTTGCTCCTGTAAAGCCTCACGTGATGGCTTCACAGCAGCTCAGCCAAGCAGGGGGGTAAAGGCAGGGACTGGGAGAACRAAGCAGGTCAAGTGCTCCTGCCTTGGACTCAAAGCAGCCCTTTAATGAGAGACAAGCTCGTTTTCCTCATCTGACACTGCCAGCAGCAGCCTGGCGGTGAGGAAGGGCTTTGAGGGCCAAGGGGAGGGAGAAAGCTGGAGGGTCATTTCCAGTTTCCTCTGTGGGAAGCGCCAAAGGGAGGATTGGATCGAGTAACTGGCTGAGCCGTGGTGGAAAACAGAGCTTTTGATGAGGAATGTTGTCTGTTTGTTCCCTGAAAAAAAGCTGTGCATCCCCCATTGTCCACTGAAAGTCACGGACTGAAAAGTTCAGTTTTATGTCACCAATACTCACAACCGAACCTTTTTTCTTTCCCCCACAATTTGATAAGAATTGCAACATAAAGAGTGACTTGCTGGGGTTTTTTTCCTCAACATGGACCACGAGTAAGCACTGTGAATGATCCATTTCTTGTATTTGAGAGTAATCTACAAGTGAGCTAATCTTGAAGACTTCTCACAGCAGGAATCTGTTTGCAGAATGGACACAAGAAAATCTTTGCCCTCAGCTTCACCAGTTCTCCACGTCTTAGAGCCTGCACTGTCCTACACCTCAGACACCTCATAGTTTCTGGGGTATAGAGGTAAAACAGCACTTTCCCCTACAGCTGTGAATGTAGAGCTGGTCTGGGGTACCCCAGAGCAGTTTAAATCCCTGTCAAACACAGAGAGTTGTGTTTGACCACACCCAATCATATAAATGCACGAGCTTGGCCATGATGCCCAAGAACAAACATCCTAAGGGCAGAGGATTTTGGGAGGAGGAAGGTTGCCTGTGTGAGGGAGACAGCTGAAGGAGCTCAGATTAACTGTGTGGTGACAAGGACATCACTGATAGTTTTGAAAGATGACCTCTGAGTACATATTTTGTGTTGTACCTGTTCCCAGCTTCATGTCTGAGGTTGTATTTCAGAAGAACAGAGCAGCTGAGGCACACTGAAACTATTCCCACAGCCCTGGGAAATGCTAAATACTCTGAAAAAAAATCATTCCATAGACCTTCTACTCTGTCAATTGGAATTAGAGCATACTTTTGACATCAATGTCCAAACCCCGTGCCTCAGTTTCTGAGTCTGCACCCACTGCACCTTTCCTCAACAACACCAAAGTGCTGCCAAGCGGTCAGAAAGGTGATGAAAACCAAACAACTTCACACTTAAGACTTAGATTACAGCCTACCCAGGGTCTGGAGCCACAGATTAGAGGAAGTAGCTGTTAATTTTATGGGCTCTGTCCCTCCCTCTCACGGAGGGAAGCAGAAGCCCAGCATGAAATACAGGGCAGGGACAGGGTGCTGTGAATATACTGCTGACAGTAATGCTGACAGAAACGAGGCCTGCAACTTTGCAGCCTCCCAGGGCTTCTCTGAAGCATTAAATTATTTTAATTTAAGCAATATATAACGCGCCACCAGAAGTTTATCATCCTAACAATGCCGGCGACTTCACATTTTTGTTTCAGCGAGGACGGTGGGTTAAGTCAGGTGTAACTGGTAAATTTGCTTGGGCTTTTTTTTTATGTGGGAGAACGTTGTTAAACCTTAATACTGACTGACTGGAGAGTATTAGCCGCTGACAGCTGAGGTGCAGGGCTGGTGGAATTTGGGTATTTCTAGACTGCAACAGCTCAGGGGTTTATTATAAAACACTGAGAAAAGTTAGGAATGAAGTAGAAGATTGATATGATTTTTTTTTTTTTTTTAACTGAGCACTGTATTAAGAAAAAAAAGAATAAAAAGAAAAAAAACTGAGGTTCTGGGAAGGTATGGCTTTCACTGGATTTATTCCCAAATTTACTGCAAGTTTTAGCCTGCTGATGGTATTTTTGCAGGTTAATTTTTCAGATGTCAAACTCTGCTCAGCCCCAGGTGCTTGGTGGCACTGGGCAGCTCTTGGAGGGTGGGCAGTGGCACAGACCCCCCATGTCCCCCACCCCTTGTCCATGTCACRGAGTGACAGAATCCTTGAACCACAGGTTCTGTGTCACTAGAGGGTGTCACAGCCATGGGAAGCAGCACAAGGTTCTCACAACCGAGGCTCAAAGCAAGCTCAATAAATAGTTTAAATAGTATTTTCTTGCCAAATACACATCGCTCAGACCCACCCACGGTGATTTTTACATGTTCTGGGACTCTCTCCTGAGGCTGCAGTCACATATTGCACCTTTCCCTGCTCTGCCAGGCAGCACGAGGCACTGAAAGCTGCTGTTGATAATCCTATTAAGGGCTTCTCTGTTTATTACCTGTAATTAAATGTTGCCATTTACAGTGCAAAGTATACGAGACAATAAAAGAGTTGGAAAGTGCTTCAATCCTCTCTTAAACCTACAGCCTCTGACAAAAGGGAAAGCGTCTGGGTTTTCCTCCCTTATATATTTCGGCCTCACGAACATAAGACTCTTAAATGGATTTAACAAAGCATAACATAAAACCAGGTGGGAAAGCCCTGAGCTCGTGGCCAGACAGCGACTGAAGATGATTTTCTTTCTTGCCGCCTTCGACTTCACAAGGGACATGGAGACGGATCCCAACACCACGGGCAGACACCACATCTATCAGAAAGTCCTCAATATTCATGAGCCTTTGCTTCCCCCGTTCCAGTTTGTGGGTTGCTTATTAGCTTTGCTGACACAAACACGGCGTTGGGGGGGGGGGGGCTGGGTGGGTTTGGTTGTTTTGTCAAGTGAATAGCCTGGGTGGAAAAACAACACTATAATTAAAACAAAACGGGACATGTATGTGTTGTAAACAAAAGGACTGGTGATCTTCTTCGCACCAATCTTCACGGAGCTGCCATCTGTTCGTTATAACGAGCTTATATTTCTTGAGTGCTTCGCCGTCCTTTTAATTTCTGCTTGAGACTGAGAAAAATGAAGGGAAATTAATTTCTGCACACTCATGGAATTGTTTCCCCATGAAACAGACATTCTTCTAACCCCGTTCTGCCTGTCACAGCCACTCTGAGGGTCATAAAGTCACAGAAAGTTTGGGYGGAAAGGGACTTTAAAACCCATCCAGTCCCACCCCTGCCAYGGGCAGGGACACCTTCCACTATCCCAGGTTGCTCCAAGCTCTGTTCAACCTTGCTTTGGACACTTCCAGGGATGGGGCAGCCACAGCTTCTCTGGGCACCTCTGCCAGGGCCTCACCACCCTCACAGGGAACAAYTTCCTCCCAATATCCCATCTAAACCCACTGTCTTTCAATAGACTTGTTCCGTTTAATTAGGAACAGTTACTGCCAAAGGTACCTTTAAAGTGATCTTCAAGGAATTCTCCTTTTAATTMTGCTGTTATTAGTAAATTCCTGATTTGCAGCCAAGCCTGCTGTGCTCTGCTGGTACTGATGTGTGTCAGTGGCAGAGTGGGGAAGATGATGAGGAATGTCTTGGTCTCTGCTTTGCTGAAGGGCACGTCCTGTTTTCCCAGGAAAGCCCTGACTTCAAACCACYTGTAGAGCTGAAAACCTTGGAGTGAAATGAAGGTGTAATTTGTGCTCCTGGCGTAGCTCCTGCTCGAACCTCACCAAAGGAGTGATGCCTGTGAAGAAAGAACACACGAAAGTCGTACAGCAAATGCATCAACAGCAAAAATCACTCTGCAAGTGCTGTTTGTCTCATCACACTGAATTTAATTACAGTTGAGGATTTAATTAGAATTTTTCTGTTATTCTGCTCTCTGTTTTTTCCACCTTTTTTTTTATTTTTTTTCTCCATTTGACTGATCGTTTTGTTGTTGCGCTGATGTTCTCTTTATACTCTGCACCTCAAACAGCTCCGTGCCCTGGGGATGACAAATACTTTTAGGCTTGATTACTTGTAATGATGGATGTCTCCAGCACAGGCAGAGGAGCTGGGAGGATGATCCCTCCCTGTGCCCGTTCTCCTCCTGTTCCAGGCAGGTTTCTTGGAGGCAGCTGCCTGGCACCCTCACCTGCCTGCTCCCTGAGCACTGAGTTGTTATTAATTAATGACTTGTTTTCTGATTGTGACTTACACCATATATTTTGCACACCACAGAGCTCTGGCAGGAGAGGAATAACTCTCATTTCAGGAGGGACCCGAGTGCCATCTGTTTTTCCCGGCTGTGGCGTTTCTTGGGAGGTTACAAAGGTGGAGGACCAACTATTTTCTCCTCCACTTTTCTCTAAATCATTGTCAAAGGAAAAATGATAAGTTTTGAAACACTCTGCCGCCTCCTTTCCCTCTTAGGTTCCACACACAGAGGTTACACCTACTTTTCCACAACGCGGTCTCATACATTTTTTTTCTGTTGTCTGACAAAATCCATATGTTCCCGGCTCAGACCATCTGTCACTCTCAATCCTTCTGCACCAAAGTTTTCCAAGCATTTCTCCCATGATTGATTTCTTTCTATAATTGCACAGAGGGGCATTTGACAGAAGGAGTTTTCATCCCTCACCACCCCAGAGCAATCTCCAGGCACAGGTCTCCTCCGTGACCAAAGACTCCACGAATAAAGAGGTTCCAGCTCCCAAGCAGAGCGGAGTTGGGTTTTGCTAAGTTGGCTCTTTTTTGAACTCCAAGAAAGCAAAGTATCCCTGGAACAAACAGTTGTTTGCTCTTCCAAGATTGGTATTTCCCTACCAAAGCCACTTCCCAGAGGATTCAGCAACTCCAGTTATCACTACAACCCATTTTCACAGGGTTTGCAAGGACCACATTCCGGTGGATTAACTCCCAAATTCTGTAAATGCTGGAGACCTTTACCACAGAGCTGTGGGATGCAGATTGTCACAAGCCCTGACTACCAAGCGACAGCTCAGGTGCTGCTTCTTACAAGCATGCATTTCTTTATAAATTATTTTCTCATTGTTGGCTGTAGAARTGGAAGATCAGAGTGTGCTTCAAGCGGGAATTAAATCATACAGGTTTATTTTGTTTTCTACTCTGCACTATGGCTCTTTGCAAATAACTTTTCCATGTTCCCTGTGTTTTTCAGTTCTCCTTTAAAGTGGTCACTCATGGAATTGAGAAGAACAATTTTTTTTTTAATTTTCCATGTAATATTTTTACCACAACAATTTCTCTGCAATTTCCATTTAGTCAAAAATCTGATCTAAGATMAAAATCTACTTTGGAAGGAAAACATTTTAAAAGCTCTTCAGTCACAGTTTTATCCTAAGAAATACTCCTATAAACAGCCAAGGGTGTCCCTTCCCTTCTAGAGGCTCCTAGCAAAGGTAAACCCTGCCAGAAATGCTACAAAAATATCCTGGAACTGGTTTGGGGAGTGATTCTAAATACTAGGACAGAACAGAATTCTGCTGCCAGTCTCAACAGATCACCACAGAGCCCGAGCCCCAGGACAAGCTCCTTTTTCTATCGGGAGCRTTTTCAAAAGAGGAAATTGAACTCATATCACGATCCCAATCCAAACTTTTCCTGAGTCGGGATTTAATGTCTGCCCACTACAGAGTGGTAGGGTGGGAAGCCAAGCACTGGGAATTGGTCTGAGCTGGCTGAGCTGGGAGCCATGGGTATGGACAGAGTGGTGTTTCCCTGCAATCCCGCCTCTCGTTTCCATAGGCACCGATTTGGCACACGCAGGTAAYGGAGAGCTTGATTGCAGCTCTCCAGAGCCTGCACGGAGTGTTCTGCTCTGATTTTGTGCACCCTCTGAGTAAAAAGGTGTTTTAGTGTCAGGAACTTCGGAAAGGCCTGGGCTGGGTGCTGTGCTCAGCACTTCTGACAGCTCCTGCTCACAGCTCCTCAAAGGAACAAACAGTGCCCGAGAGAAGGAATTCCTGACAGTCGCTGCAAAGGGGCAGTCTGGGGCTTTTTACTGTCAAAATAGAAACTAGCCCATAAATAAATAAATAAATAAATAAATAGATCAATCTCTTATGCATTCTGCTTCACATTATTCACCACCCAAAGTCACATCAACAGATAAGACGTTTTAAGGAAGTCCAATTCTGTAGCACCGTATTTGGTTTTCGGAGCTGTCTCTTTCTCGGTGTGTCTAAAACTAGAATTCCCATTCAGGGTGTCTCTGGGAAGCTTCACTATTCACCACTGCTGAACACACAGTGTAGGGAAGGTAAGAACAACACTTTGTTCCTTGTTTCTCTTTTTAGGACATTTAATTCTTTGGGTTTCACCTTCCAGCTCTGATTTGTGGCAATGAAGAGTCTGTAATAGGAACACAGCGGAAGCTTTCCCAGCCAAAAATGAAACAACACGTGACTAATTAAGAAGCACTAAAGACGATGTTAGCAACCTGTCAAAATTTACAGTCCATTAGTTTCAGTTATACAGTAGAACTACGTATTTCCACGCTAATAATAAATGAAATCCTCATAATTAACATTATTTCAGTACAGGGGAACTTATAATATATCACACATGATTCTGTGTCTGATCAGTCCTGTGTGACATCAACAGTCCAGTGGATAATTTATGATCTCCCCTATCAAAAGCAAAGCAGGGAGTTGTTGAAAGTAAACTCACGACCTGAATTTGAAACAATCTGAATTATTTATTTGGAATAATGAAAGCAGGAATGTGGGGGTTGATTGGTTCTGTACTATCAGGTGAATTTTCTTTAGTTTGTTCCCATGATCTCAAACTAAAACTGGTTGGATGTCTCTGAACCTGTTTTACTCCTCTTACTCCTAAATTACTCCAGTTTGATTCCTGTTGATTTTAATGCAGGAGGAAGGATTTGCCATTTCCTTAATTTTTAAGGATGTTTTTGTACTGCCATCACCCACAAAATACCCAAATCCTTTGGTATTTTTCAGATCTGCTTCACTGTGAGAGCTGTGCTGTCCCTTGCCCTCAGTCCACACTCTCAGCTCCCTCCTCTGACCCTCCAACACCAATTTCTGGTGTGGACAGAGCCTCTCTAAGTTTCCAGCTCTGGTTCATTTTCTCATATGTTCATCACCATTAAAATGAGGGGAAAAAAGGAGTTACAAATATCACCTCCACTTTAGAGGGGCCCTTTAGCCTCGCAGCTCTTGTTAGAGTTAATAGGATTTTAGTTCCTCTGCTGGAGGGTCAAATAACAGCGTTTACCCAGGCATTTAAACACATTAATTAGCAAAGACAGAGTAATTTCTTTCGGAAAGGTAAAGCTGGAGCTTTTCCATCACCATTTGCCACATCTCCATATCTGCAGGTGTCCCACAGCAGCGTGGAGGGAAGGTGGGAGGGGGAAAATTAAGGGTAAATTGCTGGGGACCCACACTATTGGCTCCCCTAAAACAGCAAACTGCACCCGTCCTTTGCAAAGAGTAAAGCAGCTTTTAAGCTTAAAAGTTTACAAAGTGCATCCATCAAAGGTGTCCGTGGAAAGCAGCGCCGGAGTTTCTCTCGCATTTGTATTCTCTTATCAGGAGCAGGGCCCGAGAGATGACATTGATTTTGTTGTAGACAAAATAAGGTGTTTTGGCTTGTTAGTAAACAGCATATTCTGCTGTTTTGTTTCAGTGTGCCGTGACACCCATCAGCCAGACACACAGATAGAGGCAATGCTTCCCCTTAACGCTTGTCCACGAGATGGGATTGATATCCTTGCTGTTCCACGGGAAGGAGACAAAGAGAAGCCTGTTTGTGTTTAAGACACCACACACGACTCGCCAGAGGCTCCAGGAAGGTGACCTGCCCTCGGTCCGTGAGGCACAAAGGGCTGGCATTGATTTTTGTGCTTTGCCAGTCGGTGATAAAGTGATTTTGGAGGGGAGAATCACCGTGGTGGGAGGCTGAAAGGCAAAGGGCAGCTCTGTCGTTTCAGGCTTTCCCGTTCCCGCTGCAATTCGGCAATTACAGAACCGCGGGATCGTTTGGGTTGGAAAAGCCCTCCGAGGTCACAGAGTCCAGCTGTTACCCCGGCACTGCCAAGCCCAAGTTACACAAGTTATCACCAAATCTCAGAAGGGCAATGGACACATCGTGTCCCTGGTGGCTTTGGTGTTGTTCAGAGTTAAGATAATGAAAATAAATAAATAAAAATGAATGCTGCAGTGCCACCCCTGTCATTTAATGGCACAGCCACTGGGTAATCAGTTCATGCCTCGCATGGTTAAACAGTGTTTGGGGACAAAGATCTTGATAAAGCTGGAAAAAGGAGACTAAGCTGAAGCACAAAGAGATTTTTGTGATTTTAAACAAATACAAATTACCAGAGATTCACATTTTAAGTACATTGCTCAAACCAGAAGAAAATCGGGTTTTTGTGAGACAAACAGAGTTTTCTAACACTTGAAACAGAAGGAAAAGCTCAGTTGCAGTGTTGAGAAGTGCTCCAGTGCTTGAGTGTGACAGAGACACTTGGACAGGGTCAAATTCAAACCAGTTCCAGATAATGGTGCTGCTGGAAGAGGCATCATCTTCCCCATCATTCCCATACACTCATTTCTYCTCTTAGACCCCCCTTCTTCCAGGGTGAATCCCATAATTGACTACCTCAAGGAACAACCCCAGTTCAAGGTTAATTGGAAATATTTACTGCTGTTTTAATTAAYGTCCCTACCAGCTTTGGGAAGTATCTCTAGGAATCCATATGCAACAAAATAATGAGTTGGGAGCACCTTTAAAACCCTCTTAAACTTCCCAAAAAGACCTAACAATAAAATTGTCTCAAAAGCCAGAACAAAAAGAAGACCTCATCTTTTAAGACTGAATAAGAAGCTGCAACAAAGTGAAGCACATCTGGAGGCTGCTAATGGGAACTGAGAGACACCTTACAGACCTGGAATGAAAATATGGGCCCCAATCTGAGCCCCCCACATCTCTCAACAACAGCCGGGTGGGGAGGGCACAGGACAGCAGGATTGGAGCAGTGAGCAGGGAATTCTGTGGATTGCAGCTGCTGATCACCTCATTCTCATGCGACTTCTCCATTAGGAAGGGTGGAGAGAGGATTTGATTTTTCYCTCTTAAGAAATAAAATGGAAAACTGCCCTCTCAGTTCTTTAAAGTCATCCTCTTATTCAACTACATTTTTACAGTCTTTTTATGCTTGGGAGTAACAATTACTGCTACACTAYGTGTTTAAAGCAACACTTAAACTTCAGACGGACATCGTCATCAAGATTCAGTGGATGGTCTTCTGAACCTCCAGTAAAAGTATTTGCTATTAAATCAAATTGTGCTGTTGATGCCTTTGAACTGATATTCCAGTGTGTTCACCACATGCAGAGTCACTCAGGGCACATCAGAAGAAATGCTGGAAACTGCCCAAAGATTACATCCGATTTTCCTGTTGTTTTTATCCGCTAATAATTCTGCACATTCCTCCTGTCTGTTGCAGGCTGTAGGGGTTTAAACACCTTTCAGAGGGTTTTATGGTGTTCTAGAAAGGCAGCAGTTACATCTTTAAGATCTTTTAATTCCCCTTCCTATAACTGGTACTCCGCAAATAAAAGGAATTGCACTTTAGTATAAAATCCCTGGATATACCTGGGATGCTGTTCCTGCCTTCCTTCCAGGCATTGCTACTCAGATTTCCCTCTGCTCCCATCAAGCTTCCGACCAAACTCTGCTCAGACCATCCAGCAGATATTAAATGAGATCATTCAGCTTTACAGCTCAGACCTAATTAGACTTTTGGCTACTCAGAACATCCACGTCGTGTTCTCTTCCTCTCTCAGAACTCCACAGAGGCTGAAGACCTACAAGACTCCAAAGCTTTATTCACTTCCATAAAAATTGCGTGGAGAAACTGTACACTTGGTGGTTTTGCTCACTGTTGTCCTAAAGAAGAAGGTCACTCCTTATGAAGGAGATAGATCAGAAATTGTTGTTAAAGACACCCTGAAATGTCCTCTCAGAGGAAGGAGGTACAAGGACAAGAGGAATTTTGCCCTAAGATGACATTTTGGGAACATGGAGAATGATGGAATATAGGAAAAGCTTAAAAAAATAATAAAAATCAATTTATATGCAGAGAGTCTGTGCTTCAAGTAACATCCCAGTGATAATCATTACATAATGGTTCAACCAGACCAGCAAAGCATCCCCAAGGTTTGAAACTGCAAACTCAGGAGAAAAAAGATTTTAACCTCAAAGCGCTCACATTTCTCCCTTTCCAAGTCAGCAGGAAGAACAAGAACTAATTTATGTTTACAATCACTCCGTTTGATTAAAAAGTCATACTTCAACAGCTCTGAAGATGCTTTTTCTGAACATCCTCCTTTCCATTCAATTAATTCCAAATGATATTTGCCCAGAAAATGTAGAGCATGTTTAACGGCGATGGAGATAATGCTAAAGCAAGCAATCCCTGCTCCGAGCCCGGGCTCCCTCCTGTCAGCATCCTTGCAAGAACATTACACCTGGATTCCCTCGTTAATATTGTTCCCCATTAGCCTAATGCAGGGCTGAGGGATGAGGGAGGCAGCAGAGCCCAGCACACAAACAGCGTTTTACATATGGCACGTTTCCAGCCACCTCCTCTTTTCCTGGCCGTAAAACCCGTGGGTTTTGGGTCTGCAGCTGAGGTTTTGCCACGTTCTTAAATGCTGAGCATCCCTCTGAGCGAGTCTGAGTCTTTAGGGATAGGGACAGGGCTGGGATTTAGGATGCTGGTTCTATTTTTAGGTGCTCCGGTGACTTTTTTCCGTGGGTAAATCACGTTAAATTGGACGTGACTGACACAAATTGAGGTGTTACAGGTAATGCTGAGAGAACAGGTAGGGATTTCTTTTTGCATCTGCTGCCAAAGTAGAGCAAATTAAGTTTTATTATCTAAAAAATTGGAAGAAAATGATGAAGTTCTATATGAAGTTACTGAGAGCTGGGAAATCACAGCAAAGACAAGAGTCAGCATTTGACTGTGTCAGATGGTTTATACACTAAAAATATTCATTCTACATCTCTGTCTCTCTGACACAGTGTCAGAAATTAATGGGGCTGGCAGGGGCCTCCACAGGTGATTTTGGCCCATTTTTCCATGTTTTCCCTGGGATATTCATTTGATCATGAGCCAAAATCTTAGGATGGTTCTCATCTCTTGGGAATCACTCGGGCTGGGCAGCAGCTTCCCAGCTCAGCCTCCCCTGCTGGGGAGTTCCCAGGGACACCCCTGGAGGAGGGAAAAGCTGAGAAAACACTTCAGGAGAGGGACASAGGGAGGAAAAGGGTGCCTGAAGCTGCTCGGAATGCTTCTCCCA
This sequence comes from Amblyornis subalaris, assembly GCA_018881555.1. Taxonomy (NCBI): domain Eukaryota; kingdom Metazoa; phylum Chordata; class Aves; order Passeriformes; family Ptilonorhynchidae; genus Amblyornis; species Amblyornis subalaris. Next base: position 2,584,400 of record JACAXG010000008.1, on the reverse strand, counting down.
CCTCTCAGCAAGGCAGGAGCCAAGCAGCCAGCTCAGGGTTTGGAGTGGCTCTTAATCCCTCTTCATTCCAGTGCTTTCCCCACTCTTCCCCGGAGAAAAGGATTCCTTGACACATTGATCGCCTCGCCAGCATTCCCAGAGTTCAGCTAAAAATAGAGGACTGTAAAAAACACCCGTGGTTTTCATCGGAATATTTGGAGCCTTTTTTTTTTCCTGGGCAGGGGCTTTTACTGCCCACATGTGCAGCTTCCAAGCGCCCTGCAAGGCTGGGGRRRAAAAAAAAAAATCACACAAATAATTAAGCAGCGCAACAGAGCAGAGAACGCCACACCTGCAAAGTTTGCAAGCCATGAAAATTTATGGTTCCATGCTGGAATATGGGTTCGGTTTCATGTGTGAAATGCAGCAGTGCAATGGAAACAACTGTAAATTTTCATGGCTAGCAGACTGTGCAGGTGTGGGGTTTCATGCTCAGCCGCCCCGTTTAATTATTTCTAGGTTTGTGGAGATCCCAGCAGAAGATTGTGAAACCAACTGTCTCTGAAAATCAGCTTTTGTCTTTAAAATTGCAGATATGGGTAGCCGGAGTTGCCCTGTTACAGGTAGGATTGGGCTTTAGGCGTGCGAATGAGAAATTAAAATTAAAAGAAATTGCTTTGAGATTTTGGTACAAATAGAAAGTATGAATTCRTGGGATTGAGAAAAAGCGAAAAGGACACTCAAATTTGATGTTCAGCCCGTTTGATGTGATTACAGAACATAAATCACTCCATCTACCTGCTTCATCTTGTTAAGCACTGCTCCCTCTTTAGTGGTGGTGAAATCTCTCCTTTTGATCCAGATCGTGGGGATTTAGCTGTGGATAAACCTCAAACACCAAACCAACATGCCCTAAAACGGGGCATATGTGAAAAAAGTGATTGATTCAACGGCCATCAGAATCAATAGAAGCCTTTCCATTGCTTTGACTCCTTTTTGGACCAGATCTCCCTACTTTCGGGAGCAGAAGCRTTTTTCCTCCCGCGGTGAGAACGTCGATCAGAGCAATTTTTCATCTCCGTGTTCCAGCAGTGACTGGTCTGGAGCCTGAACTTTGTACCTGCTCCRAGAGCAGAGCAAGCTGTGCCAACACCTCCGGTTTACAAATCACTGTCAGGCTGTCAGACCAATCAGGGATCCAAAGCACCTCAGACCTTTTAAACGCTGCCAGTGTTCTGTCATGAAATATATTTAAATACCAGGAAGCTTTCAGACTCAATGTCGTTTCTTACAGTGAAGTGCCACGAGGAATTGTTAATTAGTGTATTCTATTATTTTCCATTTGCTGAAACTATAAACCCACCACCTTTTAAACCAAATTCTGTGTTCAGGTTCCAGGTAGACAGGGACACTTTTACCGCGGCGTTTACAGACCTTCAGATAACACTTGGCAACRGGGTTGTTCCTTGTGGGTTAAAAGGTTCACAAGCATTCCCAAGTGAATCTTTAAATTAGAGATTAAATTTTGTGGGATGTTACRAAAAAAATATCTGATGTATGTTTGAGGGTAGATAGAGTTGAGAGGAAATCCATAAACTTTGGGATCGGGGATCCTGGTAAAACAACTTTTGAACTGGTGTAACCAGAGATTACCTAAAGCTCTCCAAGGGATTCAGAGACTTCTAAAAGTGGCCAAAACCACCTATTAATGAGCAAAATTCCTCATCCTCCTTCCTCCCTGGAGGGACTGAAAACTGTGGCACTTGGGGACATGGTTTAATGGTGGTCTGGGGAATGCTCGGGGAARAGTTAGACCCAGTCTTAGGGGGCTTKKCCAACCTAAMCAATTCCATGGTTGCCTCTGCCACTGCCAGAGCCTCAGGAGTATCTCTACCTCAATCCTACTCCAACATTTCCTCAGGTGAAATCCCTCCAAACCAGCAGAGGATTYGGGCAGAGCTTTCAAGCAAATATTCCAGGCCCTCCTGGAATGGCAGCTCCAGAGAAGACTCCAAAGCCTCTGCATGTTCTCCAAAGCTCACACAGAAACAAAACCACCAGAAAGAGGTTTCCAACCAAAAAAGGACTGAAAAATATTATGGAATCTTGACAGGGAAGGGACCCACATTTAGGAGGAATTGTTGTTGTGCCCTCCAAGTGAGCAAAGGACACTGTTGAACCCCTGATGCTGAGATGYTCATGTCTTATTTTATCAATGTGTGGTTTCCAGAACACCAACTTTTATAAAAACAGAATTAATGCTGAATATCTACACCAGCAGATATGGTCAGCTTCTAGAACATACTATGTGGACAGTGAATGTTTGGATAATCTAAGCAAATCTTATTTTAATACAAATATCTTGTATTAAAAACTGGATGTTCTGACTTGAATTTTACTTTGAGTTACTCTGCTCTTACCACCTTCAACATTTGAACAGGTATTTGTCTGAAAAACAAATAGAAAACAGTGACAACTAGAAAATAACAACTAGAAAATAAAACAAATTGCCATAGTAAAGTCAAGGTGARTATTTCCCTCTTCCAGCTGCCCACTGTACCCCCCTTGTCTGAAATACTGCACAGTGTTATTTCATATATTTGCTGCCACTTCCAGCTCCAAGGGTAATTCCTTTTCAGGATTTTGATGATATAATGTGATCCCTGTGATGTAGAGAGTGATAAATTCAACCCCCTGTAGCAAAGCCCTTCAGTCAGTGTTTCACTTTCCCACGTGGAAGTTGTTTCTCCGGGATGTTGGGCTGGAGTTTGGAGTTGTTTATAACCCTTGGACACATAATTGGATAGAGCTGCTTGGGAGCCTTGCAAACCTGGAGATAAATAACAGGTGCAAGACTCCAGGGATGAAATATTGGCACAGCTGGAGTTACCTGGAATCTTGGATCAAAATTCCACCCTGAATCTTTAGGCAGCTTTTGAAGTTATCCCAAATAAGGGCAGTACCTGATATTACAAAAAGATATTAAAGAAGTCACAAAATAATTATCCACATCAATGATATCTCTTTCCCTGGAAATTTCTCTACCAATACTGCAACAATAAGTCTTGGATATGTAGGAAAAGTGGCCACTTCCCACAGTTCCATTTTCCTGTAATTGTCAGGATTCCGATCTGTCAGTGCTTCCACTACTCTGTCCTGAGAAATAAATCAAATATCATTGTTACAACTCTTTTATTCAGTGCTAGGACTGCAAAGAAAGACTAAATTTCCTTGTTTCAAGACTTCTGCTACTTCCCTGAAGAAGAATTCCACATGGCCATGCTAAAGGAAGGGAATTATTCTGTATTAGCGTAAGCATGGGCATTTTTTAAAATCCATCAAAACACTCAGCTCTCCACAAACTGTGTGAGATAAAATAAGGCATCCTATTTATTTTTATTTCTTGAATCACTGGCTGGAAGTTTTCTCTCAGTTAAAGCATCCATTACCTCCTCCCCGCCTGTCCCTCCTGCTGAGCTGTGTTGCTTCGCTCTTACCGTGGGTTTTCTCCGGCATAAAAATAATGGCATTATTTACAAAAAAAGTAAAGGTGTTTTTTTTGGAGAATGCAAGATTTGTAAAGCAGATTTTGCCTCCACCATCAAAGTAGCAGCAGGAAGAGCTCACCTGAGCTAGACACAATCATGTTTTCTGCTTGACAGAAACATTGCTTGAAAATATGTTTGGGGTTTTTTGCTTTTGTTGTTGTTGCTGTTTGTTTGTTTCTTTTGAGTTCTTTTGCCAAGGATTAGTGGGAGTACTTTTATTTAAATAGGAAAATCAATCAGGGGCAGCTCCTACTTTCTGGAAATATTTCTCTCTCCAAGTTTGCACCTCTCAGCTGTATTGCAACAAAAGAGTTTGGCACAACAATTTGAAAAAAAAGCAGTAATAAACACTCAAGGCAGTAATTAGAGAAGCAATTCTGCCCAATGTCTTTGCATTAGGTTATTACCCCTTTGTTGCTCAGCTTTATCCCATCCCTTCCTCAAAAACAGGCTTCTCCTCTTCCTTTTGGGCAGACCTTCAGAAATGCCAAGCTGCTTCATTTTAATAAATGCTTAATAAATAAATAGCCCATCAGAGCTTTTCCAGCATCTCAGGGTGTGTGACAAAGAAAGGCAGGAGAACTCCTGAACGCAGCTGCCAAGAGCTAAAYTGGATTTTGTAATGGTTAGATTATTCACTTAGCTCCAAAAATATCTATTTCTGAACAGCTTGTCAGGATCCCAAAAGGGTTTCTCGAGAAAAGTTCTACTACTGCAYCAAGAGGGTTTTTTCCCTCCTTTAATAAATTAACTATTTGCCATGAAAAATATCAAAATAAGACATGTTTTAGCAAAAAGCCAGTGACTGATTTTATCAGCTGTGCCTAAAGCAGGGAGCTGATCTCTGGGATTTTATTGGTGGGGATACCAGGGAATAATGTTTTAATATGATGTGATCAGCTCCAGCCTTCCTGAGTTATTCCACTATCAAACACATCCCAAGACCCTGGAGAGTCTAATTATAAATTAATCCCTTTTCCATCAGAGTTCCTCCATGGAAATTGCCTTTCTGCAGGCACAGAGTTCCCAGCCTGAGGGTGACACTTGGTGCTGGTGGRGTTGGATGGAGCCTCCCTCTCTCTTCCCAAAGGGATGAGGCACAAGGAACATCCCTGAGGTTCAGGCCCTTTGCCACCTCCTCCAGCCCAGTGTTTTGGGCTGCTGGAATGAGTCTTTCCTTGGATACCCTTCCAAATGGGTGGATGAAACACTGATTAAAATACTCCAACATTCTCTCATATTAAAATATTTCATATTATGAGAGAATCTCACAGTTGTCTGTAGTTCTGGGTGTAGTAAAATTTGTACCATCTCAATTAATTCCACTCAAAACCCTTAATTAGTCGAAAACTCAAAAAATGGCAAGCTAAAACCGGGTGTGATGAATCGTCCCCGAAAACCTTTCAACTTCTACGAGGTTTTGGCAAACGCATCTTTGATTTAGGATTCCGGCAGCGGCGCCAGAGCTGGGCAGAAGGTGCAAATTCCCTTTTAGCGAGATTAAAACGAGAGGTTATTTACTTTAGATTAATGGTGCGAGTCATTGTCCTTCTCAGCCACTCGGCTTTGACTCCGCCGAGGTCACCGAGGAGCTGCAGAGCAGCGGCCCCGGCCCCCTGTTTGTGCAATAATTAATCCCACGAGTCACAGGGCAGCAGAACAGGCTTACACAATGATGTTTTTCATTTGCCAAAATATTTTTTAAGCGGGATTTATTCAGCCGGCACCTAAATATAAATATACCTGAAAATTAAGCCAGCGAGAGCAGAGGAGGTTTTGCCCAGGTTTGGGGCCGGGTGCCATCTCAAAGGAGCTGGGCAGCGGCGTTTGGGTTCTCACAGAGGCCAGGAGAGCTCTGCCCTTCTCCTTCCAGGGTGGAAAAAGCAAGGAATCTGCCGCAGGTGACCCTTTCAGAGCYGTTCACTCTGAGAACTGATGGCGACCATCGAGCTGCTGCCTTGCATTGAGTCTCTCCTAAGAGCTGAATGAAGGACTTTGCTGTCCTACCCATGGAATTTGGGGAAAAAGGATGATATAGAACATAATGGCAGGCTTGTCCCTGCTTCAGCCCCTCTCCAGAAGGGCTTTTAGTGCCAACACCGAGGATTTCCATCTATTAAACCTTTCGAAGCATCCCCCTGCAAACAATCTCTGCGCACACCACGAGAATCACCAAAGTCACAAACTTTAAATAATCAGAACAATACATCGAGAGCAACTTTAAAAAAATAAAGAGAATAAAAATACAAACATGACACACGGTGCTATCTAGTCTCATCTTTTCTAATTAAACCCCTTAATTATCAAAACTATTGAACTGCTCTACAGAATACACTCAAACCCCGATTTACAGTTCCTTTCCCCCAGCGTTCAACTCTGTTGTAATGCAGATTTTGGGTGGCTGTAAAGCACCTTCCATCCTCGAAAGACTCGCACTTCATCAGCCCCTTAAACATCGCAGGGGAAACGCAGCCTGAGCCCAACGAGCAGAAAAACAACAATTCACAGCCCGGTCCTACAACAGATGTACACAGGAATAAACCCAGAGGGATCCGCACGAGTGGAACCCAAGCTCCTCCAGATGATTTGAGAGCCTCACAGTGTCCTTAAGTGTATTTTAATACGAAATWCTTGTGAAACAAGACGCTGATTGTTTTTAACTGATTATTTTTAACCTCTGCAGCGGAATAGATGAGAGGGGGCAGATGCAATATTGATTTAATCAGATACAAGAATAAAAGCGGCTCCTATCCTGCTCCGTTAGGATTCTATACCGCAATAGTCGGCTGCAGTTCGCCATCTCGGGATAAAAACACATCTCGCACAAACAAAGGTCGCATCCATCCAACCKGGCAAAGTAATTGCAGCCTGTGGAATGCCGAATGTTCCCCAGGGATGCTTCACTTAAGGAAAAAGTGGAATTAGCTGGGAAATCCCAGCAAGAGAGAGCACGGGGTGGCCCTTGGGGTGATGCCTTTGGGCAGGACGGGTCCAGGAGGGGAAAAGAGGCAGCACCAGCTGGAAACTTTCCTTTAAACCARATTAAAAGTGCAGACCCCAAAGGGATTGGATGCATTTTGGGGCGTGTATTACCTTTTCCCACAGCCGGTTACTCAGGAATTCCCAGGCTGGTTTTTCTTGGATCATTTTTCTTTAAACAAAGTTGTCCAGCATCCACTGCCTGACTCCAGCACCGCGACTTTTCGAGGAAAGGGAAAAAAAAAAAAAAACCTGGAATATTTAAACTCATCCCCGCGGGAAAGGAAGAGGAAGAGGAGCGCACCCACCACCGCATCTCCGGGCCGGGCATCCCCGGGGGGAATAAAGGGATGAGGGAGAGGGAAAAAAAAAAACCTCTTAAAGTTCCCAGGGCAGCTTTAGGCCAATCCTCTCACTTAATTATGGCAGTATCAACCTAATGGTGTTAATTAATGCTTGCCCCATTTTAATCGATGTCTGAAACAAAGCCGATAATGGAGGSAAAAGTTTTCCTTAGCAGGATTTTATTATTACTGATCATTGAAAACGGGGATGGATTAGGGAACAAAGTGGTTGTTTAGCAGTCGATGGGCCCTGCCTAAGGACATCCAGGACTCCTATAACCGACCCTTAAATTGATAATTTCTTTTTTGTTTTTCCACCGGCATGTGAGCAATTAATCAGAATTAAAGCTCTTTTTTTTGTGATTACCAACAAAGTTACCCTCAGACTGAGGGAATTCAGCCTCGTCCTCCCCACCTCCGACCTCTCCCCACCCCGAGTGAAGGAGCAGCAGAGCGGATGGGCGATCCCTCATTAAAGCTCACCGAGGATGCTTGGCAGGCGCTGTTTGTTAAACAAACACCTCTGGAGTGCTGCCCTTCAGGGAACGAGCTGCGGCGTCGAACGCGAGCGGTTCAGCCTCTAATCCCTGCAAGGGCTGTGGTGGGGTGGGGGATACAAACACAAACCTCTCGAGCTGRCACCAGAGAGAGATTTATCCATAATCTCTGCAGGAGTGGTTGCCCAGAGCGAAATACTGAGTTGTTGGTGTTGTGGAGTGGAGATATTTGCTATCGTGTGTTATTATAATCGATATAAATTCTATTAACAGATGTGCTTCTTAATGCTCTGCACCCCTCAGAAATTGTTCAGCCGCTGAGATTCAGGTCTGACCCCCCCCAAGCTCTTTATTTTTTATAGAATCACAGCATGGTTTGGGTTGGAAGGGACCTTAAAGCTCATCTTGTTCCATCTCCCTGTCCTATCCCACCTTCCACTAGCCCAGGTTGCTCCAAGTCTTGTCCAACCTGGCCTTGGACACTTCCAGGGATCCAGGGGCAGCCACAGCTTCTCTGGGCAACCTGTGCCAGGGCCTCCCCACCCTCTGGGTAAAGATTTTCTTCCTAATATCTGATCTAAACCTGCCCTCTGCCACTCTAAAGCCACTGCCCCTGTCCTTTCACTATCTGCCCACATAAAAAATCCTTCTCCCTTCTTTTTACTTCCTTTTACTTTACTGATTACTTCCTAATTGCTTCTGTTGCTTAAATACAAAGTATTTTAATTGTTTGGGGAGGGAGGTTGGCTTTTTTTTTTTTTGCTTTATTTAGTAATAATAGATGCTAAGTGTCCTTCCATCTGCAAACAGATCCTGATCTTAATCCGGAACAGGAGGATAATAAACAAGGCGAAACTTTGGCTGCTTTGTCCCCACAGAGTCTCCCGTGGCCAGATTGCCATCTCCCAAATCCAAGTGGCTCCCCTGACGGGGCCTTCACCTCTCCAAGGCCACCCTGCAGGAACACACCTCGCCTGGAGGGGACAAATCCTGCCTGAGTGGGGATTTTATCCCTCCAGAGCACRAGCTTCTCTTTATCTCTGTTTGTGCAGCATCCAGCAGGCAGGGACACATTCCTGGGCAGGACCTTGAAATGCAGCAGCGATATTCCAGCTGGAGGATGGGGTGGGAGGAAGGAGAGCACACACAAACGGTGATTTTTGAGTTTTAAGTGAAGGRATATGTGGAAAGAACATTTGATGTAAAGGAAAAGTGCAATTGTGGGGCACAGAAATGCCTTGTATAAATAAAAATCATGAATTTTAATAGCAAAAACTATGACTATAAAAAACTATAACTGTTAAAGTATAAAACTATAAAAACTGTAAGCTCTGGCTATATAAAAAACTCCTTTCTGTAGCACCAACAACATCAGGACTCATCCTCCAAATGATGTTTTTGACAAAGGAAGGTTTAGTGATGCAGCCAGCAAATTGCTAAATAACCCTGACCTTGCTGCCACCAGCACCTTTGGAAAGGAAGAGCCTGGATTTCCCTTTCCAAGGCTCCCTGCTCTTCACGTGGTGCTACATTGTGTGATCAGGGTCAGATGATATCCCAAAGTGCTTCGTTTAGCAGTCAGCTCATGGCATATTAATTAAGACTTCTGGCCAGTTTGTCTCCTTTTCAGAGCCTGAATTGTGAGACAGGTGACAGTGACAGCTCCTGACCCTCTCCACGGAACATCTTGGTGTGGTCAAAATGCAGTGACAGCTCTGGGRGTGCTGAGGGCTTTTATGGGCAGCTCAGAGGCCATTGGGAGCAGCAGCTTCCAGCTTGGAATTCCAGGAGTGGGCAGCCCACGGCCCATCGCAGGGAAATCACATCTTGGACAGAGCTCTTGCTCCCACAGCCAGAACTCCAGATTCTCCAACTGCTCCCCAGCACTGGAGTTACCCTGGGAATGTGCAGGAGKCACATATGGACCCGGGGCTGGGAGATGGCTCCTGCTGCTCCGGTCAGCAAATCCCTCTTTTTTTAATTTCGGGAGTTGACAGGTCCAGGGCTGTGTGTGCTCTCTGAGCAGCACCCCCTGCACCACAGCACCACGGGACAGGGGCTGGAAAACACAACCAGCAACATCACAAAGCTCATTTGGGGGTTAATTTGGCTTTGGGTTYTGTTTGTTGATGTTTTCTTTCTTGTAAAACCTCGCTCGTTTAGCTGTACCACATGAATCATTCATGAGAAGTCTTAGAGAACAACAAAATAGTGAGGCAATATTCAAATCTCTGAGTCTGCTGGAAATTTGGACACCAGTGGAAGGCTGGGAAGGGCCTGGCCAGGGCCACTGGCTCTTGGAAGCCCTCACAGCTACGGCTCAGTTTGGATCTGAGTGTCCTTTAAATACTTCACTGGAGGGATGCATAAAAAAAAATTGAGTCTTTCCAAATATATTTCAGTCTGTGATTAAATTTTTGGGTTTATCTGTCACTGGAGTGGAGGGGGAATAAGAGGACAGGAGCAGCTCATCCTCCTGGATGTGCTCTGCTGCGCCTGGAGCTGCTTTTCCAGGAAGGGATGGGCAGATCAGGGAGCCCTGGTTCCCAGTCAGAGACTGCCTTGGCAGGTCAGAAGTTAAAAACATCCCAAGTGAGAATCTGGAATTCAAGGAATGGGTGAAAAATCCTGAAAGAATGGGAATCCTGGATTCCATAGGTTAAACTCGGTAGATTTGTGCTTAGGGAGCCAGAGCTCCGAGCCAAGCTGATACCTTGGAAAAATTGCTAACAGGATTCTTTGTACAAAACCCACAGCTCCCGTAATAGGAATTGTGCCAGCAATTTTTCCAAGCTGTCAGGATTGTCCGTGCTGCATTTGTAGTTCCGTGTGGAAGTCCTGTTCCCGCTGTCACAGGATCCCAGGGTCCCCATCCAGGCTGATTAACTCCCCCGCCCTGGGACGGGGCAGCGATCACTTTTTGGGAGCTGGCAGTGAGTGCATTTCCTCGGTCCCAACCACCCTCATCCCTGGGATACCGAATTAATCTGCACAAAACATTCCCTCTCGCGGTCCCAACATCATCACTCAGCTGGAGAAAGAGAACCCTAATAGAAAGTAGTTAATCCTACAGTCTGTCCCCTCCCGAGGCCTCTCCCAGACAATTCCAGCACTATCCTTGTTAATGCTCTGCTCCTCTGCTGGGAGATGTCTGAATTTACACATCTGCATTGCCACAAGGAGTGATTTAATGTCGGGATTTCCCTCCYTCCCCGGGAAGGTGCTCCATGGGAGGAAGCTCTAAGTAAGTGTGGTAAAGAATTCCCTCCTCTTATTTTCTTCTTGTCCACTTTATGGCCTCCGTGAGGATTGCTGCCCATTCCATGGAAAAATGAAATATTTTACAAAAAGAGGAGCCACAGTCCTCACTTTATGTCTTTGTAGTCATTTTTTGGAATGTGTTTCTCTGGAATATCTGGTGGTAAAAGCAGGCTTTGAGCTCAGAGTAACAGCAAGAGCATCTCTCTGTGGTGGACTGAGGTGCTGGATGCTGTCGTGACAAAAAGGGTCAGGTAAAATGAGACATTTGGGGTTAATTACAAACTCCCTTTTTGCCTCCAGAGCTGCAAATTAAGAATATTTTAATTTTGGAGTGGTGCAGTGCCCTCACTCAGGATGTGCCTGAGCCTCTCCTGCCTCACAGTGACAGCATAAATTTAATTCACTAAATTGTCCCGATGGGTGCAAACCTGAGCTGGAATTCCTCTGTGAAGTCACCCACAGTCCTCAGGACAGAGTTACAGGGATGCACCTATGTGGGACTGGGGAGTTGAAGACACTTGTACCTGCAATTTGATTTTTAATAAAAATCCTACAGAAAAATACAGATCCRTGAAAGGTAAATACTTCACATGGAGGAAAGAATAAGGCAAACATGGTTTTATATCATTTTGAGGGAATAGGGGGATGGAGAAAGGAGGGAATATCTAAAATTCTAAAACTGCAGAATATCCAGCAGCTCTCTTGTAGTGTCCCCTCGCTTTCACTGAAGGGTTAAAATGAAATCCAGGTATTTTTCTGATCCCTGGCTGCGTGGTGATTGATCAGAACAATTCCTCATGTATGAGCAGAATCCTCTGGATAAACTCCTTTCAGACACTGAGGGCTATAAATGTGCTACAGACCAAACATTCATGTTTCACTTGGATTATTTAAATTCATGTTCAACAGGGTCTCAAAACACTTATCTGAAAGCAAGCAAAGTGTTTAAAAATTGAATGCATTTCTGAGAGAGCCCTGTCTAGGTATGCTTTAGTTACARGGGAACATTCCAGTACACAAAACATTAGAAATTTAGTAAAAATAGGACAGAAAGAAAGTGATAAAGCACAAAAAATGCCAGGGCAAAACAGGTGTGTTTGCATCCAAGGAATGTCTGGGTCATACAGCAATTCAGGTATTTCTCTGTGTTAATCCTGTTTTCTTCCTCAAAAGATAACAGTAGCTGGAATTTCACCCATGGGCCATTCTCCCTCTGTGCCTTTTATGAGATCAGTTCAGGTCAGAGCTGCCATCACTAAATAATCATGTTACCGTTTGTACATATATTTATGTCTTCATTTAAAATGTATTCTCTGGCCCTTCATTTACTGTGCAGTTCTCAGCAGCTCCAGGCAGCACCAGGGGTTATCCAGTGSGGAAGTCCAGCCACGTTCAGGAGGATGGAGCTGTCACCTGCCCCAGGTAAGGGACTGCAGTGTCTTTAATCTGAAATGTGATCTGGACTCCCTTGAAGTTGTTCAGCTCTTCAGCTATATTGAAATTCACACTTATTTTATTTCATTATGATGATTTCTCCCACGAGGAGATTGATCCAGACTTGGAGTGGGAAGAGCGGCAGGGAAGCGCAGGCAGAGAGCACAGCATCTCAATTCCAGGCTGGTTTTAGCCAGAGGTTTCCCATCCTCCTTCCCTTCCCTCGCTCCCCTATTAACATATTCATTAAAGCGTGGTGCTGGGCGTGCTGACTGCACTGCTCCCACGCTGGGCATGAAATCATGGAGCTGCACTCTGGCTGAGCCTGGATTAGGTTATAAATTAAAACCTCGGGCCACTCCTTGAAAAATTCATGGAAGTCCAACTCTCTCTGGGGCGAGCCTGTGTTAATTTGCTATTATTTTKTGTTGCCGAAGATGCCATCGCTCCAGAGCTGATGTGCAGAACCAGGGACCTCTCCTTTGCTAGTAAAACTGCAGGTAAATGATAGACACTGCCATCCTGCTGGTCTCCTCAACAGCAGATCAGGGAGCGGAAGGTGATTTCGGGAGGATCAGGTGGGAAAATGGGATTCACGAGTCACRGAGCTGCCGAGCCCCAAGCAGCCCTGCCGTGCTGGGTAATCCCACCTGCCCAGCCCAGGCAGAACTCCTTCCACTGGATCTTGTGTTCTGTTTGTTCATTGTTTTGGTAGCCTGAAGAGTTCCTGAAACTTTTGATCCTCGTGGAAACATTGGAGAAGAAACCAGAATAACGGAGGAGAATAGGCACAGCTTCCTAAACCTCACAAATCCCTTGGGTTTGGGATAGTATGAAGGGATGGAATCGTGTTARTGGCAACTCTGAGTGTTTATATTTCCTCCAAAACACGGGAGAAGGCGGATATTGTGCTGTCTCAGAGCTGGAATAACTTTTCCCAGGGTCATACAAGGAAGTGTAGCACAGCAGCAAAGCCACCCCTGCTCCAGGAGCGCTGTGCCCACACGGACGTGGCTCTCTGGGGTGTTATCCCAACTGGAGGGCACTACATCCTCCTGGAAGAGCTCCTAGGCTTGGTCCTGCCCTTGGAGATGAAGGTTCCAGCCTGTCTGAGGAGATGGGCTGGCAGAATCAGTTGATGTGTTGGACGAGATGATTCATTTGCTGGTTGGTCAACAGATGAGCTCGGCCAAATGCGGTCACTTGATGAAGAATCATAAGCTAATTAATCTCTTCTTAAAACAGAGCGATTTGAAATCACACTCATTGCCTGGGTAGGCACTGACCAGCATTAACAAGGCATTCCTCACTTTGGGGAATGCACAGTTATGGATGAGGGGGGAGACATCCAGGTCATCGTGGTGCTGAGCGACTTCCATCTTTCCAGTGCTCTTGAATTAGTGCCCTTTGGAGAACCGCTGGAGAAATTCTAATTAGAAAATAATCAAGAGGCTCGGTAATGTGTGCATATGGTAATATAGAGTGTGTTACACAATTAAGCCAATGTTAGCTCAAGGAAAATCTTTGGGAATCATTCACTGCTGATGCAGCGCCAGACCGTGGGACCACACAGCCCTGATCCAGCCCTGGACCTTCATGGCACAAAATTTGTTTGAATTCACAAAACTTCGTGCTTGATATCAAGGGAGAAACTTCATTTTTCTTCACCTAGAAAAATGCTGATTTTTGTATATTTTTGTATAATTCCCCCAGCTGTCAGGTAAATATCCACAGAAAAGCTGGATACAACCCTGGAAGCGCATGGAGGGGAACCCACACACCCTGAGTTCAGGTCCTCAGGGTCCCCTCAGGTGGGGAGAGGTGGCAAAGGGACACCAGGGATGGGCTGTGCAGGTTTGCATCTGCCTTTGTGGCTGCCCACTGCACACAGACAGTCTGAGGGTGAAAAATACAGATTTTGGGGCAGAAAGAACAGTTTTCCAGCAAGGATGAGAACAAACTCTCCGAGTGAGACGGTGCCATAGCACAGCAATCTTCCCCTGGGCCAAAGGCAAATGTTCCATCACGTCTTCAAACCTGTCTGACTGATTCGAAAAATAAGTTTAATTCCAGAGCTGTGCTTTTTTTTTCTCTCCCTCCCTCCCTCCCTTTCAGCTGCAGAGGTTTTGTGATTCGTACTAACCTTGAAGACACAAAACAAAATATGTGCTAATGATATTCCTCTCTCCCAGCTGGTGCTGGCAACTCTTTTACTGCTCCACAGGACGAGCGCGAGTACAAATGCAAATACCAGAACCTTGTTGAGAGCGGAGTGTCCCACATTTCAGTCGAGCCATTGGAACTACAAGACATGTAATAAAACAGTTTCTGCTCTGAATGAATAATTGAGCCGCTTCCGCGGGGAGGCCTCTAAAGAGCCGTGTGGCAGAGTGGTTTTTGAGGCGCTTATGAAAGCCATCCCACCTGGAAACCATCCCACACACCGAGCCCACGGTGCTCTTCCTCTCAGCTTGCTTTAATTGCTCGTTCGGTGGCCGTGCCTCGGCTGAACGGGTTGGAAATGCAGCGGGATACGCGGAAAGCCGTCGTTATTCTTAAGGTAGAGCGAGACTTCCGAAATCATAGAGCTCCGTGGAAGTCGCTGGGCAGGGGTTTTTTGTTCGAGAATTCCTTCCGTAGAGCAGAATTCCTTCCGAGGAGATCAAAGAGAGTCTAAGAACACTCGGATGCTTGGCCCTTGAGTTAAATTATGTAGCTGTTAAAAAGCTCACTGATGCATCCCTCACCCCTTCCAGAGGGGCCACGCTGCTGGACACCCATCCCGAAATATTCCTCCTTAGGCAGGAAATACCCATCCCAAAGTATTCCTCCTTGGGCRGGAGATACCCTCCCAACCCTCTGCTCCAAGCCACAGAGTTTTTACATTCAGAAAACATTTTTAAATCCCCTCTTTTTCCTTGGGATGCAATAGACAACAAACCCACTGGTAGCAAAACCAATTAATACTATTAATAATAAATACTATTAATAATACTGTTAATGCCAATAATGATAATAATAATAGTAATTTTGGGAATATTTGTGACAAATCAACATTCCCCAGTGTGASAGGTTAGTCAGAAAATCCACCCAGCCTGATGTTCACCCCCAGGATCCTGACAGGGGCTGAACACCCCTCAGTGGTGCATTAGCCAGCCTGACTAAGACAGAGCCTCCTCTTCCCATTCCAGGGTGTAAACTGGGAGTAAGGAACAGGCTCYCTAACTCTGAATGTTGTTCATGCCAAAGTCAGAGTTAGAGGGAAGAAATAAAYGCCTCCAAAGGTTTTCTTTCCTAGAACACACTCAGGTGGAGAGGGATATCTCACTGTATCCTTGGAGGACATCTGTTTGCTTCCAAGGACTACCAGGGAAACTGGAGCAATCAAGGCAGGAAGACAAATCCCACTGTTTTTCTGAAATGTCCCTAAAATGGTTCCTGCCCACAGCGTGMAGTGCTACTTTCCAATTCCAGCAATGCAGATGTTTACTTTACACAGGACAAAACGATGGCAATGACAGAGTTCTGCTCTCAGGGAGCTCCAGATGAGTGTACAGAACGTGCTTTGGATTTCCATATTTTCCTTAGTTCATTCATTGCTCTATCACTGAACGYTCCTGATTAGCAATCTTGTGCTTAATTGCCCTCTGGCTTGTATGACTTGTACATTCTCTGCTTAACACTGCACTTCCCACCTCAAAGTAACACAATGGCATCATCTGACATCTGTGATTTACTTCATCATTATTTCCTTTTTATTTGTGAGGAAAAGACTGCAGAATCTAGACCTGAGATTTTCTTTTTTTTTTGCTAAGGCAAGCAGTGCAGAACAGAGCATAAAGGAGACCCAGGATATATAAAGAATCAGGATATAACRTTGATGTGTTGCAGGGAATCTTCTGTTATAGCAGACATGAAGTTTCAAGAGATTTCAGTGCTGGAAACTGAAAATCTTCAGTTTTAGGAAGTGAACAACCTAATTCTGGGTTGCAAAAGTTTTGCAGCAGGTATTTGAAAGAGAAAAGGGATTTTATCAATGCACAGGAATTCAGCCCATCCATTGGAGGTTTTCCAAAAGTCTATTGCTGATTTTCGGTGGTTTGGGTTTGGGGTTTTTTTTTGTTTACTCTTTTGGAACAAGCAAAGATTTGAGGTCATTTGTAGCCAAATGCACTTGGATTTTTTACATCTGTCCAGACTTGTTTCACCCCTTTGGATTTTCTGCAGCCTGTGCTGCGATTCCATTTATTAGGGAGCACCAATTGAATTCCCAGCAGCAGCAGCAGCAGCAGCAGACTTTGCAGGTAGATCCTTCAGGGAGGCCTCATGCTGAGTATGGTTCTTCTCCATGTGAATAATGACACCAGGGTTACAGGAATCAGCCATTCTGCTGAGCCTGTAGCAGGTTAATAATTCAATTACACCAGAGGAAAGTAGATCTGTAACTGCAGAAACGTGTTCTGCAAAGTCTACGGCAAAAACAACAAACAACTCAATAAAAAGCAAACAACAAAAAAATATAAAGCCTTACACAGCAGCAGGAGAACAGCCTCCCTCCTAACAAGCATTTTGTGCAGGATCCTKTCCTCCAGCACTGACACAAAAACAATAAAGATCTCATGGCTGGTTAATAGTTCTGCCTTTAGGGGAGTGAAAAGAAAATTACCCCGACAAGAACAAGCCTCGTGGCAAGTTCCTTTCAGGCTTATGGACTCCGGAGATTGAAGTGGTTTTCGCCCTCAAATATTTTCTAAAGTATTTACATAAAGGCTTGTCAGATCAGSTCTGTGCCCCATCTTTTAGACGCAAACACTGCCACCAGCAATAAAGCTGTGCCCTGCCAGAGCACGGATGCTCGGGGCCCCTCTGCTCCCGCATCCATCTCCTGCATCCTTGTTTTTATTTACCCACCTCCTCGGCGCTTTTAGTTGCACCAATAAAGCACATCTGTTTATTGCTCCTCTCCGTGTCTGAGGCTGCGTGCAAGGATCTGTGCTCTCAGAAGAGGAGGATGAATACATCAGGCTGAAGGCACAAGCCTTATCTCCCAAGGTGTCTGGAGAAAGCACGAACAGCTTTCCCTAAGCTCACACGTGATGGCATTCCCGGGTTTATTCTGCGAGGGACTYGCAAAGAGCCACGTCACAAGGGCTGGGATAGAGGGAAAGCTTTGTGCATCGCTGGGTGTTTACACCACCTGTGGAAATTATTCCTTTGTTTCACTAACGAACACAGGGCTGGCTGGAGTTGTTTTTCCAAAGCTTTGTGACATCTTCCCAGGGCAGCAGAGAAAAACTGTTCCCGCTGTTCCCTTACACAAAGAGCATCACAAAGATCAAGTCTGCTGAGGGGAAAGGTCCATTTCCACACCACATCCCATAAAGCACCCAATCATGGACACTAATGGGTGGTGTAAAGGTGATTTATTGCCTGGGTACATTTTCACTCGGGGTCTACAAAGGCATTTAGGAATTTACCTTTTCCCAGGTTTCCTTTTCACTGTGACACTGATGTATTTCTTCATATTCTGTAACAATGTGATAAATTAATGGCAAAGCAAAACGCTTTGTGTTCATACAAAAAGAAGCCTTTGCTCTTTGCCCCTCTAGASCAAATAAACTTCAAATTTGTGAAGCTCACGGACAAAATTTGAAGTTTTCATAGGAAACAGCAGAAAGGAATTGAAGCGTTTGTGCTTTTGGAGAAGCTGATCTGATCTTGGGAGAGAGAGGAAAACACGGAGGAAAGCGTTTTTGGATAGTCAGGAAATGAGGAAAATGAAGGACCAATTCCCTGCTCCGTGGACTCCAGACCCCCTGTGCAGGCTTGTTTGTGCTGTTCAGTCCCTGGGTACATCCACAGCCCATAATACCCATTTAATATGGTACTGTGAAGTAAATGACAGATTTAGGAGGTGCTGAGACGTTTAGGTAACAGGACTACAGGAGCATCTATCTTACATAAAAGAGAAATACAACCTGTCCCTGCTGGCATTTTGCTTCTGTGTGGGTGGATATGAAGAGCAAAAACATATCCTGGAAGAAAAAAAAAAACCAACAAAATTCCCTGTCCTCACTCCTTGGAGCTGTTTCCTGTTGTGCACAACTCCTCGTCCTACCCAACGGTGGGGTGGATCCAGCACCAGTCCCAAAAGCTGCTGCCCCAAATCCTACAGCTTATGGTGTTTTCCTCACTCCGGCCCTAGATATCAGTTTGGGAAAGTGCCCAGGTGTTTTCTCCACCCTGGAGCCTGATTTCGATAAGGGAATGTTTTCCCAGGGGATCATAAATGTTTAGCTGTAGAGGGTAAAGCTTTGGGTCTGTTACAGGCACACCTGAGCTCTTGGGGCTGCAGGAGCCTTGGGAATGGCTTCCACTATCCCAGACTGCTCCAAGCCCCGTCCAGCCTGGCCTTGGACACTTCCAGGGATGGGGCAGCCACAGCTTCTCTGGGCAACCTGTGCCAGGGCCTCACCTCCTTCATGGTCAAACACTTGTTCCTGAYAGCTGATCTAAATCACCCCTTTTTTAGTTTAAAGCCATTAACCCTCATCCTRTTGCAGCAGGCCCTGCTGAAAAGCTCATCCTCCCACCAAGGGACGCCTAAAGAAAGTATTTATCCACCTGTAGTAGGAATTGTGTGGTGCTGTTGTACTCCGGCCCTTGGGGATGGGGTTTAGTGCTGGGTTAACAAGTGGACTTGGTGATCTTAGAGGGCTTTTCCAACGTTAGTGATTCCATGATTCCAGGAACACCCTCCACAGTGGTTCTGCAGTCTCCTGCAAGGCAGAGAAGGTAGGAGAACAAGAGCTGCCTTTTAGCCACCCACATTTTGCACCTGATCTAGTCCTTTATCTGTCACCTGCCTCCCACCAGGGGTAATCAAATTCCTTTCCTTTCCCCCAGCTGACTCCCTGGATAAAAATGGCCACACTTCTGCCTGCCCAACGCTAAAAAGGTCCTATTAGGATCACTCATAAAAAAAAAAAATCTATATACTGCCTACAAATAATTGAAATCCTATTTTCGGCTTTCTGGATGCATAAATCACYGTTCTGCTCAGCAACCCAAGCCACAGCCAGGAACACCTTTGATCCTGAAGGACAACAAAGAAGGAAGCACATGTTCTTCTCTCCTGCCTTGCTCCAGTGGCARATGTGAGGAGATGACACCAGAAGTCCTTGCAGTGTCAAAGAGATGGATATAAAGCACTTGGACTCAGGGAAAGAGTGGGAATGAAATGGCAATTGTTGGAGAGGAGACGTTCTCAGGGCTCTTGAGATGTTATCCAGTGAGATTTTTCCTTAAGAATCCTACCTAAGGCGGAAGTATTAGAAGATTTTTGAAATGTATCTGTAGCTGCAAGCCAGGAATTATCCATCTGAACTCTAACTGGGTCACAGCTCTTGCAAGGTAATGGAACTTGCATCTTGGAAAATTATGTTTTCATTCTTTCTTTTTTTTTCCTTTCTCCCACAAAGTGAAGYGAGAATGAATTATAAACCTGGATTTAAGTGGTGCCCGAGATGGAGTACAATGTCTGTTTGCCAAGCCAGTGTGTCCCTGCTGAAAAGCAGCCTTCCCAATTAATATGCATTTATTCATCCCCTTATTTATTTATTTATGGCAAGGATAACTTTCTGGAAGCTCCAGCAAAATGTTGCAGCAAATATTGCTTTACTCCCTACCTGGGCTGATATAAAAAGAGAGACTGGAATGTAAATTCAATGCATTATTTATTGTACAAAGGTTAAGTCTAACCCAACTTAACAAAGAAAGRGATACAAAATATTTACATTTGCTAATTTGATGCTGAAGCTGAGCTGAGCATCACTGAGGTTCTAAAATTGCCCAAGCGCTTATTTTTGTATTTCTGTGAAGCTGTCACCGACATTCCCTGATTTCCCTGTGCTCCACAGAGATCCCTTAGGAAGATTTGTCAGAGCTGGATGAGACCCTGGGAGCAGGGAGGTCGTTCCAGTAATGCCTGTAGAACAATCAGTGACTGCAGACACACATTATTGACACAGTTTGGCCTGGAGACCTTCCTCGTCCAGAATAAATTTTAGGGGTCTCTATGGACTACC
Organism: Amblyornis subalaris; assembly: GCA_018881555.1. Lineage (NCBI taxonomy): Eukaryota > Metazoa > Chordata > Aves > Passeriformes > Ptilonorhynchidae > Amblyornis > Amblyornis subalaris. The sequence continues at coordinate 2,564,271 of JACAXG010000008.1, read as the reverse complement.
AAGGTCTCCTTGTGGGCTAGCAAGGATGCGAAACCACTGGCCAGTGTGTTATTCAAAACCTTTTAATATTATATAATAAAGCTTTCTGGAGGTATTTTTCTAGATTGAGGAAGGAATAGTACATCTTTTGTGCTGCCTAAACTGGTTTTGGTATAAATAACATATCTGGAATATTAGGATGGCTCCTTCCTTTCAGCACTCATTTATAMCCTCACTGCTTTCTCTGTGCAGGGATTGCTCTTGCCTAAGCTCTACAAATTTCTCTCAAATTCTTTATCTGCAAACCTTTTATTCTYTATCTGTCTGTAGCTCGGTTGAATGATGATGATTTGCTTTCTGAACTGACATTTTCCATCCAACTCTCTCCAGGGCACTTCCGCRTATTTTTCCTAAAAAATTTAAGTATTTCTACTCATGCAGAGCCCTGATCTGGCCCAAAATCTGACATGGATTTGTCTAAACCATCGACAATGATGACCTTAGGAAAGAGGAACAAGGGAGGTCTGGGTTTTCCCAAATAAAGGCACCCACCAGTGATGCTGCTCCAGSCTTCRTGGGATGCTCCACACTGGGGGAAAGGAAAGAGTGGTGAGGAGAGGCCTCAGTTCTRCCACAAAAATCCCTCTGCTTTTACCTGAAAGGCCTGGAAAACAGCTTTTCCCTGTCCTCTCCCAAAGTGGAGGAATTCCCCCTGACCTGCATAGTCTCTGATGAGTCTTCAAGCTTTTGGGGTATTTATTTAAGTTACTGCAGGAACTTTCATCCTTCCTTGCTTGTCACAATGCATCAGAGTTAAAAGAGGTAGATACTGCTATGGTGAAAATTAACATTTAAAAAAATAAAARGCTTCATAATGTGCCCTGAATTGTCCTGATGGACACACAGGCTTTGGAGGGGACTCAGGAGTGAACGGCRACTTGTTGGTCCCCACCACAGGTCTGGCTGAAGGCTCCTTCCCTCGGGGGATGCTGCTGGACTCACCTTGAAATTCAAATCAGATCCATTCCTCAAATCATCTGGGGAGCTCCATCAGGCTCCCTGGCTACATCAAAGGCAAGGCAAACCTTTATCTTCTGTGCTGCTGAACGTCATCTGAAAAAACGTCAGCGGGGAAATGTGCAAAAATATCGCTTTGTGCTCTCGGGCTGTTTCAGAAAAGTTTAAATTTCTCCTCGCCGCGGTGCAATTGTGGGATAACTYTTCCCCAGTTAATTCCTCCAAGGAGCTCTTGAGTGTTGGCTTCTCCCTGTCACAGGGAGTGACACTTGATTCTGCAGAGGGGTTCTGCTCAGACCAGCGGGGCTGTTCCCGATGTGTGACACCGCAGGAGGATGGAAAAGGGGTGAAAATTCACCCTTCTGCCACAGCCATCCCCCTGTGCACATTGACACTGAATTTCTCACTTCTGACTGAAAAGGATAATTGGAGGTACAGCTTGGGAAAAGATTTTGTAGCTTATTTTCAATGTATCAAAAAGAAAACCCCCAAACTCAGTCAATATGACATGAAAATTTGTCGAAGCAGACTCAAAAATAATAATTAAGCTTTCTCTCTGACTTGAACAGAGTGTTCCATTCAAATCCAAAATTAAATGCCCTTTTCTACTTGAAAGCTTGCTTAAACATCTGCAAAGGAGATGAAAATACCTTTAGGAGGTAAACATTGAATTAAAAAATCTTGCTGCATTTATGGCAGGATGTATGGACATAACTGAGGTTTTACTGTTTGGGAGTTTTTCCCCCACAGTTTCTTTTGACTGAATCTGGCTAAAGTGAGTAGTTTGATAAAAGTTTCAGATGCCAAGATTTCTGCAATGGCCCATAAGAAAGGCTATACTGATCTTTGATGCTCAGGGTAGAGAAATTAACAAAAAACCTGATTTTTGAAGACATTCTTAAAAATAGAAACTGGTAGATAAAGCCTTGTAACTGTGGAATAACTGCACTGAGTCCTTCCTCAGTGCTATCCCAAGTTTCTGGTGAAAAAGGCGTCCGTTGTCCTGTTCTACCTCTTGGAGCCAGAAATCCCAAACCCCCCTGATCCCCCAATAGTCCCACGAGCCGCCGGTCATTGCGGGGGGTCGGGAGCAAGGAAACCCCTGGAAGGAGATGAACCCACCTGAATCCCCGAGCCAGGAGCTGAGCGTGGTCCGGGGCTGGGAGGGAAGTTCACAGCACTTGTGTTTTTCATTGGGAGGGAGCAGTTCCGAAGAGACCTCGAATCCAGGGAAATCCAGGTTTAGGGGCATGAGGGACGGGCAGTACATCACAGTGCGATTACGAAGGACAGCGCAAACTGCGGGGGAAAATCATTCTGAAATTTAAAAAAAACCCAAAACTCCCAAACCTGTACCTTTTCCAGCAGCTTGGAAAAGCCACTTTTCTCCGCAAGGAAATCTCTGCCAAGTGACAGCATTGATCACGGTGATGCCGAGCTGCCTGATCCAGCTAAGCCCTGGGAATTTGAACAGTTAACAGCTGGACTAATTAGAGAGCCCAGTATTATTGGGATAACTGATAACCAGGGCTAAGCAAGGTTATTTTGCGAGTAATAGATTTGACTTTGCAGAGAGCGGCGGATATTTGCCGAGCTAATGAAAACTGCGCTTCCCAAATTAAAGTGCGAGCAAGCAGGGAAAGGAACCGGAGTGCACCTAATTAAACATGCACACGGAGGCAGGGAGGCAAGAGTCCAAGGGTAAACAAATGGCAGGGAGCAGATTTGTGTGCAAGAAAYGCAGGAGGAGGCAGGAGGGGACTCGGGGTGCCCAGTCCCGGGGAGGCAGCGGCACCGCTCCGGCCTGAGGTGGAATCACCACCCCTGGGAGTGCTCAGACCACGAGCAGATGTGGCATTTCACGGCCTGATTTAGTGGRAATGGTGGGATGAGGTCGAAAGTGTGGCTGGATGATCTTGGAGGTCTTTTCCAGCCTCAATAATCCCACGATTTTGCAGCGTTTCCGATGCTGCCGCATCTCCGCTCTGAGCGAACAACCTTGGGGCTCCGGGATGCCTCCCTGACTCCAAACACGGCACCAGGTCGTTGTACAGCTCACAGAGCTGCTCCTGAAAGACTCTGCCTTTCCACATGCAAATGAGCTTTGATTTAAACTCATTAGCATTTCCCTTCCGAAGCTCTAGGTTGAGTTATTCTTAGCCTCCTTTCYCTTGGAGGAATTGCGATTTATTTACCTGCCAGAGTGACGACCATCTCCCACCCCACCTCCCCCATCCAACATAACCTTCATAGTTCCCATCAGCTTTGTTTGGCAAGGAATGTGTCACGGGCACAGCTTTCCCAGGCAGGAGTTGGGATAACCCTTCCCTTTGGGTTGGTGCAGCAGGATCCCAGCTCAGGGAGAGATGCCCAAGGGTTTGGCAGCTCCAGCTGCTCACACTCGGGGTTGGGGTGGTGTTTCTGGCTCCCTCGTGTCAGAGTTCGAAGCAAAACTTTCCTTTTACCTGCCTGAGGTTTCATTATTATTATTATTATTATTATTAATTAATATTGTCTTAGGTTATCCCTCCCCATCTCTCCAACAGGATATTTACTGACAGTGTGAATCACATATGAGAAGGATATATAGGATAATGCATGACATAAGTTTTCAACATGGCATAAATTTATTGGAAAACTAATCCAGCAAGTGCATGGAATAAAGGTTTGCTGAGCACTTGCTGATATTTCTGGTTTAGTTATGGGAACAACTTCGGCGTGGTGATAGGGATTAGGAATTTGCAAAAGCAAAGCTGTTCCCTTTGGGTGCAGAAAAAGCAGGGACATTGTATCCAATAACGAATGGCTGAGAGATGTTCTCACCGCCCCAGAGTGTGCAAGTGAGGGATCGTTGAGCAGTGACATTGAGCATTATCCACTTTAACCCAAGTGGATAAAAGGAACTGTTTTCGTGCAGTGCCTGATTAGTTAGAGAAATTAATTGATGCAAAAAGTGGAGATGGATTCCAAAAGCTGGCCATTGATAGGGATAGCAGAAGCATCCGTAATGATACTACTCCATCTTTTTGTACTTTAATAGAAAGACATGCATATATTTAGAGCATATTTAACTAGAAAATTTATAAGAGACAYGAAGCCTCGTGCATCTGGGTTTGGAGCCACCTCGTTAATGATTATGAATGAAGATGGAGTGCCTAATAGCCCAAATTGGCATGTTCCAGACATCCACTTCTTTCCAAAGCATCCAGTGCCAGCTCCTTGTCAAAGAGCAAATGTGCAAATAAAAGACTGTGGATCTGAAGGAAATGAACTCCTGTATCCACACAGAAAAAGTTGGCCATGTCCCCACAGCAAACTCAAGTCCCATAACACAGGGCATTTGTCAGGTGTGGAAAATGCCAGCAGAAACTGCCTCCTAATGCCTTGACATTATTGCTCTGGTTCCTGGCTGTAAAAAGCTTCCACATTTCAAGGAAAACTCAGATCCGTTCTGGTAAAACCACRGGGGGCAATTTATCTTTTTATGGGATTCATCCCAGCTCGCAAGAGAAGCTGAGCTGGAGGTCGAGGRCTGTCCAGAGAGGGGCCTCCAGCCCCGAGTGCCACCATCCCATCCTCATCATCCTGGAATTGGATCGGCTCCCACCCTGCTCCTTTACCTGGGCACGTCACCTGTTTGCTGGGGATGCTCTGAGAACCCGAATGCTGCTGCACTGAAATGGCTGTAAAATCGTGGAGCATCTCTTCTTTTCCTTAACCTAAATCGTTTAAATCACAAAGCTCCTGGAGAGTGTAAGTGGGACTGGAATTCCCAGATGTGACCATGATTTAATGCAAAATGAAGTCTTATCATATTAAGCATAATTTTTATCATATCAGTGACTTACTTAGCAGATTAGTAAATGTTGTTTTTCTCAAATCACAAGACAGCTCCTGATATGTAATTGGATTATGTCGGTTCATTTTCTCCATCAGCTTTGCAACACTGCAAAAAGCAAGGATTTGCCATTAAAGTCTGGAAATCACTCAAATTTCTCTTGTAATTAGACTTTGCCTGCCTTTGTTGTTGACACAAATATTGGGTTGTGTCTTCATACAGAAGCCCCTGTTTCCTTTCAGATGTACACAGAATAAAATGTCTGAGAAATAAGGAAATCTAAAAAGTGGTGAATTTTTAAACTCTCTACCTGAAGAGTGCACAGTTCATTAAATATTTTCAGAGGCATTTAGAAATGGTTTCAGGGACTGTTTTAATAGAGTGTGAAACTGGAAATGTTAAGATCTTTGGGATAGATACTTCTTTAATATATATTTTTTTTAAATGAAACTCAGTTAAATCTCACMAAGTTTTAATGTTTGGTGACTTCAGACCAATTTCTGCTGCTTTCCCWTTTCAAAGCCACCGGACCATGAATTTGTTGGCCACTGGAAAGGTGACTGAGGTTCACAGAGTGAAAATAAGAGCTGAAGATGATGTGGACACTCAAGGTCAAGTTTGAAACAGTATAAATCCATCTCTGTAGAGCTGACTTAAAGTTACATTAAACTTGCAGCTGCTCCTCGCAGTGAAAATGCTTTTTCCATACCCTGATCTGAAGATTTTAGGGTCACCCTTGCAAGGAGCTTTGCTGCTACTTAAAGACTGATCCAGTCCCATAAAATCAGGATGAAGGCTGTTCCCCTCCCTCCCCGCTACAGCACAGCTCACAAAATCCACCCCTTATCGACCAAGTGGATGTTTGGTGTCAAATCTGACCACCTGGAATGTGTGGGGTTTATTACTGCTCTGCTATCAGCAATAGGAACGTTATTCCTGCAAAATCTCCTGGATGGAATTACAGGATATCCAGCAATATCGAGGGTTGTGAATTCGTGCTCATGGAAATCTCTGAGAGCTCTACKCGTACAGCACAAAATTCAGACATCTGAGCCACATTTTCGTGCTCGTATCATTTACTCTCGCCTACTAATAGCAATATTTTGAATAATTAGTTACAATTCAGCCTGAAGGTCTCAATTTACATTTGACTGGCAAACTTTTCCAAGCAGCACACATTAACAGTTTTAAATGTCACAGCAAAGTTTAATCAGGCAAGACAATGCATGAAAATGCTTAAAAAATATTTCTAATTGGCAATGCAATTATTGTACTTGTTGTCTAAACTGTGGTGCCAGGTACTTTGTCCAAGGATTTAAATTAAAACTTTCCGAGATGAAAACAGTAAATCCAAGGCTGGGTTGGTCAGGGCTTGGAGCAACCTGGGATAGTGGAAGGTGCCCATGGCAGGGGGTGGGATGAGATGAGCTTTAAGATCCCTTAAAATCCAAGCCATTCTGGGATTCTGTGATCAGCAAGGCAATGACCTCAAGGGCTATGGAGCAATTCCTTATTCCAGAACTAACCCCACTGGCACGGTGCAGATAATGAGGTGTGAAGGGCTGAAAATGCCTTACTGGGGGTGTTGCATATTTTGGGATGGAGTTCAAACCCACAGAGGCTCTTGCCTGGGCTAAGCAGGTGCACTTTGGAGCAGCTCCAAGTGCCAAACACATCCCACTCCTTTGTGGATGGCTGGAGCCTGACAATTCCCACAGGTCACCTTTCCAAAAGGCACCAGCCTTGGTGTAACACCTTCCAACACCTGTTTTCTCCAAATCTGCTCCCCATCCCGTGGTAAATGCCAGGCAGTGCTGGCTCTCTCCAGTGGGACCGTTCCTGCCTCGCTGGGCAGCTGAATCCTGCTGCAGCTTTGTCTGCACCGTGGGAATTTTCCATGCGTTTAGGCAGTCACCTGCCATCTGGATCCGGGGATAAACGAGGAGGTTGGGAATTCTCACAGGCACTCAGATGAGCTGTGTCTGCACSTTTTTAAAGGCACATCCCCAGGGAGCAGCAGGGCTGCGTGTGCCCCTCTCCCCGCACTCGCCATCAGCGCAGGCAGCCAGGCCTCGGATGGAGAAGAATAATTAAGTGAAATAATCTTTCTTTCCCGTATCTTTCAATTCCCCACTCCCTGCTCTGGCTTTACTCCTCCCCAGAGAGCTGCTTTTTACTGCTAACACTACTTTGGCCAGAAGGCTCCATAAATCAGCTCCTGAAGAACCGAGGTACCACCTGTAGCTCTTCCCAGTCATACCCCGGGCAACGGTTCCTTAGCACATCACTCCACACTGATGGCTCAGATACAAATTGCAGAGCAGAATTCAAACAATTAAAGCAATTTATAATCTCCTCATATGGTCTGTTTGAGAGGCAGGGTTAAAAATTAACGAGGGTTCAAACAGAAGAGGAATATCTTGTTTCAGGTGTTGTCACTCTCGAGGAATATAAAGAATACAAGGGCGGCTACAGCTGGCCAGGGTAAGGATATATTTAGCAAGATTCTGCTCTGTGGCAGTGATGATTGTGGAAGGATTTAATAACCTGACAGGTAAGGAATAATCCTTCCTCCTCTTGGAAATCATCCCTGGTAAAATTTTGTCCGTTTGGAGCTGTCATGAGGAAAGCATCCAGACTCTGACCCAGCGGAGTGAAGCTGATCCGTGCTGCTCCCACCCTTTCCTCTCTTCTCCCTGCACTCATTTCGGTGGCTCTGCCTGGACAAAGGTGATAACAACACTTCTTATATCCCATGGTTGTTTGTTTTTTTTTTTTTTATTTCCAAATCCTATTCCCAGGAAGCAGAAGGTGCAGGTGGGTGGAGAGCACCTGACTCAGCTGCTCGAGGGTCATGGCAGGATGCTGCTCTTGTAACAACACAGTATAATAATAGCAATAATAATAATAACAACACCTCTTTAAAAAGAAAAAAATAATCACTACAGTATTGAAAAACCCACTTTTCCTCCCTTTTCTTCATTTCTCCCTTTCCCTTTTCCTGCTCCCTCGTTCTTCTCCTCCCTGCCAGCCCTGCAGAACATGAGAYGGATTTTTCCCCCCCCCAGATGGGAGCCTCTGCCAGTGGATATTGCTGCTGTGGAATGCTCTTATTTCAAGGTGCTGGCAGGTATTGTAAGACAGAGTTGAGCAAGTGAGTGAATTCCAAGCTCACAGAATTGCATGCCTACAGCACATCATATGGTTAATAAAATGGAAAAATCGAAGCTCTGGTCCCCCAAGTTCTCTCTTTTAAAGCTCAGACACCTTTAGTTTATGAATTAGTAAGCCTTTTTCATTTCATAGTCCAGAGGGAATCGCTGTTTGCTGCCCTGCTCCTCTCGGTCCTGCTGTGCTGTGCTCTCTTATAACTTTTATTTTAACCTTCTACTACTTTTAATTGCATTTGAGGAAGAATTCTGCCTGGGAAAATGCCGTCCTCTTCCCTGCCTGTTAGCAGCTGGCTTTGGAACAGACAGAAACATCATTAAAAATCGGGATTATTTTCGGTTCACACATTGATCATTTATAATGTTTCAGCCTTGCTGTGCATCCTGCGAGGTGTGTAAATAGGGTGAAGGCTAATGCAGTGCTTCTCCTGCTTTTCCACGAAGAAATTCAGGAGGAATTTCTCCATGGAAAGGGCAGTCAGGCATGGAAAGGGCTGCCCAGGGTGGTTTGGAGTCCCCACCCCTGGAGGTGTCCAAGGAACTCCTGAACGTGGCAATCAGGGCTCTGGGCTGGTGACAAGGTGGGGATTGGGCACAGGTCTTTTCCAGCCTAAATGATTCTGGGATTCCTGAACGTCCCAAGTGGAATATCCAAACCACAGCAACTTCTGGGGTTACTCTGCATGCATTAAACACCTTGGGAATGCATTAAGTCCAAACCTGCTTGCAGACAAATTTTGTGCAGTAGTAAACGTTTTCCTGAGCAGTGCAGCACTAATTCCGCCCCATCCCTCGCTCCCATTCCCCAGCAAGTGCCTGGATAAGTAATATCTCTAATCATTCTAATAAGAGGCTCTATCAATACTTTCAAAAAGACTAATGGCATATAACTCCCAGATTCTGTTTAAAAATGGTTTCCACTTAACACACTGCGGAGTTGACTTTAGTAAGTACTTACGGAAGGCTCGTGGAGCACAGCCACACTGCTCAGGCCGGGATAAAGCYGTCCTCCAAGGAATCCTTACAACAACGAGTGGTTTGGCTAACGACGGAAAACACACTTTGGTGAAGGCTTTATTTGCACAGCCCCCTGATTTATGCCGGAGCTGGGGAAAGGCTCCTTCCAAAAGAGGCAGACCCTGGGGGAAAAGGTGTTGGGCTCGCCTTTTTTTGGTCCATTACGGCAGCGCGTTCCCGACTCGGAGTGCTTTGGAACCAAACCACATCCCCTTAGTTCTTCGCTAAGCAAATGGGGCTTAATCTCTGTGCTCTGATCTGTCTGAGCTCGGGGCTGCTCGGGCAGGTGAAGGTGTTTGACATGTTCCTCCTGTCAGGGCTCGGGTTCACCGCCCTGCCTGATATTTGCTCCTTATCTCTGACAATTACTGGTGCCGAAATCACCTTGTTTATTCCATTATCATGGAGGGGAGACAGCTCTGCACGCCCAGCTCTGCMTGCAATCCTGCTTTCTCTGCAATGGAATTTATTAACCCTTCCACCGTGCGTGTTCAGAAGTTTCTGCTTTAAGACTCCTTAATGGAAAGGCAGGGATTTATTTTTTTTTCCTAGGGTGTGATCAGTGGTACCCCAGGGATGTGTGATTTGTATAGGATTCGTTCCTAYATGGTTTGTAAAGTTGATGAATCTCTTGAGAATCCTTACAGAGACTACATAGAAGGCAGATATATTATATCTGTTATTACTACAGACTGGGTTATCCAAAAAATTGAGATTACTAACGGGGGACATAAGAAGAACCCATCGAAAAATGTGCATGAAAATATAATGTTTTGATTAAATTAGTGATAACAATTTTCCTAACAATCCCTGGCCATTTTTCATTTTGATTACGGGGGTTTTTTTCTACCTTTCACACCTGCTTTTCATGATGAATTGTGGCTGCTGCTCTGCCTGCTCAAGCTCTGCTGGAGCCACGTGCGGCTGGGATTCGCACGGGTTCATTTTTAAAGGAACGTCGAAACGATCTTTATGTGTTTGGAGTCAAAATTAACCTTGAAAGAAAAGTCAAAACACCACAATCTACATCTATCTGATCAGTCATAAATCATAAGATCACGGAATGGGTTGGGTTGGAAGGGACCTTAAAGCTTATCCGGTTCCAACCGGGGACACCTTCCACTATCCTAGGTTGCTCCAAGCCCCGTCCAGCCTGGCCTTGGACACTTCCAGGGATCCAGGGGCAGCCACAGCTTCTCTGGGCAACCTGTGCCACAGCAACATAGAGGCACCACAGAGCTCACTCTGAATATTCYCTCTAAGAATGTTTTTTTGGGGGTGAATTATAAGGTTTGCTTACATTTTTATGCTTTCAGCTCCGTGCTGCTGGTCCTTGTAATAAATGCAGCCCCGGAGGACTCCTCTGAAGAGTAACTTCATTCCTTACCTCTTGACAAGAATATGACGAGCCCAGCATTGAGCCAYGGTGATGCTGTGTGATTTTGAGACATAATATTATTTTAAAATATGTCTTCATTTACATTATTCAGAACTGCTAAACTTTATGGTCCTCATCCTGACGACCTTTCCTCATAACTCTGAAAAACTTTGCTGAAGGAGAGATGAAAATTCACCTGATGCACACAATGTGGCACCAGTGGTGGAAATCCTGCTCTTCCTCCTACCCTTTYCACTCCACAGATTTCAGCCCCATTGACTTTCAATGGGAATATTATTAATATTATTAATGCAGAGGCTGCAATATCTTTCTTTTTGCTAATTAAACTTCTCTCATGTAGGGGATTTTCTTAAGAAGAGGAAAACTCAGCAGAGGGGGGAGAATAACTCACTATGGGTCAGCCTGGAGGGAGGATGGGACAGGAAAAAAGCACCAACATTTACAGGAATRACTCTGACTCCTTTTCCTGCACATGGAGAGAAGTTCCTCTGAAATCAACAGAAATTTTCCCACCTGACACAATTTTTTCTACTGCTTGACGCAAGCTTTGGATCTGTCCTGGAGTGAAAAGCAGAAACCCAAAGGTAAATAATGTGTGAAAACAAACTCGTTGTGAAGTGACGTGAGRTGAGAAGAGCACGGAGACGACACCTCTGATCTGAGCCTTGCCAGAGCTCTTCAAACACCACCTCCTGCATTTGCATGAAAAGTCGCATCTCAGGGAGGCTTCTGAGACAAGCACCACACAGCAACAAAGTGATTGCCACAGCCCTGACATCACTTTGAAAACACCCAGCCTGATTCTCTCAAAATTCCACAATTAACTGAAATTTGGTTACTTGCGATCGCTGGAATGGAAGCAGAAAGGGGGAAGGTGTAACAAGGCAAAGCTGGTAATAAATTGCAAATCCTCTGTTCTGATTCCTTCAGAGCTGATGAACCCTTTGGTGGTATCTATGAGTCAAATATCCATGGAAACAAAAATTCCAAACTGAGCTAAATCCCCGGGAATGGTGATTCCAACTGGCTGAGCCAGTGAGGGACCATCCACAGCAGCTGGATAAAGCTGGATAAATCCCTCCCAACAGCACACACAGAATTTCCATGCACTCACTGATCTCTGCTCTGCGACTGCAAAGGGAGAAAAATGTGATTTCCATAAAGGAGAGGCTGGTGGCTGCTGGATGGATCAATCCCAGGAGCAGGGAGAGGGATGGGGCACTGCTTCCACACCTGTGGGGTACAGAAGAGAGCTGCAGGTTTTGAAATGCATAGAAGGAATAAAGAGCAGCGAAATTTCTAGGAAGTTAAAGAGTTTTCAATGACTTCTAAGGCTGAAGTTTTGCTCTCAGGGTCAAAAGGCCCCTGCACTTGCCTTGCAGAAGGATGGCAGAAATTTTAATTGCTGRCTGGAAAAAAAGCCATTGTGGGAAAATAATTTCTTGGCTCCTTTAGATAAATCAGGGCAAATTCTGGAGAGCTGTGTGTGGATGCAGCCAGGGGAATTTAAATTCGAAATAAAAAGGAAGGTTAAAGCTCCAAAACAAAGCTCCAAGTGGGAGGAAATGGTGGTGTCACTCACTCAACCTTCAGTGCATGGGACAGCAGAGTTTGGGGTTTGCCTCTCCAGYCTCAGCTCATTCCCAGCTTAGGAGCAGCCTGCAGACACACTTGATCTGAAATCCTTGGGGACCACCTGGCAGTGGAATATCAGGTTAAAAACAATGACCTGCTGGGCTGTGCCTCTGTSCCAGGGGAGCTGGAAGAGCCCAGGTCAGTCTCCTCACCAAACTCTAATGCGAGAAACAGAATTTGCAGAATTCCTGGTTATTTCTTAATGATTTGGACCATTAGCTGCTGAAATAAAGCACAATATGTGAAAAGGAAAACATTACTCCCTGAATAAAGCAAACACACTCTGATTAATTTACTTTCTTTCCGAGCTGACAGCAGAGGTCAGCCAGGAAGACAAGAGAAAATCCCATTTTCTCAGCTTGGCTTCAGGTTGTTTAGGGAGGTCACTCTGAGCAATCACCCACCKGGGCACTGGAACGTTCCCTCAAATTACCTGCGAGTCCTGGTCACTTTTCATACAGGTRGTTTGTTGTCACATCATGGAAACCAACTGAGCTTTTTCCCTTTGTGAGGCGTTGGAGTTTATGTTTCTTTTTCCTCCGTAAGTTCTCATTCCATTGTAATTATAGTGGATAATTGTATTGTGAAGCTGTGGCTGCCCCATCCCTGGGAGTGGCCAAGGACAGGCTGGACGGGGCTTGGAGCAACCTGGGATAGCGGAAGGTGTCCCTGCCCATGGAAGGATTTGGGATCCTCGAAGTCCCTTTCAACCCAAACTATTGATTCTGTGAACTGGTAAAAAAAAAAAAAAAAAAATCAAGGTTTTAATAGAGGCAATGAATTTTAAAAAAATTGAAAAAACATAAGAAATATACAAATTRCCATTAATTTAATAATATTTATGTGTGCATAGAAAGACTTACAAAGAATAAAGATGTTTCTGGTTAGATTTTCACYGTCCAACTATGTTCTCTCCAGTGATTAACAGCTTTATTTAGACACATTGAAACAACATGCCCTTTTTTCTAAATTTTTTTCCTTTCTTTTGGTAAGTCAATAAAAAACAGCAGAGAAAAAAATATTTATTTCATCATGATAAACGCTGGAACCGGGTGGCTTATTTTTGTCACTTCTGCAGTGCAGCAGAGAGGTCTATTTGTAGGGAACCAGAGCACTTCTTTGATGTGGGTGCTTTTAAATAGCTTAATTGCAAGGCAGATGGTGAGAAACACACGCGAAAAAATAAACCCTGATGAAACAAAACCCTGCATAAAGGTGGAAAATTGCTCGAGGAACGCTCTGGTCTCAGAGGGGAGAAATCYCTCTATTTGTAGCTGGTAACTGCAAACTCCAAGGCTGTGATTAGGCTTTAACGTGGAAGAGGTAACACGATGTAGCTGATGAAAACATGGCAACACAGCATGAGGGGAAGAACAAGGAGGCAACTTTTCCCTCAAATGAAAAGTTTCAGATCTTCAAACGAGCTCTGACTTCAGTAGCAACAATTGAGGGGGGRAAAAAAGGGCTTCAGTATTCCATATAAAATGTCCAAAATATTTAATCAAATTGCTTCAGGTTTGTTAACGTTATGGGCTCCACAAAATCGAGGTTTCTTCATTAGGTTCCCAGGTTTATGTGCAACAGGACATCGTGGGGGAATTGGGGATGGGACCAAACACAGCTTGAAGATATTGGGGGATTGGAGCACAACCTCTATGGAGACAGGCTGGGAGAGTTTGGGATGGTCAGCCTGGAGAAGGGAAGGTTGTGTGGAGACCTCATGGAAACCTTCAGACACTGGAAGCCAAAGAGGAAGTGGAGTGACAGGACAAGGGGGAATGGATTCAAGCTGAAAGAGGTTTGATATTTGGGAAAAATTCTTCCCTGTGAGGGTGGGGAGGGATTGGAATGGAATTCCCAGAAGAGCTGTGGCTGCCCCTGGATCTCTGGAAGTGTCCAAGGCCAGTTTGGATGGGGCTTGCAGCAACCTGAGATAGTGGAAAGTGTCCCTGCCCATGGCAGGGGGTGGGACTGSATGAGTTTTAAGGTCCCTTCCAACCAAAACCTTTCCATAATTCCAGCCAAAAAAAGGGCCTCACCTCTGGCTGTGCTCTCTGCTTTAACCACGTTGGTGATAATTATATTACGGATAAGGATACAGAGGTGATTCAAGCCAAATAATGCAACAGAGAAGACACCAAAACATGCCAGGAAAGCAATGTCATCCTTTATTTATCCAACACTGGTCTCTCTTTAACATTCCAAAGCTAGGACTGAAATCCCAGCTGAAATTACACCTCCCTACAGGCAATATAAATGTGTCGAGGGGAGAAAATACAAATTATGCTATGCTGCAGTCAAGAATCACGACCTTGATAGCCCCCAAGGGAGTTCATCTCAGCCCAGGCAGGGCATTAGGAGTGTATTAGCCATGGATTGAATCGGTAATCAATGGAATAGACAAGGCATTTAGCTGACAGATCATAACAAGCACTCCAAGAAGAGCACTGGAGTTTTCTTGTTTCTGTGGAATGATTGTAAGAGTGAAAAAACCCAAAACAAACAAACCTGACCTGAAACTGCAAATTCAAATGCAGGCTCACAAATCTTTCTGGTGACTTCAAAGCTTTTACAATATCTGAAATGTGGGTGTGGGGAGGGAAGATGTCCTGTTTCTGAGGAGTCGAAATTATCATTTTAAGGCCTTTTTTCTACTACTGCTATTTCATAGACTCATACAATGGTTTGGGTTGGAAGGGACCTTAAAAAACATCTCATTCCAACTCCTTGCCACGGGCAGGGACACCTTCCACTAGGCCATGGCTAAATCTAAGTAAATGGCACAAAATTAAAAATAATGCCAGCATTAAAACTCCAGATATGGGCTCCATGATTAAAATGTGGCTGTTGAAGGAGGGGAAAATAATTTTACATTTTTTGGGGGAAGGAATAAAGGTAAAACCATGACTTAGATGTGAAAAGGCTTAAAGATCCCCAAACAGATATATTTAAAGAATTATTKGGATTATTATACGACAGATTTTGGCCTTTAATTTCACTGGCAGTGAAATGAAGAGCTCTTTGCAGGGTTTTCCATCTAAATTTCATGACTGCCAGATCCTAATCTCAGGTCCATGTCACGCCGTGTTTGTTCCATGGAAAACACCGCCGTGATGCTCCCTGCATACCCATTAGCCACCTTTCTTTTCCCCCCTTCTTCTCCTGAGATTCCCTGAGATATATCGCCCTTGTGAGATTAAAATCTACACCTAAATCTTCAAAGCAATTACACAGACAAAAAGCTCGGAGGAGAGTAGAAATCTCCGGATCAGAAAGCGATGGGAGATTATCAACCTCGGGAAAAGGCGCCACATCCCGCA
The DNA here is from genome assembly GCA_018881555.1 of Amblyornis subalaris. Classification (NCBI taxonomy): domain Eukaryota; kingdom Metazoa; phylum Chordata; class Aves; order Passeriformes; family Ptilonorhynchidae; genus Amblyornis; species Amblyornis subalaris. The sequence goes on along the minus strand of JACAXG010000008.1, from coordinate 2,548,896 downwards.
GGAGTGATCGATACCCGGACAAATATTCCTACCTTGATCTGGCTCCTCTATAAAGCTGTAGGAGTTTGTTGCAGATTCTAATGGAAAGACAATTGGACGGTATGGATTTTTCTCTCCCCTTGGGAAAGGGTGCGTTTAAAGAGCCGAAGCAAAACAAAGGCAGGGTGGAAACAGCAGCCTGGGTTTGTTTTCTGCCCTTTGTTTGAAATAAAATGCTACTGGTTTTTTTTTGGTCTCTTTGAACACTTTTTTTGTGTCTTTGAATGCTTTTTTTGGTCTCTTTGAATACTTTTTTTTCGGAAGGTTTGCTGAATAGAAATGAGTAAACAGGGAGAAAGGAGCTGCTTCTGAGATCCTCCAGAACTGGATTTTTTGGAATGTGTTCTGCCTGTTTGTATTTAATGGCTGGGAATAACATAAAAATGAATTCATCCTTTTTTTACAAAGAAAGTGTTATAATGACTCAATCCTAAATCACTTTATACTGGCTTTGTTCCCACGTRCACTTAAACAAGTCATGGTGCCTGGGATCACTGCATTGGTATTTATCACTTATTTTAAAAGGCAGAGGCAAGATTTTTAAAATATTTCCTGTCATTATCATCCCACAACCATCAATAGGTGAGGAGGGGTTTTTTTAACCACTGCAAAGAGACAATTCCCACTCAAATACGCTCAGCAAGAGACTTTGCCTCCAGTGCCAGCTGAGCTGGGGTTCCACTGAAAGCACTCAATGAACTCCTCATTTTCCAAGGYGGATGTTCAGTGGTGACAGCACAAATCAGCCTCTCTCTTTCCTAATTCATGCTTAAAGTTGTCCAATGAGTTTGGGTATTTTAAAATCATAATTACACACAGGAAGGGATGGGTAAACCATGGTCTGCATCGTCTCTTGTAATCAAACACGAAGCAGGCTGGATCTTCAAACATTCCAATATTTCCTGTTGCTGCTGACATGAATGGAACCAGAAACACGAATACCTGGGAGGTTATGGATCAAAATCACTGCAATCTGAGTAAAAAGTGGTTTTTACTGCATTACAGAAGAAGAAATGGAGGAAACTTTTTTTTTTTTGGTACAGTTACCAAAGATTACAGAAGACGAGGAGGTCAGGAAAGGATTAAAATAGCAGAATTTAAGAGTTTTATCATTAGCCACGTTTCTTTTATGCTATTAAAAGCAAATCCACCGAGGTTAACAAAAAATGTTGTCTATGAAGTTTGCTTGATTTCAAACAGCAATAATTAAACACTGCTGTAGTTGTCTCAAGAAGCAAATCCTTCTCAAGATCAAATACTTCCTTTAAGGTATAGAGGGGATTAAATGCCACTGCAAAAATGTTCAGTAACTCTATTTAAAAGCCATGAATTATGCAGGTAGAAAAAGACCTATAGCTGAAATAAAATTTTTWAAAAAAAACCAAATATGGGTGGCATTTACAATTTCAGGTACAGAAGAACGCAGCCCCTGTTGCATACCACAGCACTCGGCTGCAAGCGACAAAGTTCTAGGGTACCACAACAATAAAAAGGGAAATTTAGATTCGCAGTAAAAGAATGGAAATGGRTTTTCATCTACCAGGGCCCTCAAAATCAGCTCTGTGCACCATTTCCGCTMACAAATGGTTATTCCACGAGGCAATAGACATTTTGATGTGCAGGTACATTATTGAACATTATTGAGAGGGAAGTGATGCTTTGCTGGAGTAAAAACTGAATCCACTCTTGAATGTCTGTAAGAATTTGGTCACTGGGAACCTCYTTTCACTTTCACTCTGGATTCAGTGTTCATCAGGTATTTCAAATAATTCCTGGTCTTTATAAAGGAGGAAATAATCAGTGGGCTCAGAGCAGACACATGAATTCCATGTTGTGACTGTAGCTCTGCCAAACCACCCTGGGAAAATATTCCATGGGTGGTTGGATGTTGGTGGGCACTACACTTTGCCCTGGTTATTTTGGAAAAAAAACCTTTCTAAAGATCCAAATCTAGAGTCTTTCACCTGGCAGGGCCAAGTTTCTACTGTAAAATTGAGGCTCTGGAAGATCCCTATTCCATGGGCATATCATGAAGGTAAATAACACTTACAAGGTGTTTGGATGTGCTCGTGGATAAAGCCTGTGGAATGCTCTCAGTAATTTTATTGGGATTCAAACTGGAGCTTGATTTCCTTTCCTAAAAATTTATATTTCTTGCAGTTCTGTTTAAGGTTTCCAGAGGGGAAAAAAAGAATTGAAGATTGTAAACCAAGAAGAAAGAGTCTTAAATCCTTTGATTATACTTTTGTTAGAATGGTGAGGCCTATCACCTGAAAGGAAAGGGTTTATTACTGAAATATCATTAACTGCTATGACTGAGGTGCTTAGGACGTGCTATAAATTTCTCTTAACTGCTGCTGATCCTTAAATATAATCCACATCTAAACCTCACATCTAATCAGCCAACTAATCAACTTTTTAATCAACATTTCACAAGTAGTCTTGACCTCCCTAAGACCACAGCTTTGTCAATGATCCCGAAAGGCACTGAAAGAAGATTGGAAAATCCTAGGCGGTATATGAGGCTCAGAGTTCGGATTTTTGTTCAGTATTTTGACCTTGAAACCTGTGGATTCATCAGACCTGGCAGTGACAAAAGCAAGATCAAGTCCCGGGCACCAGGGGACCCCGTGGCGGTCTTGTCTCCTTTTCCTAAGAAGTCACCCAAGGGCAGAGCTGGCGGCTCTCCAGCAGMGGGATGATCCCAAGGGATGATCCCTGCTCGCCAAGGGGTTTTCCATGGGGGCTAAGAACCATCACCCAGCACCCCTGGCAGGAGATCCCCAGCCCTGCTCCCTGGGAATGTGATCCCACGTCTGGATGAGTGCACGGAGCCCGCAGCTGGGACCAAAGGAAGCTACTCCAGAGTGGGGGGTTTTGCTCCGGGGATGAGAACCAGAGATGTGGAGCCCAGGAAAGGGGAAAAGCCATCCCTGTGAGTCCCTGGTGGGCCATCCCTCRGCTGCCTGGAACTGCAGCCGGATGAATGGGATGTCAAACCACGCGCTTTTCACGCCAGCATCAATAGGCACCTTTGGGGTTTTTTTTCCCAGTGGGATYGGGAGTGATAAAACCTATTCATGCCAAGCACTTGAGGGACAATGTGACTCCATATGGAAAYGTCCTCTTTGTTCGGCTGCAGCTGCAGGGCTGTGGCTCTCTGCACTCACAAAAGGCTCCATCTCCCATTCCCGATGGGATATTTCCCAGTCTTTAGTCCCKCCCGGTGCTGATTGCTGACCTGGACACAGATCTGGTGTTCAAACAGGTTTGTTCCTCAGAAACCGGTGGAGGATAATGGATCTAATTCCAGGCACACAGCAATTACACAGACACACGTTTCCCCCCTCCTGTTCCATTCATATTCCATCCAGGTCGGATCGAATAGCCCAAAATCTCCTATTCCAGCGTTACCAGTCCTGATTGCTCCCCAGCCCCCCATAAACGTCAGTCACACTGTTTTTTTAACTTTGTGTTTATTCTCACCAACAGAAAACAGCAGAAACACCATTTCTGCCCTCAGCAACACTGAGAATAATAGATTTGATTCCACTTTCAATATTTAATTCTAATTTTCTACTCATGCCAGAGGAAGTTTGAGTAGCCAAGAGATGTTCCCCTTCCAGYGAAAGGAAGGATGTGCTGCTTTGGTGAAAATCTGTGGAAAATCTCTTGCATTTATCAAGAAGACAGAGAACCTACTGATCAGTATCAGCTACAGACTCCACACCAGGACAGCCACACTTTGTGGGGGCAGTTACGACCTCCATAACTCTGCCCTTTTCCTGAGCAAGGTTTCGACCACAGATCCAAATTACAGACATTTATTACCGGAGATAAAGGAGTAAATGCATTACTGGGGGTAATGACAGACAGTTTATCTTTTATGCACATGAGTCTCTGTAAGGGGACCCGGAGAATCCTCGGCCAGTGACTTCCAGGAGTGCTGCTGGAGCAGGGCAGAGCACGGGAAGCTGGATGAGGGACTCCCTGGAGGGGATCACACGCGTTCACTGCTGAAAGCTGTGAACTCCAAGGGCTTTTCTGATCCACATCTTTGGAAAGCTTTGATTCTCCTTCAACTACTGACATTTCTTTACCCTTCCTACACTATACCCTAAACCACGTGTTTTGTCTTTATGTTTAAAGGGTGTTTTGCTACTGAACGGTCACACAATAAGCACACCCTCTTCCCTGAGATAATTTTACTCTTAAACTTCTTAATTCCACTCTAAGATATCAGAAAGTGCGAATAAAGAGTTTAAATAAGGAGTTTAACCCAATGACAGCCTCAGTGATCATCTCCCCTCAGCTAATTACAGTCATTCTTAATGAGGGATTTTGTCCCAGCAGCTGCAGAGTGACCTCTCCTGTCCTACCTCTGCTTGGTGCCTTTAAACTGCCCAGGGAAGCTGTGCCCCTGGATCCCTGGAAGTGTCCAAGGCCAGGTTGGATGGGATTTGGAGCACTCTGGGATAGTGGAAGGTGTCCCTGCCCATGGCAGGGGTTGGAAACAAGATGAGCTTTAAGGTCCTTTCCAACCCAAACCACTCCTGTAGCTTCAGCCAGGGTGGCTGAAATATTAATTAATTAATTAATAATTAGAAGAACACACAGAGCCTAAGGATTGAGCAGGAGCTATTACCAGAGACACACAGAGGATAAAATATTCTGTTTACCAGCTGAAATAACAATCAGGCTGATTTAGGTTCTCAGCTCTCTCATAGCACAAAATTAAAGTGAGCTACTGTGAAGTTAATTTGACATGTTTGTTTTTTCACTACAGTTTATGCACCGAGAGGAGAAAAATGGGTGGAACAAATCTCGTAAGCAAGTTGAAATAATTGGTGTTCAGGACGTAACACAGAGATCTCTGTGTGGAAAGGGATCCTGGTAAATCATTCCTGTCTTCTCCTGCAGACGTAGGATGAGGAGCTGGGAGATTTTGGCCAGGATTGGTTGCACTGATAGAAGTTAAATCCATGTTTTTGGGGTTTAAGCGTGGGTAATAACTCTTTGTGCCATTTCATAGAGTGACAGAACAGTTTGGGTTGGAAGAGACCCTAAAGACCACCCAGTCCCAACCCAAGCCCCAGCCAGGGGCTCTTCCACATTCCAGGTTGAAGTTGCAACTTTTTTTTTTAACAGAAAAGGTGCAGGTTTGTCTCTCTCGAAATGTAAAATTTCTTGAAATCAGGCAGAATGGGGAGCAACTTTTCAGAATAGCAGTGGCATAGGCTGAAGGTAAACTGTTCAAGCATCCCTTTGGATTTCAGTGCTCAGTCTTGGGATCAAAAGGAAAGGTCTGGCATCAGGCTCAGGAATAGAAAATATCCTATAAAAGCGCCAAATGCCCCTCATTTCATAGAATCACTGAGGTCTGAAAAGACCACCAAGACCAAGTCCAACCTTTCCTCACGCATATTTTGCCTGATAGTTGCAAGTTTATGGAAGAAGCACCCCAATTTCCAAGGGAATGTTTCACACCATCGTTTTATCCAGTGCAGTTCCGTACAGGAAAATGCACCTCAGCCGAGCTTTTCTTTCATGCAGGTGACACAACCAAGCTCTAACCTTGCTGACTTTTGGGGGCTTTGATCACTGGCACTAAACGCTTAACAAGCAGAGATCTGATTGTGTGGCACAAAGCCTGCATAATTTATTTTTAACAGTCTGATAAAAATCCCTTGCACGGGTGAAAGATGAGCGAAGCTTTGGGTGGTGGAGAGGACTCTCCCTGCAAAGAYTGACAGGAGCGGCTGTGTTTTGGGAAGGGTGATAGGGTGTTGAACTGCTGGGAACTGTTTGAAGGAGAGCTAAATAGAATGGGATAAATGCTCCCAATTCAAGGAGAACATGAAAAGCAGATACTGAAATATTCACCCCTAAAAGTGTGTTCTACAACCGTTTAAAAGTGTATTTTAAATTGCAGTTGGTGCTGTGGTTTAGTGGGCGTGGTGGTGCTCGGGCAAAGGTTGGGCTTGATGATCTCAGAGGTCTTTTCCAGCCTTAATGATCCCGTGATTCTGTGGAAAATATGGAAGTATCTGCCTCCAGTAAAGCTGTTCCTTGTCAGGTTTGTTATCTATYGATATCAGCCCTGGAAACATCTCCAAACAGGACAAGGAGCAAACTCCCTGCAGGTTTCCCCAACATTTTGGGAAGACTCTGAGTGAATAGAGCTGAGCTTTGCCTCTCGCTGAGCTGCCTCCTTTGCCAGGTTTATCCTTGTGGGCTGAAATGCAGCCCTGAAGTATATTTGGGTTCAAAACACTAAGCCAGGCTGATCCTTGGGTACAGCCAGATGACACAAAATCATCACGTGAGCGGCAAAAACTGATCTGCATTGGTTCATTTTCATTAGTTTTCATTCAGCTTCATTATCATCATAGGCAATGGTCTGTTGTAAGAGAGAGCAGTTTTAATTAAGCTCATCTTTGAGGAGGAAGTTGATGGGATTGCACAAAGAGGGCTCTTTTTCAGCGTAATGAAAGTTGGTATAACTTTACCAAATCCAATTATTTCTTCCCAACGCTGCGTGAGAAATATTTGGGGAACGGCTGAAACAATTCTTAGAGCAAATTATAGCACTGTCAGAGAACAAGAAATCAGTGTGTCAAAACACGAGGGTATTTCTGTACAAAGCATCCAGCAAGTGACTCCGTACAGATGATCCTTGTCTGAATATTATATTCCTCATTAAATTTATCTACAGCGGGAAAGAGGAATATTTTCTGTTTGCCAGTTGGAATTAAAAAAATAATAACCCAAATGAAAAATGTCCTCAAACATAATCCAAAGAAGCACGCAGGAAAATGTTGTGTTTTAATTCATCTAAGCTCACTCAGTGCTGTAAAAACCTGGGTACAGCTTTACAGCTTTTGTGGGGCCCAAATAACTGCGTTTTCTGCAGTAAAACCAGACCTATAAAATTCCACCCACTATTCTCCTGGATACATTTTTAATAAGTGGATTTTATGTACTGGTTAGCTAAAAGCAGGGCTAATATCATAGCAAGTGTTAGGCCATGGACATGCCACTGTTTGTATTTTCAAAAGCCAGAGGTGCTCAAGCATTGGCCTGGTGAGCCCTGGGGAAAGTGGCTGGAAAAACAGAGCTGGTGAAATGCCTTCTCCCATGGATTTAATCCCACCGACAGCAACACCAGGCTGGAAATGAAGGAACGAGAGGAACAAGGAGGGAGCAACAGCACCTGAAGGGGGTTTTGTTTATTTTTCTAACATTAAAATTATAGAATTACACAATGGTTTGGGTTGGGAGGAACCTTAAAGCTCATCCCATTCCACSCCCTGCCATGGGCAGGGACACCTTCCCCCATCCCGAGGTGCTCCRAGTTGTGTCCAGCCTGGCCTTGGACACTTCCAGGGATGGGACATTTCCACAGCTTCCCTGGGAATTCCATTCCAGTCCCTCCYCAYCCTCCCAGGGAACAATTCCTCTGTATCGACATTATTGCCCCTATTTGTCTCATTTTTAACAACCTCCAACCTGTGTGTCCACAATCAACAATTCCCTGCTTCCCTGCACTCCTGCTCCGGAYGGAGAGCAAGGAAGCAGATGCTCGGATGAATATCTTAGTGGTGCTGGATCCTTCCTTGATGCAATTCCTGCTCGTTGTTACGGCTCATTTTCGATTCTACAGCAAGTTTTAGCCAGGAAATCCTGGAAATTAAAGCATCGTTGCTGCCCTTCCAATTCCTGATGCTAATTAATAATATTTTCATTGATGAGGGTCTATAAAAATCAAAATAAAAATAAGAGAAAATACAAAGCCACCTAAAAATAGAGGTGTAAAGCTTTGCTGCAGATCTCGAATAAGACTCTACTCAAATCACCAACAAAATTCCCTTTAATTTCCYGTCCACTCAGAGCGCTCACAGAAGAGGATTCAAGGAATTCAAGTGYAGATTTCTGGGCACTTTTTCCTCTTTCTCGTGCTTATTTGAGCTAAACAGCTTGGTCAGACCCCTGTGGTTTGAGAGAAGGAGATTGGCAGGGCCTCACCTTAGAGAGGGGCTGAGATTGTGGCTCAGGGTAGATATTAAGCCCTTATTATTTAGATATTCAAATAAAAATATAGGCAAAAAGGCTTAAAATAATTTACTATGTTCTAGCTCTAATATTTGCACGTTTGACTTTAATTTTCTTTTGCTTTAAGCATTAGTCACCTCCTTAACACATTAAAAATCAAGCTAAAATAATGGATTTTTGGGTCGTTCAAAGGCAATTCTCATGTTTTATTTTATTTTTCTCAGGGAATATGGGAAGTTGAAGAACTACACRCTCGATTGGAGTTCAGCAGGAAAACTCTACGGCCAAGACTTCTCAGCTTCTGCAGGCACTTTATTTTTTTAACACATTTTTGCATTAATTAATTTTGATGTAGAGAGAGGACCATTAATGTTCTGCCACGGAGAGCCCAGCCARGGGCCTCAGGTTGGGCAGGCAGGGCTGACAGCACAGCAGAGGAATTCAACTGTAACAGTGCTGTTCTAGAACAGCGATTTGCCCAAAAAGCAGGAAATTTGAAGGCTGAACGGCGCCAGAAATGGCTTTTTCCTCCCAGTTTCCCTCGGAAAACCATTGTTTCCAAAAGTCAAATCGGCACACAGCAGAAGATGGGCAAAAGTGAGAAATAYGTGATATAAGAAATATCCCATGGAATTGGAAGTAGAAGTGGAGTAGGACTAAGGAAAAACWGAGGAAAAAATGGAGCAGAATGTCCTAAGGGTAGGAATTCTCTATCTTTCYCCCTGTTTTATTAATTCAAGAATCAACCCTCAGTATTAGAGCAGAAATTTCTTGGAAGCATTCTGGTAATGTTAACACGGAAAATGCAAAATGAGGGAGARTTAGCAAGTACCATAAATGAATTTTATCAGACTCCATTGAACAGCACAGGGTGTCACCTACTGACATTTGGTTTTCCAGAGGTTTGGGAAAATCCRTGTGTGGACCAGAAAATTAAAACAATGATGCCAGAGTCACTGGGGACTTGCAGAAACCTCAACACACAGAGGAAAATAAATACATTAGAGACAAATGGTATTAGTTGGTGTTATAGGAGCTGCAGCAGAGTCATGGAAATGATGGAAAATGGGACASAGGGTGGCAGTGCCACCAGGGATGGCCTTGTGCTGGCACCAGTGTCAGTGCAAAGGGAATAGGTAACATCTGCAGCACGTGGCAAGATGTCACCTCACAGAATCCCAGAATTATTTAGGTTGGGAAACTCCTCCAAGGTCACTGAGTCCAATCCCCACCTTGTCCCCAGCCCAGAGCACTGAGTGCCACRTCCAGGCATTCCTYGGACACCTCCAGGGTTGGGCACTCCAAACCTCCCYGGGCGGTTCCAAAAAAACATGACCCACTTAGCTGATGTTTCACATCCAGGAAGGTGCRACCACGAACACCACCCCAAAAACCTGCAAAGGCACAGCTGGGGTTTTCTCAGGTGGCTTTTTTCTTTAAAAAAATGAATTTACAAAATAGCAGGAGAAACACAGACGCAAAAATAAAAGCAAGAAACCACATGCCACACAAAGCCCTGAAGGAAACAAAGACACAAGCGAGCTCCYCAGATTTTATGAGTAGGAGATCATGGCAGGATTAGCCACAAAGCCATTAAAAAGTCTCACTAAGGTCACTGGAATTGTCTGGAGAGCAAAGGTTGCTCAGGACTGATTGCACTTCAGAACACAAACCACATCCAATAACAGCGCCAGCTGTATCACCAATAACTCCAATAAAAGCCTTCAACCTTCTTTTTGCTTATACTTTTTGAATTTCCTTGTCCAATCATTTCCAGCTGGGGCTGTCATTTCATTCCTGGTGCTAAAGAGCTTTCAGTTCCATTACAGATAAAGCTCCAGGTATTGATCAGAGCATTTCCCACCCCAAAAAACCAGGACRCGAAGAGTTGAAACCTGGTTTTCTGTGGCAGCAGAGGAACTGTTCAGGCTCCTCCCAGAGCATCATTCCTGGCTCCAGAGGTCACCTTTGCTGGGGGGATCATTAATAATCCTCACATTTTGCAGGGATTAACACCCACTAAACCCTGGCATTTATTGCAGAGAGGAGATCAATGGGGAACTTCTGCACAGGACTAACAACATCCCTGAGCTGCTTCYTTCCCTCTTTAACCATCTTTTTGGGGGGAACAGAGGCAGGAGTTCAGAGGGTTTCTTTTCTGGTTTATTTGTGTAGCTGGAAATTAATTAATCCCCTTGATATCAAAGCAGAGCCTCTGACTGGGGTTGTCCACAGCTCTGCTCCATCACTATAAAAGGGAGACCTGAACAAACTGCAGGGAGACAAAGAGTGAAGTTCAGGCAGAGGAAAGAGCTTTGTGGAATACAAACAAGGGATAAAGTAGCCGAATTCTGGTTCTTCGATGGATCTAGTGTGGAAAAAAAAAATACCAATAAGCTTTATACTTTTAATTGTGTCTTTTTACACTCAGCAGAAAATCTGTTTGAATATTTATCTATGTTAAACCTGCAGATCCCTTTTTCTTCAGTGTCATGTCTCCATCATGTGTGTGTGTGTCCCAAGTAAAACAAAATCTACAAAAAGTACAGAAGAAACAGSTATTCTATATTAAGGTATATTTTGTACAATTCCCAAAATTCCTACATTATTTTTTTCCTGTGTTAATAATCTTTGATAACACTCACAGTGCAAAAACACATGGAGAAGACACTCAGTGCTCTCTCCAGCTCCGTGGTAAGAGCATAATAAAGATTTTAAAATAGTAATAAAAAAAAAAAAATGTTTACACAGAAAGGAAAAAAATTGTGAACCTTGCTGCCAGAGCAAATTCCTTTCCTTTTTCTGGAAGACTCCAAGAATAAGGAGCTCCATTGCTGCAGTGATTGTACCACCTCCCTTCKTCATGGTGGTTATTTGGACAGAAGTCATCAAGAATTCAGCTTGTTTTGGTTTGTTTGGGGTTTTTTTTGGCTGTTTCTCTGCTGAAGGGGAACAGCCCAGCTCCAGCAGCAGATTTTTGGGGAATTCAGAGTGCAATAATCCATTTTTCTGGGATTCCAAGACCCCTTTTTTGCAAGAGCAGACCATTCACCAATGCCTGTACTGTTCAACTACCCACCTTGTCCAGCAGCTCGATTTACTTCATATTACATTTTAATTCTTACAATRCAAGTGAATTATGATGGATTTCTGCTCTCAGCTTTCCAATTTCTGTCTCTGACAAGACCTCAAGGAATATTCACAAGGCAAAGGTGGCATAACTCCATAAATTTGAAATTACACCACCTCTGTATTGAAAAACAATTGCAAGGTTGCACTCAAGAAAAATTATGTTAAAATTTACTTTAGAACACATCTAAGAGGATTGTGGGGAAACGAAGCCAATAATTTGGGAAAAGTTTACAGGATTAGCACTGTAAAATTAATTATTTCAATCTTACTTGAGCAGCACCCTGGATTCATAAAGATGAGCAACCTGGTCTAGTGGAAGGTGCCCCTGCCCACGGCAGGAGGTTGGAGTGAGATGATCTTTAAGGTCCCTTCCAACCCAAACCATTCTGCAATTCTGATTCAGAATTTTAGAGTAACCAAAACCCTCTGCACCGTGTAAACACCAAATAGAAATTTAGGTCTGTTAATGGATGAATTTCGGAGCAGAAGGTGGCACTGGCTGAATAAAGCACCTCACGGGGTGAGATCTTATTCCTTCGCTAAAAAAAATTCATCTTGGGCCTTAMACTTTGCCTTTGTGGTCGCAGGGACTTGCCCTTGAGCAAGTTSAGGTCTGTGCACAGCAGAGCCCAGATCATGTTAGTCCTTGATCTAATTCAGTTTAAAATGGTGATAAAGACATCCTGGGTTTATCTGCTCTAAAGGAGAGATAGAAAAGCTGCCAGAGCCGCAGGAAGCTGCAGGGAGCTGGACAGCTCCTTCCCTGAAGGGACAGYGACAGCTCTGACAAAACCCCACACGTATCGCCCCAAGGCATCTCCCATTTCCAGAGCAAACAGGAGAAAGTGTCTGCCAGACCTTCCCTCAGCCGAGTTTTTGCAAGAGACACCTTGGCTCAACTTCTGCCAATTCCCTCCTGTCTCCCTGACTCTCCCTGTGCCTGCTTTATAGACCAGATCCTATCTCCAGGTATTTTTAGCCTCCTGAAAGGTACGCAAGGACATCGTGCACTTCATCCTGAGGCAGGGGAAGTTCTGTCACTCCAGAGCCAACTCCTCAGGTGACAGGAGGCCCATCCCAGGCTGCCGAGGTTGCTCCAGCCTCAGCCCAGTTTGCAGGAGTTGTCTGTGCTCCGACAAAATCAGAACTCCAAGAGGAGCAGCCCTTCCTTAATGCTGGAAAAGATTTTTTAAGGGGGTTCTGAGTGCTGGAAACACAACGAGGTTACAGAGGTTCAATCGTTTTGTTGTTGGTTTTTTTTTTTCCAATCAGCAGTGTTTGTTTTGTTGTTTTGGGGGGTTTTTCTTCAAAAAACCTGAGTTTATCCTGACAGAACATCGCAATTCTTCAAAAGCAAAATATTTGCCGAAGAAACGTCAACCCTGATGAATTTTTGTTTTGAAAGGAAATTGGGCAGCATGTAAATGTTTTATTCTGACCTGTAGAAAAAGACTGGTTTAATATTCAATGTTATCATCACTTTCTGTGTCGTTTCTCAAAGATATGGGCAGAATCTTTAATAGGGTTTCAGATGGATTTGCTGAACTAAATCAGAACTTTACATGTTCTAATAAGAAGAAAACTCAGCTGCTCRGAAGTTCAACATTCAGACATTTAAGTGTTGCAGCCTTTCTTGAATGAAAAAAATGAGACCATAGAAAGGTTTGGGTTGGAAGGKACCTTAAAGCCCTTCCAGTTCCAACCGTGCCATGGGCAGGGACACCTTCCACTATCCCAGGKTGCTCCAAGCTCTGTCCAACCTGGCCTTGGACACTACCAGGGATGGGGCAGCCACAGCTTCTCTGGGCAACCTGTGCCAGGCCCTCCCCACCCTCACAGGGAGCAATTCYTTCCCAATATCCCATCTATCCCTGCCCTCTGGCAGTGGGAAGCCATTTCCCTGTGTCCTGTCCCTCCATCCTTTGTCCCAAGTCCCTCTCCAGCTCTCCTGGAGTGCCTTTGGGCACTGGAAGGGGCTCTGAGGTCTCCCTGGATCCTTCTCTTCTCTGGCTGAACACCCCCAGCTCTCCCAGCCTGGCTCCACAGAGATCTCGAAATGAACAATTAACCTTTTGAAGAGACATTTCTAAAAACTTTTTTTTCCATTCTCAGTTGGAAATTTTAAACTTTTAACTGCATTAATTTCCTCAGCAACTGAGAAATTCTGTTCCCGGTCTTGTYAGACAAGAAATGTGTAAGGAAAATAATTTATTTAGACATAGAAATGACTAAATTTTTAATAAGCTTTAAAAATTGGTATGAGAAGCTTGGGTTAATCTGTTGCCAGCAACTTTTAGTCTATTTATTCTTGATRCCACTTAGAAAAAGCCCTGTAATTATTTAAAAGAAAATTTTAATGAGGAAATACCTAAAATTCCATTTTAAATTTTATTCCTAATTAAAAATGGAGCCACTAATTATAATGCCTATCTCCTTGAGAAGGTGCTGCGAGGCTTAATTAATTGTGGGTAAAGCTCATTTGAGGAGCTCGCAGGATGGAAGTGTGAAATTGTTTATGTTAATCGGGAGGAGGGCTCCGAGAGCTCTGAATGGGGCTGGCAGGGGCTGCTTGGCATTTGTGAGCACATTCCATGAGTTCCCATGTCCTGCTGTCCCCATTTCACCAGCCAAGGTCAGACCAGGACAGCTCAGGTGCTTCCAGTGTCATAGGAGAAGTCTCCAAGAGAGTTGGAGAGAGAGTTTGGACAAAGACCTGGAGGGASAGGACAGGGGGGAATGGCTTCCCACTGCCAGAGGGCAGGGATAGATGGGATATTGGGRAGGAATTGTTCCCTTTGAGGGTGGGGAGGCCCTGGCACAGGCTGCCCAGAGAAGCTGGGGCTGCCTCTGGATGCCTGGAAGTGTCCAAGGCCAGGCTGGACAGGGCTTGGAGCAGCCTGGGGTAGTGGAAGGTGTCCCTGCAGAGGACTGGGTGATSTTTAAGGTCCCTTCCAATCCAAACCACTTTGGGATGCAGTAATGGATACAACTTTTTCTCACTAGSAGGACACTCCCCTGCCTGAGCTCTACATTTTCTCACGGAAAAAGTCCCAAGGGGAGAAACAGAAATCTAAGAAGGTTTGAAGTTCATCTCAGGATTTCTGTCTGTGCCACTTTAGGCAAGCAAGTCCTCCCTTACTTTTATTATTTTTTTTTCAATATGCAAAACCTGAAGGGGCAGTTAAGGGTTTGAAGAGGTCAGCGAGTGCTGGGATGCGATTCCAGTGGTAAYTCCCATCCCACAAGCTCGGTCAGGATGCGATTGTGGGAACCGGGACCAAACAAAACTATTTCCACTCCTGTTCTAAACCTAATCCCTTGCACTGACCCAGTTTTTGAGGAGAGAGGCTTCTGATTACCTGACAGGAGCTCCCATTTGCACGAGGGGAGCGGCGAGAGCACATTTAATCTCTCKCTCTCCTCTCTGACAGCCGCGCTCTCCCTCGCTCAGCTTTCCCGGAGGATGAGCGAGGCAGGGCTCGTTTTTACACATCCCAAATTTCCAGCCAGGGATACGCAGTAGCCGTTTCTGTGCTTGAGGCACTAATCGTGCGGGTCCCGGCCGGAGCGGCGCGGGGAAGGCGCTGCCTTTCCCGGGGAACGCCAGGGAAGAGCCGCGCGGTGCTCCGCGGCTGAAGGGCTCGTGGTCCCAGCTGGGAAAACACTTCCACGATCTCCCGGCCGCACAGACCTTCCGCGCGGCTCCGTTCCGCCTCCCTGAGCGCCGTGGCTTGCTGAGAGCTCCGAACGGAAAATCGTGACGATCCTGAGACGTTCCCTGCTGGGATCCGTAAGTACGGGAATGCAGCAGCGGGAGCGACGCTGGGCAGCGGCGCTCGCCAGGGCTGCCTTTTTATCCTTCCTCCCTCGTTGCCATTTGCATAAAAGGGGGGAGAGAAAGGGGGGGGGAAAATTCTCCGCTTTATTCCCGCTGCGTGCGTGGAAATGGCCGGTGCTCCGAACGGGCGCGTTGCGGGCAGGAAAGGGACGCGTGGGATGGATTCGTGCGCGAGTGGAGGGCTCAGGCGAGCAGAGCCGAGCCTGTGCTGGCCACGGGCACCGCAGGTGCATCGCCGAGCGTGTCACGGCTCTGTGCTGCAGTGGCACGGCCGACGCGGAGCATGACAGTGCTGATTTGGGCACTTTCAGAGCGCTTCGCGTTAAAAGATGAGGCGGGTGAYGAGAGCCTGAGCTCGTTTCTGCCAGCCGAAGGTGTAAAAGCRATAAACATAAATCGCCAGGAAAAGGTAGGTAAGTCCTCAAGAGAAAGTTTTCCCTGTTGCTCATTTTAGTCATTAAAGGAAAATAAAAAGCGAGGTCGCAGCCTATGCTGAGCTGTGGGTTTGCACCCAGAGATCTGCAGGGGTGTTAGTTGTGGTATTATTTGTTTACACCGTGTGACGCAGCTTTAAAGGATATGGTGCTTGATCAAAAGTTTGGGAAGTCTGTGGTGCCAAAAGCAAGAGCCCGACTTGCGCTTCCTCTTAAATCACGCATTCCCATGGTGCTTTTTGGGCGAATCCTTGGATTTGGGCGGTTGTTGCCTGCGGAGAGGGGCTGCTCCAGCAGCTTCTGCACAAGCAGGATGCTCCAAGTTAACGATTTCCTGCAGCACTCGTGGAGCTGAATGATCAAACGAGATGCAAACACTGCAGCCTGTGTAAACAACAGTTAATTGTGCTTTTATCAGCACTGCAGCCCTTTGCAGATAAATATTATGAGTTAAAAGCAGAGTATTTACTCCTCTCAAGTAGCATTTCCCCCTCCCCTGCTTTTATTTCGCCCCCAAAAGGGAGGAGACCTGTCACTTCCACTCTTAGCCCTTAGAAAGTTCTGAAAGTTGTGACGATTCTCCCGTGTGTGCCACTAAACCCCGCAGTGTTTGTCATTCCAGGCAGCACATCCCCACGAACAACCCATCTTCATCAGGCAGCTTTGGCTTTGGTGCTCCAGAGGCACTCTGCCAGTGCTGCACGCTCCAGGAGTCTCTGCTCCACAGGTTTTACGACACTAAAAAGTCCCAAATCAGTACCTCTATGAAGTTAGCAACAACCATAGATCACTTTTCACTGTGGAAAAAAGAAAAATAAAACACAGCAATGTTTGCAGCTGTGGGTTCCAAACGCTGGCGAGGAGCTGATGGCCATGGATTACAAGTTTTACCTTCCATGCTGAGGATAAAATTGTARATAATCTATAACAACTTGAGTGCTTTAAATCACTCGGGAAACCTGTCTCTSTTCCTTTGCTTCCAGCTTTATGACCACTATTAAAAAGGTTTGTGGTGCATAATAAGCTAACCTAAAATTAATTTCTTTCCACTGAAGCAAATATTTCCCTCGCAGAACAAGGTGCCTGTGTCCCCGTGGGGACTTGAAATGCGAAGTTGGGTGGCACAAAGCACTATTTGTGTTTGAACTGAGAATTTTCATTGGAAGATATTTGTCTGCCTAGTATGTGGGAAAAGATCAGCTCTATAAAGTAGCATCAAGTTTGTATTTTCCCCCCGAAACTGTGTTAGCTGCGTGTTACTACAATATTATTTCTGTTAAAAACTGAGTTTATTGCAGAAGATTGCCACAGATTGTCCTCTGCTCCTCTTCTTGGAGTTTCCTCAAGGACACAAAAACCATTTTAATGGTGCCCTGCTTGCCCCCAGCCTCCCACCCTGGCCCTGGAGCAGGAAAGGCTCTTGCAGAGTAGGAAAACCATCAAGTCTGTCCCAAAAAGCCATTTATTCYTCCTTCCCAAAGGCTGCACTCTGAGCTGATCACAACTCTGTACYTGGGCAGGTTTGTAGCCTCATCTGTGCACGGGGGAATCTCTCCAGGAGAAGGCAAGACACAAAGGAATTCAGGCACAGTTTTCCAACTGCAACTCCCTGCGAGGTAAAAACCATCCCTGGGACACTGAAACGCTGCTTGGTAGGAGCACAACCAGAATTTGGGTGCTTGGGTGACCTKATTGGCACTCAAGAACTCTCAGACTTCACAAGCCTCTTATTTACAGATTTCTCCAAGTGCAGAATGTGCAAGGAAAAACCACACAGCACCAGGAAAAAGAGAGCAAAGCATCTTCAAGCACCTTCATCACAGTAAATAAGAACAAACCCAATCACAATAGATCAGGACATTGTACTAAACAGTTCTCCATCTTTTTGAGGGAAAAACCCACGCAATGAGTGTGACAGAGCATCAGAGGCATGGAAAACCCTACTTTAGTGCAGGAAGGTGCTGAGCACACCAGGTCAGCACAGAGCAGAGAGCCAGAAAGATAATTTTGGACAAAAAACGCCCGTGAAAACTTGCACACATCAGTTTCAAAAGCTGTAGGAGGTCCAGACTGAAGGAGTGAGGAGAACTTGGAGTTTTTCCATGCCTTTCTGCTCTCGGCTCTGTCTCCTCCAAGAAGCTCCTGGTGCAGCCCCTCCAGCCGTGGCTTTTCCTTATGGATCAGGCGCAGCTGCTCAGCCCTTCCTGCTGCTTTTATTCTTGAGGGCAAAGGTGTTTCCTCCCGTTTGTTCTGTTACTGCAAAGATGATTGTTCTGTCTCATTGTAACCTTCCAGGACCTAGAAGGGCTCTGGAGAGCTGGAGAGGGACTTTGGACAAGGGATGGAGGGACAGGACACAGGAAATGGCTTCCCACTGCCAGAGGGCAGGGTTAGATGGGATATTGGGAAGGAATTCCTGGCTGGGAGGGTGGTGAGGGCCTGGCACAGGTCGCCCAGAGAAGCTGTGGCTGCCCCATCCCTGGAAGTGTCCAAGGCCAGGYTGGACGGGGCTTGGAGCAGCCTGGGATAGTGGAAGGTGTCCCKGCCCATGGCAGGGGCTGGAATGGGATGAGCTTTAAGATCCTTTCCAACACAAAMCATTTTAYCACTTTTCATTCCTTTTGGGGGTTTTTGTATTTTGGGTTTCCTGCAAGAGGAAAAAAACTCCAGAGTTGGCAGTGCTCAGGGGAAGCACTGAGAGGGAGGGATGGGGAGGAAAGAGTTGAGGAGAAGAGTAATTTCCCTCTCTTAAACCTTCTAAAATATTTTTAGCCTATAAGGACAAAAAAACCAGATCAAGTCAGTGAGAGAGGCAGTTTGTTTTATTAAAATTCTTGACAGCATCTGCTGTAATGCTCTTGTTAAAAGAGATGGAAAACATCAGAAAGATGAGGGAAGCCGTGTTGTGTCCTTGCTCTTTACACGACATAATAATATGGAAAGGAGAGCAATTGGCTTCCCAATAACTGGATTTATTGGCTATATCCAAGCACAGGTGACCCAGCTGCCCAGGCACACAATAACCCTCCCCAGGCTCTCATCCCAGCTCCCACCAGAGGCATCCTAAAYGAATGGAAACATGCTGCCGAATTTCCCTAAAATAAATCCTCACTTTTCTTCAGGACACCCTGATGTGATCACCAATAGGATCCGTTTTCTTTATAAGATTCTTCRGAAAAAAATGTAATTGTTTCATATTTGGTAATGAATTCAGCTCTCCCACGACTGTAACCAAAACGTGAGGATCCCAAGTCCCTCTCCGTGGTGATGCCTGCAAGGAATCTTTTATTAAGAATCTCTTCTTAAACTTAGCCTTTATTAAAAGACTGGCTGGAAAACAAGGATCCTCTGCTGGAAAAAAGTAGTTTAAAAATCAAGCGTGTGCCTTTTGAGCAGCACCTTCATTTTCTTCCCATCCCTGTGATGTACACTGGGAATGGAGAACCTGTTCGGGATGAAGTTCTGCACCAAGTTTCCCACTTAAATGAACGAATTTCCAGACGTTTAATGATTATTTCTGCCTCAAACACCTTTTCCTTGTGTGTATTTGAGGCTGCCTCGTCCGTGGTGAGCTCAGTCCAGCAGGAACCGTTCTGGCTGGACCCCAAAATCCTTGTCCCTGTTTCTGAAACCCTGGTGCACTTCAGCCGTGTGAATCCATCTCTCCCAGACATTCCCTCGCCGAGTTTGGTGCGTGCAGAACACGAGTGGCACCTTTGGTGAGAGAAACGGGGATTAAAAGCACGGAACTTTCTGCAACTTCATCTCTTCGAGCAGTTCCTGATAATCCTACCATGAAATTACAAAACCAGCGGGACCAGAGCAAACCTCCCTGCAAATTGTGCTTCCTCCACTTGTAAGGGAAGCCAGATAAAGTGTAGATTTTATCAGCTAAATGAGAGCTGTGTCACAGGCACTATCCAGCATCTCACCCCTCAGTCGTGTTTGGAGACAGAATTTGGGCTCGTGTGCAGTGGATCAGTGGATCCCTGCCTTTCCCAGGGTGTCACAGATTCCAAGGAGCTTGTCCTGGAGCCAAGTGAAGAAAATCAAGCATCTAAACCTCCACAGAGCCAGGACATGCAGCCTTTGGAGAGCCACTGCTCATCCTCCCTCGTGCCTCAGTTTCCCTTCTCTGGTGTATCAGCCACTATTCCAACTATTCCTGATGCTTTGGAGTGGGATATCCCACCATGGGATAACCCCTGGCTGGTGACTGCTGGGAGCTGTTTTCCACACGGCATTGTGCTGGGCCCTGCTCCCGCTGCACTTCAGCTCTCCTCACACTGAGGACATTCTGCTAATTCCCTTCGTTCAGCCACTCAGCCCCGAACGGCTTTGTTTTCCTCGGGTTGACAACAGCAGGGGAGCTCTGCAGTTGGCAGCGAGGAGATTTCCCTCCCGGGAATTGTTCTGTGTGCTGGTTTAGCGGGAGCMCAGCGGGTCAGAGGTTTTACCCCTGTTAGAGTCACTTACACTGCACCTTTCCCTCAGCACGGGTGGCATCGGAGGTGACACATCGCTGCAGCCTCTCCACAGAGGGCACCCAGCCCTTCCTGCAGCTCTCACACAGACCTAAAAGCCATATCTGTTATATTGAACCCTCTCCTGTCCTGTATTACTCTGAAATCACTGGGGCTGCAGGTCTGATTTCTACCCTAAACACACTCTGCTCCCTCTATTCCRCCAAATCCCTGAGTTAGGTCTGTATTTGCAGTCCTGGCTCAATTTTCCCACCCCAAAATCCAAATAAACACCAATATTTACTGTAAAACTATAATGCCTGGGCRGCTGCATTCCCATCTGTTGGTGAGGGCAGAGCCACAGGGGAGAGCCTTGTCAGAGGGATYTTCTTCTACTTCCAAGGAAAATCTTTGTGTCCTACATAATTGAAAAGGGAACAGTTATCCATGAATTCCTTTGCAAAAACCTGGTGGAAGGTGTCCCTGCCCGTGGCAGGGGTTGGAACGAGATGATCTTTATGGTCCCATCCAATCCAAACTATTCTGTGATTCCCTGAAAAACTTTACATGAAAATGAACAAAATACTCACTTTTTTAAGGGGAGAATTCTTGTAGAGCTAAATGTACTATAAATATTTGCTGTCATTGCTGTTTAAGTACCAAGGAGCTGTTGATCAGGTTAAGGTGAGGCTGGTACCTGTGCAAACATTCCCGGGAAACAAACCTGCCCCAGGCAGGAGGTGTGGGATGGTGAGGGATGGTGAGGAGGTGGAATTGCCATCCCTAGAGGTGTCCAAGGAAGGCCTGGAAGTGGCACTCAGTGCTCTGGGCTGGGGGCAAGGTGGGGATTGGTCACAGCTTGGACTCCGTGGTCTCAGGAGGCTTTTCCAAGCTCGGTGATTCTGGGATCCTGGGAAATGCACCTTGCTCAGGTGTGGCTCCTGAGAAAAGAGAGCAAAGTCCACGATGTCCATGACTGAGTCCATGGTGTGTCCTCAGCAGACTCCTGCTCAGGTCTCCCACAAACCTTTCTGTTCCACGTGTGCTGGGGCACCTGAGCACGGGGCTGTGGGTTTATTGCACCGTTTGGCCACTTTCCCCTATTTTTTCCTCCCTGGTAATAGGATTATCCACGCCCTGTGCTGCTGCCATGCCCCAAACTCGAGTCAGTGCCATGGATCTGTCCTTGCCACGGTGCCAGGGCTGCTTCATCCCCCCCTGCTGCGCCTCCCGGGTTTGATTCCATCTGAGGCATCACCTCGGCTTTCAGTCGCTGCCTGAAGCGAAGGAGAATCCTGGCTTATGAACCTGCTCACAATTGCTGCACTTCCAGCCGGGAATAAACTGTTCTTAACCTAAATACTCCTCTGAGGACRCTGAGCTCGGGGGAAGAAACATAACTGTGCTGTATCTTCGTGCAGGCGGCGATAAGCGAGCCTGGGATTGGCTGGATAACTTGGGAAAGCACTTGGAAGGAGAGAGGAGGGAAAGGAGAGCAGTGGTGAAWGCAGCTAAACAGAAATGACACCTTTATTTTGTAGTAAATGCAATGTTTCCAAATAAAACATTTACTATTGGAGCTACAAGGAATGAAAAGGCTGCCAGAGTGAAAGCTTTGTCCAGAGGCAGCCCAAAAAATGCCTCAAGGAGAAGGAAAACTCCAGTGTGATAAAAGCCCATCCACAGCGGGGCTGAGGTGGGGCTGAGGGTGGTGCTGGGAACCACGGGGAGCAGCACCTGTGGAAGAATTGATATGGCAAATTAAAGAGTGATAAAAGGACAGAGCRAAGTGGGCAAAGCTCAGTGCAGGAAGAGCTGATGTGGACTTACATTCGCAGGAAAAAGCTGTTTTCRTTTTAATGCAAAATGCCCACTAAGGTGAGGCAGGATCTAGCACTAAACCTTACAGAGATCTTGATAACAAAAGACTTGCCAGGTATTTTGGGGTGCTGTGGGGAGGGCTATTTGGGATTATTCCGTACTTGAGGTATTCCAGCATTAATTGCACAGCTTTACTCAGAGATTACTCCTTTCCAAGTTAGCCTTGCAGAAGGTGCTGAATAATGGATGATATTAAACTTTGGGTTAGGGATTCAGACGATTGATTTGGAAGGCATGGGTGAGGCATACCCGAAATCAAACTTCTGTCAAAAATTAGGAGAATGAAAGTTACRTTTGAAGTGCAGGAACTGAGAAAAAGCATCTTTCTCACTGATTCAGGCAAAATAAAAATGACTAAGCCTGTCACGATTTTACCTCTTTGTCTGGCTGACTTTCTCAGCAAGATTGATTCAAAATCCATCTAAGCCCTGAAAGGAATTAGCAGGAAAGTGCTTTGTTGGAGGATCCTGAGGGGGTGGGTTGAGCAGCCAGAGGAGCAGCAGCAAGACCCAAAAATAAAGCCCAAGCCCTGCCTAACCAGGGGGCCCTGTTGGGTTCAGTGAGGTGTGAGCAAGGCATAAAAACMTCTCACTTGAATCCACAGAGGCAAAAGGAATATTTTGAGAGAATAAAAAGCAGGTGAGAAATTGTTTGTGAGATCATAAAATCAGAGAACACAAAGTGGTTTGGGTTGAGAGAAACCTTAAAGTTCATCCCATTCCAGCCCCTGCCATGGGCAGGGACACCTTCCACTGTCCCAGGGTGCTCCAAGCCCCGTCCAACCTGGTCTTGGGCACTTCCAGGGATGGGGCAGCCACAGCTTCTCTGGGCAACCTGTGCCAGGGCCTCCCCACCCTCACAGGGAACAATTCCTTCCCAATATCCCATCTGACCCTGCCCTCCTTCATCTTAAGCCAGTCCCCTTTGCTCTGTCTTTCCATGCCCTTGCACCAAGTCCCTCTCCATCCTTCTTATAGCCATGAGCAGGAGGGTTTCATCCAGAGAAAGGCCAGGGATTGGGTTCGTAGGTAGATTTATAGTTTTATATTTGACTGAATTTTGAGATATATATCTTGAAAGTAGAAGAACTTTATAAAATAGAAGGTCTGCAGTTGTACTTATTCTTTACAGAGACGTGCAATAAGAACTCCTGATCCTTAAAGCAAGGAGGTGAGGCACAAACAAGTCTGTTATTATTGGTATTAATTAGGATTATTCTATCCAGAAGTGTCCCAGGYCMSGKTGGACAGGGCTTGGRGCAACCTGGGCTAGTGGAAAGTGTCCCTGCCCACGGCAGGAGTGGAACGAGATGGGCTTTAAAGTCCCTTCCACCCCAAACCATTCCAGGATTCTATGACTGGAGGGCAAAGGGAGCTGTGCTGTTGGAGCAGCACTGTTTGCACACCTGTTGGCAGCTGAGGCACCAACATTTCACCCTCTATGTGCTGCTGATTGATTGATTGATGGTGCACAGCAGCATGACCCGGGAGCAGCAAACCTTCCCTGCAATCCCATTCCTGGTGTTTGATCCTGGCTCCCGGAGCAGGCCTTGCCCAGGGTTGATCACCAGGCCACAGCCTGGGCAATTACCCACTTCGATAATCAGTGKCTGGCTCTGATGAATTATAGCCTGGGCAGGGGATGGCTGGGAATAAACGAGCTGGGATGGATGCTGTGACAAGTAACAAAGCATTTGTAGTGGGCTATACAGCTATTAAGCTCAAGGTTAAAAAAARAAGGCCACTAAAACATCTGTAAAATAATCAGAAATAAAGCTAAAAATCTATTGAAGGTCGTGGTTGTTGACCTGGCGTGAGAGGCTGAAAATTGACTTCATTCTGTGTGCATACRTGAGGGTGTCAGGGGGACACACGGTGCTCCCACACCCATGGTTTGGGCCATTTGGGGTGGCTCTTTGTCCTGGGATGGTGCAAATTTTGGCTGTTCCCAACTGCTGTCCCCAACACTACCTGGGCTGGCCTTGGGCAGCCACCCAAAGGTGCAAGAGGAGCCTCCAGGAAGGTGTCAGAAGATGCTCAAGCACGAATCAGCCCCCAGAGATTTGGGTTAAACTCTTGCTTTCCTCTGAACCCCTTCCTAACTCTGTTCTTGCACCCCGGGCTGGACAGGGCTTGGAGCAACCTGGGATGGTGGAAGGTGGAGCTGAGCTCCTCCCTGGAGCTGGTCTCAGGTTTTCCTGTCACACACAGGGAAGGGACAACGGGATCTTTGGGCTGTTTCCAGGAATTTGCACTGTTCAGAGGCGTTTCTGGTGGCTACACTGTTAAAAACCCCTGTAATGGATGTTTGTGCTCTCCTTTTATTTCGGCGTTCTGGAGGAGCAGTAATGCTTTGGGTAAAATTCAAATCAATGCAAACCTCATAAGCCAATAAAATTTTATAGATGGTTATGCAATATGTAATTTGTTACACAATATCTGCGTGGCTTCTGTTTATTGAGACATAAAGACTTTGCTTTTTTTAAGGGAGGTTTTATGTGAGGAGGGCATAGGAAGGAATAACCTTTCATACCTATTGTGCCATAAACTAAATTACTCTTAACCCAAACCATTTATCTTGTGGTGGCAGCCTAATGAGGCCAAAGGAAACAGAAACAAACTGCCTGAAATTCTCTTGGAGGGGCAGCTTTTATTCCCATCAGTCTTTTGCCTGTTGCTTCCCAGATCGGCCACGTGGATGTCGCAGTGGATAACATCAGATGCTCTGGACAAGAATCCAAGGAAGTGATGAGGCTGCAGAGCTTGGGAAAGGGAGTTTTACCCCACACATCTCAGGGTGGGAGTGCAGAGGAGGTGTTCAGGGGTAGTTGTGTTTGTTTCCTGGGAGGAATTTCCTGCTGGATGTGGTTAATAGAGGGAAGGGGAGGAAGTGTGAGCAGCAGCCTGAGGGTCAAACAGAGCTCCTCGTGGCKTTGGTGATTTGGATGAGGAGGTCTGGGAAGGCTCTCAGGAGCAGTGATTCCCACCTTAGTGAGGATCATCCCACACTGCCATGCACTGTGCTCAGGACCAAGATGTTCTTTTCCTAACACAACTTTTCTCTTTGCAATATCCTTTGGCCTGCGCACAGCATCATTTTTCCCGCTGTAATTTCAAAGCAAAGGAGCAAAACTTTGGAGCAAATGCGACCTTTCTTTTTTATGTTTTATTTTTTTGAGCCAGACACACCAACATAAAAGAAGCTTGTACTCAGTGGGCCCTGCTGGAAGTACGAGTGCACTGACCTGGAGATACACGCAGAGTAAAAGCCTGTTTGCTGCAACCTGAGGCTGCCTCATGAGCTCAGTGAAGCTCCAAGCCTTCAGAAAGCTGATCTAAATCTTGCTGGAATCAGTGGGATGTGTTTCTCCTTCCCAGGACTGAATCAGGCCTTGCACGCTGCTCATTGCTCCGTTAATTACTGGGTGATTTCCCCTGCACTCGGTGCAGTTGTGGCTGATGGATTCAGCCTGGGACAGGAACTGAAATACCTGTGATGAACTCGCTCACTGATGAGGACTGATTTGCCTATTAAAGGAATAAAACCTAAAGGCAGCGGATCCCTTCAGACCTAGAACTTGCTATTTCCCTTAAAGGATGACAGATTTTTGTGAGAGGAGCAGACCAAGAGAGGAATATAAACAATCTGTGTGCTGCTCTTAGCAYAGGAGTGGTGGAAAAAAATTGATTTGTGCCACTGTGAGGTAACAACATTGTTTTATATGTCAGGGAAAAAAGAGAAATAGTCCCTTATTTAGATCAGCAGCAGTAAATGGATGTTTTGAAGACTGAAATGAGGGGCCATCTCCTTCTTATCATCCCCATTCCATCTCCTAAACTCTTGCTGAACCTGTAGCACAGCCTGGGCTGGGAGAGGGAGCGAGCCAAGGATCAGAGTGACACAGAGTGGCACCAGCAGGAGTTATCTGGGGGATTTATGAGCAAATCAGACACGGGTGTGACAAGAAGTTGGGGAAGAGCWGCGGTATCCCAGGAAACAATCTGCATTATTAAGAACATAACTCCAGGGAAGGTGTGATGAGCTTGACAAAGTGCACACTCGTCACTTCGGGATCCTCCTCAAAGTCTCTCCCTCAAAACCAGAGGCACGTTTAAGCCCCRTTAGAGACCAGGCTCTATTTTGAGGTTTTACCACTGCAATTCCAAGGAAATGTGTGGAAACTCGTTGATGGAGCAGCTTTGCAGGAATGTGAGGCTGAAAATGATGCTCACACAATATTTTTTCCGCAGGCTTTGGGATGGGTTTGAGCACCAGGTTTGGGGCACAGCTGGCCCCAAAGGGGGCTGTTACTGGTGCCAGTGTGAAACTGGTCTGAACCTTCCCTAAATGGGGCAGAATCACTACAGTGTCCTGAGTCTTCAAAAGAAAGGCTTCAAATGGCAACTTCATTATTAAATATTTSGGATCCGTGTCCCATGGAAACACTCACCAGAGGGGAAGGAGGGATACAACCATGGGGGTTTAACTGTTCAGATTTGCCAATCAAACCACTATTTCAAAGGCATTATTATTTTTTTTTATTTTTAATATGTATTCCCAATTCAGCAAACACCTAAATACACCCTTTGCAGTTAATGAGAGTGATCSTACAACTACAGCAAAGAGTGCACCTGAAAATATGATAATTATTAACTTGTCCTATGGAGCAGCYATTCCACAAACCTGGCATTGGACAGACCCTGGAGCAGGGAGCTCACAGCCCAAAGACCCTTTAAATTCAGTGTTTTCCTTGACCAACTTCTTATTTTTCTCTGGAAATATTAGCAGTGTTAAACAGCCAGCCTCCAGGCAATTTATCTTAGGCACATTTGCAAAATGTAGGGAAAATCTGTGGTGTTGACTTGTTTTGTTTTTACTGATGTGGAAAATGGAGGTGTGATCCCTTGTTAACAAATGCTCTCACGGATTTATTGTGACAGAACATTTTTTTTCATGTTCTAAAGGTAGTGGTTTTGGCTTAAAACAAAGGACAACCTTTCTAAGAGGTTTGGCAAAATAGCGACTCCAAAAGGCAAATGTTGCTTTTGATAAGGGATAAAGGAATGATAAGAGRGTAAGGAAATATCTCCTCTACTATGGAAGTACAGATCTTGGCATTCCTAAATTCTGCTGGACCAACAATTGTTAGAGTTTACAACAACCACTTTGATGCAGGAACRAAACCAGAGAATATTTCACTTCTTGTGCCACCACAAAAACACAGCCAGGGGTGGGTGACGACTGCAGGAGCTGCTTGGGAAGCACACAGAAATAAAATATAAAAACAGAATGGAAAACACAGATCAGGGGACGAAAAGGGAATGCAAACCAGGTGAACATGGAGGTGGATTTTCAGCACCTTCCTTTAATTGGCACAACAGCAATACCAAACCCTTCAGGACTGTAATTCCCGTGGTGAATTGGGAGTGCAGAGCCCTTTCCCTGGTGCTGGGGTCTGTGGGGTGTTGAGGGATGGGGATAGTTCCCCACACCCAGGTACAGTTTGGRTACTTCATCAGCACAATCGTTTGCACGAGTTCTTTGCCACGTAAGAGCTCCTCGGCCTTGAGTGAGCCTGCAGAGTGTTTAATTCACTCCTTTTCCCTTTTTTTTTTGTGTTAGAACAGAGCAGTTGGCATTGTGCAGCTTCCTCTCAATTATTCTCTGTGATTCCAACAACACATTTTGGTGCATAAAGGGAGTCTAAATGAAAGCTCTGAATAGGAGGGTATAAAAGAGGCTCCTCAGAGGGTTGATGTTACAAGGAAACAGGTTAAAGTCCCATTAGCTTTCAATGTCCAGCTTAATGGGCGAGAAAACAAAGCAGGAATGGAAAGGAAGTTCTGCCTCTGGATAAAAAAGGCACTGCCGGGAAAAATCTCTTGCTAAAYATTTATATCCAGCCCTGGCCTTTCGTGGCCCTTCACATTTTTGAATTTTAGAGTTGATTTATTTTAAATAACTGCATACATAAATAAGTGCATTCTAAATATTATCTGTCTACATATTAGAAACCCTGAGTAAAATTATTATTCGTATCATAAACCAGATAAATTTAAAGGCTTCTTCTTCCAAATATATTTGGTCCTGGTTCCCAGCTGGGGCAAATTTGCATTTCTCCACGAAGGTCAAAGTTTTCCCACTCTCACCCTGGAGCAGCCAACCCTGTTTACCTGTCAAAAACCCAGAACACCTCCAGAATTGTAAGTCCAAGTTCAAATGTCTTTAATGTACTCGGGAAGGGAAAACATTCCTAAATCCTGATTGCTATTCCAGCTGACATTTTGCTGTTCTAACCATAGGAATGGTCTGCTGCACATCCAGCAGATGCAAATGCATCAATACCTGCACGGGGGACGTGTTTGGAGAGCAGGGCAATTATCCAGGAATAAAATCAATTTCTAACAAATCAGCTGCCATGTGCAAAGCAGGATTCTAATAGTCATTAGAGTAATAAAATATATTCATGTTTCTCTCCATCTCTTTATTTTACTCACTGCTAAAATCTGACTTTGGAAGGAGCCAACAGCTCATCCATGAGTTCCAGGAAAGAGCACAAATTGCAGGAGAAGTTCATTAATAAGCAACAAATAATCACAGATAATTCATCTTAGGCCTAGAATTGCATCATGATTTTCAAGCAACTTGACAGAATTGATCTGTGTCATGTGAACTGACTTTGAAGTGACTTTGAAGGAACTCAGATGTTCCTAGGGAAATTTTAGCAAAAATAAAAACGTATTTAATTGTATAAAAGAGGAAAAATTGGTAAGTCTTGTTTAAAATGCACCTAAACATTCTCTGCCATAAAAAGAATTTTTAAAGATATGCTTTTATTTAGCTCACATTAACATGTGCTTCTCCATATATACTCAAATACACAGCTCATAATCAAGTTTTCTTCTCAAATTGCCAATTTGAATTTTAAAAAAAAGTCTGTGAATTATTCCCTGACTTGAAACACGACCATCTTCTCAGAATCTAAGCAGTGGTTAATGCTGATGAAGTTGTTAAAGACAGACATGGCTATTTATATTTATTAAGCCCTAATCAATCATTAATCTTCAGAGCTTTAATTGAGGACAGTGGACCTTCTGTTCGCTCTGGTCGGACTCTGTTGAGCAGGCAATCTTTCCCAATTTCCACATCCATGTCCTTCCTCCTCCCTGGCTTGGCTGGCGTGGATCCTCATCCCCAGTGCATCCCTTTATCTGCTCGTCCTTGTGCTGGGGGGATCCCTCTGCTCCTCCCTCCYGGGTCACCCCAAACCCTTCTGTAGCAAAGGGATTTCCTATGSTGAAGCCTTTACAAACTCCCAGCTTTTCTCCTTGGTGTTGTTTAAAGGATTCTTCCCCCTTCCTTCCCTCTGCCTTCCACCAGCATCCAGCTCTCGAGCTCCAGCAGGAGAGGTAAATAATTTGTATTCCTGCTTCCATCTCCAGATCATCTTGAAACCTGTCTAGACATTAAAGCAATCTGTTTGCTGCTCTGATTATTCCACTTGGCTCCATCCCCTATCTCAAAATACATAGATTATGCTGAATTAAGTCCAATTTCATCCAGAAACCGACTGATTATTTTCTCCCTTTTCCTCATTATCGAAGAGATTCTAAACGGTGGCAATAAACAGCGACAGCATCAGCGAGGAGGAAGGGAATGGGCAGGATCATCATTTCCCACTGAATCGTGGAGCTGTTGAACAATAAGCCTCGAAATGAACTTTCCCTCCTGGCACCCCTGCGTGCTCATATGCAAATCAAATGGTCAGAGGCTCCATCTCGGGCAGAAATGATGGTCATGGATGGCTCAGCTAATCTCAAAGTCACCCTGGAATCACAGCCCTGCTTGTTCCTGTTTGTATTGGTCAGGATTCCACCTAATCTCACTGCCAGATGGTTTAAATCCATGTCCATCCAGGTCAGCCCCGAGCAGGTCCTGGCCGCTTTATTTATTGCTGCACCGCAATGTATGGCTATGAAGAAAATCTAAATACTTCCTGACAGCTCTTGGGGGAAATCTACAGTTCATAATTTCTTTTTGTGCTACTATTAATGCTTCCTGGCAGGCTGAGAGGCAGTTGTTAATAATCTGGCGGATTTCCAGGTTCTTGTCTAAAATTAGCTTTGATTTCACTTCTTTTTCTCTCTTTTTTTTTTTTTTTTTTTTTTTGCAAATCTTAACCCCTGATCTGGGAATTTCTGAGGCAGGACTGGCAGGTGGATGCCCTGGTCCCCTCCTGAAGGTGTTTGTTCAAGGCTTGAACTTCCTGGTTCAAAAGAACATTTCTCCAACTCCAAAACTCCAGGGATGTTTTGCTCATCTGCACATTCCCTTTGGGAAGAAAGTTTGGTGGATTGGTGGGTTCTCTGAAATTCTCTCGTTTTTTTAAGTAGGAGGAAGCTGCTGGCCAGGTGTGGTGAAGGCCACAGGAGCAAAAATAATAAATACTAAAGGTATTGTTTTGTTCGAAAGGAGAGCCCCATAAAGATATCACAACGCCTTTAATATGGATTTTAATAAAAAGATCTGGGATATGAAATGTGAAGCAAGCCCAAGATTAAACTGCAAACACTGAATAAGAGACTTTGGGGTGGCACAGATGAAAGCATTGCTGTGATATAAGGCTCATATAGGAACAACTGCTGCCTGAGATCTTGAAAGAGATGAAGTCTTCAAGATATCATTGTAAAGTTTTATCAACAGCTCTTTATTAACCTCCATATCTTTGAAGAAACCTGCACACTGTCTTTTGATGATATTCTAATTTTGAGCCTCTTCTAGTGAAGAAATGGGAATTTTGCTATTAACTTCGGTTGAAACAAAATCAATTTTTTTATCATTATTACACTGATAGTATTTGGAAAGAGGTTTTCTTAAGCTTTTAGTCCTAGAGATGAAGTAGATATTAAAGTTTTCACCCGGGAAGAATAATGCAGGCTCTTCACTCCCAGCATTTGGTTGCCATCAAGACTTGCAGCTTCAGTGTTTGTGAACGTGTTAAAGGAAAAGTGATAATTAGATTACAGGTGATATTGTCAGGTTTGGTAAGTTTAACACTTTCAGATCTCTTTGAAAACTGTATTTCATAGTGTATTGAATTGAAAATTGATCCACACTTACACTTCAGCCAGACCTTTGAGGCCTTTTTATGAGACCTTTTCCAGCTCTGTGTTTGCTCAGTACTTGCTGCAGACTGTCTTGGGTGATTCGTAGAGAATCTTCTTCTGGTTGGAAATTATCTTTATGATGGAAACTTTAAAATTCTAAAACGTGGCAAATGTGGCAGTTCTGGTAAAGAACTCACTTTACCTTATACAACATCATAAAAATGTTCAATAACTGGGATTGCTCCTGGTGTTCTTCCATAGATATTTTGGTGGCAGGTCACACTCCCAGTGCTGGTAGGGCATGGAAGGGGATCAAACTAAAAGAGCAAAACCTCTGTCCTGATAAGGGAATGAGATGAGATGACCAAAACATTGTTTTGGAACACAGGTAGGATTAGATCCTGCTGCCATCATGAGAAACGAGCTCCAGAAGGGGATAAGGATGGATCAGCCCAAGCTCCCAGCTCTCCTTCCAGTGACAACCCTCTGGGAAAGCTTGGGGAATGCCTGGATCTTGACTCCCTCTGGAGCTGAGCTGTGCCAATGGCTMAACATATTCTCAAGTCTGTAACATATGGAATAAATTCTGCTTTTCCCGTTGCACTTTCTACAGTGAGAGACTTACACTGCTCAAAAAACGGGAAGTGAAGTGGAARATGGTACCCGAGGTTAATTTTTCCAGGATCCCTGTGCCTGCAAATACAGAGAGATGGAATCCCAGCAGCCCATGATCTTTTGGGGCACCACTTTCCATATGTCCTGCAGACTCTCCAAAGCTGGAGTTAGATTTGCCTTCCTCAGGTTGCTGGAAACRTGGGAATCAGTGCTAAACACTGCTCTCACTGCTGCTAATCTTCCTTTCACCTTATCCRTTTTGCCCCAGGAAGCCTTTGAGGCTGACATTTTTCTATCTCTCAAACAACAGAAGATAAATTATTACTCTACTTTGTCTCACTCTGCTGCTGCCTCACTCCTGTTTGGTTTATGAAAAGAGTTCTGAGCTGGAAATCTGCTGTAAGAGGCACTTGTGCTTATCCCAGCCACAAATTTGATGCAGAAAACGCACTTTCCAAAAATCAGAAGCAGTGATTTCTGCTGGGAACGGAAACCTGGAAATGTTGCTTCGTGAGCAATGTGAGTGTGAGAGGCAAAATTTTATATTGGCCGTGAGCCAGCCCTTTCAGGCTGATTACTGGCGTTGCAGAGTGTRTAAACTGAAAATAAAAGTGTCAAAATACTGGCACCTGAGCTCCAAATGATGGGGTTGTATGAGAGAACTGCACCTTCCTAAGGCCTGGTCCGGCACGAGGGCTGGGATTGTGTTATGTTCAGTTATGTTCATTATCACTTAAGCAGTTTACTGCTGAAAGACATTTTTATGCTGATTTGTCAACAGCACAGCCCACTGGGGTTTAAATCTTTCAGTCTTTCTGTTTGGGTTAAATACAGCAAATTCTCTCATTGGCTCTTGCCTGTTGAGACAGGATTATTTACAGCTGGGGCTGCCCACACAAATGTTTGTGCTGCCGCATTGAATCAGTCCAGGTTTTCATGGAAAAGTCAGTGGAAAAGTGGTCACTCCCTRAGACCTTCCCAGGGCGCTGAGCAGCAGTTCCAGTGGGATCCTGGAACACACGGACACGTTCTGCAGGGCACTGATGGCAGAGGAGGGTTTCTCTTTCAGCTCCCTCATTGAAGCTCTCTAATTGTTGCTATGAAAATAAAAACRGGTGAAAAATTCAAAATTATTTTTAAGATATTTAAATCCTGAGGTGTCTTGTACTTGACTGTTAAAGAAGGTGTGACTCCTTAGAAGGATCCTGAGAATCATGGATTGGGTTGGGTTGGGAGGACCTTAAAGCCCATCCAGTGSCACCCCTGCCATGGGCAGGGACACCTTCCACTATCCCAGATTGCTCCAAGCCSCATCCAGCCTGGCCTTGGACATTTCCAGGGATGGGGCAGCCACAAATTCCCTGGACAACCTGTGCCAGGGCCATTTCAATGCTGCTGAATCCATTTGGGAAGGTGAGAGAGACCTCATCAGACACCAGAGCAGAGTCCAGCCCATTACTCCTCGAATGTCTTAATTTGGGGAGCTCGAGACACMAAAGCCTCTGTGGTGTCCCACCCTGTAGGATCTCAATGTCACCTGGAACACAGCGAGCTGTTTGTTCGGATTCAGGAAAATGTTTTGAAAACACAAGATTTAAACCCTCCCCGAAGGCTTTATGCACCGGATTTGAATTGCAAACGAGCCGCAAGATTTTCTGTTTCCCTAGGAAAAGTAAGCAATAGCAGTCAGGAGTGAAAACCAAATGAAAATCCGAGTCCTTTTGTGAGAGAGGAAAAATAGGAGTGATCAGTATCGGAAACCTTTGTTAAAGAGCACGGGGTACTTTCCTCCCTCGAAATATGGTTCAATAATTCTAAATAAGCAGCAAGTACTCCAACAGCATACGTAAATCTTGCTGGAGCCTGGAAATCTGGTGGCTTCTGCTGCTGCTCTGGTAGCTGCAAGTGTTTGCTATTCAGCCTGTTATGGATATCTGGAAAATAGTTTGAGTGCGGAAAGCGCCTCAGGGATAAAAAGTTTGAAAAGAAAAATGTAGCTGTATGTCATTGGCATTCATGAGAAAATTCGCATTAGATGCCTTCAAATCAGGTGCTCAGGAGACAATAGAGAGATCAGGAGCAGTGGTGTGCCAGGAATGAGAGCCTGGCTGGGACAGGCTCGCCTTGTTTCCTGCCACAGGAAGAATACAGAAGTGTGCGAGGCCAAATTCAAAAGATAATATAGATATGTGGAGGCTGGTGGGAGGGAAAGCTGAGGCTGCAGAATGAAAAGGCTGTGCATGCACTCCCTGGATTACAGCCCTTTCCTGCACATCTYCATTCCTTTCTTCTTCCATGCATTCAGATCTCATTCTATAGGTTACACCCATACACCAGTCCCGGGGTGGAGCTCCTCCACKGTGGAATTTGGCCCCAAATCCCTGTTGTTAAACACTTTTTCTTTCACCAGGTCAGGGAGTTGCTCTTTCTGCAAACACAGCTACGTTTTGCCACGGGTAAAAATGTCAATTTGCTGGAATTTAGCTGAGAGCAAAATCTCATCCTTCCCCCTGCCTGACAGGTTTTACCCCAGCCCGATGTCACATCAGCACCTGAACCAACTTTTGCTTTTACAAAACTTAACAGAAAATCGTGGCAGAAATGGGGTATGGGGCCTATTTTCATGAAAGTTCATAAGAGCATTTTGTCCTTTGTCACAGGTCTGGTCTTGTAAAGTGTTTTGTTACTCAAAAAAATAAGTGCTTGTAGAAAGTAAAGGTCTGGAAACTCAAAGCTTCAGCAACARGTTGGGCTCAGTAAAGAACAGGATATTGGCACTTAATGTGCTAATGTCAGATTATTTTAATTAATAAATGAATCCGTAGCCTATCTTCTATTCCATAGAAGCTTATTCCATAGCCTTCTAAATTCCAAGGAAAACAGCAGTACAACCTTCAGCCTCACAAGAAAGCCTTTCCTTCCATGTGCTAAGTGCAAAATCACCAAGTCAATACTCAAATCCCGTGTTTAGACAGAATGTTTCAATATCCCAGATATCCAGGAAGGAATGTTTGATGGAAGCAATACTTTTGTGTACTTTAGTTCCATTATATTACCCAGAGTGTTTCCAAGGAGAAGCAGGTGCTGCACAACCCRTACCCTGAGTGTTCCGTGCAGAGCCATTGCTGACCTGTGCATTTCATTCCATCATTCCACATTCCTCCCATCTATTCCCCTCTGTGTGTCCCACACGTCACGTTTGGATGGCTCAGGAACTGATATTTTCCTTCCCCCACAGATAAGAAGGAAAAATGACAGGTATGGAGTATCTGAGGACCGAGCTCTTTCCCATGGACTTGTTTTCTCTAATGGGAAAACAACAAAAAATGATGTTGACTACTTGTGTAACACACATATTTGTATAAATTACATCCTGCTGACAAATGGACACGCAATCAGGATTTTGAGGGGGAAATGTAATGTTTCCCCCATGATCATATTTAACATATTTTGTTTGCCATCTATCTCCCTGCTCAAACTGTGGCATAACAATTAGAATAAGTGATAGCAGCACATCCAGAAAACAAAGGGTATGATGGCAGAATTTATCTTGTTACATTTCTTGATTTAATGCCAGTCTGGGATTTCTGGCCTGAACCAGATTTTTCTTAYGCTATAAATATTTCAGTTTTTTCATTTGTTCTTGATTTAGTTTGACAGTAAATAATCCCATGGAAGCTGCTGTTGGAAAGATGTTGTAAAAATTATTAAGTGCCTGCTTGCCAGTGAGGTCCTCGTGTTTGTCAGAGGGAAAGGAGTAAAACAGTTGGGTTACTTAAAGGAAATATGTGTGTGTGTGTGTAGATATATTTACAGCAATGCCCCATCATTTGCAGTCCTGGGAGCAGAAGAATTACAGTTCTGAGGATTGATCGATACCTGGTATGAATACAAAGAGTTCGGGTTGTATATTCTGGATATTGGCAGCAGCAGGTTCTTGTTTCAGGGTTCCAGGAGACTCATCCATAACCCAAGGAGAGTGAAATAGAAAGCAGGGAGGTTTTCAGAAGGATCTGTCCTTGCAAGAAAAGGATGTGTCCTCTTGGAAAAGGCACGATCTGCCCAGTTATTTGGCTTTTATTGGTTATTTTTGGTTTGGAATACTCCTCCCAGGAAGCAAGCGAGTAACCCCGGATGGTGTTAAGTCCATTTCCAATTTTCTTGGGCAACTCTTGCACCTTTAAAAGGGACTTCAGGTGATCCGCACAAAATAACTCACCCAACAAACGTGGAACAACCAGAAACAGGACATGTTTGAGAGATCCTGAGGAAAAGGAGCTGGGTGGGACCAGCGCTGGGAAGTGCTCCTGGTCCACGGCAAGAAAAACAACCAGGGAAAAACACCCAGCACGGAGGGGGGTGAATGCAAATAGAAATGCCAAGGAAAACACGTGGGAATGTGCAAAATTCACTCCAGCAGAAGGGGATAAATTGCAGACAAATGCCGGTTGTTACCTGCTAACAGCCAACTTGGCACCCGCCGGGGTGATTTGTCAGTAAATGGGCAATTTGAGCCTCCTCGCCCCGTGGTGCTGCAGCACACGCAGGTCCTGGCTGCTCGGGGAATATTTTCCCTCCTGCTAAGCTATAACTGGGAAAAAAAAGTAAAACTGGGACACAGCTACAGAGGTAAAGTCCTAAAATTAACACAGGAGGAATTAACATTACATCTAAGTAACGAATTGGAATCCTAATTTATATTTTTGATCTGAGGGGATGCATTCCCTTTAGGAAGGACAAGGGAGAACCAAGGTAAAGTGGTTTTTTTTTGTCTCAAATATCACAGATATGTACACGAGCTTCAAGACAAATATTGACAAGCAGGAGAAAGGGTGTGAGATAAATATGGTGTGATTCAATAAGGAAAAGCACCAGATTTTACACTGAGGTAGAAATAATCAATGCCCACCTTCAGCATCGACAGGCGGTTTAAAGGAGGGGTTAGAGTGGAAGCTGAACCGAAGGCAAGGATTAAACAGAGCACCAAAGAGTATTAAAAAAGAAAGCAAATATTTATTGAGGGTTTTTAGGTGCAGTTACTGCTGCTTGGGTCAGGGTTGAGATATAAAGGTGCAATCCAGCTCCTTGTTCTCTACTTTGACAGAATTGTAATTTAGTCATACTTCTCCTTTCAAACGCTTATAAATTTTGCACATGTGCTTCAGCAGACTTCAGCTGTGTGTGAAGTGGGACATCACCAAAGCCTAAAAGAAACTCTGGGGTTTTTCCATCCTTTTTCCCAAAACTTAGAAGCTTGTCAAGGTTTCGATCAGTCCTCCCCGAAACGGCAATTAGCGGCAGTACACCAGGTTCCTGAGTGTGTCCCCTGAGACCACCTGCAATTTTTAGGTGGAGTTTATAAAAAATAGGAACAGAACGAAGTCCCTTAGAGAAGTGGGATGATTTCCAAGAGAGTTGGATTTCTTAATTTTCTAAAAAGCATCTCTCTCACTCCTATCAGCAATAAGTTGCAGGGCAACCCTCTCTGATATCTTTTCACACTGCTCTGAAAAACGAGACAAGTGAGAAGAGAATATGGATCCGTAAGTGTGGCTCATAATTGTAATTTCTCAGCGGAAAATTTGCAGCACTTAAAAGGTTGGGAATGATTTTACAATTTTGTAAACTCGTTTTATTAAGCGATGTCTGGTTTCAGCTGCTTTATGAACCGATCCCCACCAGTAAATTCCTCGCCTGCCCTTCGGGAGCGTAGGCCAAACAGATACTTTTTCCTGGCTTAATTCTTCATATGTTGACTGAAATGTCAAAGGAAATTAAAGGAAATTGTTATGCAAATCCTTACGGGAGGGTGGTTCATTTCTGAAGGATGAAACTTCCCACAGAAAAGGTGGATTTTTCTCTCACGTGGAGGGTGTGTGGCCTTGTGTTCCCTTCTCCTCCCATGGGAGATCAATCGTGTTGCATCAGGGTCTCCTCATCTTACAACACATTCCCCAAAGGATCCTGACTGGGATCAGAACCAGACCACTACAGAACCATGGAATTCCAGACTGGTTTGTGTTGGAAGGGACCTCAAAGCCCATCCAGTGCCACCCCTGCCATGGGCAGGGACACCTTCCTCCATCCCAGGGTGCTCCAAGCCCCATCCAGCCTGGCCTTGGACACTCCCAGGGATCCAGGGGCAGCCACAGCTTCTCTGGGAATTCCTCCCCAGCCCCTCACCTCCCTCACAGGGAACAATTTCTTCCCAATATCCCATCTAACCCTGCCCTCCGGCAGTGGGAAGCCATTCCCTGTGTCCTGTGCCTCCATCCCTTGTCCCAAGTCCCTCTCCAGCTCTCCTGGAGCCCCTTCAGGCACTGGAAGGGCCTCTGAGGTCTCCCTGGAGCCTTCTCTTCTCCAGGTGAACCCCCCAACTCTCCCAGCCTGGCTCCAGAGGGGCTCCAGCCCTGGGATGGGACAAGGAACATTTCAAAGTGTGATGAACATTTAGGAGTCAGGGAGAGCCCACTTTTCCAAACTCCTTTTCTTCCATCCCAGCACTGACAGGGGGACCACAGGCAGATTCTTCTTTCCTACCTGGAGAAACTCTCTCCCATCCAAGAGATCCCTGGGCCACATGGAGGGGATGGGTGGGACTCCAACATTCCCCATGATTTTCATTCACCTCCTTTCCAGCTTGGTGTCACTTGGGAATTATTTTCATGCCGGGATGATCCTATCCAGACTATTTACTGCATTTTTAGCGTCTGAGCCTCCAAATGCTGCAGTAGGATGTGATTTTACGTGGGGAAAATTGGGGGTATTTATTTGGAGTCTGTCCTTTAATTGCCCAACATCTCTTCCTGTTTTTGCAGAATATCCAGGTAGTCACAGGAAGACACACTCGGCTTTCTTCCACTGATTGGATGGGAGGAATTTTTGACCTTGGAAAGTGGAGATGGTGTTGCTATGGAAACTAATAAGTCTCCTGCCATTCATGAGCTGCAGCACAGGTAAAATGTTCCACTCTTGGTGTTTGTGATTGATAAATCTCTATCGGTGTCATAATTCCTCCAGAAAGGAGAAGCAATTACCAAAATTAACAGTCCTTATTTKTATGAACAAGTGACTAAGGAGCTTTTCATTAGGACATGCTTTGATTTTAAGCAACTCCAGGTGCTGCCTTTGAACCAGGAAAAAACATTTCCAGATCCTAGGAAAGCCGGAATCCAGGTAAGAGCTTAAAAAAACCAGTCTAAGCTSTAACACTGAGAAAGAAAAACAGTTGTTGCTTGGGTGACAACAGCATGAAGACGTTTCTTGGCCACAGCATCACCAAATGGAGCTGGATTGAAAACTAGACCAGTTTGGGAGCACTGAATGAATGGTTTGGATTGCAGCCTTCAAATGCTTCCATACTGGTGAAGTRTCTTTAAATCACAGCTAACTGAAAGCATTCAATTATGAAGTCCAAAAATGGGTGAGAACCATAAGGACTATCAGGATATAAATATGCAAAAATGAAAGAAAATCTTGCTTAAAGCCCCCCAAAAATGCAAACGTTCCTTCTTTGCCTCCTGCTGGAGTGAAGATGGACCCTCATCCTCCCACCCCGGGCATCCGGACACTCCTCAGGCTGGATCCAGAGGACAAAGGGTGGTGGGAGGAAGCAGGGCTGTGTTCCCCCATTCTGATCCTTGAATATCCCTTGTGCTTAATTAAAATATCAACAGTTTGTAACATATTGTGAGGTAAAATGTTCTTTTCTGCCTGGCTGGGCATTGCTCACWGTGAGAGTTTGGTATTCCGAGTTCATTCCTTCTCTGAACCTTTCCTCTAATTAAAAGCATATAACTTGACAATCCTGCTTCATAAACCCATAAAAATGGGATTAACTCRTGTGACTCATTACAGGCTCCTCTCCAAACAGGCTCTGAGTGGGAGCTGAACCCTCTGAGGTTATAATGAATTTGGGGATGGACTGACCCTTCACACTTGGCTGTGATAGAAACCATGACAACTGACTTGTGTCTGCAATTAATGGATTGAACTCTAAATAGCCAGGATATTACTCATGTACTTACRAGGAAATTGTATTAAAGTCACCTCAAATGATACTTAAATTAATTATGTAGTGCATGAGTCAGCAGCTGTTTGAAATGAGGAAGCAGAGCAGAGGGCAGACTTCAGTAGCATTTTAAAATACAATTTAAATTAAAGTCCGTG
This sequence comes from Amblyornis subalaris, assembly GCA_018881555.1. Lineage (NCBI taxonomy): Eukaryota > Metazoa > Chordata > Aves > Passeriformes > Ptilonorhynchidae > Amblyornis > Amblyornis subalaris. Next base: position 2,509,166 of record JACAXG010000008.1, on the reverse strand, counting down.
CTATTTTATCTAAACTTAGAATGTAGATCTCGGGATGAGAACATGTAAATCTCAGGATCAGACTTACTGTTAATATGAAATTTCTATTTCAGTAGCAAACAACCAACATGCGAAGGACTTAAAACACTGTAATATATCAAATATTGTAATATAGAAAATCTTGTAATATAGAAAATCTTGTAATAYAGAAAATATTTCAAGTAAGCAGTCGCTCATTTAAGCCAAACTTTGCTGAACTAAACACAACAACCACGTCTTTAGGACCCAATTCTTCCCTTTAATTTCCCACTGTGGCCTCTCTCAGCCCTCTTGGGTACCTCTCACGGACCATTCCCTCCCCTACTCCTCTGAGTAAAGGACTTGTACCAATCTTTTAGAGCACAGAATTCCCCTGTAATTCCTTGATTTCTCGTGAAATAGATGATGATCCTGGAATCTGAATCACTGGAGGAGCAGGACAGCTCAGTGATGGASAAGATATTTTTACATTCATGTTTTGTACCTCCAAATAGAACCTTTTCCTTCGCTTTTCCTTTCCCACAAAGCTTTCATTTTTCCAACTTTTTGTCATCTTCCTCATTCTTGCCAGAGGATCATCTTTTAACAAGCCCAGCGTCCTGGGCCAGCTGAGTTAAAAGGTACTGGRGCTCACTTTTAGACGAACACGTTCAGCTTTTAAAGACTTAAAAATAGCTAAAAATGTAAATGTTCCACGTTCCCAGGCACCAAGAGTTGCTCACAACGGCACTTTTCGTCCTGCTCTCAATTAAAGGAACAGCAAAAGCTCCCACTGACTTCACTGGGATAAGTTAATTCGTACCTGGGTATAAATTATCTGCCTTGATTTCRGTGGAGCTCTGCTGGTTTTCCCTACATGACATTCTGAAATACACCTGATGGTAACACTCCAACTGCAGTGGTGGCAAAACTCCTCTGACCGATCACAGGGAAGGTTCACATCAGTTTGGGAATAACAGAACTGAGCGGGAAAATGAGGAATAAGTCACGATGCTGAGCAGAGCAGGTTTGTGGGCTGGGGCTGGGAAGGTAATTCAGGTTGTTAAATGGCATTGGTCACTCATTTCCTCCTTGTTTCTACCTCAATTCTACCTGACACTTAGAAGGAAAATGATTTTGACCTATAAATTAATTTTAGATCTCAGGATTAAATGTGCTGTGCAGAAGAGCTGGATATTATTACCCCCCAAAATGGCAATTCAATTACTCAAAAATCAAACTGCCCTCTCTATTCTCTTTATAGAGAAAAATCGTGGAAAGAATAATATTCCCTCCAACTCTTATTTTCCAGCAGAGCTTTTTTATGTGTCTCAACGAGGGTCTTTAGGGTTTTCTTGCCGATGCCTTAGGGGACAAAATAAAATAAAGTAATGCATGCACAGTGACACAGCCAGGGAACAGATTAGATTTTTTTTTTTCCACAACCCATTGCTATTTAAATGAGATAATCTGATCTAAGCAGAGCACCAGAGGCAACAAGGGTGATGAAGATAAACTCAGGGATCATTACTTTAAATTCTGTGTACTTGCTATAGGGATGTACAACACCCATCTCCTGACATTGTTGAAATTTAAACTTCATTTGATATGAATATGTTGAGAAAGAGCATTCACTTTCTGGCTTAAAGGTCTAGACAGGATTTGGGGAAGCTGGAATGAACAGAGYTGTCCAAAGCACTCAATAAAATAAAATAATTGTCTCTTCACACCAAAACTGTCTCAAGTTTTCCTCCTGTGGCTGCTCCTGGATTGTGCTGCTTCCTCTGGAGCTGTGCAAGGCAGGTTGCCAACAATACCTTGTTGAGGGAAGAATTTATTTTGATTTTTAATACCATATTTCTGTGTTAAGCACCCATCAGGTGCACCTCAGACTGTCCTTTGGGCATGGGCGCCAGGTCAGGTTGGAGGAACCATTTCCTCATCTCTCTGTTTCTCCTCTGTCAAGGAGGAGTTACCTCCCCGTTATTCCTACGTGCCTGCCTTCCTCCTGGGCAGCTTCTCCAGATTTCCTGTGTCCCTCCCATTCCCAAAGGGAAGTGCCACCTCTTTGACCTGACCCCTGGTGGCTCCTGCCCTTCCAAKCAATCCATGCATGGAGAGGTGGCCTTGGCAGCTGTGCTTTGTTCTGCTGGTGGTCCTGACCCCAGATGGGTTTTCCGGGATTAAATGGGTTTTAAGAGAAGCAAATGGGTTTTCCAGGATTGAAGGTAAGGAGAAAGGAGAATGTCAGTAAGCACTATCAGGCTGTAAAAATTAACTATGGACAACGTAAATATTCCAAGCCCAGCCAGCCTGACCTGCATCTTGGCAGGAAGGCAAAAATTGTATTTTCACACAGCCCTTTGGCTGATTGCCTCCAAACCCAGGGAAGATGCAACTGCAACCTCCCGGGCTGGATTTGAGCCCATCCTTTGGAAACTGCGAAATCAGAGAGAGGAATTTCCTGATGCAAAGTGTCCTGCTACTCCTTCGGGTCCCAGCGGGATGAATATGGAACACATCACATCCCCCACGCTGCCTGCAGCCTCTGGCAGATTTATGGTGGGCACAGCAGCACCTTTGGGGATGGAAGAGCAGACCATGGATTTTGAGACAAGTGACACCTTTGCTGTTTCYAACAGCAAAAGGTGGGGATGAGCTGGTCCAGCCTGGAAATGTTCAGGCTTCTCCGAACAACCAGAGGCACTTGGAGATCTGCTGATGAGTCAGAGGATGGCAATAATTAGGTGTCYCTTAGACAAAAAGGGAGTTTTCGTGGTTTTGGGAAATAAAAAGCTAGAATTCTGTACATGACTTGCAAGACAGTGGCAGGACCTGGCTGATGCTGCAACCACCTCAGGAGAGGGAGGAGTGATGTTTAAAGAACTTTTTTTTCCATTCTGTGGGTGCCAGGAGGTTCAGCTCAGCTCCCAAAATCCGTGAGCAACCATCCTGTGGTGCGACRAAGCAGCAAAAGAGGGACCCTCACGCCCCAAAGTTGCACTATTTTATGTTTTCTATATGGCTCTGGTGCATAAGTCTCTTCTACAGTSTGAAAGGCCTAAACTATTTTTACACTGGTTTAAATAATTATTGCTTCCTAATCTTTTCAATTAGTTGTTTTACATTATTTTTTTTTGTCCTTTTATTTAAATTTTACATGATTTCTTTCTGTTTCATATCAAACCATTTCATCTCCCAGCACAAAAGGCTCATTAACTTTGTAAAATAACATCCTGGTACTTTAGAAGTCATTAATTTTTTTTCCCATTTTTTTTTGTTTGCAGCAGCTTCAAAGATAATTCAATTTTACTTTATTACCACTGCCAAGAAGTTGAAATTAGCAGGTGATTAAGCACTTCAAATATTTTGRGCGTTTTCTATTGTCAACAATAGCAAATTTAAGTATAAAAAAATTCAACTTAAGAAGGCACAATAATATATCACTGAAACAGTTCATTCAAACACAAAATTTTCAAGGAAAATCGCTGGTTTTAAGTAATTGCTTTGAACTGAGAGTGGGTTTGGATTGGATTTTAGGGATGAGTTGTTCCCTGTGAAGGTGGGGAGGCCCTGGCACAGGCTGCCCAGAGGAGCTGGATTTGGAGATCCCCCATTTCGAAGTCACCAACACAGATTTCCTTGGAGTTAATAGCTAAATCCATTTTCTTTTTATCTTCACAACCAATGCCTCAGTTAAAGAACAGACGTGTGAAACCTTAGATTTTATTTTGGAGAGAACGATGGCCATAAAATCATGGAATCGTGGACGAATTTGGGTTGGGAGGGACCTTAAAGATCGTCTTGTTCCGTGTCCTACACGAAATGGAGACGAACCCAGCAGCGGTCTGTAATTTCCACTAGCAGAAATTAGAAAAACTCAATTTGTTTCCGGAAAATAGACCTTGGAAATGCAATTAAAAAAAAAAAAAATAATAAATTAATTAATTAAATCTCCTTTATTTTGAAATGAAAACCAGGACCAACTTTCCCTGCTGTCTGATATTCCCACCCAGCGACTCTGCACACTCTGACACGGGTGAGGACCTTGCCCACCGATTTTTAAGTGCAGCAGGAATATCTGCGACTTCCACGCCCTCCCGGGCTGATCATCCCTCCCGCCGTTTGCAGAAGMTGGGAAATCAAACGTCAGCAGTTATTGATTGGCCACTTCTTTTTCATTTAGCGCCCACTGATCGCTGCTCATGTGTGTGTTTCTCGCTGGGCAGGAATTAACGTTGAAAACTTCCTGGAATTCGCTGCGTTCACACCCGCCTGGCATTCCCGGGGAAAGCTGGCTGCCACAATCCCACTCCAGCTAGGGGGGTCAAAAATCAGTGTTTTCTCCTCTAATCTCTCGACAGCAAAAAAATATTCCTATACAAAACCCCTTTTTTAAAATAYATTATTGTTATGGTTGGCACTTGGCCGGGACAGGAAATGTGGTTGTCCCAGAGTTGGAGCCCCCGGAGTCATTTCAACCCCTCCAGTTTGATTTAGGCTCTGCTTATCCTGCCTACATCACAAAAATAACCCCCTTGGGAATGGGAGGTGTTTTTTCATCCCCATCTGCAAGAGGAACTCTCGTGATCACCATGAAAATCGCCTGTGGAGTGTGGATGGGAAGCCAGCGCTGGGACACTGATCTGTAATCTGAGGAAAACAGGGATGGATTGGTCCAGCGGGGCCACGTGTAAGGGCTGGATGGATGGGAGTAGCTGGGATAGCTCTGAGCTGTTCTCTGACTGAGGTGTYGCAGCTGGGCTGTGTGTAAAGCACTCCTCTCATTGCTCTGGTTGTATTCAAATCCCACAGTTTCCCCAGCTTTAGCTCCAAACACGATCGGAATCACAGGCCAACCACMCATTTTCCAGGAGGCTAAATTATAGTCCTGAACCAGCAAATAATAATGTGAATGGATTCTTTGTATTGACCTTACATTTGTTTTTCACCCCCCAGGACACCCCTTTCCTTTATTACTCTATGCGTATTTAGGGTTAAAGTCTTAAAAAATATTAAAAATTAAAAGCAATGTTTGATTCTCTTGGAATTTACACAGTTTCAGGAACTGGAGGAACAACCCCACATGCAGCAGGTCGGGATTTATGTCAGTAACTGCTCTGGTTGATGGCACAGTTATCATAATTAGCACCCAAAGGGAGATGAGGCTCTCTAAGGCTTCTCTTGCAGGAGGTAGGAGGGGAACAAGAGGCCAACTTTGGGTTCAGGCACAGAGGGGACCTGCAGCCCCCATTTCCCTGGGTGTCTCTGCTTCCCTTGGTGTGCAAAGCACACCCAGAGGTGCCAATCCACGTCCTGTGGGTCAGACAGTGGCTAAAATCCTACCAGGTTTGCAGCAAGAGGTAAATTTAGAGACTTTATTTTGCTGTATTTGGTTTTTAGACCCTTTTAGAGTTTTAGCAATGGCACTTTTTTTCCCTTCTGCCTAGCATAACCAGTATTTTGTCCTGTGTTCAATATTAATATCTGCTTTATTGTTCTATTCTAATTACAATCTCATTATTAAAGGGGCCCTATGTTTTCCTCTGACAGATATTGCATCTCATGGTTAGTGGGTCTTGCTTATTCCGTGCTTATTGTTATTAATAATTTGTAGCAATTGGATTGGTATTAGAATATTACTTTGCTAAATCACTTTTGCTGCTAATTAAGGCACTGTGTGTGACACTGTTTAGCTCCAAACATCATCCTCCTGCTTTTCAGCCTGCTCTAATTACCTGGAACTCATTCATTTCTGCTTAGAAGCCAGGCCTTTTCATCAAACTCCTTCCGGCTTTGCCGTGGTGGGAGCTGCTCTTGGTGGGAATGAAAAGTTCTCATGGACAAAGATGTTTGTGATGACAAATGCACCTTTCACTGCAGCCCTGGAGCTCCTTGGAAATAGAATAATTGTCCTCGATGGTTCCGAACGGGGAACAATAGGAGGAGGAGGGTTCTGAGGGGAAAGTGAGAGATGACTGAAGAAATCCAACTATTCAAGGTATCAGCAAGGAAATCGCTGCTGCTTTAAATTGTCTTTTCGCCACGAAAAGTCTGTGAGATCAGATCTGTCGCAGTTTGTTGGGGTAATATTTCCTCCGAAGGAGCAACATCGCTTCATTATCTGCCTGGGAGCTTTATTCACTTTGGCTGCCGAGCAAACACGAGACACAAAAAGGTCACGCTTGAGTCATGAGTGAAAACGCACATTAATGGCCAGGGGGCTTCCTGGTGAGTGTCTGACTCTCTTCTGGTGACAGAACCTCTGACATACCCTGAATATTGCAAACGTTTTGCACAGATTGAGGAAAAGCAGAGGAAGTGTTTATTCCTGTGCAGTTCTTTCTGCAGCCTTTTCAGGGGAGTGYAAAAACGTGTAACAAGGGTGCAGGGATTTGTGCTGAGGTTGTGCTGGAGCTGCTCTGCAAACACACCCGCACACCCCTGCGGCAGCCTCGCCTTTCTTTCATCCTGGAATCACGGAATGATGGAATGGTTTGGGTTGGGAGGGATTTAAAGCCCATCCAGTGCCACCCCTGCCATGGGCAGGGACACCTTCCACTATCCCAGGATACTCCAAGCCCCATCCAACCCGGCCTTGGACACTTCCAGGGATCCAGGGGCAGCCACAGCTTCTCTGGGCAGCCTGTGCCAGTGTCCTATCACCCCCAGCTCCATCAGCATCCCTGTATCCCAGGGAGGAAGGCTCTGAGGCAGGCAGGGATTCAGGCACTCCAGCATCACTCCAAAGCCAATGGAAGGTTATTTCCATGGTAAGTTATTTATATGCATCGATCTCCAGCCTGGGTGGATTGTTTGCCACGAAATTTCCTTAAAAGCAGACGCAAAGCTTGGTATCATTTGGGAGAATTGCCTGGGAAAGCAGAAGCCTGTTACAGAATCAGGGCACATTGTCCTTTGGGATTGGCTTCCCCTCTGTGGAATTTCTGGGTGCCCTTGGATTSTTCCACTGCCCAGCAGGTACCCAGGCTGCCACTCCTCCCAAACCTTGGGACAGTCTCCATCTCACYGCCCTGAGCTCACCCTGGAAAATTTAGAGCACTTTAGAGTAAAATCCATCCAAACTTTGGCTCACGTGCTCGGAAGGCCTTTTCCCCCAGCCCAAAAGTGATTTATGGAAAGCAATTACTTCATCCTCTAATATTGTCTCACTCCATACATTTATGCCAAATAGTTTTTGATGATTTATTACTTTTCCTACAGCTTATAAAAAAATGGGCATCAATACAATGTCAACAAAACTGCAGGGGTTAATCTCTCATTAATTGAGCATTAATCAGATTCATATTCAGTCTACAGCTACTAAAATCACTGAGGCTTTAATGTAACTTAAATCAGAATATACCATGATACCTCCAACTACTGCTTCTATTTAGATTTATTTTGATTTACACTGAATAGAGTAGAAATAAAAGAGTTTTCTCTGTATCTTCCTTGTACATTTGTGCGTTCCCGAAACACAAATAGTTTACTCCAGGCCAGAGAAAATGTAACCATTTATGCAACAGATATTGAATTCATATTTGCCTGACAAGTGACCTTATCAGCTATAACTTGTCATCTCCTAATTAGTCTACATTTATTTTATTCACTCAATTAACCCCCAGCCTCTCCAGGAGATAAGTTGGCGATACACGAAATTGTGTGTGGTGCTGCAATTAAAATGGTGCTGCACATGCACTCCACAAATTTGCCTTAAAGAAAGGTAAACCTCATTAATATCACACCCATCTGACTGCAAACCGAAATGGTTCTTATTGCCAGTGATGCCACTGACTTTCAATGCTCACTGACAGGGAACAGCAATGGCTTTTCTTCAGAGAATCTGAGAAAAATCACTGTGCACAGGGAGATTTAGAGAGCAGGAATATCTCCATGTTATTAAACCTCTTCTTCACAGAGAAATGCCCAAGTTCTTAATTTTTTAAAAAACATTACTGTGATTTACAGATCAAGGCTGGCCTGAAAGGTGAGAACCTAGAATTTGTACGGAAAAGAGTGAAATCCTGTGAGCAGAATCTAGCCTGATTCGTGTTTTGTGCACTAAAATAACTTGGGGTTACAGTTTGGGATAAGAATCTGAACCACATGATTGGAAAAATCAACAGAAATTCATGCAAATTTTAGGGAAAGCAAACCTGAATCAAGATTTATGTCCCAGTCTGATATGGGTAAAATGCTGCCTTGTGCATGTTCATAACTAATTTATAAGGGGAAATTGAGACAAGAGCGTTGTTGTCCGCCCAAAGGTGGCTGTCCACTGCAGGTCAAAACAATTAAACAAACGTGTATTGCACTGCACTGACATTTTAGTCAAATGTCTGCAGAGTTTTCAAGATATTAGAGATGTGAAAACACAAACACGCAGAAGATTAATGTGGTGAAAGAAGACATGTTGTAAATTCAGTTGGATACAATTATCGAGGCGAGGGAACGTGTAACAACTTCCTCTCCTTGCTTTAAAACCCTGCAGTCTGAACCTCCTGAAATGAGAGCAGCATCTATCATTGATGATGTCATTCCCRGAAATATGGCCTGGAGCAGATTTGCCATAACTCTGCTGGAGATGCTGCTCCGTGGGCACGGGAACATCAGTCAGGAGGACRCAATTTCCCAACTTGACTTTTCCAAGGCAAGCAAATGTGTTCTCAGCCCCGTGGGAYGAGTCCTGCTGGAGATGGATGGCTCCAGGTGTGATGTACGGGATGGAACAAGGCAGCTCCTCACACACCTCCGGCTCTAATCCTTAGGGAAGGACGGGCACTTCAACGCTGGAATCCCACTGAAACTGGGATCAGGGAAGTGCTGGCTGCCCCATCCCTGGAAGTGTCCAAGGCCAAGTGGGATGGGGCTTGGAGCACCCTGGGATAGTGGAAGGTGTCCCTGCCCATGGCTAGGGTGGGAATGGGATGATCTTTAAGGTCTCTCCCAACCCAAACCATTCTGTGRCTCAATGATTCTGTGATCAAGCCTGAATTCAACACTTGGCCTCTTGTTTTTACATCCTGAAATCCTCCACCTCTGTATCTTTTGATTTATTTTGATTTCTAATCTCATCCTTACCTTATTTTCGCTTCTTGGATTTTACCTTGGCATTTTACTTTATTTTGTCTTTGCATTTATTACATTTTACTGCTCACGTTACCCCCACGATTTAAACACTCCTCGTCCCAGCTGAAGTGATGAGAAGCAGCTCCTGCATGGAGTGCCCTCCTTCCTTTGGCACATCACAGCATCAAAACACTTTCCTTTTTTTTTTTCCCCCCAATCTGCTGCAGTTTGAATTTCACCACTGGCAGAGACGAGATGACTAATCCAATTTCCCTCTATGCAGAGAGTCCTCTTGCATTTCTCTCTGCACTTCTACTCTTCCCCTGAATAGCCGTCATTTAATGCCCCGTTATCTTGGATGGCACTCATTTAGTGGTTTATTAAGCAGTAATTCAGCAGCCTGTTATCAGTGCCCGCTGTAGCTGGGGAAAATACGCCAGCCAAGTTTGCAAGATTCCCGCGGAATTACAGCGTTTTTGTGATTTTTGGATTAGGGAAAAATTACCCCAAAGTAATAGATAGGAAATGTTTTCCCTGCATTTCATTATTGGCCCCGTGCTACAGCTCCCATCAGGCCGTTCCCACTGCAGATTGCCTGAGTTTTATTTCTATTTCCAACCCGAGCAGTGAAATTCTACAAAATCACAGGGAACTCAATAGACTGAGAAGTCCTAAACCTGGGCTCACCTCTTCTGCTGCACTCACGTCCTTTCTGAATGTTTCCAGGTGGGGAAAAGGCATAAAATTAAATTAATTTTTTAGAGCTTCTTAAAAATCAGGGAGTTGAAGTGAAATAAAATGGGCACGAGTAGAAACCAAAGTGTGCCCTAAATGCGGGAGCATAGAGGGAGCAGTGAAAATCCCAGCTGGAAAAAATGGGCTTGCAAAATAATTTCGATGATAGCATAGGGAAAGGATTGACTGGAAAACACAACTTTTAAATCTGGATGAAAAYTGGAGTATTTTTTATTAATAAATCATTCCTTAAATGCCTTTAAATTGCCAGATGGTGACAAATAATGAAAGCAGAGATGAAAGGAAGGAGGTAAGAGGGTGATGAAGCAGCTAAACTGGCACTGGCCATGGAAAAGGTACCAGAGCKATGGAATTTTTAATATCTGCTTATAAAAAGCATTTCTGGTTTCCCTCTGGAACCAAGCACAGGAGATACAGGAGGACAAATGGTACAAATCCTTCCCAAGTGGCATTCCATGCTCTCCAGGCTCCTCTCCGGCAGGAGAGCCTGAGGAAGGGTTAGCAGGGATCCTGTAACCCCAGTGTTTTGGGCTGCTGCACTGAAACGGTGTCAAACAGAGGCATCAGGAGGGAACAGGGAGCGTCTTAAAGGGATAATTTCCAGTTTTCCCTGCATTTCAGCCTGCTGACATGGCCAGCAACATTTCCACTTCCCGAGCCTTGGATCCCAGCCCTGCCGTGGCCAGGCCAGCCTTGCCTGCTGATCCCTTCCCTTTCCATCTCTGTTCCAAGGCAGAATTTCAGTGCAGCCCTATCAACCTGCATTTTTCCCCTCCTTTCAGCTGGGTTTTGTTTTGCTGTTTGTGCTGTCATTTCTTTTTTTTTTTTTTTTTTTGAGAATAGATCAGATAAAGGTCATTCTTCCTTGAATGGAAAAGCACAGTAATTTTGACAGTGAGACATTCCCAGCTTGCTCTACATCAGAAATGTTGCTATTTAGCTCCTTTAAAATAGAGAGCAGAGACAAAAACTGCCTGAGCAACTCAATGGCTGGCAGTTGCTTCCCGAAAAAATGAGCATTTGCAAAGTTCTGGTTGTGGCTTCTGCTAAACTCCAGGCTGCCATTGCTGAAAGGACTTGAACTTCATTTGCGTTTGCTCAGGRAAAAAAAAAAAAAAAGATCATCAYGAAAGTATTAAACAGCCACAAAAGATGATGGCTTCAAATCGTGTCTCTTGGCTGATCCATAATCATTTGCTTTGGCAATTTTATTGGGGAACATTAAGGCTGATCACTTACTCTGTGTTCCTAATTATTTCTGAAATATTGTGCTGTTTTCTGTGCCGCAATGCATAACGAGCCGAGCAGTGGGCTGCTTGGGATTGCAATGTTCTAACTGGGTTTTAATCAATGAGTGATAATGAGAGCTTGTGTTTTGACTCTCCCTTCTTAATTGCCAGTAATAAAGCAGATCCTCATTGATGATATTTAGCAGAGTTCGGTTTCATTCATCTCTGTTTATTCTATTTATTTTGAAAGTGCCCGGGAGCTTTCAGTGCTAGACACAATAACAAAATATACAATGCTAATTATATTTTCCTTGCTTAATATTTTCCACAGTAGAGGCTGATGCTGCCCTTTTGGGGAGTGATTGCAGCTCCCTGTTTCCAGCAGGTTTCTGGAATGCAGGAAGTGTCCAATGGTAAAACTGTGTCCCATGAAATCCCAACCACGTTTTGCTGTTTAAATCTCTATTTCCCTTCTGCTGCTCATGAGAGTTGTGAATTTTTTTTGCCAGGATGCCAAAATAAGAATTAAACCTAAATATTCTAAGAATAAGGAAAGTTCATCTCGCCTGAACAGCCACAGCAAAGCCACACCAGGTCTGACCCACCTCACACCAAAGGCAGGTCTTCACTGGCCAATAGTCAATTTTGCAACCTGATTTTTGGTAAAGAAAGGCCACTTTTTTCTGAAAGTTTAAGTTCCAAATTTARTTTTGCTGTTCCAAATGGATGCCAATCCTGTGATGACAACTGCATGCAAATCAGTCAGACAATACAATAAATATTTTGATAATATCCTGCCTGAATAATCTAATTTAAATCAGGACCTGCCTTAGGTTTAAAATGTTTTAAATATCCCCTGCATTCCTCTTCAATTATATGTAAGAAAATAAAGAGTTTTTTAATCTTGCCTGGATCATTGCTTAGGATGATTTATGTTCCAAGATTTTCTTCCCAAGTTATCAATCATCTGAAAGCAAGAAGTAGGTGGCAGCCTGAAATTTCTATATCAGATCTTTCTGTGTCCCGAGGAATTTTTGCCGTGGCAGTAATTGGGACTACAAAAATAAATGGTCTCCACGTGTTTTTTCTATTATCTTCACGATCTCAATTATTTCTAAGTGTTATCCCAGGATATAAACCTTGTTATCTACATATAAAATCATTTCTGATGTCAAGTCCTTCCAGCTAATTCCTGACTGGTTTAATTCATGCCTCTGATTTAAGCCCTGGTGAGAAAAACAAGCCAATCTAGGAAGGAGCCATTTTGTTCCAGTCATTCAAAAATAAATAAGCAACATTTAAATAACATGTACAAGGAGCTTAAACACCCACCTGCATTATGGGCCTGTAGAATGCTGATTGTATCYGGATTTCTACAAGGTCTGGGACTCCTGGTGCTGCAGAACCAAAATATTGCTGCACATTACAACACTTTTCCTGTTGAACATAAGTGGGAATTACGAAGTGTGGCCTCTGGAAACAGAGAGGAATCATTGTTTGCTTTGGTATATTCAAATTGTTGTATTCAAACTGTTTGCAAACCAGGCTTTTTCATCATTTCTTTGCATCCCTGTGGGGCTGGAGCAATTCTCCTTTGTCTCCCTCTGTCTCCAGAGTCACTGGGTGGGAGGGAAGGGCTGCAAAGACTAAAATGGGTCTGAAATGGAACTTTAAGGCTGGAAGAAATTTCCTTAAATTTATTTTTTCCTTTTTTTCTGTAGCAGCAGAACTGCAGTTTCTCCTGTTGTTATGTGCTCATTCAAGCCAGTGTTTCACTCTCAATATACTCTACCAATAGTCATATTGATAAGGCATTGATGGGGCATCTATCAATGAAATTTGGGAGTCATCACACAAAACCCCAGAGCTGATCAACACCAACAGTGGCAAAAATTCCTAGAGTTTCATCACTCCCCATCCTCTAAGACAGTCACATTTTAAACAGAGAAACAGCAAAGCACAGTCACATTTTAAACAGAGAAAAGTTAGAGAGAAACAAAGCGCTGGCTTTATTTCCCTGGCAGGATATTAAATGATAGAGCTGTTATCTTTTCCTGTAGTATAAATTATTGAATTAAGCCTTCAGTCAGTTTGGCAACGGAGCCAAATGAATATTACAGGAGTACAATGCAGCAAACAGAGTCTGTCACTGGATCTGGGGCTCACCTCGCACTGGAATTACAGTGAACAAAATGCTCCTGAACTCGATTGGGAAAGGTCCATGATTATTTATTCATCTCGCCCAGGAACACAAAAAAACRAACGGAATCTCACTGAGAAGGGAGCACGTCGGGATTGGTATCCATCAGAAAGGCACATCCCTCCAACTCCATCAGGGATATTTGTCTCCGTAATTAGATGTCTGTTCCACGATAGGTCTCCGTCTGAAGGACAYGCCCAAGTTCATGACATAAAACAAATCACCCACGCTAATGAAAAGGTGATTTTTACCTCTCATTTAGCTCGTCTGCACCCTGCACAACAGCACAAAACCTGCAGAAATTCTTTTCATAAAGGCAAAAAAAGTCAGGCRCGGGTAGGAACTGGAGCACTGTTGCTCACCTATTTGTTTATTTTCCAGGAAAATATTACATTATTAATACAGGTGACATAGGGGTGTATTTATAGCCCCTCCCCTGGAGCACCTTTCCACACGTCCCCACAATGAATTGTTCATAAATCTGTGCTCATCTCCGGTCGAAAGCTTAAATCAGTGCAGCTCCACTGAATGCTCTCCACAACCCATCCATTAGGAGCAATTTTCCTCCTCTGCAGCTTGAACTCCTGGTCTGGAATCTTTAGGGAATATTTGGGGGGTTGTGTGGAATGCAGTATCCTGGAAATGTGAAGTTTGGTGGCTGAGCTCGGGGTGATATCATGGAGAAAACRTCACATTTTGGCATTTAGGGATCCGTCATAAATTATTTTGGGATGAGGAAGGGTGTCTGTTAGATGGGTGATAAATTCACTGATTCCCAATTATATTCCCAGAAAGTCTTGAAGCAGTGCTRGTTATCACAGGAGAACTTTTAAAAAATGTTGGAAGCACCACACTTTGACAAAATCTTTTGTCACTGTATATATTTAATTGAAAAAGGCTCATAATTCTCACAAATATGACAGGTTTTGCATAATACTCCCTTAATTATCACCTGTGATAYATTACACCCTAATTTTCTATGCTAGATTCTGACAATAACGGTTATCTTAGTAATTCCATACATATTTTATGGTTTTATTGTTTGTTTCCACATCCAAGGAAAACGTGCAGTCAGTTCATAACCTGAGCGTGTTGTTTGCCACATCAGCCTCAGCTCACCTTCCCTGCCCCACCATAGACATCCTGTTTAAATAACAGGAAAAATATCGGAATATTTGACTAATTTCTCAGGGAATAAAATTGACGGGATGCAGAATCACTTTTATTGAAAACGTTTCAAATTTTTGTGCCGTTTACCAGGGCTGGAGCAGCCCTAATTGAATAAAAATTACATCTCCAAACTCAAATCAACAATGGGTTTTCCAAGGAGATGGTGGTGTCACCATCATTGGAAGTGTTCCAAAAACATGTGGATGTTTTTGAGTGCTGACCGTGGTGGTGGTGCTGGGATGGATGGTTGGACTCGTTCCTTTAGGAGTCTCTTCCAGCTGCAGCGATTCCATGCTTCTGGGAAAGGGATGCCTTGCACTGTTGGCTGTCGTTTTACAGACATTTTAATTTATAAACCCTGGGCTCGGGCGCCAAATTTCACATCTTTACTGAGAGCTTTTCCCACTCCAGCAGCTCCAGGACTTCACCCCCTGTGCCTCCTCAGTGCCTCCCCTCCTCCCAACATCCCAGGGAGCTCAGTGTCTCCCTGGTTCTGGTGTCTGACAACAGAGACACCGTGGAATTCCACCAGCACTCCCGATTTGACTCTTCCAATAGAAGCTGAGACTTGAAAGGAGCCCTGTGTCTCTGGAGCTCTGCACATCGACGTCTGAAGGGAGAAAACACACGAAAGTGGGAGGCCCTTTGGGGAAATCCTACAGGTTTGAGGTTGCTTCTGCCTGCTCCCACTTAGAGCATCTCRTCTCCCTTTTCCTGTGTCACTGCCTCGCTCCCTGAGAGCTGGATGTCACCGGGAGAGAGAGGAGGGAATCCTGCCTCTGCTGCCTGTACTCCTGACAAGCTGGGTTTTTTTGCACAGAACACTTTCATGGCTCTTTTCTGCTTCTTCTCTTTCCATCTTCTTCTCCAGTGTTAGAATCTGGCTCGGTGAAGGGCTGTGTGTTACTTTAGGTGTTTGCAAACYGTGTCTCATCCGTTGCTTCTCATTTTGCATCTGTCAGGCTCCTTTTAAAGTCCTTGGGCTCCAGGCCTTTGAGGAGGGAAATGATTATTCCATTCTGCTTCTGACAAGGATCAATCAAAAACCCTCAGTGATCTTTGCAGGGWAACTCTTCATGATGTTTAAAAATCTGTGGACCCTCCAAAATCCCCTTCTTCCAATTAAAAATTACCAATGGTCATGGGAAAAATTAAACAGATTTTGAAGTAACTTGGATTTTTCACAATTTTTCTGCGGTCATTAGAAGGGGGAAGGGTCTAATTCACCTGTCCCATCCCTTTTGCCAGAACTGACAGGTGTTTTACTATCCCACTGATTTAAAAGAGGCCTCTTAATCAGGTGTCAGCTTTGGCCCATAAAGTCATATTAATGTTTTGGATCAGATATGAAGCTCTATCTAAGGCACATTAAGAAAGATTCATTAGGAACTCACTACCCCTGGAATTTACAGCCTTCCTGGAACTTAATAGCCTGGATAAATTCCTCCTTACCTGGTTTGCTTATGTGAATTATGGCAGTTTTGCGTTTAGAAGCTTCTCCTACTTCTGATCTTCCATAAGGATTCACGGACATGGTAGATACAAAATCATGGAATGGTTTGGGTTGGAAGGGACCTTAAAATGCATTTCCAGCTGGGCAGACACCTCACAAGGAGCTGAATATGAAGCCAACAAGAGTCAGAAACGGGAGAGAACAGGGAGCAGGATTTGGCTGGAAATTAAGTTGACTAAGTGTAAACTCCACATTGGTGCTTCTTTCTCCTTGTCCGGATGAGCATAAATATTTAAATATTTATTGTGACCAAGTGAAGCCTCTCTAACTCCATTTGACAGGAATGTCATGGTGTGACACAACCACCCCTTGCCCACAAAGCGGTGGCAGGGAAGGACTGTGACTCCCCCTGCTGATTCCATAATTATGGAAAAAACAGGATTCCTCCTCTTCCGTTGGCACTGCGTTAATCCCTGCATTGGCTGCAGACAATATCGTGTAATGAATGAAGGAATGTCGATTCATTCCCATCCTTTAGCTTTGAATTCAGGCTGGCATAATTATGGTCTTTGTGGAGATCAAACTGATTTGGCATCATAAAGAAACACATTTTAACTTCTTGTAAAACATCCCATAACAAGAGTTTATATTGACTTTCAAGCACCACGCTGAGGATTCACACGTGATTTTTATGTACAAAAATGATACATTTTAATCAAATATTCATATTCCAATAGATGTAAAAAAAACCCAACCAAAACTGAATGATTTTGATCTTAACAAAAGTAAACAGCCCCACGAAACTTCATTTGTCATGTGTATCTCTGGAGAAATCATGGTGATTGTATTGAACCTGGAGCATGGAGAGGGAATATCTGGCCATTCTCTGTAGGAAACACAAAAGGATGCATCAGGAAATTAGAAATGACCAGCCTGACCTTTCCTATAAATAAGAGATGGACTCCGAGGACACCATTGGCTCTGCAAGTGCACATCATTGCTCACAAACCTGGYGCTATCCTCTGCTGCACATCAGGCTGCAGGGAAAGGATATTAAAGAGAAAACAAAACAACAGCAAGGAGCTGCCTTTACTAAAATCCGTGGGCAACATTTTTGGGATAGGGACTGTGACGTGTCTGCTGGAAAGGAGCTGTTGAGGACATGCAAAATTTGTGTCCTTATTCTAGACGTTAAGAGTTTGCTGCATTAAGGACACGGGAAAGGGACACAAAATTAAGATATTCAATAGTCTGCAAATGACAAATGAGTCTAAATTCCATTTAGAAAAAAATATGGGAAATGAATTCCAGGTTTACCAAAATATTTGCATTTTTATGAGGTGAAGCAAGGATTTTTCTGTAGCTCACCACTGGCCCAGCCAGGTACATCGATTTTAAATGCAGAACAATGATCCCAGGGTCATTTTGGGGCTTCACAAAAAACTTTTCCCTGGCAGTTCTGGGAAGGTAACGAGAAGGACTGAGGAAATCAACCCAGAAGGGAAGAAAATTCCTCCCACAGAAAAGACAAGTCAAAGGGTCAATTGTAGAAACAGTGAAAAAAGAAGTCTTCAAATTTGCCAAGGGATTAAACCCAGAAGAGTGGCAGGAAAAGAAACAAAGATTATTTAACCAGACCCAGCCACCATCTCTGAGAGCTGCCCTAGTGGTTTGCTGAACAAATTGTCTTCTCCCCTGCTCCCCAGAACAAGAAAAATCACCATGGAAAATAGAAATAGTTCTGGTTGGCTTTACAATCTATCATTTAATGTTTAAAGTACAAAGTAAAGGTGGATTATTTAATGCTACTTCTGTTTTAAAAGGACTGAAAAAAAGGGAGGGAAAAAAGCCCCAAAACCCCAATAAACAAACAAAAAAACCCATGAACAACCCCAAACCAAGCCACCAAAACAGGTCAGGATGCAAAAAGTTTACAAAAATTATACGAAATGTAATATATCAAAGGATGTGAAGGGTTAGAGGAGAAGGAGGGGAGTGATTCCCTAAGCCTGTGCTGTGACCAGGGAATACCAAACACAGCGACCACAATTCCATCCCTTCCTCCTGCCAGTCACAATCCATGCACAAGTAAGAGGTGGATGGGCACATTTAATAGTTGCCATAGAACTTCCATGGGAAATATGCAAAGAAGCCTCCCTGTCACCYGCAAAATAAATCACCAGAACCTTAGATCTGGGGTTTTATTATCAATCAGCCTTGAAATATTTCCTCCTTAATAGTCAATTGTCTGGAGGAGGATTCTCTGCTGAATGTAACAGCAGACCTTAACTTCCAGCTGAAAGCAAAGGACTCCAAAGGACAATTTTATGTGGAAGGGCAGGCTAAAGACATCTAATCTTAAATTATTGTTTTTCTTTCACAGGGGAAGAAACCCTTCACGGGCCTATTTTTATCCAAGAGCCATATGATATCACTTATTCCATGGGCTCAGCAAATCCAGAGATCCTCCTGAACTGTACAGCCAAAGGATACCCGCTGCCATACTACAGGTGAAGTCAACCTTGGAAAAATATTGTCTCACTGTAACTCTTTTAGCTGTGTTTTAGTGGATAATGCATCACCATAAACACCCCAAAACGTGTTGGGTGCTCACAGCAAGGATATTCAAAGTTTATAGTAAATTTGTGGCATGAAGGAAAAATAGTTTTGCTACTTTATTAAGAAAATGAACACAGAACAAGAAAGCCCATCGGTGAAAATCGTCCCCAAAGTATTTTAAGATACTCAAAATTCATTCTGAATCCACAAAGCAGCTGTGAAAAATGGGAAAATGGAAGTGCTGCACATCTGTATTTCGTAAAACTTTCCACACATTAATAAATGCTTGGAAAGCAGAACAGCAACATCCTTTCCCTTTTCTAATTCTAACACTTCATGTACATATTTATGGTGTTTGCTTAGAGGAACAGCTGCAATACCTCACAAGACTCACTCAATAAAACCTTGGTACAGAGGATTTTTTGTTTATTTGGTAGCACTGGACCCATCATTTGCAATAGAACTTGTTGCAACAAGGAAATCCAAGTTGGGTAAGAGGAAAAGCTGGGAATCTGGGGGAAAAAAAGACATTGTGTCCTACCAAACTCTTAGGAAATATTTATTAAACAGCTTTCAACTGCTCACACCACAGCCTCCTCTGGAAAGTGCCACCACTGATGATCAGCTTGGCTTTTGGACTTCATGGCTTGATTTGTTCCCAAATATTATGCTATGAAAGGAACAGTTAATTTCCTGTTCACAGTGCAGCTTCTCCTCCTAGAAGTAGAAATCCTCACCCATTCCCCACCCCAKTTTTAATTCCTGTTTTCAACATGAACATCAACTGGTTCATGTCAAATTTCAAGTCTTTACAGTTTTCCCACCCTTTTGCTCCATATCTCTTTAAGCAGCTTCCTGGAAAATTTCTGGACTCTTGTCTTCCTCCGTGGATTCCTCACATCCACAAAGAGCACAGGCAGCAGGTTCCATCAGGCAGGAGCACTGGGAAGCCTCCCCCATCACATATTTGATATTCACATTTTATCTTGAACTTTTTCTACCCACCCATTCATTAGACTCCCTATTTTTTTTTTTTTTTTTGCACTCTAAGGACATTTTGCAAAGCCTCCAGTGACTCCAATGGGATGAGATCAACATCTGGGGATGGATCCTGGAGCACCGAGGTCAATTAGGAGTTCTCAGGTTCTCACTGCTGCAATTACACCACCACAGGGAGGGAACAGGGAGCCTCCAGCACTTGGCTTTGATTCCACCAGGGCTGATGCTGCCTGTGTCAGATAAGGATTGAGCCCAGATATTTAAAGTCCCGACAATTTGAGATAAATCGAGCGCAGTATGAAATTTTAATCATCTCCTTTGCCGAGTGATGGCAAAGAACGGCAAGGACTGCTGGAGGTTTCTCTTTGATTCCGAAACGCAGAACCACTCCAACAGGAATAAAGTTAGATACGACTTAATTTGCTATTTAGCACTTTTTACATTAAGAAATGTGCTGATAAATGCCTTTTCTCRAAATAAAAAAAATGCTTAGCATTTCCTRAAAGTTTTATTTTATTATGTGCTCTTTTATTCTTACAGAGTAGTAATTTTTTGCAAGTCCTTTTCAAAATATTGTGTGTCTGAGAAGCACAATGCAAGAATTGTGTGGAACTGAAGTAGGAGTAAGGGCTGAGGAATAAAAATGAGACACAGTTTTCCTGTTGGGAGTAACGGAGAACACAGATTAMAGTGGAAAGGAAAATATGGATGGAAGCATCCCTAAAACCAGCCTGTGTTAAGAAATCCATATAAATGTTCTGATAAATATCATTTTATATCTATTACATCTGTTTTATAAAGTCAGAATTGCTTGTAGTATCAGGTACATTATTCCAGGTGTTTCCTGGTGTGATGTTGGTGGTAAATAAATACAACCTTTTAAATTAGATTTATAATTTTTTGCACTTTAGCTTCTTTGTTATAGTCAGCTGAGGGTTTATCACCAACTAACCCAAGCAATGAATTTTACCGATTTTTTTTCCACTTACAGCCTATCCATGAACACACTGCAGTGCTGCCAGCAGAATTTTGACAGTTTTTGTTTGATTTCAGGTGCTCTGAAACCTTTTCCTGCACTTCCATTCAGAGCAATCACATTTTCATGCAAGGTGGAAATTGAGGGTGTTTTCCCCTCAATAATGTCAGAGAGGAGTCCATTGAACCAATAAATAAATCCAAGGGCAGCACAAGCAGCACTCATTAGAACAACACTTTAATATTTCTTAGAGTGATGCACTAAAATAAGATAAAGAGATCCAAATCCAACCCRAATCCAAGCACCCAAATACCTGGAACGCACAAATAGAAGGGAGGGAACAGAAGCACAAAGTCTACAGTGATGGCTAATGACACCAAATATGTTTATAATCACTACAGCAAACTGGAGAACGATTCCCAGGAATCCCAAAAATACGCCCTTGGAAAAGAAATTGCAGTCCTCCTCTCATGGATTTGTTCCCTGGAATGCTGGTCCTTGGCTTAGTGAAAACTCTGCTTCAAAAGCAGGGTGGAATTAAAGACTCCTTCAGCCTCTGRTGTCTCGATCACAGTCAAGAGTTTTTAAACTTCCTATTTTCTTCCTCAGTGGAAATGCTGTACATGGAGRGGGTTTTGCAAATCTTTTTCCCAATTACAAGAAAGCCTCAGGTGACTTGGCAGGACATTTCCATTTGAATGCAAATAATCTAAGGAAGATGGAACACAATGAAGCCTTAAAAATATAGATATTTTTATTACAGAAGCGCACTGGAAAGATAATTTATTATATCATGTGAGCATATATCCACTCACATTCCTCGGGTTCCTAGGGAACTGACGAATTCAGCATCAGAATATAGAAAATTTTTTAAGTTTAGGATCTGAAACAATTTGTCCAGATGCATTTCCTATAATTGATGCATTTTCCAATGGCTGCATGAAAAAGTTCACAAAAATATGTAGATGATCCCTGCCTCAACTGGCTTATGCTAAAAATTCCCTAAAATAATTATCCAGATTTCTGTGTATTAATACACTGCAGAACACACAAAGTCATTAAATCATTGTCTACCACAAGAATTCATTAATTCGCTTCCTCCAGTGATGTAAACATATTAATTAGGAAAAAAGCCCACACCAGGAGCTGAACCCCTGATCTATATGCAAAGTTTAATAATCATTGTACCATGGTGATTAGGATGATTATGGGGATACTGTGAAGAATTCATTTGCAGCAACTAAGCCAACATCTTTGCATTTGTTTGGAAAAACAATTATAGATCTTAATTGGGAGCCATGTAATGATGACAGCAGTTATTTCAGTGATTGATTCTGAAATTAAAGAGAACTGGCAAATTAAATACCAGAATATCTTAGATTAGAAATGGGAAGCTTTAGACGACATGTAGCATATGCAAATCCTGAAATACGGCAAAATCCTAACACTGGGATGAGAACCCTCCAGAGACCACCAGATAAGAYTTTCCTCATCCTTGCAGTAAAATTAAAAAATTAGACAAAATACCCTGAAAGATCAGCAAAAATCTAGACCAMCTGAAGCAAAATATAAGAAAGCAATAAAGCAGAGGTACAGAAATATCAAAAATCAGCTGCAATTTGTAGGAAGAATTCCTGAGTTTTGAGTGTTACRTCCTAATTTCTCAACGTTGATGAATCCGTGAAAGGGGAGGCAGCAACCCAGAGAARTTATTCCATGTTGTTCGAATTTGCTCGCAGAATTCCATTGATTTGATATTTAATCAGTCATTATCTTTAAAAACAACCAGTGCCCACTTGAAGGTCAGGACATTGTTTGTATTTGTGGAGATTTCCCTGGGAGCACAGAATTGCATTTCACAGCCCAGTGTGAAAATCTTCCTGCAAAACAACAGCTACTCCTGGGCAGCCTGAGCGTGTGGAGAGAGGGCTGGGGGTGACTGACAAAAGTCCTGTGCTGTGTATCCAGGTCAGATCTTCCAGGAATATGGTCGTGGTGTGAGTTGGCTTCAATTTGTTATGTGGGAAAACTGCCCTCGCTGTCAGAACGCTGCAAATAACCAGAAATGGGCAGTTTTGATCCTGTGATCCTTCAGATAATTAACAAAGGGATGATTGCCCTTGGTTTGGGGAGGGCCAGGAGCCCAAAGCGAGCCATTTCCAACTCTTGTGTGCTCCTTCCATCCTCTGGAGGGGTCGGCATCACCCATGGAGATCGACAGAAATGATGGAGGCTGAGGAGATGGCTGTGATATAAAATCAGGAGAAGAAAATACCTGGTTGTGCAGTTTTAGGGTTGCTGACCACCTAAAAATTGGCATTAACAAGCCCAAAGCTTGCAGATCTCAGTGGTTGAGCCCTTTATCCTTCCACGGCTCTCATGTGAGCAAGGAAAATCCAGCCTTAATCTGAATAAGGATACAGCCACAAAAAATTCCCTCCTCGAAACACATAATATTTATTTTCTTTGAAAGAGAAACTTTATTTTGACATTCGTAAGCAGCTGGGTAATGTTGCAGACACAATCCATTTTCTGCTTAGTGGACTAACAGGGACAAATTAGGTTTTAAAACAGCAGCATTCTCATCATTAAATTATCAGGCTCAAACTTGCTCTATCCAAACTTCCCTCCCAGCTTTTGTTCTGCCCTGTGAAGTGCAATCTTTCCTGATCTGCATCTCCAAAGCATTTTTGCAGCCAGCCTTATGATTAATCATTTGCAAGGACTGTAAAGCACATCGAGCTACCATGCATATTATAAAAATAATGTAGTTGTAGACGAGGTACAAACCCCCCTCCCAACTGAATGGATAACTTTGTATGAATAAGTTGTAATTACTTTTTGTGGACATTTGGGTGAACACTGGTGACTTGAAGTAAAGATTTTCCAAAGAATACCATTATTGCTATCATTAAGATTGATGTAAGAAGCAGTCATGTGTGAAAAATGATCTAATTTTGTGATGCTTAACTACATTTTTATCATTACAGGTATGCTACAGCACACTATTTAAGATAAATATGAATAGGCTCTGTAAATTATAAGCATAATTTGATTTTTTTCCCCTCAAAGGTGGAAGCAAAATGGCACAGATATTGATCTTACCATGAGTTATCACTACAGGTTGGTTGGAGGCAGCTTGGCAATCAATAACCCACATAAAAATCAGGATATTGGAACATACCAGTGTTTGGCCACAAATTCATTTGGAACAATTCTGAGCAGGAAGGCAAAGCTTCAATTTGCATGTAAGTTGGGAAGATCATATTTATTAGAGCATTATTTTCCTATTAATTCAGMACATGAACTGTAATTTATTGGGTAATTAAAGGATCGTCGGGGATTCTGTCCAAAAGGTTTGGCTTACTTCAGCACTGCTTATTCCTAAAAACAAAATGTTCCTGGTAAATACGAATAACAAACCCAGACATCTGATGGCTGCTGCCCTTGGGAACAAGAATAAAAATCRGGAAATCGAAAGGTCAAGGCAGATGAGCGCAATTATTTTCACTTCATATAAGTGTTTCCACTTTTTAGGACAGTGGGTTTGTTGTTATCCTGCAGGTAGTGACAACTTGAGAGGGAAAATGTTGCAAAAAGTTGGGCTTGGAGTTTTCTGTAGATAATGAAGTCTAACTGAGGCATAAAACCGTTGTTGCCCTAATTGCCACACTGATATTTTGTACTTTAACAAAGAACCACTTTTTTCCTCACACAATGTGCAAAACCGTGAGCTACGCTCTGAAATGTTTCGTATTTCAGCTCCCTCAGGTCAAGTGCGTTGTCTGTCTTGAGATGATTTAAAATTTATTTCATCTTTGCTCCCCATTTCACTTCTTCACAACTTCACAACCTTTTCCACAAGGTTTGGACGCAGTGACCGAGTTCTGGGAATGCCCTGGGGATGGGGGAGGAACAACAGCGACAACCAAAAAACTCCAGATATTCCCTCCAGCCCTTCTTTTTTTTGCAGTCTAAAGCTCTGAGCAGTCTGTTGCTGGGAGAAAGCAATTGTTTTCAAACCTCATTAATAAAACATGGGTCTAAAGCCAACCTTGTGTCGCTATTTCAGACACCAGCAAATGGATTAATTATTAATCTTGTTCCATTTCTCATAGCAAACCTCGTGTCACAGGGGTTAGACAAAGGAGACATTAGAGGTCAGGCTGGTTCACAGACTCTCTTTCAGCAGAGCTGATCAAAAGGTGTATCAGTAGTACCTCATTTAATAATGTTTTACCCTGAATTTCTCAGAAAGCTTTGATTTCCAAGAGCTGGTCAAATGTAAAAAAAAAAAAAAAAAAAAAATAGATTCATTATTTTCCCACTTTTTTGCTGAAATATTTTTTCAAGCCAGCCTTCCTGTAGGGGAAATTGTTTCAAGATTTGGAGGTGAAAATTCTCTAGTGACAGAGCAAATTCCGTTTTAGAAAGAAGCAAGAATAAATGGCCACCTCAAAATCGTCTATGGAGTCTGTAATCCCCAAAGAACCAGGGCAGGCCAGGAAGGGAGTTGGGAAAAGATGTAAAGAAAAGGAAAATCCTTAAATAAAGGCACAAAGGATGTATAAAAATATTAAAAAAAAAAAAAAKGGAGAAAGGAAAAACAGGAATATCTGTGAAAGAAAGAAGGCTCTGGTGATTATCCAGCATTTCATGTCAAGCAGTTCCTTTATTTAAGCTTCATACCTCCACCAAAACACTTCCCAAAGTTCCTGCAGGGAGCAGGTCTCATAGCTGGGTCTGGTTTGCCCCCAGCTCTCACCCTGCCCCTGTCCTCCAGCTCTCACGGCACCACAGAAGGCTGAATCCATCCCCTAATCAAGCACTACACTTTTCCAGGAGTGGTGACGGATATTTACATCCTTCCCCATCGAGAGGAGAGAGCACAGACAAATCAAAGGCTGTTATTTACACTGACAAGCACAAATTTACAGGAAAATGCTTCAATTTAGCGGCATCACTGCGAAACTGGGAGTTTTAAGTTGTCTTACAATAGGAAAAAAAAAGCCCACAGTACATGGAAAACGTCATAATGACCTGCTGAGAATAGTGGAACAAATTACCTTGAAACACTTATTTCACAGTCAACATTTCCTTGTTTCTTATTTTCATGTTGCCATCCAATTTAATTCTTTGTTTCAACCGACACTTCAGGCTACGTCTTGAAATCCAGGCAGGCAGGCACGTTCCATCACGACACTTTCATTCAACACCTCACAAAATGGGATTCTTCCCCGGACTGGAATGCCTGCCATATTATTGCAATCTCCGTGATAAAGAATTGAATCAAGCCTATTATCCAAGTAACGGGGTTTATGTGTATTTGTCTCTTTACTACAAGGCAACTAACTCTGAGTTTGAGTTTGAATTAATGATACCTCCAGAAACCTATTGAACGTGTCGACTTCATACGCGAAAAATACTTTTTTTTTCCTCCGTTCGAGATAGGAAGTTCTCCGAGCAGCAAAATAAATGCGGGACGAAATTAGAAATATGTCTTCAGATTCAGCTGGAGTTCCGTGCTTATCCTCTATTAAAACCAAAGCTGTCAAAGGAAAGCTGCGGGAGGAATATTGTACAGAAGGCAGTGGCATAGATTATTAAAGCTACGAGCTGAAAATGAGAGACAGCGTCAGGGAGAGGGAGCACATAAATGCATTAGCGGGATGCCTGGGATGGCAGGCCCGTGGCATCCCCGCTTCCTGCAGAAGGGTTGTTTTGTCATAAATAAACTTGAAAGCTCCCCATAAATCCTGCACGTCTCCCGCTCCCCGGCAAGCAGCACGTTTGGAGCAGCCAACATGTGTTTTGCAGGAGCTGGGGTTGTTGAGCTGGAAGTTGTTGAAAGCTTCGGTGTCCGAGCCTGGCTTGTGCAGCCAAACACAGGGACAGGGTCCTCATCCAGGCTGGAGTGAGTCATGGAGACAACCCCAGGGCTTTTCCCCTCCAATCTGGTGTTGACATCCAGCACAAGGACACCTGGAACGCTCCAGCTCGGCCTAAAGGGAAGTCAAAGGCATGGGGAGTCCATCTTGGAACTAGGCCCGAGTCAGCGTGAGAGAAGAGATGAGGACACGGGAGGTTTTCCTTCAGCTTTTACACAGCTTAGAATCTCAGAATCATTGGAGGATACAGTCTGAAGCTGCACCAGGGGAAGTTTAGGCTGGATATTAGGAAAAAGTTCTTCACAGAAAGAGTGGGTGGGCACTGGAATGGGCTGCACGGGGAGATGCCGGAGTCGCCATCCCTGGAGGTGTTTAAAAACAGCCTGCATGTGGCACTCGGTGCCGTGGTTTAGTTGATAAGGCAGTGTTAGGTCGTAGGTTGGACTTGATCATCTCAAAGGTCTTTTCCAACCTAGGTAATTCCATAATTAATGATGGAAAAGACCTCGAAGATCACCAAGTCCAACCTTCCCCCAGTGCCCCTCTGCTCACTTAACCACATCACAAAATGCCACTTCTGCTTGTTTTTTGAACACTTCCAGGGATGGGAACTCCACCACTGCCTGTTCCAATGCTTGGCCACTCTTTGAGTGATGAAATTTTTCCTAAGGCATTTTTGTTGAAGGCATTTCATGCCTTAAAAAAAAAAAAGACAAACACGAAACCTGTTAGAGAAAACTGCTTCAATATGGCTTCAACCAGAACTTTCTCCCAAGGCACACAGGGGATTTGCTTTAATTATTTCCTCAGTTTTAAGCAAAAATAACTGTGTGCAAACAACTGGTCTTGAGGGAAATCCCTACAGCAGGCTGCATGAAACAGCCTGTCCAGGCCTGTTACTTGTTCTTTTAGTTCTCAGACACGTCTATGGCAGAGGCATTAAGAGAGATGCAGGAGAAATAAGAAGTGCAATTAAACAAACTAGAAGAAAAAAAGGACTCCGCTATGAAAAAGAATCACACGTGAACCTAATTCATAATTATGCAGGGCCTAAACACAGAAAATCCGGTATTAATTGGAAGCATCTTRTTGCTTAGGGATCTTAAATTAGATTCTCAGTTAAATTGTTTTGCCCTTGTTGATAAAAGTCGTGAYGCTTGCAGCTTTCTCAGACCTGAAATTCTGAGAAACAATGACAACAATCTAAATTCATGCCTAGGATTAGTCATTGTGCCCTGAACCACACAGGAGGGCACACAGTGGAGCCATTAGACCCTGTATTTTAAAGTTCCCCACAATCCTACAGACCCAGGAAGGATTTCTCCTTGGAGTTTTCGGGCTCCAACCGTACTCTCCTGTTTTTCAAAGTGGTGCTCAAGGGTTTTGCTTGGTGCTTATTCTCAACAGCATTTTTCCAATACTCACATCCTCCCTGCTCTTGGCCAGCGATGATGTGCTCACAGCAGTGTGGCTGAGAGTGACAGTGCCGGAGCACTTGGAATAAAATCTGCAGCTCCCAAGAGCTTCCACGTGCTCTCTGTCAGAGAGAGAAGACACAGTTTTGCTGAAATAACAAATTAGAGGCAATAATTCCTCTCAGACTGAGTTTTGGCCATTCTGAAGTATAAAATAACAGTCCATCCTTAGCATTTAACCATTTCGGGGAGAAATATATTAAAATCAATCAAATCCATGTAGTGCTTGCTGGATGGTGACAGGCTGAGCGTTGGCAGAGCCCTGTTAGAGGGGCTGGCTGGGAGGTGCTCAGGCAGCATGAAAGCCCACTTTTCATCTGATTACTTCATCGTGTTATTTACCTTCGAGTGCACACAAATTACAGAAACATCACAAAGCAATACAGCAGCCTGGAGATGTCATAACCCTTTTCACTGGCAGTGTATGCTCTGAAACAGAAAATGGAAAAATCAATAGGCTCACATCAGATAGGCTGAATTTGCAAAGTCTGGACATGCATGAATTTAAGGCTAAATGGCACCTACACTCCTGGCTTGGCTGTGCTGCGGTGCTGTGTGTGTCCAGAAATCCCCGTGTAACAATGGTATTTGATTAAAAGGTGTGCTAGATGTTGTAACTACCACCTGGAGTAAAGCTCTCCGGGTCTTTAAGCTGATTGTTAATTCATCACTGCACACGAGGGCTGGAATACTGATCAGCCTGCCTGGCACTTGGATTGCGGGAATGAACGCTGGCAGTGTCTTTCTTTTGAAAAAGAGGCAGAAACTGCTCAGTTCAGTGCTCCACAGGCACTCGGGGATGAGCAGCTGATAAGGGAAGAGCAGAAAGGAGGAAGAGCTCAGCTTGCCAGTGCCAAAAAAAGGTCCTCATCAAAGATGCATCCCCCAAAGTTTGACTTGGTTTATACATTCCCTTTCCCTCTTTGGGAACACATCAGGTGAAGCCATAGACTTGCCTYTGTCCACATAGAATCATGGAATGGCCTGGTTGGAAGGGACATTAAAGCTCATCCTGTTCCACCCCCTGCCACCTTCCACTATCTGAGGCTCCATCCAGCCTGGTCTTGGACACTTCCAGGGATCCAGGGGCAGCCACAGCTTCTCTGGGCAGCCTGTGCCAGGGCCTCACCACCCTCACCGGGAAGAATTTCTTCATAATATCCCATCTAAATCTACTCTATTTCAGTTCTAAGCCATTCCCCTTTGTCCTGTCACTCCAGGCCCTTGGAAATTCTTTCTCCTTCTTTCTTGTAGCTTCTTCAGGTACTTGAGGGTCACAGTTAGGTCACCCTGAAGCTTTTCTTCTCCAGGCTGGACAATCCCAATTCTGACATCATTCTCTACCCTCTGTTTTGAAAGGGTAGCCTTATATATAATCCTAGAATGGTTTGAGTTGGAAGGGACCTTAAAGCCCATCTTGTTCCAACCCCACTTCCATGGGCAGGGACACCTTCCACTGGTGCAGAAACACATCTCAACTTGCAGATATGTGGAGAACCAGACATAAAATCTCCTTTCCATGCTCTGCACAGCCCTCCTGATGACCCTGAACACCTCCCAGTCTGCATCTTCCCATGAGCCGGTGAGGAAAAAATGCAACCTGCAGTGGGAACACTCGCTGTGGATCGATCCTGTCTGGAGGATGGAAATGCTCTGTCACCTCTCCATCTGTCACTGAACAGGCTCACAGCTCAAAATTGCCTTTTGGACTTCTAACCACAGGTACAGAATCCAATATCACCGGAGCAGCAGCAGCAGCCCTCCCTGGGTGTGGGTAGGAGGAGTGCCAGGCTCTGAGCAGAATGAGTTACAGGAAACAAACCCCGTATTTTGTCAAAATTCTGCCTGGAGTGAAAAAGAAAGAGAACTTTCATTTATCACTTCTGATTGTTATGGACACCCTGTGCCAACGCTCCAGCTCTCTCTGCAGCAGTTCCCATGGCAGGAGACCACATCAAGGTCTTTGCTTAATGGATGCTCTCCACGGAGCAGACCCAGCAGCTTGAGGCATGTTTTCCTTTTTTCTCCTCTACTTCTCAATATTTCCCMAAAAAATCAGGAAAAACATGGTGAGAACCTGAAGTGCATTGTTGTAAGGAATCTGCCTTCTCCAAGGATAACAGCTCCAACTCTCCCAGCCTGTATTTATAGGAGAGGTGCTCCCTCTCATCAACTCAGTGGCCTCCTCTGGGCTCATCCCAATGGGGAGGGTCTGTAAAGGGTCTGTACCCTGCTCTACCCACCCCAAACTGGGGCACTGGGTGTTCTTCAAGGCCACTTTGAGCAGAACACCTGCAGAGAACCCTTTAAAGTGAGGCAATTTAATCACTCATAGACCAAAACCACTGCAAGACCTCACCACGCTCAGCTCATCTTCCTGTATCTCCATTGAGCTTCCCAGTATTCATTTTTTGCTGAATTCTGTGCACACAGAGGCTCCCACAGGCCCAAGGAAAAGCTGGAGCCACCAACAACCACTCAGCAGAAGCCTGGAAGGGTTTCACCTGCCTGCTGACAGGACAAGGCAGGCTGATAACAGAGTTTCTATTTTAAAGCTCTGATATCACAAGAATAGGATTATGCAAATCTCCTGAYGCTCCTGAAGACAGAGGGAGCAGCCTGGAATCTTTAAACCAGAAGATATGGGCATGTCTGCATAAGGAAAGGGGTTTGCTTTCTCCATCRTTCCCTATTTTAGTCTCCTCTGCATTCTCAGAGCCCAACTGATGTCCATCCACACCAAGTGCAGCCAAGGCCTCCTCTCTCCTGTTAAACACATCCTGGAGCTGATGGGAGCAACATTCCCTGTTTATTTTGTGTCATGACAGACCAGGCAGCATCACAAACTCCACTTTTCTGCCCCTCAATGATTTAAACATCTCTCTCAGAGTACTTAACCACTGTGTTCAAGGCTCTGCTGTATCAGCACTTGGTTAAAGCTGCTTTATTCCAGGTTAGTTCCTTAGACTTTTATTACAAAAGGAGGGTTTTTATCTGTGAAGCAGAGATCTGCATTACAGAGATGTTGTAAGGAGCATTACAGGCAGTGAACGAGGCAGATAAAGTAGTAACAGGGAACATAGGAGTATTTGAAGATTATCTTTTAAGTTCTATATTACTTACTCTTCTTTAGTTCCTTTAAAAGTGTTTATCCTAAATCAACCCATTGCCATTTGTATTGGAAAAGCAATATATGTGATTGAGATATGGTGGGGAACAAAGCATCCACAGGTCCTGGAGCTGATAGATTCTGATTGATAAAATTTAATACTTTGGAAGGGTAAAACCAGTCTATATTTGCAGTCTGGGTGTTTTCTATTTTATCTGCTCTACTTTCATTACAGACAATATGATGTAGATTCCAATAAATTATTGAGCGAAATATCCACAACACTCATGTGAGATTCTTCGTTTTTGGTGTGACAAAAAAAATGTCATGGTGGAGGTTTGCAAGGGAAAAAAACCCTCTAAATTATTTGAAATAAATGATTGGCTTTTTAAAAAATAAAAATAATGAAATTAATTAATTAGTTATTTTTGCAGTGAGGGTTGATCCAGAGTAAATGTTTTAAGGTACAAGATAAACTTCTCTATCCTGTAGCTTATGTTGAAGAAGGAGGAACAATGTGTAACATTTTGACTTTTCATGGAGTGAAGGAATGGGGTCACAGGCGCTGCTTTTCTGAACAGGAAAACCACATCTGGAACAGAGAATTCACTGAACTGTAAATATCCTGTCCCGAATGCTGCTGCAGGAACAACAAATCATGTAAYCCACACCTGAAATCCCACGGGCAAGATTCACACCCAAAAATCCTCTACACCAAACACTTGGGCAAATCCTGAAATTCCCCCTGGGAGGAATCCTTGTCTTTGCAGATGGAATGAGGGGGATAAAGCAGTGGTGACTGGGGGAAACCCAGGGAAATTCTACAAGAAGYAATTCTGTGCTGGATCAAGATCTCCAAAGGGCTGGGCGGGAATTTGAGAAGGGGTCTGCTTGTTACACACTGTCAGCAGTGTGTGAGAGAGCTCTCTTCCTCGCCACTTTTCTTCTCTTCCTTGCCACTTTTCCTCTCTTCCTTGGCATATTTATTGTGTGTATTATCAGCGTTCATCGTTCTTTTGCTGGTGGAAGTATTATAAAGAGAATTAGTAGCCTGAAGTGGGACAGTATCCATCAAAACCCAGGAAAGGGAGGTAAAAGTTGCTTCCTGCAGGACCAGGGCACAGCTGCTTGTCCCCAACAACAAGGTCAAGGTCCAAGGGAAGGGAGAAGATCAGGAATCATCTCCACGTACTCAAAACCAGGTTGCCATGGGAGTAGTGGGAAATAGAAAGGAAAAAAAAAAAAGGTTTTGGATAAGAATTAAGCCCCCTGCCAAAAGGACATTTGCCCCAGGAGCCAGGGCCRTGTCCTGTGGAAGTCAGGCAAATCAGAGTAGAAGTGGCAGGGATAAATCCAACCCTTGAGGATCAGCCCGGGAAGAGAAATCTGTCTTTAAGAGCTCTCCAATCTGGAGAAAACTCCTGCAGACGGCGAAGTGACTCTGGTGATGACAGGTGACAAATGAACTGTGCCGTGACAAGTGAGAAAACTGCTCGGGAATAYGAAATATTCAACAGATATTCCTTCGTGCCCCTCCCCGGGAGAGGGTCGGCTCCTCCGCCGTGCCCCCGCCCTGCAGATGGGCTTTGGAGCAGGAGCCCTAAGGCTGCAGCCACACTCACTGCTCAGTGCAAGTCCTGCGCTCAGCTCTGAACAGGAATTTAATATTTTATGCTGCTAACGCTGTAAAAGAGGGGGGAAAATAACAAAAGCCAGATGTAGAGCAGCTCTGCAGCTTCCCAGCGTGCTCTGAGTTTCTTGGTGCATGAACAAAAATCAAGCCAGCTCAGGGTTTTCCACCCCCCCCACCTCACCCTCCTTGTTTAATTTCATTGTGACCTTCCACTTTTTTCCTCTAGAGGAGCTTGATATTACTTTGTAAAGGGCATATTCACTCTTTAATTGAATAAGACAATCAGGCTGTGGCAGAAATTATTGTTCCCCACCTTGAAAATTAGTGCCTGGATCGGCCATTCAGAGCATTTAAGCTGAATTGAAGACCCGGGGCCTGTGTGCATCCTAAAGTGTAAATTACAGGTCCTCTCCCTTGGAAGATCCAAAGCAATTTCACTAAATGAGGAAGGACTGAGGAAGGTCCTTGGATGATTACACAGCTTTGGAGAAGGACAAGACCCAGGGAYTGTGCTTTTCGCTCTCCTTTGGACAAGCAGCTCCATCAGGGAGTTTTGAGGGCACGGCACACCTTTCGCTTTTACTCAGGGTGGGATGCAGTGTTCCCCTAAGGTGGAAATGAGAACAAAAGTGGGAATTCCAGTGGATTTTTAACCCATCCCTGGTGGAAAGAGCCACTCAGGCATGGCCCAGCCCAGTCCTGGCTGACTCAGCTTCAAATCCTCCAGACCTGAGATGTTCAAGGCTCCCGTGTGCTTCAAACGGAGCAGGAGAACTCAGCAGGTGTTGAGGAGAAAATCCAAGTCTTTAAAACTCAGGAAATGGGAAATACTAAGCGGCTTTCAGACACCTTAATTAGAGATAACACCGCTCTTAATCTTAGAATTGAATTCATAGAAAATCAATTAGAACATTTTAAAAAATTGAGATTAGATGCTAACGGGAACAGATTAAKGTATTGACAGTATTATCAAGTCAAAAGGAACTGTCAGAGGGTTTGTTCAGCAAGTTTGGTACAGTTTGGAAGGCTGAAAAAGAGAGTTTAGTCTGCAGGGGAAGTTGTAGAGAAGGAGATTAGCCATTCCTTTGGGAGATATTTGGAAAAGGAAGGATATTTCCACAACACACACTACAGTAACCAGGCTGCAAGAGGTTGGTGCTCTTCTCCTACAAGGTAATTCAGTACAAAAATTCTGAGGAGAAGCAAAAAGCAGGGATTGATGTCCAGGAGGGGTCTGGAATGGTCTGGACAGGCACAGCCTGTAGCTAAAAGGGCTTTAACCCCACATTTTTTGGGACTTCCTCTGTGTGAAATAAGAAGAGCAAACCCAAAATCTGGAAGTATGGGACCTTCCAGATAATTGAAAGATCCAATAAGCTCCATTTTTATTATGCACGGTTATAGCAGACCTAAATTCTCTGAATTCAGACCCAAACGAAGGTAACTAATTGTCAGCTGACAACACAAGTGCTGGAAATACTTCCCATGGAAAACTGCTGAGCTCATCCCTTGCATCCCATTTCCCTGGGAGRAAATTCCTGTTGTGCTGCATCACTACGGCACCACCGCTGCTATTGCAATAGATCACAGCCAATAAGGGACACGGAAAAAAGAGGGAGCAGAAGTGATACATCACAATTTGACACAGCCACGTGGAAATGTGAGGAATGGTATTGATTTGTCCTCAGGAGCATGGCTAATTTGTAAAGAGCTCTTGCTACTCACGCCTTAACATTCGCTGCACATTTCAATACCGAGTAATTACAGCCATTAGGTTTGGGATTATGTAACGACAAAACATTTATGAGGGGGGGRAAAAAAAAATCAAAAGTTCAAGAAAGCATGAAATTACATTAATTCAGATGAACTGTTGTAATTATGCAAGGTGATAAATTGGAGTTTCTCTAATTGTCTGTAACAATTTCATATATTAAAACACCCAAGTTTCCTTGTTTGCCCTTTGGTAATTCAGAGTTGTGTCTCTCCTTCAGATGGACTGGTTTGGAAGTGCTGCACCTGGCCCTGAGCAGGTTCAGGAATTTCAAACATATTATTGGGAGGTTGAAATGAGTGAGTTGCTACTTGTGATTGGGTTTTTRTTCCTATCTGACATGTTTAAGAAGCAGTTCCCTAGTCCCAGAAATCTGATCTTGTGTTCACTCTGTTGTGTAGTTAAATCTGCCACTCTGAGACCTGTCAGACAGTTTTATATTAAAAAAAACAAAATCAAAAAAACCCGGATGTGTGGGTAATAGTGCTGGTGGTGAAATTAAAATAAATATATTAATGATACAGTTCACAATTGTATGTTGCAACCTGGTCTAGATGAAGGTGTCCCTGTCCGTGGAAGGGGATGGAATGAGAGGGTCTTTAAGGCCCCTTCCAGCCCAAACCACTCTGTGATTCTGTGATTATTACTATGAGCTTAAAACACTAAGGAAAAAATACTGTGTGGCTGAACCTATTAATTAGCCTATTAATTAACACAAGTGCTTCAGCAGGAAAGATTTCTGTCCATCAGTTCCAATTTGTTTCTGTCTCCAGAGATCGTTTCAGGCAAACACCTCACCCACCCTGGCTTTGCTTCTCTCAGTGGCAGATTTGTCCTCAGCAAAGGGACACCAATTGTCACCCTCGTCCAACACTGACATTCTTCTTAATCTCTGGTTTTATTCTGTTTAAAATCTACCTGGAAGACTTTCAGGCCAAATCTTTCAATGCCATAAATCAGCATAAAGCCAGGTTGGATGGGGCGTGGAGCAAACTGGGATAGTGGAAGGTGTCCCTGCTCATGGCAGGGGGTGGCACTGGACGAGTTTTAAGGTCCCTTCCAACCCAAATGATTCCATGATCACATCCCTGACCCCAGTGGGCATAATTGGCTTATACCACCTCATTCCTTCTCCCCGTTCCTGCCTTCATTCCCGGCGAGGAGCTGACAGCCTCCTACACCTCAAGGATCCCTGCTCCCACCAGAGAGAGCCGTGCCGTTCCCTCACTCCGTCCCCACACGACGCCATATGTTTGGGGTGTCGTGAGCGCAGCCCTTCCTCGCTCAGCTCCGCAGCATTCCCAGCCGGAGCCGGGGACGTGCCACACGCGGCTCAGTCCGTCCGTTCCCGCTCCTCCCTGCGAAGAATCCCTCGTGCATCCGAGCRTTTTGCTCGGCCTCCACGACCTCATTATCACACCCAGCGGAATCATCGTGCTCCACCAAGAGCGGTCTGCCAACGTGCACAGATCTGGGCAAAAAATGTGGGGTTTTTGCTAAAACTCGCAGCTGAGAGAGCAGTGGAGTGTGAGGGAACTCGTTGTTCTTCAAGTGAGATAAATACAGGCGAAGAATGAAAGGAATTATGTAGGAACTAGGTGATAATTTATTTATAGATCTCCGCAGAAACACTGAAGTTAGCAAATATACCATCTGTTAAATAGTCATCTTATTCCTAAGTGCATATTAGCAATCTAAATGTGTGCCAAACACCTGATCTTAGAGATCTTATTTGATACTCTTTTTGACAAGCAACATTCTGCTTTATTAGATTATGTCATGTTATGTTATGGAGCTGTGCTAGGGAACAGGAGCCGGGAGAACGCAAGTGGTTGTGATCTCTTGGTGTAAATGCCCACCCAGGGCAAGGAGAAGTGGTTTGAGAGCAGCCAGAATTTCAGAATAACAAGAGCAAAATAGAATATCTGCATTTATAACCTCAGGTAATTTACATATATATATATATATATACCTAACTGATTGCAATTAATCATTGAAAATACAACCCCATAGGTGAAAAGAGATATCTTTGTGGCAAAGAGAAACATTATTTCGGAGGGTCCACCTCTTCCCTCTCCTTTATCCACCTGGACTGCATAACAAAAGCAGATTATTTTATAGCTTCTTATTGAACCCATGTGGATGAGGTGTCATAATATTCCATGGGAGATGCTGCCTGCCTGGAGGAAGAGTCCACTAAAGATGAAAACAGAATTAACAGAGACTCCACTAATGAATTCCCTTTATCTGTTTTGCCTTGGTTTGCTTTTTCAGAGATTTGAGTTTTTCTGTTCTTCAATGATTCTTTATTGCAAAGACAAGCACTGAACGAATTCACTTTGTACAGTTTTCTATCAAAATCAATCAAGGCAAAAGATCATTTCTGGTTCAGCCTATGAAATTTTGGGGAGGTGGGGGTTTCTAAAACATGCAGTGTGATGAAGACCTCAGAGTTATCCAGTGGAATGGATTGTCTAAAGAAAATGTCTTTTCCTAAAGGCCTTTAAAATGGGTTAAATAAGGACATTGCCTACTTGTCCCTGTCATGGGTGAGATGAAGAGATTAAATGATGATTTATGTGCCTCCACAGCTACTTTTTTATATCTATGATTAATAAGCATAAAGAGATGAAAATCTTCTCTCCTGCACTGGAAAATCCGGAGTTGCTTTGTGTAACCAAACTACAAACATTCCATGACACAGCTCAAACTCCTGCCTACGGATTTTGATCCTCAAGGTTGAAAAGTGGAGATTAAAAAGGCAGAGCCAACTTTTTCCCCAYATGGGTTCAACCAAAAGGGTTTAGATGGGATATTGGGAAGAAATCCCTCCCTGTGAGGGTGGGGTGGCCCTGGCACAGGTTGCCCAGAGAAGCTGTGGCTGCCCCATCCATGGAAGTGTCCAAGGCCAGGTTGGACGGGGCTTGGAGCACGCTGGGATAGTGGAAAGTGTCTGAGGGGTGGGACTGGAGGAGCTTCAAGGTCCCTTCCAACCCAAACCATTCCATGACTCCATTACATAATCACAAGTGGCCCTGCTCCCTATGAACCAGTGGATTCCCTAAGAGATCTCATTCTCCTGCTTTTTAATTATTCGAGTCAGGGATGCTTGTCCTGGTTTTAATGGAGAAACACAGACAGGTGACACAGCACCTCAAATGAGAGCTGAAATGATAACATGACATATTGTGTCATTAAACTAAAAATTGCTACTAGCAGCTCATTACTTCCCGAAATGTATTCCAATTTCAGAGTGAGGTATTACACAGTTAATTCTCAATTGTCATGAAAACCTTTTCCTCCTGCTGTCCTTTAGTTTTTTTCCCCTCCTCCTTTCTTCGGTGTCTCATAACAAGTGAAATTTTGTTCTCAGCAAAAAAATAGGGCTGATCTACCACAGTGAGAATATTGGGAAGCATTAGTTAGACTGCAAAGATTTTCCATACTGCCCAAGAGTTTGTTGGGAGGTTTTTAAACTCCATTTTTAAGTAGAAATTGCAGTTTGTTTCATGTTAGCAGCTCAAGGAAAGAGATGGGAAAGGGAACTGTGCCCATTTTTGTTGTTAGTGCCTGAATCCTAAAAAAATCTGCGTGTTTTGCACCTTTCTAGTATTTTTTTTTAATTTAATATAATAAATAAGAGAATTTGAGGGCCTTTTCTCTCCTCTACCAGAGCAGAAAGCCTCAGACCAGGCATCCCAAGCAAATCTTGACAGTAGTCCCAGGGACCACTTTTCCATAGAAATATTTGGTGCTGGCCTTTTTCTTCTCAGAAAACACTTAATTCCCAGGAAAGGAAAAARAAAAAGATGGTAAATTTTCTCAGACTGAATTTTCAAAATGAGTAAATAAATCCACAACATCAGAGGTTAGACCAGTAAATTCTAAGTACGAAACCAAACTTTGATGTCYCTTTCAATTACTATTACAGATTGAAATACAACTAAATAAATTATTTTTTTTCCGTTTTTCTTAGCCTTTCTTGTGTTTTTTCCTCCCCCTTTGGACTACCCATAATCGAAGGCAGAGATGTAGCCAGCAGGCAGTYAAAAGAACATCAGAGTTTAAAACCCTTTCCCGGCGTATTGACAGCTCCCATCTATTGTGCTGTGACAGCACAAGGAGGTGCTACAGGTGCTTAATTCAATCCAGCCCCCTCGGAGCAGACAATGTCTTCATGGGAGACCAACATCCGGGAGATGAAGAGGAGRAAAAGAAAAATTAACTGAGTAAAGTTCAGCTAAGAGGGGAGAAAATTGATATATTGACAGAAATAGCTGAGGCTGTACAGGTAGTAATCGTTATTGCTCTGACCAACGAGGGCTGTTTCTCTCTATTGAACTCTGGATCAGGTTGTTGTTCTGCTGATGAAAAATGGAACAATTGTTTGAAACAAGGACCTGCAGCGAGGTAAATAAAATAAGCTTAGGGCAGGCAGTTTACGGCACTGTGGTATAAAGAGATTTAAGGGGAAGCTGATAGTTATTGTATTAAAGCGTATTTTGAATGTGTTTCAAGMAATCGTTTCCCAAATGGCTCTGACAAAACGGGAAGGCTTCTCGTTAGGATGAGAGCTGGATCAAAAAGTAAATAATCATTTTTTTTTAAAGCACAACTCTTGTGTCGTGCTTTGTAATTGAATTAAAGGGAATCAGAGCCGATAATTCTTCAACACCTCAGTGAAAGGTGGGAAGGCAGCAGAGATCRAGTGTGGTGTTAGACTCGGTAAAAAAATAGACATTAAGAGCCCTAAAAATCACCTATTGGAGATGGACRTGTTTATACAGGAGATTTCTCTGAACCATCCCATGATTTCCTACTGGAAGTCCCTTCTTTCTCCCCTTTAGAACCTCAAGGCCATTAAAACATASCCAGGTGCTGCAGCCAGTTTAGGACAGAACAGACTCATTAAGAAAACAACATATTTTTACCATCATTTAAACCTACACTCTGTGGGAGTCCTGCTGGTCTTTAATTATCACTTGTATCTGTAGAACACACCTGTTCTTTATTTCTATAGAAAAGGAAACACCACAAAACGCATTTTTTTTTCAGCTCAGGTAAATTAGGAGTCTTGCAAGTTCCAAAAAATGATGCTGGAAAAAGTCATGGAGTAACACAATGGCTTTGAAAATAGAAATTGTAAATACAAACTCCCAGTGTTAGTGTAGAACTGCTTTATGGATAAGTATCTTGTGAGTGCCAAGGGACTCAGTAATGGTTGGACTGGATGACCTTGGGGGYCTTTCCTAACCTTAGTGATCCTTTAATTCCATGACACCAGGTTGGATGAGCTATTTTTCCACACAATATGTCCGTGAAATTATATTCTGCTGTCAAATATGTGACTCTGATCTCAAGTTACTTAATTGGATTCATTGGGATGCAGTTGGGAATAAATCTGCTGGATAATAACCCAGCCTTGTTTTCTCYTTCTCTCTCAAGATCTGGAAAACTTCGAGGCGAGGACACGCAGCCCGGTGTCGGTGCGGGAGGGACAAGGAGTGGTCCTGCTCTGTGGAACTCCTCCCCACCACGGAGGTACGATGAGGAACAGCCCGGGCAGCCCCTGCTCTGCCTCGGGAGCAGCAGAATTCCCTGTGGGATTAGCGCTGGAATTTGCTTGTGCATCAGTTACCTAGGTTGACTATTCCAGGTCCCCACGGAATGGCTCTTTTCCCTTTCTGTCCTCGCTGCTGCAGTGCTCTCAGTTGAAT
Organism: Amblyornis subalaris; assembly: GCA_018881555.1. NCBI lineage: Eukaryota > Metazoa > Chordata > Aves > Passeriformes > Ptilonorhynchidae > Amblyornis > Amblyornis subalaris. The sequence goes on along the minus strand of JACAXG010000008.1, from coordinate 2,469,162 downwards.
CCTGCATTACACACATTGGGTTTGTCAGGAAGCTTTGGCTTCTGCTCTCGAATCCCTGATTTTATTCCTTCCTGATAATCATAGAATAATTCAGATTGGAAGGGGCTTGGAGAGGTGAACTGGCTGATTAAGGGAGGGCTGCCTAGATCAGGTTTCTCAGTAATTGTCAGTGCTTCAGATGGAGAAGGAAAAGGAGTTTTCTGAGGAATTGGTTTGGGGGTGCCTTTGCCTACTGCTGCTTCCTCACCGTGAGACCTTTGGGATCTTCCTTTCTGGGCGAGCTAAAGTCCAGGTGAAAATGTTACSCTAGAAAAGCAAATATATATTAATAAAGGGGAAATATCAATGRCATAATTAAAAAATTGTCTTGTTCCGGACTTCGGGAATGAGCAGTTCTTGGTTGACTCACTTCCTGCTCTCGGCAGCAGTGACCACACATCCCCAGGAGCTGCAGTTTTCCGTGTCCTGCTCCCAGCAATCCTCMATTCTTCTTAAAGAAACAGAGTTATGAGACAAACTCCCAGGAGAAGGTAAATAGTGATCTCTAAAGAGGATGCAGTATTTCAGAGAGGGAGAGAAACCCATCARTCAACTGAAAGCCCTCCAGTCCTGCACAGAGAGGAAATGTCAGTTCACTGGGTGTTTACAGCCATATGAAAGGAGGATATAATCAAGGAGATGAAGTGAAACCTGGTCCTTAAGGGCACAAAAGGCTTCAAAGAGTTCCTCAAATGTATCAATGGGACAGGCAGAAAGACAACACATCCATCCTGGAGCCAGTGAACTATCTATTCTCCTCCTGCTGCGGGGTAAAATTATGATTTGACAAATAGGAAGGAGTGGAAGAAAACATTCAGAACAAATAAATGGTTATAGGGTGAGTTCCCCCCAGATGAACTGAACTGACACAATGGGATCCACGAGCACAGCCTTGGCCACAGGGCTCCTTCGGCTGAGGCTGGGAGCTGCTGACCAACAGGCCTGGGAAACACAGGACCTGACATAACAAGTGTCCAGAGAACAGAGCCTGAGTCCTTTTGTCACCCCTAAATGCTGTGTTTAGCATCCTGAATTATGTGCCGGGGGGATGAAGTACATGTTGTGAACCACCATAAGTCGTGGACTATTTCAGGAGGCTTGGGAAGTTGTTTTTATTGAGAAGAATTGTATATTTAGGTCTTTTTTTTTTAATTGAAACCCTTGCCTCCAACTCACAATACCTACAGGAGAAAGGATTACTGGCTGTGCTTCCAGCTCACATTACAAGCATTCTGTGCAGCACTTTAAATGTGTCAGGAATTAGAGAGATGTCAAGGAATTTGGAAGATAAGCCCTACCAGCAGGAAAAGAGTTGCATTTCCTATAATGTAACGACTTGAAGGAAGACAGGAACCCTCTGTACAGCAGTTGTTTGAAGCAGCTGCTATTAATACAGGAAATTTGAAATAGGAAGCACTGGGTAAAACCTCCTGCCAGCCTACAAAGTCAGCGTGTGCTTCCTCCAACAATAGAAGAAGGGGAATAGGAATAATAGAATGGAAAACAAGGAGGGTTCATTAATTCAARCTTCCTCCCATACAACGTGAAGAAGATGGAAGGAGAGCTCCAGAAGTGTTTCCATCATCCCTGGTCTCCAGGGAAATGCCTCACTTCTCTTTCTACCCCTCACTACAGAGACCAACATGTTGCCAAGTTTATCTGGTCCTGCACCACAGCACTGGAGTTAAACCTGCTCCGTTCCCAGGAAAGCTCTGCAGAGCTCCTTAGGCCGCTCACCTCCTCATCATATCCATAAGAATTGCTCCATGATCAAAAATATTTGAAATATTTAAAGCTCAATTGGAATTAAACTTAGTTTTCCAATACATTTGACAAGAAAAGATGTGCTACTTGTATTCTGTGTCTTTGCTTCTTCACTGAGAGCACTGCTAAACTATTTTTGTACAAGGGAAATGAGTGATTCATCGAAATGGGGGATAAAAATATATTAGTCAGCTGTAAGCCAGAAACAAAAAGACAATAAAACTCCACCAAACAAACAAACAAAAGTACAAAAAGGTTGCTCCCGCAGCTTTCACATCAGCTTTAGGCCTTAAACTATCTCTCAGAGAATAAAAAGCCTTGCAGAGCTGCACTAAAGCTACACTCCGAAATAAAAGCTTAAACAAAAAGAGAATTCCATATTGCTGTGAACAAATATTAGGGCTTTCAGGATAGATCAAACATGAAAGAAGAAAAGATCCACCTAAGTTTACATCTTAGATCAATTAAGACATTAAAAATTACAGTTAATGAACAACAAATCATAGCCTGTAATTAGCAGTTGAAAACAAGAGCAAAGCTGCCCCAGGGTACCTGACCCACCCCAATCCCCTCAGTTCCCTCAGCCAGCCCCTCCTCACCTATTCCTGCTCCAGCCTCTCTGTGGTTATTTATGAGGCTCATTAGCACTCTTATAAAGTCCAGAGTGTGACATTCCCTTGCTTGTTAGTGATGCTCAGCAGTGCAGGGGGGACCAGGTAAACTGTATTTTTTCCTGAACCGTATCCCTTCTCCACCTTAAGTTCTCCAGGTCAGCCCTTTTTCCCTGTGTAAGCAACATACAGTAATCTTTTACTATCAAAAACCAGTGGTTTATAGAGAGCTCTTAGGCAGGGCAAGGCATGGAGGGAGGAAGCTGGAAGAAGCTTTAATTTCTGCAGCTACTCACGAGCCTGACCTGACTCTGATGAAGAAGCTGCTGCCTAAATGGTAATGCTTGACACAGGGCTATGGGGTGGACTGTTGTTCATTTATTCCCTTAGAAGTGCAGCCTGATCTAAAGCCTGTTTCCTTCATCTGGCTCCCTGCAGAGCCGTAAGGAAGTTGCTAATCTCATTAGGAGCAGCAGGATCACTGCGCATTTGCATTTATTTGTGTGGAGGAGCTGGGACGGAGGCTCTGGGCTTTTCCCCGTGCTGACATCGCTGGAGTGAGGCTGCACTAAACCCCAAAACACCCCGAAGGAAGTAGGACCCCCATGGACCTGCTCGGGGGGGTAACTCCAAATCCTCCTCCTGCACAGGGCTGGGGAAGGAAGTGCAGGGGAAAGTGGGTTTGGAGAGGATGGGATGGGATGAGCAGCGCTGTGAAAGGGCTTTGATTTCTGTGTTTTATATTAAACACTTGATAAAGTGCATAATCTGAAAGGGAGGGTTTGAAGTGTCTCTCCCTTTATAAAACAGAGTGCCCGAGTCACGGGCTGGGAGTCCCTTTCTCCCTGCTCCTGTGAATCCTAATCCAGCTTTCCCACAGCTCGGGAGGGAGGGAGCATCCCCTCCCTGAGCCCGGCCTGGGGCTGCTGTGCTGCACATCCAGCAGGATTGACCGGGATTTGCCTGGGCTGGGGGAAGCACTGAGGTGCTCTATTCCCTATCCCAGTTTATCAGCAGGGATTCCCAGCTGCTCCTCCTTCCCAGCCGTGCTCTGCAGGAAAACTCCCAGGGCTGACAGGGGTGGGAGATGCTCTCCAGCCTGGCCAAGCTCAGGAATTGCCCACCTGGAAGGTGAGGTGGGTTACCCTGGGGGTCTCTGGGGTGAGAAGGGGCACTGACACCACAGGCACTTGCCTTGGATTAAAAAAAACCCAAACCCACCCTCATATTGCAGCACTATAAAACGGCTCCTGCTCTGCCATACAAGTGAGAGCAAGGGGCTTTTTCTCCTTTCTTTGGCTCATTCAGTGGATCTTCTCCCCATCTGATTTATTCCAAGTGCCCCAAAATGGAAGATTTTATAACACAGTGCTGGATTTTTCTACTCTATTACCTGTTGCTGGAGTAACTTTCTAAGAAAAGACTGAGTAAGCGAGTAGGTTGCTGGTATTATGCCTTAAAAGAGGGGAAAAAGTTCAGTCTCCAAAGTTTGGCTCCTTTCCCTTGAGATTTCATCCAACTCCCACTGAAGTCAATTAAAATTAGGGTTTCTGCAGAGTTTAGTGGAGCTGAATTAGGCTCTAGGCAAGCATGGCCTGCGGATGGGGGATGATGAACCAGCAGTTGGGAGAGGGGGAGTGTTTACATCCCTTTTACTGGGGGAAAAGGGATTTAAATATGACTAAGAGGGGCCTGTGCTTGTTCCCCCTTAATGGGAAAATTCATCAGTAGTCCCTAAAGCAATGGTGGGGAGCAGACACGGGGAGAGGTACAGAAACTATAGAAAATGATGTCAACCGGAACCCCCTGAGAACTGAAATCAGGACAGGAAAGGTCTGGTTCTCTTTTGGTGATTAATTAATTCATGGATTGACCTCCTGAAGAATGCCTGTGCAGCATAAAGTTGGGTTTAATGGAGTTTTATTTTATTCTATCCTGCACAGAGGATTTGGCTGCATCACCTCCTCCCACAGCAGGAGGGGTTTTTTGGTTCCATGCCATAAGAGGGTTTAAAGATCCTTCCTGGGAATCTTTTTGAAGTCTTGGCAGGCACAGGGATGCCCCTAGAGGGGGTCAGGGCTTTCTTCAACCCTGTAATTGCCACCACCAGGACTTTGGCAGAGAAACCTCCAAGCTGCTTTTTTCCTATTACTCATTTTTAAAATTACTTCCAGATTTTCTTTGGATACACTATCCTGGCATGGAAATCTGGGCATCCAAGGGTCAGGTTCAACCACTCACGGTGGTTTTATTGCCCAGAGGTGCCTTTGGGTAGGTCTGGGTGAGGAGGAAAGCAAGAATTCCAGCCTGGGAGAAGGCAGATCCGAGGTATTTCTTCCAGAGGAATGTTGACAACACACCATTTAATTKGACATACTTTAAAGGATTTACCTTGCAAATCTGCAGCATTTTCTGTAGAGTCCCCAGCTTGCAGCTTAGAGACCTTCAACAAAGGAGTTGAAATGTGAATTTTGCACACTTTGGTCTGCATGTCCAGACAGTCTGCAGTCAGCAAACCTCGCGCCTGAGACAGGAAAATAGTCTGTGTATCTCTGGAATGATGAGGTCATGGCTGCATCCCTTATTTCTGATCCTTCCTGTGGGAAAAGCCATCCACCTCCAGGTTTTCTTCTGTAAATAGATGCTGTAAGGTACCTCAAATTCCATGGGCGTGCAAATGGGAAAAAATGGGAATTTATCTTGTGTGTGAGCACGGGTGCCTGTGCACACCTTGTGTTACACTCAGAATTAATTGCTGCCTCTTCCAGGTTTACTGGAGACCATGGAAAAGTTTCACATTAAGCTGCAGTAAAACGGAGCCTGTTGCAGGATTTAGCCAAGTATRGAAAGTGTCATTGATTGCTCCCTGGAGATGCATCATTTCTAATGAGAGCCCTAAAATGTTGGAAGCTGATAACATAAAACTCCACAAAACTACTGGAGTTTGCAGACTTATTACCATCCTGTTCCCACGCTGGAGCTGAGGGGGGGAAAGCAACGTAAATAATCTTTTTGGAATGGGGTTGTTGATGGGGGAAATGTGTAAAAATGAAGCTGTTGGCAGAACACTGCTAGCTTATGAATTATGCATTTAATTAAGGGAAGCTAAACTGGTAGATTTGGAAACTTCTGATTTACTGTGGCTTGTAAAAGACAGGATTTCAGTCTGTGCTCCTGCAGAGTGGGGCTGGCAGGACAACTTGGGTGATCCCACAGCGGATGATCAGCTCTGAACCTGCTCCTCAGTGCCCAAGGCTTGGCCAAAAAGCCTTTCCCAAAAGCAGGGAATGGTAAATTCACAAGGATATCTGCCCTTCCAGTCTGGGCTGGTCAAAAAAATCCGTTTTAAGTTGCCTGACCTATAGATCTACATTATTGTGAAACATTGTGTGGAAAAAGGGGGCAGAAAAGGGGCAGGGAGTGAGAATAGGACAAGAAGCATGGAGCAGAAGGAAGTATGGAAGATAAGGAGATGTACAATTATCCAAAATASTTGTGTGCAGCCCAGCTCCTCCCTTCACGAAACTCTAATGCTCAAGCTCCATGATGGGTTTAATTTTTCCATATTCAGGGTGAAGAAAGGCGCTGTAGCACTGCCCAGCAATTTGCCCTCTAATAACAGGAATTATTTACTAAAGCAGCTTTCTCTGGATTTTCAGAGGGAAATTGTTCTAAACAGAAATTATTCACCAAACCGCCTTTCTCCCGCCACTGCAGCGCTGCCATTCCTGCTTAGGAGCGGGCTGGGCAGGGAMATGAGAAGTAGCAGGGGACAAAAACTGCTGTGACCTCCTGAAGTGGCTGGAAATGAGTTTGAAACTAAAGCAATGCTCACCTGGCCTTTGCTAATTCCTGCATCCCCAGTGGTTTTCCCTGCAGCTTCCTCGCCCTTCCCGCCGGCGCCGACGGGGAGCAGCGTCCACCGGAAGGGAGGCATGACGTGTGTCTGGTGTTTTCTAGGCCTGTCCTATTCATGGATCTTCAACAATAATACCTTGTATCTTCAGGAAGATGGCCGGCGCTTCGTTTCCCAAGCCATGGGAAACCTGTACCTGGCCAAGGTGGAGCCGTGGGAYGTCGGGAATTACACGTGTGCCGTGAGCAACGCCGAGGCGCGGCGGCGGGCGTGGGGGCCGCCCACGGCCCTCACCCTCCGCAGCGATGGTGAGTCCCCACGGGGGGATTGGCTGCCTGAAAACATCCTGCTGCTCCTTCTCCAGCTCTTGGGAATTCACCCCCGTGCAGGGAAAACACCCCCAGCGGGGCACGACCCCACAGTGAGGTTTGAGCTGTCAGGGCAGGGCTGAGGAGGTGAACACGCAAAGAAAGTTCTCAATGTCCCTGAACAACAAGAGAACGCCACGTGGCACATTAATATTTCTCACCCCGTGCCCGTGTCRAGGTTTAAATCCGACAAATCTTTCTGAATTTATCACCTAAGTACAGCTCAAATATCAAATCCGGGGAGCTGCTTCAAAATGAGGTGAGAAACTCACCTGCACACGCGCAAATGCCTGCCTGGCAACGCTCGTAATTAAATGTTCGCAGGGAGAAAAAGAGACCTGGAAATCTTTCCACAAAGTTTGTTCTGTGAGTTTGCCCACCTAAATTTCAATATCCTCGTGCTGTTTGCGAAGCAGGAGTTACAGTCGGGGACAAAAGGCTGCGTGGAGTTGGATTTGTAGGATAAACAGAAGTCAGCTGTGCGTTATGGAATAATGCCTTCACTATGAAACTGGGCTGTTCCACAGCATCGTCAGATCACACAGAGCAAAGCTGCAGCTCCTCAGCTCCAAAGTTAATAATTTGGCACAGAATGTGACTGCAAATGCTTAAGATTTTTTTTCTGACTTTTTTTCCTTTTCATCACTCTGTTCCTTTTCTCAGACTGCTCCTATCAGTCCCTTTATCTTCTCCCGTTCACTCTGGTGGCCTCTGGAGTGGGTCCAACGCTGGCAGCCCCTAAGGCAACAGTGGAAATTGTATGTGCAATATTGTCCAGATGCCTGTTAAATGTAAAATGAGAATTATCATTTTCAGTGTGGGATCTGGGCAAAAGACACTGCAGGAAAATACTTGATTTATGTTCACCCCTACCGTTGGAATGAGTTTCACTGCAAGACACATAAAAGACATTTAAGAAGTTCATCTAAAAGTTTAGTTCCCTAAATCAATCCCAAACCTGCTGCAAAATTAAACGCCCTAAATTAATACTGGATTATCTGTGGTTTATCAGATGTTCAGCCAGATTTTCAAATATGATAATTCTGTCTAATTACCTCGGYCTTCCTCAAGTCTGCAGCTCACATTTGCATGTCTGAAAGAACTTTTAAGTGTTTTGCAAGTAGTTTGGACATGGAATTTTCTGATTTTCTTGCACACRGAATCTGCCCAGTGCCCCGAGAAGTGACTAGTGGCAAAAGCATTGCTTGATAAGAGCTGTGAACCCTAAATTACCTCTGAAACCTCGATGCACAACAGATTGTAATGTAAAACCTCCATAAAGTCATGCTCTTCAACTCATAAATGCAAGAGCACTTCCAGGTTTCACAGAACTTTCACCATAGGGTTGGAAGGTCAAATCTGCTCCACCACGTGCTGACTGCCACGRGTGGAACAGAAGGCTCTGAAGTGTTCCATTCCACCCTTTCCTTCCCACTGACATCCTGCTGCACGGGGCTGGGCTGGGATGAGCTGGGGTGAGCTGGGCTGAACTGGCTGAGCTGTTCTGGTGTTCCACAGGTGTGATGGGCGAGTACGAGCCCAAGATCGAGGTGCGCTTCCCWGAGACCACGTACGCCGCCAGGGGCTCCTCCGTCAGGCTGGAATGCTTCGCCCTGGGAAAGTAAGAGTTTTAGCTTTTATCAAAAGTGTGGCTGCTGACACTGCTTCTTTCACGTTTTGCGCTGTTTTGGTCAGAATGGGGCTTGTGAGTGTTATTTTTTTTAACCTGGCTCTGCTTGTTTTCTGCGCRATGTGTTCCCGAGGAAATGAGAGAGGACGCTGGGCTGTAACTGAAATCGCTCGGGTGCAGCTCGAAGCAGGGGGAGGGAATGTGGAAAGCGGAGGGAAAACTGGAACAAAGATTATATTTCTTTTGAGAGTGGTTTTAACTCTGARATGAGGCCTGACTCCAGGTGACTGCACTCAGTGTAACTGCACAGTCACACCTGATACACAGCAAAGCTGCAATTTTTTTGTCTGTGTGACATCACRGAATCATAAAATGGGTTGGGAGGAACCTTAAAGATCATCCAGTTCATCCCATTCTGCCATGGGCAGGGACACCTTCCACTATCCCAGGTTGCTCCAAGCCCCATCCAACCTGGCTGTGGACACTTCTAGGGATGGGGCAGCCACAGCTTCCCTGGACAACCTGTGCCAGGGCCTCCCCACCCTCACAGGGAAGAATTTCTTCCCAATATCCAATCTAAACCTACTATTTTTCAGTCTAAAGCCATTCCCCCTTGTCCTGTCACTCYGTCCCTTGGAAACAGTCTCTCTTCATCTTCCTGGTAGCTCCTTCAGGTACTTGAAGGTCACAATGAGGTCACTTCAAAGCTTGTCCTCTCCAGGCTGAACAATCCCAACTCTCCCAGCCTTTCCTYRCAGCAGAGCTGCTCCAGATCATCCTGGTGCCTCCTTTGGACTCACTCATTGCTAAGACTTAAATGTGGGGTATCAGGTTATGTTTGAAGAGATGTGGACTGCCTAGGATGGATCTCCCAGAGCCTCAGGACATTCCTGTCTCCCAAGTGATGCTGAGGAGCCCTGGGAAGCCCCAGCAGCAGCCTTTCCTTCTACAAATCCATTTTCCTTGCAGTATCCTGCATTCTTCCAAGTTTTCTTCCACTGTCGTGCCCATTCACAGCCGCAGTGGTGGCTCCAGCAGCTGCTCCGTATTCAGGGAGCAGATGGGGAACCAAATCCGTGTAACCAGCCCACAAAACCCAGTCTTTCCAACGAGCATCATTTTCCCTGGAAAAGCCAAAATAACCCTTAGATTGTTGACCTCTATTTAGTTTAAGTTCACTTTGACAATCCRTTTTAAGGCTGTGAGCTTTTAAAGTGTTTAGAGCTTTCCCAGAGGTTAAAAGCCTGACTTGCAGACAGCACAAATTAATCAAATGTTCCTCTGGAACCTACRCTGGGAAGTAGAAAAATAAAGCAAATAAAAAAGTTAATAAGATTGAAATGGCCTTGCCTTTCAGATGAGATTTCTATATAAACTAATACTAGGGCTAATTTTTATTAAAAGTATATGCACTTTTTTGGCCCAAAAGCGGTACCAGGCTCAGACTGGAGCACTCCTGCTGCAGCTGATTTTTCTTTTCCAAACACTGTCAAGCTACTTCTCTTTAAATATCTCCTTAATTGTGTGTTAGTCCATGCAGGCTTTACTTTTCAAGTTGTCATTTCTTGTTTCCATCTGTTGCATGCAAAGCATTGAACAACGATATAGAAAAAGCAGAGTAAATGAGATGTACAAAGCAATGACATCTTGAGGGGGTAGGGATGGGGCATGTTAATGTCATGCACAGATGTTGCCATCTTAAGAACATCTTAAGGAGAAAAAAAGGRACTGAAAGGATACGAAGATAATGAGATCCCTCAGGGAGCACCTTCTATGCAGTGCTTAGGAATGGAATGGCTGAGAGGGTTAATGCAGCTTTAATGTAGATTTTCTTCTTCGTGTGCAGGAGTGCAGCTGAAAGCAATGCTGCCATGCTTCCCTGGAGTTATCCTGCTTCCATAGCAGCGATCCATGGGCCAAAATCCACTCTCCACAAACTCTGTGGTATTGTAGTGCTGATGTGCACCATGTGTTGGAGGTGCTGTTTGTGTTGGAGGGAGCAGGGGTTCTTTAGTGGCAGCACCGGAGAATTTCTCAGATTCTCTCCTCTTAAATTTAAATTTTATAGGTTAGATGTCTCATACAGAACTGCTCAGGTTCCAATCTGCTTTTTTCCCCTCTAAACAGAGCCTTGAACCCCATTTTCACCAACACGTCCATCAGCGGAAAAGCTTTATTTCCAAGCTGCCATTTATATGTGAATAAAGCAAGCGAAACAGATTGCGGGTGAAATACTCTTAACTTATTAGATAAGGCCAGCTTTCCAAAGGTATGCAGGTGATTGGTGGCATTGTGAAAAGCTGGAAGTTTCCTGCCTCCAACTGTTTACAATTGCAGGCAGAACCACGTAAATGCAGCAGCGCGACCGTCTGCACCTCCGGCTTCCCGAATTCCGCTAAAACCCCAGCCCCCGCCATTGTGTGTTTATGTTAAAATCAATTCAGCCCAGCGTTTGTTGAGCTGTACCTCTGCTCTGCCACGAGCACTGGCGGTTATTATCTCGCCTGGGTGTCAGAACTGCTTCCCCATTATCCATAATTTTCTATATTCACACGGTTGGGCCGCCGGTTCAGACAATGCCGCGGCTGCCGCTGCCCGCGCACGGTGAATAACAGAAATCTCTCCCACCGAAGGCAGATCATAGGCAACCCGCTGGGGTTTTGGTCTGCAAAAGTCTTAAATGGAAGTAGTTTTGTGGTATTTAGAGAAATAGCGTCTCTTTTGCTGGGTGGAACAGCAAATCACACCCGTCGGGCCTCGCTCCAAAGGCACCTCCGCGGTTACAATGCAGGTACGAGGGGCCAGACTAGTGGCTGGGTTTGAAACTCGCTTTAAAACCTTTTAAATATGCCTTTTTTTTACCTGGAGGAGCTCAAAGTCACCCAAAATGTGCTCCTCTGGGACACCCTGGGGTAGTACATTCCACATAGCTCTGTTGCAAAGCTCTTTTTGCRTGTCACATTAAAATATCATTACTGATTTGTATAAATCATCTACCAGGCCCAGAAATTCTTCTTGTTTTGAGCAAAATAAGTGCCAGTATTTATCCCCGGAAGGAAGGTTTGAAGGGATGGATCCCAAATGGACAAATGTGCTTGGGGCARTTCTTGACTTTAAACCTCATTTTGCAGAGCAGATACCACAAATAGAGAAGATTTTGAAAAGGAAATTAGTGCTCGCTGTGATGGAAATATAATATAGAGTGCAGCTATCTGATGAATCCAAACAGGCAAAAAACTTCACCTTACACTTACTCCTTTAAAAGAGGGAAAACTGAAATATGAAATAGTGGCTCCACTCTTTCAAACACTGCAGCCTGTGGCAGTTTAATAGAAGAGATGAGACTTTGTGTTCTGCACCAATATTCATTATGATGACAGTGTTTAATATTATGCCCGTATTAAAAGTCCTGGTTTGGATCAAGCTCTATTAATCATGCCATATATCCAAATTATTGTTGCCTGTCTTTCAGGGGATTGAGCACCATGGAAAGAATTATGTTCAGTTGAGTTATGCTGTGCTGCTTTCTGTAGATTTCTCTCAAAATAACTTTTTTTTTTTCTGTTGCACAAATAAGAATAGTTCCTGGAATGAAAATAAGCAAAGTGGTTTYCATATCTGGTGCACGTATTTATTAAACTGTGTCTGTGGTTTATATTTTCCTTCATTCCCTTCTCAAAGAAAGGGAAGTAATCTGTTCAGAATCCCTGCAGATGGGCTGTTGCCAGCTCAGGTTGTAAAAAGCATGTGTGAATAATATAAAAACAAGATTTCTTTCACCCCAGAATATTCATTTTTCATGGGAAGGTCCCACCTATTCCTCTAAATGTACTCATGGAAGGGTTTTCTAGCAGCTCGTGGAATAAGTAGATAATGACACAGCTCCAAGGGGGTTCCAAATAACCATTTTTACTAAATTTACATAAAAATACCAGGCTTCACCTCTGGTAGCTTCTCAAGTTGTTTATGTAGGAGGCTTTAAAAGGGTCGATTACAGGATTCTAAAATCGCAGATATGGGAATGACTTTTGGCACCACAAGTGAAGTTTGCTATTTGCAGCCCCCATTCCCCATAAAACCGATGCCTGAAGATTTGTTCTTCCTGGGATGGGCAGATCCCCTCTTGCCTACAGGAGAGGGATACACAACCMCTGCTTGCAGAAAACTGCTGCTTTCAGGTGATATATCAGGAGGATCCCAAATTAAAAGCTTTAATTACGGTGCTCCTCGGATCCAAATTCCTCCTGGTGGCAGCTTTCAAACCTGAGCCCGGGCTCATCTGTCTCACGTTCCACGGGCTTCATTACCCAAAATGCAGATTGAATTTTCTTTTGAAGGGCCCCCAGATGCACAGGACAAAAGATGAGGCACGGCCCCAATGCATCATCTCTGCTAAAAAAAAAAGGTGAAACCTCCCTCACAGTGTGAGTTCTAATGCCGCAGACAAATTAATTCCACGTTCGCTGTGACAAGGCTTGTCACCAGCCACGAAATATTTTCCATCTCCTTTTCTTTCCGAGTTAGTAACTTATGGTTTCGTGATTCTGCCGCCTGTATGGTGGAATATAAATTAAATTAGTACTCCTAGATGCTCTGAAGGTTTCAAATAAACTGCAGATTTATGTACTAAGACACTCTCATATTTATGCACTGTTTTCTTATTTACTCTGGTGAAAGCCAGACTTTGTCTATGAAGTGTAATAAATTTGAGGAGTGCATTCATTGTTTCTTTATATATTCCAAAACTTTTTAGCCCCAGCAGTTATTGGTTTTAATCTGGTTACTGGTAGGGACTAAATAACGAAAAGACCCACCAGTGGCAGGACCACCCCAAACCTACATGGGAAGGTCTGTGTAGGAATGTCAGATCCTGACCTGCCAAGGAATGTGAACATGCAAAACAATCCTACAAMAATTCCCAAGGCTGTACTTATTGAACTGTTTTGTATGCATTTACCTATAACTAAARTACAGTTTCACTTCTTAAAGCATCGATTTCTAAATAGATAATTTGTTCCAAAATCCAATTTTCTTCCTTAGAGAAGGTCCTTCCCGTGGATGTGTCACTGGCTGAGCTGTGGATCCTCCCWCATTCTGCTCCTTCACCTGGAGCTCAGGTGGATGAGGAGCTGCTGTCCTGTCACTGGAATTCCTTCTCCCGATAAAATTTGTTCCACCCTGGCAGGAGGACAAAGTGCTGTTTAATGTTTATTGCAGCAGTGCCTTTACACACAGCAAAGTTGATGAACTCTGTGATTTCTCTGTCCTCCTGCTCAGCTGACACCAGGACTGGGTTTCAAACACCCTCATGTTTGGCCAAAATGAGCCAAGCTCGCCTTGAAGCATCCCCAAGGATGTCATTATCAGTCTGTGGCGTGGAGAGGGAAAACAGGGAAGCGTCTTCAGCTCAAACCTCGGGAAAGTTGACTTGACAAGTTGACAGAAGGGGCCTTTTCCCACCGAGCGCTGCCTCTGGCCTTGGTGTCAGCACAGAATTCCCTCACTCATGAATAGTCAGTGCAGAGAGAAAACAAGTGGCTGAGAGAATAGGAAATATGGAGCTGAAGCTCTTTCAGGTGGCAGAGCAAGTATGAACGCATCTAATTATTGTTTTCTTCTCCCATATGGCTGTTAGTTCCCTTTAATCTCTTTGTTATAAAAAACAATATTAAATCCAGAAGAGATGCCTTTAAAGCAAGCAGTTGAGTGCTCCTGGCGTTCCGCAGGCTGCTGTTCCACAGTTGCTGTTCAGCCGTGTTTAATATGCAGGAGGATTTGAGAAGCCAGCCATGCTCTCCTTCGTGTCGTCAACAGTCTGGATCAATCCAACACGAGGCTGGAAAGTTCCTCTGGCTGTTTTCCTGCCTGGAGCACGGTAGTTGAGAGCCAGACTCAGTCTGCACCGGAGCTGTGCTCCTTTTAAAGAACTAAAAGTCTTCTGCTTTATAAATAATTGAAACGAACTCTCTTCAGAGAAATCCTGCGCGAATGCTGTCACGCGGGGTTAGTCTGGAGAAAAGAAGGCTCCAGGGAGGCCTTGTTGCTCTCTCCGAACACCTAAAAGGAGCTTGCAGCCRGGTGGGGATGGTCTCTTCTCCCAGACCACGGGAGAAGGGCCTCAAGTAGCACCAGGGGGAAGTTCAGCTTGGATATCGGGAAAAATTCCTGCATTGGAAGAGTGTTTAAGGGCTCTTGGAGTCACCATCCCTGGAAGTGTTCACACAAATAGAAGCAGCACTTCATGGTATGGTTTAGGGTGCATGAAGGTGTTGTTTGAAGGTTGRGCTTGGAGGTCTTTTCCAACCTTAATGATCCTGTGATTCTATGCCAGGATTTCTGGAGGGGACAGCACCTTCTAACAGTGCACTCAGGAAAAACAAACCCATCTAAAGTTCCTAGCAGGGAACAGTATTAAACACGTTTACAGCTGAAATAGCTTTCAGTCTCGTTGGAAAGGACAATTAATAAAGGTGGTGATGACAATGGCTGTTGTCCAGAAAGATGTGGGATTTTTACAACTTGAACCAAAATGGGGAAGAGTMGAATGAATTCTCAGTTGTTGTTTCCAGCTCTTTCACTGGTTAACAGTATCTGACACGTCCCAGTCACTCCCATTTCAGAGAACTCAAATTTCTCCCAAATCCCAGTTCTTCTTGCTTAGAGGGAAGTTGTGAACATCACAGACACCCAGACTCAAACCGCAGAAATTAGACCCAAACTTCCTGAATTATTAAGTAATTAATCCATGCTGTATGTGTGACTTGATTTCTTTGTTCAATAAACAAGGACTTGAACTTAAATAATTGAAGGTGTGAGCAGTTACAGCCTGTGCTAAAAAGGAATAAATCCTTTGTAAGTCAGCACTGCAGGCAGAGACCTTGGAGAATGGTACCAAGGACTTTTAATGTCCATGAAAGTTGAGTTTTCAGTTGCTGTTGATGTTCCTTCCAATAGAAAAGAAGTCAGCACTTAGCCAAAGCCTCTGTAAAAAGCTGTTCAAAATCGAAGTTGTTAGAAAAAGCAACTTACTTGAGTTTGCAGAAACAGCAAACAACTGTGAAATCCAAGACTATTAATATTTCAAAGTGTTTTGGTGACATAATAGATCATGAAAGTGAGGCTCGTATGGTTTGTGATATTACCAGAAATCCAAGGAGTATTTATAGCCGCCTTCACACTTCGCTATTTTTTGTTGTATGGGATACATTGATCCAAATATAAATGAAAATGATAGAAAGCTACAAAAACATGAAAAAAGAAATATTCTTYTTGTCTCTATCTCCTTCCAGCTTCAATGTTTTGTGCTTTCCTCCTCTCACTCAATTCTCTGCTCTCCTCTATCTTGGCTCTCATTTTTTATATTTAGATTTATTGGTATTTTTAGATCTTCTGAAATCTTGGCCAATATTTCCTATTTTTGGGTATGAAAATAATGCTACGGGGAATTTGTTCGCTGGAAGAATCAGTTAATAATTCAGTACTTCTGTGGTGTTTATTTGGACTTGCAGAGTCGTTCCTTCAGTGTCACAGGGTTTCAAAACAGGTTTGAGCCCCAAGTAAGAGTTACTAAAGGGAAAATACAAACTGGCCCAAGAAAAAATCATGGAATTGGCTGAGGATTTCATTCCACTGTTGGGCTTGTGCTCTTAAATAAATAGGACCTGGTATAAAATCTCGGTCTTATATGAACCTCTATATGTCATGCTTAGAAATTATTTCTTTTTTATAAATATTAGGACTCTCATAAAATGATTTTACATTCTTTTTCCTCTGCTGTAACCAATGCTTTCTATTTTTCTCTAATAAATACAATTCTTTAGCCCTGTCCCAACTATTAGCTGGAAGAGATCTGATGGAAAATCCTTGGCAAAGAAAATTGAAYACAACAGAACCAAAGGAGTTCTTGAAATCCCCAATGTGCAGCAGGAAGATGAAGGTTCCTACGAGTGCATTGCAGGAAACAGTCGAGGAATAAACATTGCAAGAGGTCAATTATTTGTCTATGGTAAGCAGATTAATTTTATTTTTATTGGTACTAAAGAGCAGGAGGGTGTTCAGTGGTATTTTGCAGATGAAGTCCATTAGCCCCTTCCTGGAGGCTCAAAATGCAGGTCAGGTTGAGCTGATTAAAAACTGATTGGAGGCTTGCGGTGACCTTCAGTGAATCACCACGGCAAATAAAGATATTTTGCATTAAAACTCGGATYGGAGATGTGGGCCGTGCCCTGATGGAGTTGGAAAGGTTAATAAAAAGCAGAGAGAGATTCCTTGAACATTGCCATGAAACAGAGAGGGATTCAGTGTCCAGCAGCAATGGAGAGCAGGGAAGGGTTCGGGAGCCTTCAGTCCATGACGCATGAGGACAAAGCAGGGGGAACTCACCCCATTCCTCCCTGTCCTTCCAGCTGGGATCAAAGTGGAGAATAAAGCCTGGGAATCTCTTCTCCCTTTCCTTCTTCCTTCCCACGTGCATTGATTTCCAGTCACACAGGATAGTCCCTCACAGCCAAGGTGAATCCTGTGCTCTTCAGTCCAAGTGTTGACACCCAGGGAAAGCAACGTATTTTGACAGGAATGAGAGGAGAGATCTTTTCTTTACCTCATAAATCTTTCAAAGGAGAAAGAAAAAAAGAATTAAACATAACAGCGAGGGGAAAAAAAATCACAGAAAGTGAGACTGAGCCTGCAGTTAACATCTGTTGAGAAGACTCTGGCAACTATTTTCCTTTTTTTTTAAAATAAATCTCTTCTAATGAAGAGATGGAGGCTTTGCTGATAAGCTACCAGGCTTCTGCAGCCATGGCTAATATCAAGATATATGCCAGGAATAGAACAGTCTGCTGCTGGTTTAAATATTTAATTATTTCCTTGCTTTTAGGGGGTAGTTTTTGCTCTCATTGCACGCTAATTTTTTTCACCACATCAATCAAGCAGCTCCATTAAAATTAAGTTCAGCAGATTACCTGGACGTGATTGATAACAGCACAGGCAATTATAAAGTTATGATCAGTTAATTCAATCTAAAACAATGTGCTTATTAAATGTGCTTTGTACATTAATTAATAGCTGTTCAGAGTGAAAGGTATAAACACTGCTCATGAAGCTTTCACATGAGATTTTTTTTTGTCATCTCAGGAGTGGGCTGGTCTATTATCCCTGTAATTGATTTCCTCTTGCTCCTTTTCTGTTMTGTGAGGGCTTTCCTCTGTAGGAAAGTTGTCTCCAAGAAACAGGGATTCTTTCCTGGACACTGCCTTGTGTGTGATACCTCCAGCCCATGATTTAGGCTGTGAGAGCAGTAAAAATTATATAGAATTAGAATGACTTTTAAGCATGGTGAACTCTATAGGACTTTAGAGTCCCTTCCAGTTCCTAAAGGGGCTCCAAGAGAGCTGGAGAAGGACTTTGGACAAGGGATGGAGTGACAAGACACAGGGAATGGCTTCCCACTGCCAGAGGGCAGGGATAGATGGGATATTGGGAAGGAATTCCTCCCTGTGAGGGTGGGGAGGCCCTGGCACAGGTTGCCCAGAGAAGCTGTGGCTGCCCCATCCCTGGAAGTGTCCAAGGCCGGGCTGAATGGGGCTTGGAGTAACTTGGGATAGTGGAAGGTGTCCCTGCCCATGGAATGAGGTGTTAGTTATTCTCCCCAGGTCTCACATTCACCTCTCTCCTGACAACTGTTCCAAATGTCAGCTTTCCTCAAGAGAATTCCTGCCCAGTCCTTGGGTCTCAGTTGTTTACAGAGCTCCTGTGTGATTCCTGCAAATTCTGCTTTTACACCTCAGGGAATTTCTTTAGAGAAAGACTTTTCAGAAATTAAAAGTCCCAGTGCTTTAACAAGCATGTCCTGATTTTCAGGCATCTAAAATCACTCTTTCTGCACATTTTGGCCATAAAAATGGATAAAATCTTAAGCAAACTGCCTGCCCACGAACCACTTGATCGCTAATATTTTCCCAAGCCTGTCTCAAAGTTTAATGCCAGGGAATTGTTGTACAGAATTCACTTGTGGTATAATAAAATTGTGTYGAACAGATATTAATTAGCCCTGCTCAGTTCATTAATTAATGGCARCATYGCTTTTCTCCTGCTTMAAATGGTTTGCATATTCTTTTCAGCACCTCCTGAA
This sequence comes from Amblyornis subalaris, assembly GCA_018881555.1. Classification (NCBI taxonomy): domain Eukaryota; kingdom Metazoa; phylum Chordata; class Aves; order Passeriformes; family Ptilonorhynchidae; genus Amblyornis; species Amblyornis subalaris. Next base: position 2,450,762 of record JACAXG010000008.1, on the reverse strand, counting down.
TGGGATAAAAAAATCCAGAATGCCTTTCTGTCTCTCTATGACACTTTATTTTGGGAATGTAAGGCAAAAGGAAAACCAAGCCCTTCCTACAGCTGGTTAAAAAATGGCCAACCCCTCGTGTCAGAGGTAAGAKTCCTGTTGTCTTCTTTGATTTCTTCCTCATCTTTTTGGGGTTTTTTTCATGATTCAGTTATAATATTAATTTCACAGTACATTAATTGAGTTTCAAAAAAATAGGTAAAGATTAAGATAGCAAAATAAATATAATAGCACAAACTCTGCAACACAAAGTCTCAGTTCTTGGACTTCATCTCTATTGGAAATGTAAGAAATTGCAGTTTATAGAGAGAGAAACACCAATTTCTTCGTGTGAATTATCTTACAGAGCATCTAATTCCTACAAGAGATGGCTGTAGGTATGGAAGGGCTCAAAAATATGGATTGGARTTGGTGAAAGAAACACTAAATAAATACATTTGTAGAGATAATCTGCAGTTTGGGGAACTGGTAGGATGCCAACGGACTGGAAGAGGATTTCAGAGCTGGAATTGCAAAATGATCAACGTTGAATTGCACTTTTCCTCTGTTTCTGTTCCTAATCAGGAGCTGGGTGGACCTTTGGTCTGGTGCAGAATGGCTGCTCTCCTGCTGAGTTAATCCTTTAACTTCATTAATCAGTCAGCTCTGAAAACCTGCCAATAATGAGGGTAATATTTTCTGGTGCTTTGCAGGGGGATAACAGACCAAAGCAAGCCACAGAAAGGTGCAAGGAAAAGACGAATTAGTGCCAAATGTCGCTCAAAAGGACCGAGGGGCAAGGGAAGCAGTGAAGCTGTAGGAGTACAGGAGGAGAGGGGAAATTTGGAGGCCCACTTCAACTTCAGGCCCACGACCAGATCCTTAATTAGCCAGGTCTTTGAGAACCCTTCCAGGCACAATCCCTGCATTCCYGTGCTGGCCAAGCTTTGGCACTTGCATCCTCCCATCTTCAGTTGTTGGCACCCTCACGGAGAACGACTCCTGTGACAAGAGCTCTTTGCTGCATTTGCATTCTGCTGAGGCCAAGTTTCCCTGYTTTTATCGAGCATCCTTCCAGCATCTCTGGGGCATGGGATGGCTCGGCTCATCTGCAAGGCATTTTCACTGGGATGGAAAAAAATAATACCGTGATTAATTCCTGTCTAGCAAGGGCACAGACAGGAGAATTTCCAAAACATTTGGGGTAAATTAGCACCTGCTGGGTTGCAGAAGCAGCACTTATTTGATTTAGTTGTACTTATTTGAAGCAGTTGGAGTGGGGTCCAGTCTTCCGTATCATTTTCTGCTGGAGCAGTCCTAAACAGACCCAGCCTGCATCTGGGGAAAATAGCCAGAATTTACCTGGATTGCAATTTTTCTGAACCTGATCGTTGTCCTCATTGTCACCTCTTTCTGAGCGAGATTATCTTGTTTCTCTCTCTTTGAASGCAGCAATATTTAGAGTCTGTCACTCTTCAATTGCCTCGTTTCAATAAAGAAGAATGAAACGCTCGACAGGCACATTTCAGCCAACACTTTCACAGTGCTTACAGTGTGCTGTAAATGCAATTCTTCAGGCAACAAAACGCTGGATGTTATTGCTCAACGGACAAAATGGATAGTTTGGAGGGGAAAGTACAAGGGAGATGTAATAAAATATTCAGTTTGTCGCAGCACCCTGCGTGTTGGAATCCTCCCAGGAAGAATAACATCCAGATGCTTTTCACCCCGGGGCTGATCCTGGTTGTCTCCTCTTTGTCAAACCTTTCTGCCCGACCACCTGGCTGGTCATCCCAGCATTATCCCTGCTTGTGTACACTGTGTGCTTTATTCTTCCCTTTGTCTGCCTGGCTCCAAAGAGCCAGCGGAGAACGGTGGGGAATTTGGGATAAGTGTGGAACACGAGCCTTGCTTCAGAGAGGGCTTTTGTATTCAAAGGGTRTTTGTAAAAATAGAATGCACTGAGAGGATAGCAAACAGCCTGGAGGTAAAACTAAGTATGCAAAAAGATATCTGTGGCAAGAGCCTCAAAAAAAATTATCAGTGGCTAAGTAATGTAATGTTGTTAATTAGTTTGCCACACACCAGCCATGCAGCCCCAGGCTCTGCTCTCATCACATTTCCAAGCTAAACAAGCTTGGGCTGGGTCAGTTCGTGGTTGGGAGACCTCCAAGGAAAAGCTGGAGTATTGGAAAACAAGCCCTGGCCATGTGTGCCGGCCCCCAGAACCCCCCGTGCCCTGGGCTGACCCCCCGGGGGTCCGAGGAGGGGGGATTCTGCCCCTCTGCCCCCTGAGGTGAGACCCTCCCTGCAGAGCTGCCCCAGCCCTGGGACCAGCACAGGGAGGATGTGGAGCTGCTGGAGAGAGCCCAGAGGGGCCTCCAGGATGAGCAGAAAGATGGAGCAGCTCTTTCCGGGAGGAAAGGCTGGGAGAGCTGGGATTGTTCAGCCTGGAGAGGAGAAGCTTTGGGGTGACCTCATTGTGGCCTTCCAGTGCCTGAAGGAGCTACAGGAAAGATGGAGAGAGACTGTGGACAAGTGCCTGGAGTGACAGGACAAGGGGGAAYGGCTTCATGGCTTCAAACTGACAGAGAGGAGGTTTAGATGTGATGTTAGGAAAAAAATTGTTCCCTGTGAGAGTGGGGAGGCCCTAGCACAGGTTGCCCAAAGAAGCTGTGGCTGCCCCTGGATCCCTGGAAGTGTCCAAGGCCAGGTTGGATGGGACTTAGAGCAACCTGGSATAGTGGAAGGTGTCCCTGCCCATGGCAGGAGTGGCACTGGATGAGCTTTAATCAACCCAAACTATTCTGGGATTCTGTGACAGATGTTTAGCAGTTCACAAATATATTTGAGATGCTGTAGCTGCTCATCAAACACTGTAGTGCATCCTCTAACAATGTACTCAAAACTTCCCTTCCTGATCAGAGGCAGGAGAGCCAGACTGAGTGAGCAGCATCATCMTACCAGTGATATCTGCTGCTCAGGCTTGCACTCCATGATGGGATTTATATCCCCCGTGGGTATCTTCCAAACTCATCTGTTTCGGGGAAAGTTTTTTTTGCTCCCTCTCAGTGCTACACTTTGCAGCAGAGCCATTATTGCCTCCAGAGGGTAGTAATGGTAAAATCGCAAGATATTTAGCTTTAAGTTATGATTGCAGCATGAAACAGGCTTTTTTTCTGTTTTCCAAAATAGAGCAAATAAAACTTCTTTTAATACACCAAACTCCGAGCTCTGGTCCAAATACACCCACTGTGCAGCCTCCTCTATTTCAGCAGGATTTCACCGAGGAAAGTTGGTGTGTACAGAAATCCAAGCCTCGAGGAGAATTCTCTCCCTGCGCTCCGAGCAGCTGCCTGTGGGTTTCCAATTGGAATTTAAGTGTTGGCTTTCAGTGGAGCTCTTCCAGTGGCTCATTTTCCCGTGACTTGTGGTGTGATGATGTTGGAAGTGTTCCTGTTATTGGAGCACCTCTGTCTCCTGTGGTGCTTTTCTGATCACCTGAGATTGTCACCATCAGATTTATGACCCCATGGGATGAGGGGATGATGCTTCTTCACGGCCCCAGACAGGGATGGGGGGCTGCTTCTCAGGATCCAGGTGCAAGATGCTCCAGGCTCCCAGTGTGGAGCATCCATACCTGCCCTGAGGTAGCTCCCTCTGTGTCACCTCCACGGTGAAGGATAACCCCAGATTCCCAGCTCAGCAGTGCACATCCTATTTCTGGTGGATCCATCCTCATTGCTCCCAAGAAAACAACATTTCTTCTGAACCATGATCAGGTGCATCAGTGTGATACTAAAAACCTTTGTTTTGGTACTCTTTATCGTCTCTGCCAATGTTTTTCCTTGTTTTTCTTCCGTCAGGAAAGAATCCAAATAGAAAATGGGACTCTGCTCATCCCCATGCTGAACATGTCGGACTCGGGCCTCTATCAGTGTGTGGCAGAGAACAAGTATGACACCATCTATGCCAATGCTGAGCTGAGGGTGATCGGTGAGTAAATGTCACCACAACGAGCAGGTACCCCCCAGAAAGGACACTCCTGGAAAAAAATYGAATTTAAGAAATTTAAGAATTCAGGCCTCGTGATATTTTTTGCTGTTTGTTCTTCACCCACACGGAAATGTGGGGTTTTTTTAGTTTAACTTCATGGCTTGTTTAGGGGAAGAATCTAATCCATGCGTGGTCTTTTTTTATCACATATACACCAGTTTAATGAATGCCGTTTCTTGCTTAGTTTGAGTTATTAATAGTTATTCTGCAGGTCTTAAAAGTTATTTCAGAAAGCAGGGGAAAGAGTTTTAGCTATAAACAAAGAGCATATGGCAAATATGGATATAAACAAATAACATGGAACAAGGAATCTCATTAATGATAACCAGAGATGAACATAAAATGCAATTTGCTCGTGTATTATAAAAGTATTCTGGTCTAGATTTCAAAATATAAAGTTTGCTCAACAGCCAAATATTACTGAAACAAGTAAAACACAGACTCTAGGAGCACCCGACAGGTCTTGTGTTTTCTCCTGCTCCAAGAGTGAATTTTCACATAAACTACTGGAAAAAAATAAACATATTTTCAGAAAACAGCGTAGGTTTGTGAAAAGAAAGCCACAGTAAAACTGTGCTTGTACTGAATACTCTCTGCAGATAACACGTGGCTGGATCAGGAGTGGGAAGTTTATCCTGCTGACATAGCCTGGCTTGGGAGTCTCATTTTCCCTCATGGATAGACCTGTTCTCCCAGTCTCCTGACAACCATCAGAGCAGACAGCTCAGAAACAGAATTAGAATTCTTTGCTACTTAAATACACTTTTAATGTTAGATTCGTATTTAYTTTTGCAGAAATCTGAAAAACACARCAGTGATTGAATTCACTGACTGAACTCAAAGCAGAGACTGGCAAGTGTGTTCAGTAAGGTGTCAGCTGCTTTCTGCTCTTCTTTCTTCTCTCTTTTTAGCTGCAGCCCCCGATTTTTCCAAAAACCCCGTGAAAAAACTGTCTGTGGTTCAAGTTGGAGGGGAAGTTGTGATCAGCTGTAAACCCWGTGCTTCTCCCCGAGCTGTTATTTCCTGGAAAAAGGGCTCAGAGGTTCTGCGCCACAACGAAAGGTACCGGCAGCAACCAGCCACTGGGTTTGGGGTTTTCTGTGTTTTAATGTCATCATTTAAAGCTCATAGAAACACAGCTGGCTCAGGATTGCTTTTGACAGCTCATTGATGGAAAGCTTGGATGCCAGAGGCCTCTTTGCCTTTAGAGTGGCCGTGGAGTTCTGCGGGTACAAAGCGGGGTGAGAACAAAGCCGGAGCGAATCCACGCGGGCGATCGTGTGATCCATACGTTTGTGCTCATCAGCGCTTAATTCGCGGCCAGCCACGGAGCTGGAGGGAATCAGCTTCACGAGGACAGGGCACTGGAGGCTCGGGGAAGCGGGATACACCCCCAGGCTGAGGCATAATTGCTCTGCAGGTTGTACAACAACCCCCGGCACAATCGGCCTCCGCGCGCCGTCGCTTCCGCTCAGGCAGGATTGAGCCGCTGGCCCAGCACACTGGGACACGCCCTGACCGACTGGTTTGGGTCACGTGGCTTTGGTGATGACTAAATCCTGATTTCTGGGTGGCCATGAACCATCTACACCGTTATATTTCAAGGAGTGTTCGGACAACGCTCTCAGGCACAGGGTGGGATTGTTGGGGTGGACAATCCCCATGGAGTTGGACTCCCTGATCCCTGYGGGTCCCTTCCAGCTCAGGGTAGTCTGTGATTCTCTGAGCACACACTAATGGCAATTAAATGGTAAAATATTAAAATCAAAGGCTCTTACTGACAGAAATGATGAATATTATATGCAACATGCAGCCCTGGGGATATTTCCGTAGACAAACGGAGCCAGATGGATGGAATGGGCAGCAGTGTCTTCAGAATTGCTGAGAATGTCTGAGAGTCCTTCCCAGCACCTCTCTCGGCTCACAAATGTAACAGCAACCCTCTTTTGTCACATTCTGTTGTCAGGCCTTGAAATCTCTGATCAGTAATTCAAAAAGCTCTGGCAACCGAGCACCAGATTTTGCACACAGGGCCGGTCGCTCAAGGGGRTTAGTTTGGGTCACACAAGACTTAAAATGATTATAATTCACTAAAATATTATCCCAAACTGTGATACAAAGAGCTGTTTCCTTATGCCACGCTGTAGTAACGTACAATGGAGATAAATCAGAGGAGTATTTATGAAAGAAAGTGTAAATCTGGGAATTTTACACAGGTACTGGCAATGGAACAGAAAAATTTGGGTAAGCAATCCATCCCACAGACATAGAGAACTTCCCAGTGACTTTCCCCCCCTTTCAGTAGTGGCACTTGTATTTCCATTTTAACTTCTCATCATGGAAAATATTCTTCCAACYGGTGTTTGATCAAATCTTTATTTGTATTTTGATTGTATGGCCTATTCGAGAGGCTGAACTAAGCCCAGATCTTGAGGTTCCACTACTCTGAAATCCCCCACCTGATTTACTGATAAAAAAAAAATATTTACACACTCCATCCAGTATTTACTTGTGCTTCTGTATTAATTTACTAACAATAATTCTAAGCACACTGTAATTTCTGAGCATCCCAGAAGGCTCCTGCTGCTCGGCAGGAGCAAACAACAGGAGCAGGATTTACAAAGGGAGACAGTGTTTAAACTCTCTGCGTGCAGAACATTATTACCAGTGTGGCCACTGGTGCAAAGTGGAATTTATGAGGCTTTTTGATTATTAAATGACAAACTAGCTCATGCYGTGGTTTAAAAGGAGGGGAAATAAATCATCTATGCAGTGTTATTCAGAGATCTCTGACAGAAAACAAAATGAAATAAGGGTTTGCGTGGCTGTAAAGTACATGGCTAATTAAAGTGCTGAAATTACAAGTATCTTTGCTCATAAAAAGAGAGGGAACATGGTCTGCCTTTTCCACAGATATGACTAAACCCTGACAAAGCCTTATTTCTGCTCCCGTTTTATCGTGCTGCAATTATAACCTTTATGGGCTCCTTTATTGGCCTTTTTAAAAATATTTGGTGGGGTTATAGATGTTAAAAAAGAGAAATACCAACCCCTTACAGTTCTGCCAGCCAAACTGTGATGGGCACATTCCTAAATAAATCAGATCGTGCAGCTTCTTCAGATTTAGAAAAATTCAGTCTTTTGTTAAAGAAATAGTGCAACCGGACCTATTCCACCCAAAGGGGGAAGAATATTCCTTCTTTCACCTTTTTCCTCTCACTTCTGATAACAGATTATTCCTGATAGTCCTGAATATGTGGTAGCCACTCTCCATGACCAGCTGAACTCTTCATATCACAAGAGAACTCTGCTTTATGTTAAATTCAGTTTGTAAGTGTGCAAAGTGTGCTAATTAGGAATACTAATTAATAGATTATCCATATTAATAAATGCCCCATTAAATATTTTTTAATTGGAGTTCCTCTAAGATTTTTTTTTTAATCAAGCATTTTTAAGTTTAAAAAGCTGCAGTATTGGGGCCTCTGCTATTTGAGAAGAATATCTTAAAATTTCTGGAAGTGTAATTTTCTGTATCTCTTGCCAGGGTTGAGCAGTGAAGATCCTCAGCCTTCAGTCCCCTTTTCAGGGCAGAGTTTCCTCCAGCCCCACTTGTCTCTCCCGTCCTTTGTGTGGCTCAAACACATCATTGCTCAGCTCTTCAGCAGCTTGTCTGCTCTAATTCCTGTGAAACACTTGATTGCATTGGGAGCATCTACATAAGACCGCAGAAAATGCTAAAATAATCAATTTTTTACATTAGATAGTGAAACAAAACCTGAACATACCAGCCCTAGACGTGCTTATTGTTCCCAGCCCTCTCCATTGAGTGTTCTCCTTCAAAGTTTTCAGGAATAACTCCGTTCCACTGTTACTGATAGGGCTCACCCCCTGAGTAGTGGGGTTTATCCGTGGTCCATGCTGCTGGCCACCTCAAAGAGGGAATTTGAAGTTATCAGCTGCAAGAATCCAAAGGAAATCTCACAGCTGGCTCATCCTGGCAGGTTTTCCCTTCTCCCTGCTCACGTGATCCCCCAGATCATCTGGCAGCTCAGCTTCAGGTCCTCTTCTGGGCAGTTAACCTCCTTCTTTGGGTCAAAGTCTGGGGAAATGGGGTTTTTGGGAGGAATGCCACTTCTCCAAAGGACAACAGTTTGGCCTTTGTGGAATAAATGACTTTTCCTGGCGTGTGCTGTGGGTTTTAGCTCAATGTAGGAACGACACACAACAAAGAACGAGCTTTATGCTCCGAACTCCGTCCCCGTGGAGCCTGACACAGATCTCAGCTATTTTCATGTGTGTCACATCCTCAGTGCACGCAACAGGAGCTCTCTTCATCTCTCTGCTCACTTCCATCRCCTGGTGTCCACTGAGGAAAAGAGAGAGAAGAAGGGAACAATTCATATATTAAACAAAGCAAATTTTCAAGTCTAGACGCTGATCTCATCCCAAACGCCTGCCTTTGCGCCTTCGGTGAATCCAGACTCGGGACCCGCGTGGAAAACTTATTTCGCAACGATTCTTTTTGATGGGAGCATTTGAATAAATGGGAATTGGCCCTAGTTTTGCTTTGCCAGGGAGAGGTGCTATTCCCTATCCCCGAGCGCTGCAGTGAGTGCACATAAACATATGTGATTCACTTCGCTCGGAATTTCAATGAGGATAGCTGAGGGAAAACTGAGAAATGAGGGAGGCTGGAAGAATGCATTACTCACATACAGCACTTTCCGCGCATTAATAATCAGTAATAAGCAAATATTCATAATTTAAATTGTTTTTTGGGGACTGGGCGAGAAGTACATTTAGGGATCATAAAATACGCTCAGTACTCGTCGGCTCCAAGATWTGCTTGTAGGACACGGTTCAGTCCCAGCTCTGCGAAGGGTGGGAATGGATCCTGTGCCATAAAAAAAGCTGGTGAATCCTCTGTCCCATGGCACACTTGGGTTTGGTGTTTTACACTCAGGTTATTGACATGGCTCAGGGAAACAYGGGAGAATGGTGGAGCACTGACGTGGAAAGGTGTTTTTCAGCAACATTGCAAAGAGAACGGAGCAGATGTTGAGACTGGGTGGGGAATTACGTGGCAGTTGCTGAGTTCTTGGAGCTGCCCCATGGAACCTCGGACTTCAGGGGATTCTCCTGCTCCCAGGTGGAAAAGCCAGGACCCAGCAGGTTTCCYTGGGATCTGTTCACAGCCCGCAGGACCTTTCTCTCCCCACCTTCTGAGCACCCTTGGCCACCCCTGCTTGCGCCTTCCTTCTGCTCCTCTCTGCCAGATTCCAAGGCCATGAGCTTTTCAACACATTTAAATTTTCTTACTATTTGGGAAAAGGATTGTTTTGTGTCTGTGGAGGGAATTAGACAAACAGRGAGTTAAAAGATCTGCAGCTCCTCCCGAGGGGCAGCTCCAATCTCTGCTCCCTGTGACAGTGAYGGGATCCAGGGAGTGGCTGGAGCTGTGCCAGGGCAGGGTTAGGATGGATTTTGGGAAAAGGTTCTTCCCCCAGAGGGTGGTGGGCACCGAACAGGCTCCCCAGGGAATGGGCACGGCCCCAAGGCTGCCAGAGCTCCAGGAGGGTGGGATTGTTGGGGTGTCTGTGCAGGGCCAGGGGTTGGATTCACGATTCTTGTGGGTCTTTTCCAACTCAACTTATCCCATGATTATTTGGTAAACAGGAGGAGTCCTCAATCCCCTGATCAAATCCAACTCACAAAATGTATTGTCTGTGAAAGAGCATTTCAGCTTGAACCAATTTGAGCAGAAATGTGTCAGGACAGTTCAGCAAACTTCAGGGAAACATTTCAATTACCAGAATGTCAGCACTGTTGGTTTAGCTTCCAGAATATCCATTATCTTTAAAAATAAATATAAAATCTGCTTGGGGAGGAATCAAGACCAAATGGATACAAAATTCCAAAATTTGCACTGGTCTGCTAACAAAGGAGGAGATTGATGGCACTTGACTATTCTTTAGCTGAAGTCAATGTGCAGCCTAAGGGAGTTATCTACTTGTTCTTGGCAGGTGCCTCCCTCTCAAATGAGACACCAAACTTAGATGAGCAAAGCTGGGGGAATGAAACCAATCCAGTGTCTGAAAAAACCCTCTGCTGCCTTGAAGTCAAACCAGATGAGTAGCACAGGCAAAGAGGAGCTTTGCTTGTCACGCTGCTTAGTGCCACAAACCCCCCTGCCTTCTGCACCCACTGCCTGCACAGAAAATACCACACACATTTCTGTGCAGGTACCAAGTTTCATAGAAAATATATTTTTCTTATGATATTCCAGCACTTACTATTCCACTCCCAGCTTTCTACAGCAATGCAGTCGGGTGAATAGCAATGGGATATTAATTTCACTATTATTTTATTTTTTAAGTCTGGTTTTTGAAGCCTGGATTAAGTGTATCTCTGTTTTTATCCTCCTTGCTTTCCTGCCACGAGCAGCTTTGCAGAGCTTTGATGAGATGCCTTAACCCTTCTGTCTTATCAGTGTCTGTGTGCTTGTAAAGAAGTTCATTTCCTATTTTAGTATTTAAATAGAGCACTTGAAGTGTGGGCATCAGCAATCAGAGCAATTCCAGCTATCTCAGACACCACTGTGAGTCAACACGAATACAAATTAAGCTTATCTGCTGATGAAATCCCACTTTTGCTTGGGGAAACAATGGGATGGATTCCACATCTGCTAAATTGGATTGATCACTCCAGCTCCATTCCTCGCTGACAAACAGATTGACAGGAATCCAAAGCACAGATTTACCTGCCTGCTTGGTCTGAAGTTACTTATTGAGACATGAAAACTCCTACCAAACCTGGGATTGCTGGGCAGGATTGCTGGTTAGGATTGTTTTCCATCTCTGAAGCCACAGCACCTTCRGTGCTAACCAAACCCCACCCTCACAGCATTCCTCAGGGAATGCCAAGAGCTGCAGGAAGTAATTTGTGTTCCAGCTGAAAATGTCCAATGCTGGGATCACAGTGGTCCTGGTTTCAGGGGGAACAGAAGAGGGGTGTTGCAGAGGACTGGAAGAGGCATCCACGATGAATTTCCTGAGGATTTATTTGCTCTCAGCAGGGTGTTTGTGTGGTTTTGTGGTTGGTTGTGGGATTTTTCCAGTGCTTCTGTCTGAACAATGCCACTGGATCTGGGAGGAGCATCACACATGGCATGTTGGTGATCCAGCAGAACCGGTGATGTTGGCACAAGAGAAGTTTTCCAGCCAAAGGGCTGTCAGAAAATACCTCAAACTCTCCTGAAGTGCCTTCAGTCTTTCCCTCTTCTCCATGTTTCTGTGATTTTGTTCTTCTCCCCCATGCCGAGGGCAAAGGCAGGGGAATGGAAAACATGACTGAAAGATGAGGAGGGAAATAAGGAGAAGGAAGAACGAGCACAGATGATGGGAAGAAAAAGGCAATATTTTATTTTTCCTTCTTTATCTCATTTTCCTTTGTTTTTCCCCTTTCTTGTCTCTCTGTTCTGTTTGCATTTGAAGTCGAGGCCCTGCAGAGTAACGAGGAGGCAGGAGGGGACCCCCATTGCTACCTGACCCAGGCAGCAGGCACAGGATCCTGGTGCAGGGGAAGACATGAGAAAAGGGCTTTTCCTTTCTTCTCTCTCTCCTTGGAGAGCTTCCCAATGGAACAAGCCAACAAACCTAATTTCACCATGTACCGCTGAGCACTGAGTGCCAGTGTTTAGCACATCAGATGAGGAGAGCATGGAGGAAGCAAATGAAGCAGATGTTCTCACGTGAAAGAGAGAGAGGATGAGAACTTGTGCTGCTGGATTTATCACAACTCCCCTCTGCACGACGCCTGTCTAATACARTTTTAGATTGTTCCCACTCCAGCCGTGGCAGCCTCGTTAAGGTGAGCCTTTCCAAGGGGCTGGCCCGCACGCTGAGGTGTCCCAGGGAATCTGTCACTCTTCCATGTCACGAGGAATTGCAATAATCCAAACTCCACTGTCAGTGCTGTGCCCTCTCCCCCTTCCAGCTCCTGTCCTGTGCTTCACGCACACATTCTGATTGATGTTCAGGACTCCATCCAAAGCCAGATGATCTCATTGGAATGTTTCCATTGACTCCAGCGGGCTGGGAATCAAGGTTCCTAATTAGGAGCTTGCAGAAAAAAAAATAATGAGAGAATGCAACCTTCTGTGCCTCTCCTGCAGTCCAAGTTGTACTGCCACACGCATCATCGCTGCTGCACTGCTCAGGGGGGTATTGCAGGCAAAAATACCAGTGTGGGGTGGACAAGGTGCTGCCCAGGCACCAAATCAAGGATTCTGATCCCAAAAGTTCTCAAACAAAGGGTGACATTAGAGGAAAGAGATGAAGGTGTGTTGAGGAGATGATATAAAATGAGATATTGATTAACAGAGGATCACAGAATATCCCAAGCTGGAAGGGATCCACAAGGAACATCAAAGTCCAACTCCTGGCCYTGCACAGGACAAACACRATGGGCACAGGGACTGTGGCCAGGCAATCTGTGGCATGATGAACACAGAGGCTTCCAGGGAGGGATTTCTGGGATCATTGGGAGTGGGAAGGGTCATGTGAGTGAAAGCAGGGAAACAGCACCTTGAAAAATTGGCTGATGCTTGACCAACATGGAAGATTAGCAGAAGGACTTGTAATCCCTGGTTTTGCCATGGGATTCTGTTACAAAGGAATGTTGCTCCTTTTCCACAAGAACTAAAATTCCTCTGATTTTCAGTGAAAGGGAAATCTGAAAAAGGAAAGGAAAAGCTGAAGGGACGCACACAAGCGACAGAATGTGACTCACACATCAAAAAGACATAAACTTCCCATGCTTKGTGCTATTTTGAGCAAGGATGTGGGTCTGAGGCTTCAGTGAACCACATACAGTCCCCATCATTGTCAATCAAATTGGGCATAAATTCAGCAGCCCAGTGAGGATTGTCCCAGGGTTTCCTGCAGGTCCACAGGGAGCCCAACCAAGGGGGACAAGAAATTTGAGGTGATGAGACCTGGTTGGACAGGGCTTGGAGCAACCTGGGACAGTGGAAGTCATCTCTGCCTATGGGAGGGGGTGGCACTGGATGAGTTTTAAGGTCCTTTCCAACCCAAACCATCCTGGGATTCTCTGGTTCTGCGCTGGGGGTGAGTTCCAGGGTTTCTGAAATCCAACCAGTGCCATGCTGGTGTCAGTTSTTGCCTGGACAGAATTCTTTCAGGTTACCAGCAGGTTCTGCTGTACCTGTGCTTTGAAATGTGTTCTGGCAAGCAGAGAGGGAAGAAGCTGCCTGGAAGTGAATGAAACTCCCACACCGAGGGTAATTCAGGGCCTCGTGTACTGTTTAAATTCTGCTTAAGTCCCACATTAAGGSCTTAGTTTTACATCTGGAGTGAATTTGCTTGTGTGAATGGCTGAGTCACAACTCCGAACAGTGYCTGGATCATAAAAATGATGATTAATAGTGGGATTAAAATAGTGGAAGTGTGGAAGTGTGGACATCTCATCCTGTGCTGGAAGAGCTTTTGTCTCATGTAGAGGAGTTACAAAGATTTCATAAAACCAGCAGAACYTGGAAGACAGAAAAATTGGCAGCTTTTTTATTTGGCAATTCAGTTCCTTTCCTGCTTTTCTCTCCCATACACACAGAGGTGCTGTTGCCCAGTATTCCCTGGCTGCAGGTCCTGGGATGTGTCACCACAATGGATTTGGGCCCATGTCTACAGACATGGGTGTTTTTGTCACTTTTTCCTTTGGCCATCACATAGGAACATCTGCYTCACATTTAATCCTTGAGTGTGTTACAGTCAGGGCAAAACAATTTTTGCTGTTTTATGTTAAAGGCACTGCCATCTCCTGAAAATCCCATATTTTCTCTGGAAGCCTTATGATGGAGTACAGCTCAGTTCAGATGTCTGTGTACATTTACATAAATAAATATTTGTGGTCCCAATTGCAGAGATTTGATGCAAAAATAATTCTATTTTTAGGAAGAGAGGGGAATTTTAAGAAATAGGAAGGAACAGCTCTAGCGTCACATTCTATAATTTCTAATAACATTCTTTTCTACAATATTTTAATAAGACTACTGAGCTATATTGTGTAATTCTGTTTTGATCCAAATAGTTAAAAGATTATAATGGCATTTATTATATTTCCAGTTAATTGTCAGTCAACCCTGAAGCTCATTTATATCAGCATGCAGATAAGGAAAATCTTTTAAGCGCAGTTTATTAAATGGCAACACCATTAGCATACAAATTATGCTCAGGATAGAATAAACAGGTACAAAGATCATTAACATACGATACAGACAGTCAGATCTCAGATGGGACTCGGTGGGACCTTTTCAAAAATACCAGGGCTGTCATCAGCGGGGACAAGTCATTCACTCAGTCAAACTTTACTCACATTTCCATCTGCATAAATCACTGGGAACTCTGAGTCGCTGGGGAGCTGTGCTCATCTTCCTGCCCCTCGCTCACTTCCCTTTGTAGTTGGTAGTGCAGCCTCTCCTGCTTCTCAATCTTTGTAAAATCGGGAGAGTCAGATATTGTCTCAGTGTCTGGCAGCGTGTCTRGAGAAATTTATAAACAATATCTCTTTGCAGAGCCTGGAAACAGGAGTGGGTTTGCTCCTGAGCGGCAAAGGGAAGGCTGAGGAGACACGGTTTCAAATAGGATTTCCCAGATAATAAAAATTACTTTGCTCTGATTTCATCAGATCCAGATTCCCCCCTTTTTATCTGCAATGAGGCTTCAATAACATCGGGAAGTGTCAGATGTTAGAGGCAGACAGGAGATGAGGAGAGGGAATCTTTACATGGAGTATCAGGTTCCTTTATTTGGAAAGGAATTACGCCCTTGAAGGGAGAGCTGCCCTTCTGGCAGTGCCGAAACCTGCGGAATTCACCCCAGTTTTWCACCAATCCAGCTCAAGATTTTGATGGGGATTTCAAAGGCATTTGCTGTATTGAATCCATGCATTTCATATCCATGAATTAACATCCCCCATCTCCCAAAACCGGATTGGCTGAACAATGCAGCAGTGCACAAAGCCACCCCTGCTGCACTTTTAAATCTAAAGACTTGACACCTCTTTCTTTCCTCAGATTTTACGTTTTCTATCAGCCTTGTTAAATACATATTATTCTTTCATGCTCTTAAGATCAAAGCAAATAGCCATCAACAATCTTTTGTTCACACGAGACAACACGTCCGGAGATGGTTTGCTTGGCCTGGTTAATTAAAAGCTGTACCTATCATCCCTGCTTGATTTCTCAAGTTCTTTACTTAAAAAGTATGTGTGACAATTTTAATGAGCTCTCACTTCTTCCCAGCCTCGTGTCTTCTGCACCAACTTTGCAAACTCCTCTTTTTGAACATCACACAGAGCTCTGACTCCAGCAGATCCCGGGGAGGCTGTTTGTTTTGCTTTCCTGCTCATCTCGTCTCCTGATGGAGTCACTCAGAAGGGAATTGCAGTATTTATCTGTGATGTGTTTAAAGTAGGAGAGAGTCGGTTTAGATTGGGAATAAGGAAGACATTTTTTGCAGTGCAGGTGACAAAACACTGCCACAGGTTGCCCAGAGAAGCTGTGGATTCCCCATCCCTGGAAGTGTCCAAGGCCAGCTTGGACGGGGCTTGGAGCAACCTGGGATAGGGGAAGGTGGAGTGGATCAAGATGGGCTTTAAGAGCCCTTCCAAACCAAACCACTCCATGATTATATATGGAATGATATTTCTGGATATTCCTCATTTGCCCCTGTGCGCAGGAACTTTGCATGAATTGACAGGTGTGGATTTTCACCCCTTCTTTCCCTCTCAGCACCTTTGTTTAACTGAGCTGTTTACCCAGAGGCAGCCCCTGTGTGACTCGGGCAGGAGCACAGGAGKCAGCAGGACTCTGGTCAGAATTGAAGCATTTTGTGAGTCAGAGACACCAGTCTAAACTTAGGCTTGAGCTTAAGCAAGCCCTTGCTGCCTCAGGGCTTTATGATCAGCTGACTCCTGGGTTCTGAGTCCTTCCTCCTCCTCCTTCTTTCCCAGGGATGCATTTATCAGATCTGCCTCGGATCCTGTGCTTTCGGTGCCTCGACAGGCACTTATTTACTCATTGAGAGCAGTCCAGTTCTCCTGGCAGACAAAATATTCTCCCTGCATTGTGTTGGACAAGCGAAACTTTTCTGTCTTGTCACAGCGCTTGGAATTGCCTTGTCTGGTGATGCAGCTGCTAAGAATTATTATCTATAGCCCTCACACAGCTTCAAATGTTGTGAAAAGGAATGTTTCCAGCGAGCCTTTCAGCAGGTGAGACGTGCCTTTCACAGCTTCTTTTTAAACCATTTGTCAGAGCTCGATCCAAAGCCCATTAAAGGAAATATTCCCATTGCTTGCTGCATCGCAGCTCCCTTATTTGAAGGAGAAATGGAAGGGGACAAAGTGCAGCCCCTCTGAACCCACCCACAGCACAAAGTCGTGGCTCTGAGGGAGTTTAGGGTGACTTTGCTGTTCTTGGCAACTGGGACAGTGTTTCACAGGGTTTGGGGTTTTTTTTTTCCTTGCATTTGAAATGCATCCTCTTGATTTTCTGCTGTGCTCCGTCTTCCCACCCCTCTCCTGACACAGACCTCAGTACAGCTGGAAGTTTCTCACTTTTTATTTGTGATTTTCTTTAATTCCCTTCCCCACTTCACTAATTACTCTGGAGTCCTTTGTGCTCCCACACAAATCCTGCCTGGGTATCTTATTTACCGCTCACTCTAATTGCCGTTAGGTAGCGTGACCTGTTTCAGACAGCTCTGCAGCTTTTATTAGCACATTTTCTCTCTGCCGAGCTCCATTTTGATCCATCGAAAGAGCCATCCCGTCCTCAGCCTGCCCAGCCACTGAAATATTGTTTCAGAACAGCATTTCTTCAGATCAAACACGACACCGTCAGCTCTTGAGTGGGTACAAACCCCTCTCGGTGGCTAAATTAGAGAGATGGGAGTTATTAAGGTCTCAATTCATCATGAAGGAAACAGGGATAAAAAAAAATCTGAGGCATGACCAAACTTCAGTGAAAAAGCTGCAACCAGAATCCATAGGGGCTAAGACAGAGCTTTCAAAGCTTCTCCCCTTTGCTCTTCTGTATTTKGCAGACTCTTTTTTCCTGTGTATTTACCTCCACTGAGGCTTTTGGGGACTGAGATTGTGGTTTGTTGTTTTTTTTTTTTTTYGCTTTATGCCACTTCAGGATTTTAATTTGCACCTAAGAGCTTTTAGGTGCAACTACAGAAAAAATAACAGGTCATCAATATTTGATAGAGACAAAGACACTAAGGTGGCTTGTTCTAAATTATTATTCAGGTACCCAATTTCTGAACATTTGGTGATTCACACCCAGATCTCTTTGGATGCTGTCTGATGAACACCATATGTTACCCAGCCACTTGACTGCATCCCCTGTTTTATCACCAGCAGTTTCTAGTGCCGGTGTTTTCTGGTGCCTGGTGCAAGCTGACGTGAAGAAATGCATCATTAAAGCAAAAAAATATTGCACAGGCAGAAGGGGAATATTCAGAAATGTTTCTTGATATTCAGAGCTGCCTTTGAAATAGTGCCATGGGTTTGTCCTCACACCCATAGGGAGAGGAAGGACCCAGGGTCTCTATTTTCATGCACGGTTGTGAGACGAGCTCAGTTCATAGGATCATGGAATATCCTGAGCTGAAAGGGACCCACAGGGATCATCCAGTCCAGCTCCTGGCCCCCAACACCTAAACAATCCCACCCTGTGCATCCCTGGGAGCGTTGTCCTGGAGCTCTGGCAGCCTTGGGAACGTGACCATTCCCTGGGGAGCCTGGTCAGGGCCCACCACCCTCTGGGGGAAGAATCTTTTCCTGATATCCAACCTAACCCTGCCCTGACACAGCTTCATTCATCCTTCCTTATCCAAAAAACATCATTGAGCTGCTACATCCCTGTACTGAAGAGTGGACTTTGGCCATTTTGCTCTGCTCCAGCTTAATATGATGGATTATTAAACCTGGACTGATCTCCTCACTGTACAAAAGTGGCACCAACAGCTGCTGCACTACCTGGCGCTTATTGCCAAGGAAACAAAGATTTTTCCTTCAAGCCTCAATCCCTTCCCCTCTCAGCTCCACGCCCCAGGGACAGCACACCCGGCACCGCGGGAACATCCCTGTATTTCGCGATCCTAAATCCGCCTTGCCCTGCCCAGGAGCAGATCCTTGGGCAGGGTGAGGTCAGATGAGCGTGAGAGACACGGAACTGGGGGGATGTGAGTGAGAAGATCACCAGAAATCCAAGTTTAGTGCTTCTCCTTCTCAGCTGAGAGGCTGGGAGCGTGCAGCAGCAGCAGAGCGAGGTCTGATGTGTGCTCCACGTGTAGCTACAAGTGTACAAATGCCAGAATGGAAAGCAGAAACACTCTGATGGGGCTCGTGTGTGTTTAATGGTTCTGATGCTGCTGCCAGCTCCAACTTCTGCTCCTGTGATTGTTCATTTCCGTTAATAATTCAGTACATCACCCAATCTTATGTTGTTAGTAATAAATATTAAATACCCAAGCTGTGGTGCATGAATTAGATATTCCCTATTTTATAAAAGGAGTCTTGTATTAGAGTTAAATGTCAATTAAATGAGGAATATAAAACATGATGCAGCGCTGCTGTGGGTGAATGGAGCCTGGTTTCCTGTGGAGTTGTGGATTACGCTGGGTTGTGTTGGATGTTGGGAAGTGTGGCATTTGGGGGCAGCTCTTCTGCACTTGGGTGCAGATTCTCTGATGCCTGCTATGGTCTGTGCTCAGTGGCAAGAGGAGCTGTATGACCCTATTTTTATGGAACTTCCAGGACCKTCATGTCTTAAATTTCTCCTAAATTCAGAAAAAAAATTGGTCAAGAACTTCCACATCTACCAGGAGCAACAGGTGGATGCTGAAGAACTGGGAAAAAAATGACAAAATATTACAGAATAATATTTTCTGTGCTAAAGTTCATTCCTTATTTAATTCAGCTTTGATTTTAAAATCCTCTCCTTTTAGGTGTGTGTTCTGTGTGTTTGTGAAGAAAATCCCCAAATCCTGAAGTGCTGCCCTGGTATGTGACAGCAGAAGGGTGCCAGGCACACAGTGACAGCTCATCCCAGGAAATCAAATCCCATCCCTTGTTCTGACTTACATCCTAAAGCACCTCATTAACTTGGGAAAAAAAGAAAAGAACAAGCTTAAAAATTAATTTTGTCCATGAAACCTGGAAGTGGTCCTGAAATTACCATTACATGCAATTTCCCCAATACTCTGCAAACTGGTATCAACGACTTAGTGACTGCAAGGTGGTTTGMGGGCCCTCTGGGACAGTGATGAATTTGATTTGGCTCCTTGGCTTGTGAGGTGGCATTTGAGCGTCTCAGCCACTCTGATAATATCTTTTAATAATCCTGACAAAATTGCACAAGCAGCTGGGCTCAGACACAACCTTGGTTTGGCTTAAGAGCACTGGGATCTGTGAAAAAAAAAGCCCCACATGGTAAAAGAGAGCACAATTAGGGGGAAATTTGAGTCTTTCTACTTTCTCTTGAGACTCCAGATTTTGCTGCAAGAAAGCCACCTGGAAATGTTAATGATCAAGCCCAGGATGCCAATAGAACATTTCTAATATAGAAATTAATAAGCAGCAGAGGTGAAAATGGGTTAACACACATTCAGCTCACTGTAGAAGAGAAAAAGTATAATGGAAACATTTAAATATTAAAAGTAGCATTGTAGTTCTGTTACTGTTCCTCTCTCAGGAGTGGTTCTTATTTATATTTTTCTATTTTTGCCCAGAGAAGTTGTTGATTCCCCATCCCTGGAAGTGTCCATGGCCAGGTTGGATGGGGCTTGGAGCAACATGGGATAGTGGAAGGTGTTCCTGCCCATGCCAGAGGGTGGGATGGGATGAGCTTTAAGATCCCATCCAACCCAAGCCATGCTGGGATTCTGTGATTCCTGATTCCATTTTTTTTCCCCAGGGTGGTGTTGCTGGAGGATGGCAGCCTCAGGCTCTCCAACGTCTCCAAGGCGGACGCCGGGGTTTACACCTGTGTAGCCACAAACCAGTTTGGAGCTGCCAGAAGTTCAGGGAACCTGCTTGTGAAAGGTACTCCAGTATTTCCTTCTTTTGTGGAACAAGATGAGCTTTAAAGTCCCTTCCAACCCAAACCATTCCAGGATTCTCTGATTCTGATTTGTAACTTTTTTTCCTCAATATCCTTGTTTTCAGCAGTATCAGAATGGTTGCTATAGCCTGCAGGATGACCTCCTCCCAAACTTTGCAAAAATCTTTTTAATATTCATCTTCTGAAGGAGCAATTAGCACTGCTACAGCTCCAAGTGTGACCTGGGATGGTGCTGCAGCACAGCCAGCAATGAAAACACCAAGAACTTTAGGTTTAGGTTCTGTCCCTTTTCACGTGTCACACACATTGGAGCAATATGGGCAAACCCCATTAAAACACGGGGAAAAAATTATTTTGTTTGGCATTTATGAAGTTTATTAAAACCCTGAGTAACAACACGGTATAAAAATGATCTTGTTTGCAGGGAACATTTGTTTTTGTTTCCCCTCTGGAGAAGTTTTGGCTGTTCAATTATAGGCCTCATTGCTTCAGCATTATTTTCAACTGAAATGTCAGAACTTGGAAAAGCATAGCTAATGTGCAAATTAAGTTTATTGCTGCTCATTGAGTTGTTTATTCTTGGTGGGAGAAGTCTTTATTACACCTCCAGCACTCACAACATCTTCCCTCTTTTCTCCTCTGGAATGGGATTTGCCCTATAATGTGTGTTTGCTGTTGCTAAGCGAGATAGATGGATAAGGCAGAACCAAGAGCTTTTAAGAAGCTTTTAAAAGTATTTGAGGTGGAAGTGTTGAAGACAAGCCCATAAAAGAAGGAGAAAACATCACACAAATGAACAATCTGCATTAGTGGCATCGCTGGGGATGAGGAGGATACAACAAGAAGATGGGAACACCATAATAAAATTTATTTGGTTTTTTCTGCTGTCACTACCAAAAAACACACCTCATACACAAACCCATTATAATTCCCAAAAGGACAGTTTTCAGTATTTATTGGGTGGAAGCAAATAGGTTCTTGCCAGTAATAAAGTAGATTTCTTATAATAACTAACAGCAGTGTTCCAGGACGGGTTGGACGGGGCTTGGAGCAACCTGGGATAGTGGAAGGTGTCCCTGCCCATGGCAGGGGGTGAGGCTGATTAAGCTTTAAGTTCCCTTCCCACCCAAACCATTCCAGGATTCTGTGATTTCCAACACYGGGAGTTAAGCTGTGATGAGCACTGAACTAACACAGCTCATGTACATTTTCTCCTCCTCTCACATTATTTTCAGAACATATTAATGTTGTTGAAGGCATCCTGCTCTCATTTTATACGTGTGTCTAAATTCTCGCCGTTTTATAACACTTTCATGCACAAAAGCTTTATTCAAGGGAATTRCTTACAACAAAGTGGTTGTTATCTCTAATCTGTCTGCCAGTCACATCAACAAAAGTGGTGCCATATAAACCTATTTCTTTCCCCTTCAGCGAGCTGATACTTGCCTTAATAAGAGCTGCAAGTTTGGTGCTCAATGCAATGGGTTAAAAATGATCAAATAAAGAGTTTTGATGCCTGGGAACTTCTCTGAAGCTGTTAACAGGAGTAGAGCTGGGTAGTAAAGCATCACTAAACGTTAATATAGATTAAGGATGTAAAAAGTGGAGATCAACAGCAATTTTGCTTTTGCTGCAGTTTCTGGTCAGGAGAGTTCTTCAAGTTTAAAGAACCACGGGCATGTTTTTAAGAGAAGTCTGCACTTTTTGACCAAAAACATAACTATTGATTATGGGCTTTAGGAAGWAATATATGACTAATTTAGTGTTCCTTGGATATCTGATCACTCTGAGGCACACAAAGTGCTCGTGGGGCTGGTGCTGCCAAATAGGCTACACACAGGTAMGACTGGCCTGAAATCCTCACCGGATTCAGGAGTATTCCCTTTATTACAGAACATCTGGGCCAGTTTGAAATCATTTCCCAAATGGTACAAAACTCCTTCATTAACTGCTATTTTKAAAAGCATTTTAATTAAAAAGATCTTCTTTTTTTGCCTCCTCAGAAAGGACTGTCATTACTATTCCACCCTCTGACACGGATGCAACAGTTGGAGAAAGCATTGTCCTCCCGTGCCAGGTGTCCCACGACCCCTCCCTGGCCGTGGTGTTCTCGTGGTCATTCAATGGCCAGAGAATTGATCTGAGCAGAGGGATCCATCACTTCGAAAGGATTGGAAGAGTGAGTTTCCCAAACTCCTTGATGAAACTCTTCCCCACAGTCTTTGCACGACACAAATGTTTATCATAATTCTTCCCTTGCTGTTTACATGCCTGGCAAATCACTGTTTCTTTACAAGGGCTGCAACCATTTATTTTTCTTCCCTAAATTTCATAAAGGAGCTCGAGTTATTTGTGAAGCCATAATAAAAATGTCCCCGTGAAAGAAACTGATGATAGCTATGAATATTTTAATTTAAAAGCTGAATTTTTTATTAATATTGAGCAATTTATAAAAATGCCCAGTACGGAAAGCATGTTGTGAGTGATTAGTTTACTTTTTTTTTTTTTTTTTGTATCTCCAGGAATCTGCTGGGGATTTGATGATAAGGAATATTCAGCTCCATCATTCTGGGAAATATGTGTGCATGGTGCAAACAACTTTAGACAGCCAATCTGCAACAGCAGATATAATTGTGAGAGGTATGTCTGTTCAATGGAGACACATTTATTCTCTAGAGGAATTAGAAATTCTTAACATCAGCTGGTGTTTAAATGATTCCTTGGATATCAATTCAATATCTCCACAGTGAAATGCTTTACATCGTTTACTGTGGCCAGCTTGATCCTGCTGTTCAGCCAATCCAGGGAAACCTCTGCAGTTCTGCCATGGTCTCTTTGGAAGGCAAATTTTTCAAGCCACATAGGTCAGAGGGAAGTCCTGAAATTTCAGCAGTGTTGTCACTTCCTCCAGGCATCTCTGGGTCACTGGGCAGGCTGGGAAGATCAAAACACCTCATTCCTTTCCCCTATTTGCAGATAATATGAAAAAAAATATTTTCTATGGGCGATTAACTCAGCTTTTTACTGCCAGCAGTAAGAGAAATGCTGTCATGGRAGCAGATCCTCCAAACCCCAAGAGAAATCAGAAATCTGTGTAGTGCACCATCCTGCATTCTTTCTAAACCTCAGTTTTGATTAAATTCAGTAGGAATTCTGAAAGTGTTGGATGGTTCAACAAAAGACAACACTGGGTGACTTTCTTAGTCAGACAAAAAAGAAATCATTCCTTTGTTTGTACTTTTCATGTTAGCGACATCAAGACATTAATTTTCCTGACTCATAAAAATGTAATCCAGGCATGGAGCCATCATTTAGAGATTGTGCTGCTTTTATGACACTGCAGCTTCATGAATAATTCCACTGACTAGAAAAAGTAAAGAGTTGCCCAACCCATTCCAGCAGTGAATCTTCTCTTCCCAATACCTGCCTCTTAAAATGCTGATCGTGTCAGGCCCCCCAGGTCCACCAGAAGATCTTAAAGTTGAACATGTTTCTAGCACGACTGCTGAGTTATCCTGGAAGCCTGGAGYAGATAACAACAGCCCAGTGCAGATCTACAGCGTGCAGACCAGGACTCCGTTCTCGGTGGGATGGCAGGCGGTTTCCACGGGTGAGCAGCTTGGGAGTCGCCTTGGATTTCTTTTTACTTGTATCATTAATTTCTAGATCCCATTAATCACCTCAAAAACGCGTTGTTGTTGTCATGTTTGCCTGTAGCTCCTGAGGTCATCAATGGCAGGACTCACAGGGCTACAGTGGTTGATTTGAGCCCCTGGGTGGAGTACGAGTTCCGGGTGGTCGCCAGCAACAGCGTTGGGATTGGGGAGCCGAGCAGGCCATCGGCTCTGCTGAAAACCAAAGCAGCAGGTAAGCCCCTGCTCCCTGACGGTTCTTTCCAGCTCCCAGGTGTGGGAATTTCACTGCAGCAGAGCCACTCAGTCCTACAGGGTTATTTACCCAATTCCACAGGCAGGGAGCCTTCCACATGAACACGTCACTGGATGTGGCTCTGAGCAGCCTGGGATAGTGGAAGGTGTCCCTGCCCATGGCAGGGGCTTGGAATGAGATGGTCCTTAACACCCCTTCCAGCTGGAGAAGTTAACATGGAATGAGATGGTCCATAACGTGGAATGAGATGGTCCTTAACATCCCTTCCAACCCAAACCATTCTGGGATTCCATGACAAGTGCTCCTCCCATTGATATATCCCAAATGCCTGGACAAAAACAACCTTTCACTCAGGAAACTGGGAAGCAACATTTGTGTTCTTCCAATTAAATCCAAGTTTTCACCCTGCTCAGGGACTTGCACATGAAATGATAACAGCAGGTCTCTGGATATCCCAGCACAAGCCTTGGTTGCTGAGGTGTTTGATATCTGATCATCCATAGGAACAGGATATTGGCTTTAACTTTGGATGTTGGAGGAAATAAATTGCAGCATCTAAAGCCCAGTGAAACCAACAGCTTCCACTGACTCCAGAGTGGAACTCATTCTTGGGTGACTGACACTGCCAGTCCTTTGACCTGCTCCGTTTGGTGCAATTTATTTGCAGCCCAAACCTTTGGCTTGTTTTATGTTTCTCCCAGCCCCCTGCTTATCAGCTCTCTCCCACCTATAAAATCAGTATTTATAGGACAGAAAGCAGTAAAACGGAAGCAGCTTTTACAATCCACTTTCTCTTCCCTGTTTATCTCATTTGCCAAGCTCTGAAGTTTGGCAAGCTGCATTTCGGGACAGAACTCCAAATACTGTATTGTACATTCTACTGAAGAAAATGCACATTTCTTAGAATGAAGAATCCATTTCTTTCTGGGAAGAGGATCCCAGAATGGTTTGGGTTGGTAGGAACCTTAAAGATCATCTTTTTCCAACCCTCTGCCACAGGCAGGGGCACCTTCCAGAGGAGGTCAGATCCTTTAAATTTCCCAGCAGAGTATCACAGTTATATATTCTCCATTACGTGATTGATCACGAAGCCAAAATGAGTCTTGAGAAGGTTTTTGTTGCTGTTACCACCGTGGGGCTTTGTGACGTGTGATATTCAAAACCATACAGTCAGTGAAGGCTTTCATCTTTTAAAGCTTTTATTTATTTATTTATTAGAGGGATTCAGAAGACTGGGGCTACAAGGAGAAAGAAACAATAAAATTATTMTTATTTATCATGGCAGCAACACAAGGAAGATTATTTCCTTACWGCTCAGCACTGTCTGAAGTTTAACAAAAGGGACAGGAAGACTCACTTTAGGTTTTAGCTGCTTAACCCCTTCACTGCTGTAAATCATTCTGCCTCAAAACACTGCAGTGCAGTGGGACAGTAACAGTTTATATTAATTTTTTAATCAGRATAGGAAACTGAAAGCAACAGGACAGTGTGGACAGCAAAGGACCGGCCAGGAAAGGGTGGGTTTGAGCTCTGCTGTTGTAATAACTATTTTGCCAGCTGAAATCTGAGCATTAGTAGATTTGTGGATGCAAATGAGCCACTGTTCATTTCATTAAAATGGAGCTGAGAATTAATTGAGCCTCTGTTGGTGCACTCAGCTGTAAATTTTCATCTGTTTCTCAACTCTGACCCAATTGAGGCTCTGCTGAGCAGCAGCACGAAATTTTCCCYGTGCAAATGTAGTAAGTACTGAACACATTTAACACATGAGCTAATTGAGCATCAGTTGGTTCATGGAACCGGGCTGGAAAGTCTGTTTTTCCATTTCCATGCAGTTCTTGTCAGTCTGAGATTGTTTTCCTCTGATGTGCCCAAAGACGTTGATTGTGAGTGACAAAATTGAGCAGCTCTGCGAAACCCTCCAGAAGGGCCCAGGCTGTTTGCTCTTGCACCCCCTTCCATGGCTGCCCAGCAAAATTATCCTGAAGCTCCTCACTTTTCTAGAGGATGAAATCAGATAAGGATTAATGCGTGGACTGGAATCTGGAACTGAGAATGGGTTGACATCAATTTTGGTGAATTTAAAGCACTGTTGCTTTTTCTGCTAGGCCTGGGTGGATAAATGGGAAGGACGAGCAGATATGGCAAAACTTGCCAAAATCTYTGAAAAAAGCTTCTGGGGTGCAAATATCCCACCTATTTCTCACCCTACACAGCTCAGGTTTTCAGACAGTGAGAGCTGAATGAAGGGAATGACAAAAAAATATTGAAATTTTTAAAGAAAGGGTTTGGAGATGGCACCAGTCCCAATGTCCTATAGAGGGTTCCTGTCTCTGCCAGTTCCAGGAATGTCCTCTTCTTTAATATATCTCCAGCAGKAGAAAAGGGACGTAATATCATAGAATGGTTTGGATTGGAAGGGACCTTAAAGAAGGAATTCCTGCAAGAGGCAGGAAATGTTGTTATTCTGTTTGCYTCTCCACCAAGAGCCATTTGAGTGATGAGAAACCCCATTAGCCTCTAACGCAATGCCTGATCCCAACTTTCTTCCTTTGATTCCTGGGGAATGCTGGAGAAATCCAGCTCTAATCAACCAACTTTTGGACCCACACAGTCTTAGGAGAAGGAGAAAAGCAAATTGCGAGTTTTGAATTTGCTGAGAAAAGCATACAACCAATTAAAAAAATTAATATATTGCTCCAACAACATGTTTACTGAACAAATGCATAATTAGTAAATCAGTAGTGTTGCAGCTACAGTCTGAATGGAACATCATTTTGCCAATTAGTTGATGAGGCATAATAATGTCAGATACTTGATGCTCCCAGCTTCTTTAATTAATTTTTTGAACCAGGGTACTCATGTATCAAATACATCTGTGGCTTCAGCCTCGGARACTTGAAAACGTGTAAACATCATT
Organism: Amblyornis subalaris; assembly: GCA_018881555.1. Taxonomy (NCBI): domain Eukaryota; kingdom Metazoa; phylum Chordata; class Aves; order Passeriformes; family Ptilonorhynchidae; genus Amblyornis; species Amblyornis subalaris. The sequence continues at coordinate 2,423,730 of JACAXG010000008.1, read as the reverse complement.
TCAGTTCATTTCAAATGGGCTCCTGTGCAATGTAATCCCTGTTCCACCTGTTGGGAGGTGGAATAGCTGCGGGTGAGCTAGGAAATGCTCTGATCATCCCCTTGGAAAGGCTTCCAAGGTCATTGAGTCCAACCTTCGATCACTCTCTGGTCCAGAACTGGACACAGCACTTGAGGTGTGGCCTCAGCAGTGACCAGTACAGAGGGACAGTCACTGCCCTGGTCCTGCTGCCACATTATTCCCAATCCAGGGCAGGTGCCCTTGGCCTTCTTGGCCACCTGGACACACCTGGGCTTGTGTCCAGCTGCTGTTGACCAGCCCAAGCCCTTTTCTACTGGGCACTTTCCAACMATTCTTCCCCATCCTGGAGCTCTCCATGGGGCTGTCGTGACCCAAGAGCAGGACCCTGCACTTCACCTCGTTGAACCTCACACCATTGGCCTCAGCCCATGGATCCAGCCTGCCCAGATCCCTCTGCAGASCCTTCCAGSAGRTCCACACTCCCACCCAACTCAGAACCCTCCGTGAACTTCCTGAGGGTGCCCTCAATCCCTTTTTCCATAAAGATACGATCATCCATAAAGATATTAAACAGGACTGGCCCCAGTGCTGAGCCTTGGGGAAGCACCAACATCTTTTCTTCTGCAGTTCCTGTGGTGGCACCCACGAACATCAGCGGGGGAGGAGGGAGCCGTTCCGAGCTCGTCATCACGTGGGAGGTAATTAACTCAATTAACCTCGGCTGTCTAACGGGGAAGAGTCCAGGGGTGAAATCACAGGAAGGCTTTTGGTCATCGGCTTTGGTGGAGCCTGGATTTCACCCCGGATCTGGAAGGCAAACAGCCTGWAAGGTACACAGCAAGTTTTCTGTGTTAGAGGGAACAATTTATAAAAATAAACAGTTTAAGAGGCACGTTGTAAAGATGTTTAGAAGTCTGTATAACCCTCTTATCTCCATTGTACAGGAGGTGCTTAACACACTAATCTGCTTGGCCATTTTCTGCATTTACATTTTTCCCACTTTTGTTTACATGTTTTCCATTCTGGAACACTGTGCTGACAAGACATATCCTATTATGCGTTAAAGGAGATGAGCCCTTTAATTCTCCAGCACTCCAGCGASAGCAAAGAATACACATTTGCAGAGCAGTTAATACCAGACAAGTTGCAAAGGGTGAGTGCAGGTCATTGCAGAGAGTAGGAAGYGAGTGCTGTGGGAAGGAGCCCTCCTTTTCCAGCCTCCCAGCRGCCTCCCAGCAGGCACTGGGATGAAGGCAGGCAGCCTCTGGCAAAGCCTGGGCAGTGATGGGGCAGCTGCTTGGTCAAAATATCAAAAATCAGATCAAAAGGGAAAAAAAATCCCACCAGATAAATAACACTGATAACGTTTTCCCCTCCTAGGGCTGCAAACAGTGAAATTTCACTTTTCCTGAACTAAGTTTTCCTCCATCTGCACCTTTCACTCTTTTGTTTCATTTTCTCCTGTACTGACCTACTCTTTGGGAGCAGAAGAACATGAAAATCGAAAACAACCTGAGAGATCTCAATCAAATTATCCTGTTGGACTCCATAGTGTGTTCTGAGAAACAGTCAGAAGAAATCCTAATTATGGCCAGCTAACAACGCTGAACACGGCTCTGCAGCCTTCTGTGATGAACTCACTAAATGTCTTGATTAAATCTGAGGTCACAGAAGCCTCAAAAACAGATTAAATGCTCCAGAAAGTAGCTTGAACTCTTATAAATCCCCAGTGAGCTGTCATCCCTCACATTTAACTCTCTCAGGACTGGGAAAGAGATGGAAAGGGGAATATTGGGGATTCGATGTTTGTAAAACACTGAAGGAAAGACATGTGTTATAAATGCCAGGGCAGGTTTTTTATTATTATTATTATTATTATTATTATTATTATTATTATTATTATTATTAGAATTAGAATTAGAATTAGAATTAGAATTAGAATTAGAATTAGAATTAGAATTAGAAGGAATTTATGATGAAAATAACAACATAAGTGCCCTGAAATCTTCTGAAGTGCTTCCAGATTTTCTCCCATCTTCTCACACTGTTTGTGCTCCCAAGAGTTTGCAGAAGAGGTTGGAGCCAGGAATCAGGTTCTGACCCTATTTCTATCTCTCYTTTTCACCATTTTCCATGCCTGCTTTTCCATGCCCCTCATTTTGACRCAAACATCTCAAATAAGTGAAGTTTTACTGAGAAACACTTCCTTCCTTCAAGTAATCCTGACTTTGTTTCATAAATGTTCTCTTGCTTTGAGAAGCCAACGTGGAGGTATTTTTATCCCATGAAAAAACAAACTTCATGCTGGACACGGTGTTGCTGTAATTGCCTGTTCCATCTGAGTCTTTCATACATATCTTGACATGAGATTTTATTAATAGAAACATTAATTTTGCCATGTTGACTTGAGGGAACATTGCTGTTCTGAAAACTTAAATAAGAATATGTTCATGCACTCGAGGTTTTCTCTTTGCTAAAAAAAAATACATAAGTACAGTACTCACATGCAGGCAATTATACAACTGACACACAGCTCTTTGTACACATTTGTTCCTCCCCAACTCTTTTTTTCCTTTAAAATAATTTATTTAAAATTAGCATTCCTATGCCCCTTTGGGGGAAAAAAAAAAAGAATCAGCTACAACTCGTACTGAGTGAAATGCTTTTAATTTTGCAAACTTCAAGCCTGAAAGAGACAACGTTAATGGAGCTGATCAGACCTTTTGTTTCTAAATTGATTGCCTCGATAGATTTATTATTTTGATTTTTATTTCAATACTACATTGACGGATGGAGCAAACATTATTATCTTCTCTAAGGCACAGCCAACTCAATCAATACCACTAAAATACAGCCAGGGAATGAAGGTTCAATTAAAACAGTGTATCCGTGCAAACCTTTATCGACTGCCTTCTCACCACAGCCGGTGTCAGAAGAGCTCCAAAACGGGGAAGGTTTTGGCTACATCGTCATGTTCCGTCCCCTCGGCTCGACAACCTGGACCAAAGCAGTGGTGGCCTCGGTGGAATCCAGCAAATATGTTTATAGGAATGAGAGTATTACACCTCTGTCCCCTTTTGAGGTGAAAGTTGGCGTCTACAACAACGAAGGAGAAGGGACCCTGAGCTCCATTTCCATCGTCTACTCGGGAGAAGACGGTAACACAAGTTACTCTTGGTAGTAAGGGGTGTGTAGCACTGGTGGGTCCCAGATATGATCAGGCAGATCTCACAGGGATGTTAAGGAACTGCTCAAACCTGCTCATTGAGTATTTATAACAGACATGAGGCAGGAGACGGGAAACTGAAGTAAAAAAAGCAAGGGGCAGATTTTCAGAATAATTTTCAGTAGATGGCTTCTTTCAACTAATCTGTCCCCAGGGTGCTCCTGCTGAGTGTATTGAAAAAATTGGGAGACATTCAAAGCTGTAGCTCTCAGAGGGTCTGGTTTTTCAGACCACTCAGTGCAGCTGATGTCCCAAAATCTGTCCCAGCATGTGGGAAATGACCAATTCTGCAAACAGATTTTGCTGACGTCCCACGATAAGGGGAGAGTAAAGCTTGTGGTTACACCAGGTGCTTTCTCTACTCCCCCCAGCATCTCCTCCCCTTCCCTTGTCTCTCCTGCTCCCTGTGGTCACACCCAAGTCCCACCAGCCGTGTTTTCCATGTCCCAGAGCCGCAGATGGCCCCGGCGGGAGCCTCGGCGCTGAGCGTGTCGGCGGCGGCGGTGGAGGTGTCCTGGCTGCCCATCCCCTGGAACCGCCACACGGGCAGGGTGCTGGGCTACGAGGTGAGGGGCTGGGCTACGAGGTGAGGGGCTGGGCTGCGGGGTGAGGGGCTGGGCTATGAGCTGAGGGGCTCTGACACCTTGAAGATGTCCCTTTCCTGGCCAGAATCCTGTTGGCCTTCTGGTTCTTCGCCCCACCTCAACAGACGGTTGCTTCCAAGCGCTTCCAAGTCAACCAACCATGGAGCTCTTCCCTGACTCCTGTTAGCAACATCCCACCTGAGATAACCAGGAGGATTTACAGCCCAGGACTGCAGCTCTGTGCTAGGTTTTTTGTGCTCACCTTTGGGAACAGGCATATGTGGCACTGCTTGCAGAAGGAGGAAGGACAAATATCCTCCAGTGCTACCCAGAGCTCGGGCTGTGGTGCATTGAAAGGCTTTTAACTTCTGCCTCCTCTTAGAATCACAGAATCATTTAGGTTGGAAACGACCTTTAAGACCATCAAATCCAACCATTATCCCAAATATTGGAACAGGGCAGTGCTGGAGTCCCCATCCCTGGAGGGATTTAAAAGCCATGTGGATGTGGCACTTGGGGACATGGTTTAGTGGAAGCCTTGGCAGTGCTGAGTTAATGATTGGACTTAAAGATCTTTTCCAACCTAAATGATTCTGTGATTTTATGATTAAGTAATGCCAGATATGATTCCTGGGCATTTTACTTGCACAGTGAAAAAATTCCATTTTTCTTTTCTTTTTAATTTTTTTTAAATTTTAAATAAGATAAACCAAGAGTAAAGCAAGTCAAAAATACTTTAAATTGTGTCGTATCATTGCAATGTATAAATGAAGGTAAAAAGAGCCATGTACAGTCCACAAACCTTCCTAAATCAATTACTCACTGAAAAAAACCTCAGGTCTAAATAGGTGTCCCTGAATCAAAACTGGATTCAGGACACAAAATAATTAAAAACCCTTTAGATGATTGAGATAAATGTTCCTTTGTATCTCCTAAAGTTTTCTTTCAATGTGTTCAACCATAAAACCAACAAAGCTTTTATCATTTCTCACCTTATCAGAGGTTTCCTTCTGGACATCTATAAATTTAAGGATTTCATTTACTTCCTTAATTGGGATTCAGTCTCTGAAATTTTATCGCCTCTCCATAAATATTCATGCCTGGGTTTTTATATCCTGCTAGATTTGCGTACAAAAAACCCTGTATTCCTCGAAATCTTCCTTGTCAGCATGTCTGCTTCCCAGCCAAACCTCTAATTGCTGGAAAACAATGAATTGCCTGCTCTCTGTTCTCCCTTTTCAGGTTTTATATTGGACAGATGATCCCAAGGAGAGCGCAGCTGGGAAAGTCAGAGTCAGYGGGAATGTAACAGCCAAAAACATCACAGGGCTGAGAGCTAACACGGTGTATTTCGCAACAGTCCGAGCCTACAACACCGCGGGGACGGGGCCCTCCAGCACCCCCGTGAATGTCACCACCAAAAAATCCCGTGAGTGTTTGATTTTGGACAAAAAGTGTCCCGTATTCCAGCTGGGACGGGGACATCTCAGCTCACCGTGACCCATCGCTGGCAAATGCGTCCAGAGCAAAGAAAAATCCCAAATTTCTTCCAAAAATTGCACTGCAAGATCTGTGACTAAGAAAGAAGTTTTCTCTTGTCCTAAATTAGTGCCCACGAGGAAGGATTTCTGTTTTCCTTGGAATAGCAGCCCACTTGGCTTTCAGGGGATTTCAAAGAGGTGCAGAGGCAATAAAGGAAGGATGTCCCACAGGTCAGACAAGAGATTTTGGGGTGAGGATGTGTTGGTTTGGAAGTGCCCAAGGCCAGGTTGGATGAGGCTTGGAGCAACCTGGGATGCTGGAAGGTGTCCCTGCCCACGGAATGAAATGATCTTTAAGTTCCCTTCCAACCTAAATGATTATGTCATTCTATGATTTTTCTCGCAGTCCATTTCTCAATGGAAAATAGATTAATCTCTGGAAATTTTTCCCTCTATTCCGATGTGCATCAGTATGAAAGACAAGTTAAAGACGTGGCAGTCAAATGACAAAACACAGAAGGAATAAATTTGCTTTTGTTTTACATCGACTTTATCTTCTGTCAGATTCAGGGCTGTGCTAATGGTTCATTTAAAAATTAAAGTCAAAATAACCTTTTTAATATTTAAATATATAGATTAAATTTTTAAGCTCTGTCTGTGGAAGATGCAAGCACTTTCGATATGAGAAGAGGTAATATGTCAAGAGCATATAAACAATGTGCATCTGGAGCAGGAGATGCAGCTCCAAAGTAGCAGCTCTGTCTTCCTGCTCAGCATCCAGGATTCCTACGGCATCCTGCTCATCCCATTATTGCAGAGGCTAAGCAATGGTCCCTCTGCCAAAGAGGTGCAATTCTGATTGAAATGTTCTTATCTGAGATCGATGGAAGGTCTAAGTTGACATCCTGGTTTAAGTTAAAACTACTTAGGGAAGTGGAATTGATGTCCTCAAACCATGGACACGGCTCCATGAGGAGCTGTTCTCTTCTGCTTCTTTAATTATGCATCATAGATTTCACAAATTTCCTTTTCTTTACAAATATATACATATATACATGAATTATATCAGTATTCCATATAGATATTAGAAATATTTTGCACGGATAAAGCTCAGCTCAGGACAGCAACAAAGCCAAATGTTAAACCACGAGAGTAACATCAGTACCTCAATAAACTACAGCAGGTATTTGGGACTTCTTTTATTCTTCACAGTGCTGATTACAAGAAATTAATTGAGGAAATGATCTGCTAATCTTAGACCTGGAACCGTTTGTTTTTACGTGCACATATTCCTATGGATTTGGGAAATTGCCGTTATCACTTATTCTGGTTCCTGGCTGATAAAACCAGCAATTTTGTTCTGCAAATCCTCCTGTGGTGGTTTTTCAGCCCAAAGACTATGAATTAAGATGGTTTTAAGTTTCTGTGTCAAAAAACTTCAGACAAGGCAGTAATTCACCCATTTTTGAGTGATTTCAAAYCTCTTCAGACTACACAGCCAATGAAGTATTTGACATCCTTTGCCTCTTGTGACTATTTTGTTATCCAATTCCTGATATAAAATATTCCCTGAAAGCAACAAAGAGCTTTCAAGCAATATTTAAATAAATCTGCAGTTTGATGTATGGGGAGGTAGACAAATGTCTTCATAATGAAATGAATCTTTCCCCAACACTGACAGCGTGGCTAATGGAAGGACATCCCTGAATATTCACCTGGGAGCTCCACCAACACCTCCTTTCCCCACCAGTGGGATGGATTAAACTTCTCCACACTCAYGAAACAGCAGGGCCCATCCATTTATTTCATCTCTGTGGGAAATCAAAGAAATTGTCACCAAATCAACTGTGCCTTCCAAGCGACATCCATTAATCCCCACCATGCAGGAGCTGTAGGGAAAAGAGAAGGATCCCAGAAGTTGAACGTTTTAAAGTCRGGCCTGGAATGTGTTTCTCCAAATCTCTCCTATTTTTTACTTCTGTTCCAAACTTTATTTCCTGTGCCACCAACAGGAGAGGATGAGTTGTCCTAAATCCGAGCTCCAGTTCAAAGGCTCCGTTCCACCCTCACATGTTCACGTGGGATTCGCTTCCAGTCACTTGTAGGCAAATTTTCAAAGTCCTCACACTCAGGCATTAAGAAGCCTTTGAAAAAGCTGCTCTCAGCCTATTGCGCTGAGGATTTATGAAACCCTACAACGTTTCGTGGTGGATCACATGGAGACTTTCATGTGCAGCTCTTTGTAACCTGTCCTGGCTGACGGAAGCCTTGCCTTCTGTAGTCTGCTCTCGGTCCTAGCTTTTCCTGAGATCCAGACAGCAAAACATCCTCTAGGACATGGAAATACAGAGAGGAGCAACGTTTTCCTTCAGCGAAATCTCTCCAATGTAACTGGAACTGTCAGACACTGTCAGGCTGTGCCTAATTTTGCAAATGAAGTCTCGCAGTAAGTGGTTCAGTGCTATGAATAGATCTTTATTCTGACTAATACCAGAGCAATGATGGACTGGAAAATGGTTTTTTTACTCTTTTAGGTTTGAGTCACCCATGTATTTGCTACTCYCATGTCAGCAGCTCATTCAGCTACACCATGAAAATTAATATTCAGATGTATCTTGTTATTATCATCATCTTTTTTTTATTTTAAAGCACCGAGTCAACCCCCGGCAAACATCGCCTGGAAGCTGACAAATTCCAAAATCTGCCTGAACTGGGAGCATGTGAAAACAATGGAGAATGAATCAGAGGTGCTGGGCTACAAAGTAAGTGATTTATCTCATTAATCAGACATTTTGGTTATAATAGAGATACAAACAGAGAGTTGGTGAAATGTCAGTGCTCATTACCGGGAAAATTGTGATTTTTCTGGGTTTATTGGGATGGTTGGCTATGTTTATACAAATACTCATTCAGAGTAGGACCTCTTTATCCCAACACAGGGATTTGCTGTCCCTATCCTGGATTTCTCTTGCCCCCTTGTACTCTTATCTAAAGTTTCTTGTTTCCCATCTCCAAGGAAGGAGTTTCACACAGAGACAGAAGTAGAGAACAGTCTCTTAAGCATTAAAGACACTCATAAACCACATTTAAACCTTCTCACTCTCTGGCAATTCATAAATGTACCTTTAAAAAAGAGACCAGGAGATACTCACACAATGATCTATGTGAATGAACTAAAAAGCACTCCCATAAATCTACTTTTAAAGGAAATAAAAATTTATTTTAAAGTTTGGTTGCAGTGCCTCTGATCTGAAAACCCTTGTGGAAAGACTTTATTTTTGCTCGTGAAGGGCTGTAAAAATGGAGATGGAGAGTGCTTACCTGAGGAAAGGTTCTCGGGATCAAAATCCTGTTTTAAGGTCCTCCTAAGCAGACACAGACTCTCCTGGAAAAATCTGTGGCTGCCCCATCCCTGGAAGTGTCCAAGGCCAGGCTGGATGGGGCTTGGAGCAGCCTGGGATAGTGGAAGGTGTCTCTGCCCATGGCAGGGGGTGGAATGGGATGAGCTTTAAGGTCCTTCCAACCCGAACCATTCCGGGATTCTTTGATTATCCTTGGATTCTATGAAACCACCTGCTGCAGAATTTATCTCCCTGTTTTACATTGCTTTTAAAACCCTGCAGGACGCTGAGAGTGCTCTGAAAACTTTAGCACATGACAGAAGGATCTCTCAGCCCTCCAAAAAATCCATTAAAACTTTAAATGAAATAACTCTTGTTTTCCACTCCCTTTCTGCTTAGATTCTGTACAGGCAGAACAGGCACAGCAAGGCCCATATTCTGGAGACAAACAACACTTCAGCTGAACTTCTGGTCCCGTTCGAAGAAGATTATCTCATCGAGATAAGAACAGTCAGYGATGGTGGGGATGGCAGCAGCAGTGAGGAAATTAGGATTCCAAAAATATCAAGTAAGTGAGATTTTTTTTTYCCCCTCCTCTGAACGCTCTTGCATAATAAGAAATCTGTGCCTGTGAGTGCAACAGATTCCCAGGCCTTCCCTTGCCATAGGTGTCTCCCCTCCTGGTGCTTTTTGGTGCCATGAATCAGTCCCTGATACTCTCACATTCATTAGAGGAGAAAGTATTTTGCTCTACACCTTGTTTTTAGTGCAGGTCTCCTCTTGCCCTGGCCTGCAGAGCTCAGGGAAAGACTCAGGAATAAGATTTCTTGTGAAAGTCAAAGTTCTCACAAATGTTGTGGCTCTAAATCCTCTCTGGAGCTGTGGCTGGGACAGGGAAGTTCAGCCCTGGCCCATGAGGGAGAGTGGCCCAGGGTGCAGCCTTTGCTCTCATAAATACCTCATTATTCATGGGAAATGGAGGATTTTTATATAATAAATATATATAATATATAGTTTTGCAACACARTAGTCAAAAGCCTCTTAGAGGGGATACTCACAGGAAGGGTGGGAARCTGATCCAAAACCCTACTCCATGGAATGGCTACTACAACTTAGTAAAGAAATAAATAGAAATAACATTCGTGGTTGATGTYTCAGTTTGAAAACAGAACAGAGATTACCATGCTAGAATGCAAATTCAAACTAATTTCTGACACAGATATACCTCTGTCTGTTTATATTTTTACAGGTTTAAGCTCTGGAGCAGTAAAATTATCCCAAAGGGTAAAGCATACCTTGACATCTGGGATCCTGCTGCTGAGTTCTGCTCTTCTAAACCCCTTTCCTTGATGATGCAAGCAGTGCTCAACCATGGACTTTTAAAAACAAAGAGTGTAGATTTTATCTGAATTCTTCACCTTAACCAACATTCCTGGTAAAGAACAACACTGAGGGTGGGGAGGGAGGTAGACGTGGTCTGTCATTAAGGAAACATTAGGTATCAATATTCCATGAATTTTTAAAAATAAGCTTGGAAATGAACGGATAAATGTACTTGCATTAATTAAATGTAGCAGTGCCAAACCTGATTTGCRTTGGCAAGGTGGGTGGTCTCCAATTTTTTCCAAGTAGTTGTTGTTGGAACACCAGTTTAATGGAATGTCAGCCAGGAGAGACCTGTGCTGAGCTGATATCACCGAGGGAAGAAGAGATGTAAAATTATTGTGATGTGGATATCATTGATCTCATGTTCTTCAGTGTAACCTGTTAAAAAAAACACCCCAATTTCAATTAAATAAAAGCTATTTGTTTACTTCTTGCACTTGTCTGTTTCAGAGGAGATGCCATAAAATGCATTATTTGAAGTGTACTCTGCTATTTTCTGCAGAAAAGGGGAATTTAAATAACAGGAGTCCCAYGGACCAACCCAAAGCCCATCGAATTCAATAGAAAAACTTCCAATGGCATCAGCAAGCCTTGAACCAGAGCTGAAAAAGCAGCACCTTTTATAACATCAGATGCTTTACATATTCTCAAATCCATTTTAAAGGATTTTTCCATTCAAAGACTGTTCTGATCAACAACACTTGCAGAGATGTTGAGTATKTTTTGAAGGGAGACTGAAATAAATCTGTCATTAGGCAGGTTCAGTTGGTCTCTCCTGATATTGTTATTCTTTGCAGTAGTTTCAAAGTGTAAATTCATCTCTGGGCTGGGTGTGAAGCTAAATGAGAAGAACATTGATTTTCATCAACCTGAAATATAAATAAAAGCATCTAATTAAGCCCTTCAATCTCCTGAGTGCCCAGAATGACAAATTCAACAGCAGAGTGTGGCTTTCAAGTCAGGAGATGCAGCTCCAAACTTGCAGTCACGCTCCTGCCAGCTTCAACTACCTCTGATAAAAGGTGATTTTTGCCTGATGTCATTACTGGGAAACCTTTTCCTCCTTCTCACTTTGCTCTGAAGTTTATTTKCTTTTCTCCACTGTCAAATCCACCTTGTGTCATCTTTGTAACCGTTTAGAAGTACAAGTGAAGCAAATATCCCCCAATATTTTCTAAAAGAAGTGTTGGGATGGGGATGGGCATGTGTCAGCGCATGAATGAGTAAAAGAAGTTCATTGGAATGGCTTGGGTTGGAAGGGACCTTAAAGATCACTCACAGCTGGTGATGTTCAATAAACCCCACACTGAATTCCATAAAATATTTTATAGAGGTCACTCCTAYTTGGTGCAGTTTTGAGCTTTTTGCATCATCCCTTCCCAGCAGGTCTCCAGCAGGATCTCTGCTCACTCCCAGACCTTCTTGTGTCCATTAAACAATGGCTACATTTAATTTTCCTTCATTAAACTGAATCTAAAATTCTTATAGTTCATAACATAAATGTAATGCTTTGCTAAGTTTGCCCAAAACATCTTTTCATTGAAGTGAAAAGAGATTTTCTGCAGAGCAGTTACAGCTCAATAGAAGGTCTGAGAGATGCTTAATTACAGGCAGCTCTGGAAATAAAATGCCACTTTTAGAAGTCTGTCCTCTGGGATTTCTACAAAGTTGCTAATCACAGGAGTTATTAGGAAGAGGTTTAACACAGCTTTCAAAAGAAGAGAATATTTAGAAAGAAGTGAATGTGTTGTTAAAAGTCCTGATAATACCTTAATGAAGTAAAAACCATTTTTCTTTGGGGTGGAAGCAAACAGCGAATCACTTCTTCAGATTGGTGTTCATTTCTGTGCACCACTGATGTTCTTTGCTCACTGTGGAAGATCCAAATCAGGCTTTTTAACCCCATAATTTCTCCATGAGCCCTCTTTTGTCCCTCCCATGGGAGAAGCCCTCTTTAAAAAAGGGCCAAGTGAGGAAGCCCAGGAACATCAGCRAATCTGTTCCCTCACTGAGCTCCACTGCAGCTGGAGCTTCCAGGTGAACATTCTGCCTCAGGAGCAGAACTTCTGGGAAGCTTTAAGGTGAATAACTTTAAATACAGCTCCTCCCATCCTCTGCAGAACTCGTGCAGGATCATTTTCTTCTCTCCAGCTCCCCAGTTATTTTTTTTTTTTTTGGTGTTTCACCAGCACAAATTGAGCCTGAGCTGCCCAAAGCAGTGGAAGTGCAGCTCTTTTGACGTGGGAATGTYATTAAAGCAGCCGATGCTGAAATGGGAAGGGTTCACATGGCTGGCAGCTTTCATTAAAAGAAAAGAGAAAGGGTCAAAAAAAGAGTTTTGTCACTGAGAGTTGCAGGAAAAACTTTGGAAATAGGAAYGGCATAAATCCCCTAAAACCAAAAGTTGAAATGAAAACAACAGAAAAACTCTGCAGTGCTGATTTTGAACAGCCAAGAACCTGAATGAAAAACCCCATTTAAAGGTGCCCATTGAAGGGAACCTTGGGCCCAGTCTTAGCAGATTTTCGGKATAATCCCAGACCAGCCCAAGTTTTCAGACAGCTGGAATGATAATACCTATTTTCTTTTGCTATCCTAAGCAAAGTAGCAAAAAATGAAAGAGACTCACAGTCAGGGATTTTCATTTTAAATTTAACACATCAACACAATATTTCTCCAAGAAAAAGGCAATTTTGAGCCTCTYCGAACGTTTCCGTTCACTCCGAGCACAATGCTTCTCCGTGATTTACGAGCGTTTAAACTTTATTTAACATCTTCTCCCTCCTTTATGGGGCAATTCTTGAACAGGAATGCCAAGAAATGAAATAAAATAGCCCATGTGTGTTATTGTACCAGCCCCTAAATCAACATTATCCCGGAGTGCAGAAACTCCCTGTTTTCCGTGGGTTGCTGGAACGCAGCCCCGGCGAGGCCTCGACACCGAGCTCTAAATCACGCTCGTGAACAAAAGCGTTGTAAATGTGGAGARAGATTTTATTAATATCTGCCTGTGCCTCAGTCACAGAGCATTTCCCCCCCAGTGATTTGCAGGGCCTGTGTGTGGAGGAGGGAATTAATCTGCTCTCGGAGCTTTGGGGATGCTCCGGGGTGTGGCGGGTGGTGTCGGGGGATCCCGGCTCCCTCTGTACCCCCTCTCCGTGGATTTTTGTCTGCTCAGGGAGCACATTCCCAACTCTCTGTTTTCCTTGCTCAAAAGATGTCAGAGCATGGATAAACCAATGTGTTTATTCCCCTCCAGCACTGATATTTCCAAGATATTCCCCCAGAATTGCCCTGGAAGTGCCAAAGAGTTGCTGCACCTCAGCGCTCCCAAAGATGAGGTTTCAAGTGCCTGTGGAGGTGCAGCCACAATGTCATGGAAACACAGAATCCTGGAATGGTTTGGGTGGGAAGGGACCTTAAAGAGCATTTAATTCCAATCCCCTGCCAACACCTTCCACTTGGGTGCTCCAAGCCCTGCTCAGCCTGGCCTTGGATACTTCCAGGGATGTGCTGGCCTTGGGATTGAGTGGATTGAGGTCTGGTGGCAGTGACAAAGGATTGCTGAGCTATTCCCACAAGGATGATGAGCTCTTCCAGGTACAGGTAGAGCAGGAGCCCTCCCCTATCCGTGCATTATTCCCACCAAAGAGTGGCCCAGGCTTCCTCCACTGAGATGAGTTATTTTCCACATGCTCCTTCTGCTCCTGACTGAATTTATGGAAGGGACAACACTTCCAGGATTGCTCTGAACTGAAATTTTAAAATAATGGCAAACGATGCACTCAGAAATATCCACCTGAAAATTTAAATTAGGTTCCAGAGACTTCTTCTGGAATGCCTCTGGCCATTTTCAGAGCACAGGTAAGGATTTGACATTTCCCTTGCTCTGACCATTATCGAATCCAAAACCTGGGGGAGAGGGTGGGGAAATCAGTGCTATGAAAATAACCTGTATGAAATGTTCCTTGGAAAAATTTACCACGAGGAAAAGGTCAGTTGGACATTTTGACAGCACGGTACAATGAGGGCCTCTAAATAGCTTCAATCATTCAGGCTTTTTTATTAGGAACTTCTTTTTATCACTTCCTAGCACTTAATACTTGAAAATAGGTCTGACGCGGCAATTAAAATGTCATATTAATCACACGGCTGTGCATTGTTTCTTTACTTAATCTGTTTTATAGACACCAATATATTTCTGTACTGAAAACCAAATTCATCCTCGTGGAATGAGTTGGAACAATTCTGCAGTGTTAAAGGGTACCAGAAGAGCAGAAGTTTTCCATGAGATGGGGTGGGAGGTGGGCCTGGTTAATTCAGGCCCTGCCRTGCCTGGCTCTGGTTCCTGCTCTGCCACGAAGAGCTGCTGTGACCCTGCTCAGTGTAAATCTATTAATTATTGCACTAAATCTTTACACCTCCCTTCAGCCTGTGCCCATCCCTCCTGCATTCCCACTGTGTGCAATTCCATGGCTGTCATCACCTCCTAACAATGGCTTTTTCCACAGCACCTTCAGTGGAATGTCCAACACAAATGTTCCTCATTTATGTACCTGTTTGTGTCCTTGTGCTGGTTTTCCAGCCACATTCCCAGCCACGTGCCCCTGCTCCAACCACTCTGCTGCCATGGGTCCCATCTCCTCAGGCATAATCCCGTTTTTCCCTTATAAGCAAGGTGTCCATAGGCTCTGCCAGGAGCCTCGCATTGGGCTGCTGTTACGSTGAGATGTCAAATAAAAACTGAGATGCCTGAATGCAGAGTTTTATCAAAAATGGAGGTGTCTGGAGAGGCAAAACCTCCTACAGCTTTTGGGTTAAGCAGGTGGCAGAGGAGCYTTTCCTTCTCTATGCATCCCTTCCTATTAGAATCACAGAAACAGGAATCATGGAATCATCATGGAATCAGAGAATGRGTTGGATTGGAAGGGACCTTAAAGCTCATCCCATTCCACCCCTGCCATGGGCAGGGACACCTTCCACTGTCCCAGGGTGCTCCAAGCCCCATCCAACCTGGCCTTGGACACTTCCAGGGATCCAGGGGCAGCCACAGCTTCTCTGGGCACCCTRTGCCAGGGCCTCACCCTGAAATCCCCTTTTCCTGGCAAATTTGAGGGAGGGGATCTTTTCTGGAGCTCTCACTGCAGTAGACTCTGTGTGTGAGTGTGTRAGCCTTGCTCCCACGATTTAATTACATTATCCTGCAGCCCTGCTCTCCCAGAGATTTTAAAGAGAAACAGCACAAATCTTTCCCAGGTCCCAGTGCCCTCAGTAGATTTAAAGCCTGTGCAGTTTGAGTGGGTTTAGAATTTATTTGAAAGCCTCCTTACACCGGTACAATTTATCCACAGAGATCAGCAGTTTACATCGTATTGATTAATGCAGTTATTGATTTATTCTGCAATTGTACTGGCCAGGTTTATACAGCACTGGAAAGCGCTATTTTCCAGGAGTGATTGACTTCTTTCTTTATTGACTAAAATGAGCTGATAAAAATCATCCACTGGCTGAGCTAGAAGTAGGTTTTTTTTGTATTTCTGCTTCCAGCAGAGAAAAGTAGGAGACAAACGCTGCTGCAGAACAGTGGAGAGAAGTTCCAAGGTTTAACCCCTGTGGAATTACCCTGCCTGGGCTGAGTCCAGCCCCCAGCCTCAGCCAGGTAAGGAGCTGGAAGGCTGGGATTGTACAAAGGCAGGCAGGAATTTGAATTTTGAGGAGGAGGAGGAGGATGAACCTGCTGTTCCTTCTCCTCAATTCAGTGCATGAATGTGATTTTCAGAGTTCATTGCTGCTCCTAAGGCTGATGTCACTGTCCCCTTCACCAGAGCTTCAGGTGGGCTCCTAGGAAGGGCTCAAGGCAGCCCAGGTTTCCCCCCAGAGGATGGGATGGTGCTTTTCCTGCTCTTTTAGGGAATGTGCTCCCTGCAGTTGGAGCTTTGTGTAGCACCTCGTGGCTCTGCAGTGCCATAAAACGGATAGAACAGCCACTTACGGTGACTGTTCCAAGGAACCCCCAATTGAGGAAAGAGCTCTGTGCTCCTGAAACCTCTGGCTGGTTGAATCACACCAGCTCTGAGCTGTTCTCCCGGTGGAACTGCTCCGTCAGRACAAGCCAATCCCACTTTCCAACAAGCACTGGGGTGAGGGGCTGGATSCTCCCCACAGCCCTTCAAAGTATCCCAGTTCCCTGCCTAGAGGGGGAAACGTTTTTCCTCTTATTTCATGTCATCTGTTCTGCATGCAAGTCACAAGYCAGTATTACTATATTGATATAGCTTTTTATATATTATTATATTTGTATATTTGTATTATCTAGTGAAATATGTAAAATAAAATTAATATAGATCAATAAAGAGCTTCTACAGAGAACATCCACGAAAACCCACACTGTTGCAGTTCAGAAATGCTCTCTAACTGAAAAGTTCTTCCAGGCCACTGAGTTTCAYGAGGCTTTTAAAATTTCTTTTAAAGTCTGACTCATAAAATAAACCTTTGTTCCTGTTTAATGGGCACACACCTCTCTCCCCACATCCAAGTACCACAATTATCTGTGAGAAGACAGAACTGTGCTCTGTGCCTCTTGTATTTTTGGCAAAAGATGAAGTATATTCCATTAAGCAATGGATTTAAGGCAGGGAATAGTTKGAGTTTATGGATTTACATTTTCACTCTTCTGCCCAGAAGGAATTTCTGTCCCTAAGGAAGGAATACACAGCTCTGGGCTGCCCARGGGTACCTGGGGCAAGGTGTGGGGCACAACCACCTCCAACAGTRGCACACACAGCAGAGCTGAGTGCACTCAGCAAAAAGGAAATGAAAAATAAAAGTATAAAATTGAAAATAAAAGTTAGTAAAAAAGTGGGGTTTTTATATGAAATATATATATATATGCAAACTCACCTCTATATATATATATACGAGGAGCAGAAAATAGAGCGCTGTGTAATGAAAACAGCACCACATTTCCAATTTTCCCTCTGTGCCTGAGGAAGGAAATCACAGGAGTGATCCTGCACCAGCAGAGAGGGCACAGCACAGCCACTGCCATCCAGGGCCTGTAATAATTTGTCCAATTCAGCTCTGGCACCACATTCACAAGCAGGAGCTCCCAGTCATTCCTCTGCATTAGGAGATGTGTGCTCCTTCCTGCAGCCCCTGGAAGATTTCCTCCATAAACACATCCTGCTGTAAATACATCCCTGACTCTCTCACTTATTAGCGCTGGAGGAAATAAAATAACAACACGCCTTGCACTTTAAAACCTTGTTTATAAAACATCTTCATAAAACCACTAAAAGGCACATCTGAAGTAAACTCATGGCCCTTGCTCACCATCATGCCAGCCCTACAAATTGATTATTTGCTTGAAATGAAAGCCATCAACTACAGCAGGGCTGCTTTGTGGCAGTTCACGACTTTGAGTGAACTCAGCCTGCCAGTGCTTATTGATTCACAGGCACTCTGGGCTGCGCTGGTGCCTACCTGGGCATTTCATAAAATTAAAGAGCCCGGCCCAAATTATGCCATTGGGTTTTAATCACTGCAATATCCAGCGGCTGACAAGGCTTTCAGCATCATTCCAGGTGGGCAGGATGCTGATCCGTGGGCTCCTCCCAGCCAGGCCGGCACTGGCAGAGACAGCTCTGTCTTAGTCCACTTTATCAGAGATATTTAAATTTTCTGGCATTGCTTTTGAGGTCTATGGACACTAAACCACCCTCAGATATTCCTATTTTTCCATGCAAGGTTTTCATTAGAGAATTTGCTGGTAACCAAAGAACTGCAGTAGTTTACAGAGACTCTAAGATAGAAATTTGGGTGTCTTCATGCATTTAAAGAGCTGGAAAATGTRGGTGCCAAAAAAACTTGGGGTTTRCTCCTTTGCAGCTTTCCTTTTGTTTTGTTTTGGTTTTTTTTTCTGTTTGGGAATAAAATCGGAACTTTTCTTTGGTTGGATACCAAAGCATGAGGAGGTTTCTCCAACAAAAACACATTTTGTTCTTCTTTTCTCTTGTACTACATCTATTTTCGCAGGGAACAGCCACTGCCAAATCCTCCCAACCAGATTTCCCCAGATCTGTATTTTTCCGGAGCTGTTTAAGCCAAAAGAGGCACCAAAACACTCCTGGTCCAATGCTGTGGTTGTGCTTTGTCCCTCGGGATTTTGGGGCACTGGGGTTGGAAGGATCCAGGAATAACCCCCCTTGCCCAAACCCCCTTATTCTGGGAGTCACGATTTGGCTGATGGCCCYGAGCTGTTGTTTCCTCCCTCCACATGGCAACAGTTGAGTGGAAATAATTTTAAATTACAGAATGGAATTAGTTCGGAAAAAATATCCACAAACATCTCCTACATAATTTTTTAATTCTTTAAAGATTAATGGATGAGAAGGAGTGATTAATTCCAGCTTTGCTTTGCAGATGATCTCTCAGGCCTCACAGCGTACGCGCACAGTCAATATTTTGCAAATATTTTGATTAATAAATCTTTATATAGCCCACTGCAACTTTGTAGATTTAAATTGATGCTTGCACTCTGCATACTGATTTTCCCTGCATGGTTTCCTGACTCAGGCTCGTTAGTCCAGAGGAAAGAAAACAAAATAAATGCTGCCGAGCACGAAATATTTCACTTTCACCACAGAAAACACCTTGAGGGATAAAAGCCTTTGGAAGGCACTGTGTTCTAGGCAGAAGAAGGTGCCATCCCTGGATCTGGTCTGGGCCATCAGTTGCTGCCACAGCAAAAACAAACGGAAAGGAGGTTGTTGGAAGGTGAGGATCGGTCTCTGCTCCCAGGGAACAAGGGACAGGACAAGGGGAAATGGCCCCAAGCTGTGCCAGGGGAGGCTCAGGTTGGACACCAGCAGGAATTTCTCCATGGAGAGGGTGGTCAGGCATTGGAGGGGGCTGCCCATGGAAGTGCCCATCCCTGGAGGTGTCCAAGGAAGGCCTGGACGTGGCACTCAGGGCTCTGGGCCGGGAACAAGGTGGGGATTGGACACAGCTTGGACTCCATGGGCTGGGAGGGTTTTTCCAGCCTCAGTGATTCCAGGATCCTGTGATTCTCTGCACACTCTCACGTTAAAGCTGCTCACCTTTAATGCTGGAGCAGAAGTTTGTTCTTGCTCTGCTATTTGCTTTGGGTTTTGTTTAATGCCACGAGCACAGAGCGATTCACGGGAGAGTTCCCACAGAACCCTGGAGCACAAAGGGCCCACCTGAGCACGAGGGGCTGAGCTCATCCAGGGGGATCTGGGCTCTGATCCCACCCCCTCCAGTAGGTTTGAACAGGTCCAGCACCTCCCAAGCCCACCTGGACACTGTCAGAGCCACGTTGAGATAAACCCCATCATTGCAGTAAAACCCACTCGTTAATGAGCCTGATCCGAGTGAAGGGACAGTGAAGGGACAGCAACTCGAGAGTTGCTCCTGTTAGGGAGAGAAACCAAGCACCAAATCTCTTTGGCAATGCCCTATCACCCATGGGAAATATAAAAGACAAAATAAATAAAATAAAACAGGAAATAAAAAGGTTCCTGTCTGGTTTCTGATGCACAACAGGGTCACTGGAAGCCTCTTTTTCTTCACATGTACCTCCCACGGCCTGTGATTCTCCCTGCTTCTTTTCCTGAYCACATTTTCAGTCCCCCCGTGCCTTCCTCTGGGCTGCTTCTCATCTCTTGTCCTGGCACCTCTGCAAACATCCGTGCAGATCCTCAGAAACCCTCACATAAATCCAAGGAACTTCTCTCCTGGGACAGGGACAGTGGTGCTGTCACAGAGCTGCACGGGGGCTTTGTTGTGGATCCCTATTCTTTCCAATTTTTATGATTAAAAGAAGAGCTTAGCAACTCCTTGTCTTTGTTCAGGCTCAAGTTTGGAGTCACATCCAGTGGCTGCTCTGAAGTTTGATGTTGTCCCGACACTGGATTATGGAAACACAACAGGCACCTCARTTCTACACTTAACACATCCCCAAAAGATTGAAGCGCACTCGGGCTATGCTGATCCTGCAAGAGGTRCCATTTTCGATAAAGAAGTCCCCATAAAAGCACTCAAGTGCCAGAGAGGAAGCTCAGTATCATTTTTTTAATAGTAATGGAGTAGATTAATGAGAAAARATTTGGGCCCCAGCATTATAACTCTTGCAGCAGATATTATCATTAGGTGCATTTCACATTATCGCTAATTTTGTATTCAGCATGCCAGGACCATTAATTCAGATCCAGTCTGCAGCTGAATGAGCCAGATTGCTTAAGAAAATAAACGTCTCTATTACTTTTTATAGTGTTGAAATTAATTTACAGTTCCAGTTTGTGATAACTAAAATTGAGAATTAAAACTATATTTGGTACCTGAGATTTCTCAGAGATTAGCATTCACGAGGCTGTAAAAATATTAACTACTTTAAATAATGCTTGCAATATTTCTGGGGTTATGAAGCATCTTCTCTCAGCTCGTTTTAATTTATTTAGCATCTCTCCCTTTAAGCATATTCACACCACTGGAAGATTAGAACGAGATCATTGCATTAAGAGAAATGCTCTTTAAAATGATGTGTGGTGTCTGGATTTCCAGGGGCTTTGGAAGGCATGAAAATAAAAATTTCTGTGATGTCTTTAAGGGCTCTCCTGTTGCCTTTGTGCTGCAAGAAGAGTCAAAGTTGAGGAGGATTTCTGAAGCCAAGTGGCATCGAGTCAGGAGTGGAGTAAATAAAACCTTTGTGGGAAAAGGGGAACTCGATAAAACACACAGAGACAAGGTTAGTTCTGGATTTGTCTCTGAGAATTATCAATATAGAAGAGAGAGATGGAGAAATTGGGGAGCCAGACGCTGTAAAATCATGGAATCATGGAATGCTTTGGATTGGAAGGAGCTTAAAGCCCATTCAGTGCCACCCCCTGCCATGGGCAGGGACACCTTCCACTATCCCAGGYTGCTCCAAGCCCCATCCAACCTGSCCTTGGACACTTCCAGGGATGGGGCAGCCGCAGCTTCTCTGGGAAATCTGTGCCAGGGCCTCCCCACCCTCACAGCCAAGAATTTCTTCATAATATCCCATCTAAATCTACTCTATTTCAGTTTGAAGCCATTCCCTGTGTCCTGTCCCTCCATCCCTTGTCAATTGTCTCTCTCCATCTTTCCTGTAGCTYCTTCAGGCACTGCAAGGCCACAATGAGGTCACCCCAAAGCTTCTCCTCTCCAGGTTGAACAATCCCAATTTTCTCAGCCTTTCCTTATAGGAGAGTGCTCCATCATGATTTCCTGGCTGTTGTTTCAGTCTCCTCCAAGAATAACACCCAACTCTGGCAGCCAGGGCTGTGCTGCTSCTCCTCAGCCCCACCCAGCGAGCACAGCACTGTCACTGAACACACCCCGTTAGTTCTGGGTGAAAGCATTAAAAAATCCCCATTACTACCCAAAACAGGCAGGAATTTTGATGTTTGGGTATGTGGGGCTTTTTCAGCCTTCAGTGTGAACCCAAGCCCTCAGTCCTGCCTGTCTGAAATTCCATTGGAATGAATGAAAGGCTGAGCTCCTCAAACGAGCGGTTGATCCAAGCAGCTGAAGCTTAAAGGAAACCATCAAATTTCATAGGAAAATTGGATGAGTTGGACACAGTGTCATTGCAGGATTAGGTTCCCAGTCAATAACATCTGTTCTAATATGTCCCTTGCAGAAGGAAGAAAATAGGATTTAAATTTAAATCCAGAGATTGAACAAGAGGCAGAGTGGCAGATTCAGAGCTAACATGGTGCAACTATTCCTGTGAGGTGTTGAGGAATTCTTGTCTGATTTGGGTATTTAATGACTTAATGAAATATCTACTTAAYTGTATCTGTCTGCAGAAGGCTCTGAGAAGCTGATCCAACAGCTTCCTGGATCCTTAAACTTCGAGTTTGATCTCAAAGTTTAATTGGAAGGATATTTTGGGGAGGGAGCTGCCACAAAAACCTCCAAGCACTCTTAGCACCATGTGTGATGTTAAATTGTTTTGCAGATCTCCTGCAATAGCAATTTAAAAAAAAAMCCCACATTGCTTGACCATTCTTCCATATAAACATCATTTCCTTTGGGTACCATTGGGGAAGAGTTGATGTTCCCAAAGACTTTTTCTTCRCTTGCACTAATACTTATTTTTATTATTTCAGATTGGAGGAGTTTCTATTAGGGATTTCAGGTTGAAAGCATCTCAAGCTGAGATTTTAACAACTGAGTTCATACTCCGAAGCGCAGAAATGGCACTGCCTCAARTTTTCATTAAAAAAATAAAGAAAAGAAAATATACTGTTCTTAATTCTGAAGGCTAAAACCCAAATGCCTGAGTGTCATTTTATGAAAATTTCCTTCACATCACGAGTGAGTCTCCAGTGTTCCACGGCAGTGCCTTTGCAATAATGGTTTCAAATGGAAACATTTATTTCTCCCCGGTTTTTAGTAGCTACGGGAGAAGCAGGGGGCTAATTACCAACGCCGAGCTGCAAGGGTCAGATGGAGAGGAAAAAATAAAACTAAATGTTTCTGAAAATAGGTGAAGGATCCTGCTGTGGCAAATTTGGATGATGTAGCCTGGTGCTGTGTGTTTTTTACCCTGTAGTCTCTAAGTTATAGCAGAGCTGGTGGGTTTAGATTATTGAGTTGGAACTGGCAGCTCCATGTAAAGAGACACAATCAGATCTGGGAAAAACAAGTTGTTACAAGATTGAAGGGTGATTTTCCCGTTAAAAACAAAGCGTATTTAAATTTAAATATACAAAACATCAGCAGCTGAGAAGGCAGAGGTCTCTTCACAACAGCAATCAGCAGTTCAGCAGCAGTGAGACACCTCCAGTGCCCGTGGCTTTTATTGCAGGTGGGTTGGCTGCTGCAAGAGTATCCAAAATGGGTCATTGAAAGAAGAAAAGACCGAGTTTAAAATCATTTTTTTAGTCAGTGATGCTCCCATGTCATCCTAAGATCCTGGCAGGGGAAACTRTGGGACTCCTCCGTATCTTTTGAAGATGGCCTCGTTGTCACACCATTGCCTGGGAAAAAGGGCAAAATGAGAAAAAAAAACAGCCCAAATTTGTGGGTGAGTCAGASTGAGCCGTTTGCCCTGAAAAACAGAGGCATAAAATGGTTGAAAAGGAATGTGGGGCTGTTGGGAATGATTTATGGCCCCAAGCCTGTCCTGGTCTGGCACCCTGAGACCACTGGCGCTGCTGCCGGGGGGGCATCTGCGAGAAAACCCAAACCTGCCTGATTAGTGGGTTCTGACAGAGCCCAGAGCAGCGGTAGAACACCATCATGGTCATTGCAGGACATCCAAAAGCCTGGTTGTCCCTTTCCTGTTTCCTGCAGGAGAGCAAGAGCAGATGAGATTTGGTTCCAACTCCCACTGGGAGCCTCCCCYGCCAAGGTGAGCTGACAGCACTGGCCTGGCCTGCCAGACATTTGTGGGTACTGATTCAGTTTYGTCATCTGCCAGAAAGATCCAGGACCCTCCCAGACTCCAAAATGAAACAGCTAAATCTGTGCCAGAGCACCCTCCTTCCTCCCAACCAGGGATCTGCGCTTTTCCAGGAGTGTCCCGGCAAGATCCATTTAATCAGACACCAGAGAGCCACAGGCAATTACTGAGCATAGCACAAATGGGATTAAACACCCACCCAAAGCAAATGGAAAAGTGGAGGAAATCAGTCCTCGGGGCACACTGGAATACAGATTATTTTTTGTTCTTCCTTTCTGGAAAACACTGAGTAAAAGGTCTTCTTCATTATGATCAGTTCAGATGTGGCATCTCGCTGCAGCCAGAGAAAGGCAGGCACTAAGAAGTTCTCAGAAGAAATAAAGAAGTTGAGAAAATCATTTTATTGCCTGACAGAAGGGGAGGCTGCCTTAATTTTGTTGTCACTGGGAGTCTAAATGTATAAGGACAGCTGCTGTGCTCAAGCAACAATGCAATCAGTTAATGCTTTCAGCAGGGAGACATTAGCTGCTTCTGCCTCCTGCCAGGCAGGGAGAAACAAAGTTTACCAAAAAAAGGGGAAAAAGGAAACTTTTAGACATTTTTTCCTATTTTTTCCCCCTGCTCTTTGGGCAAAGGGAGAACAAGGCCCACACCAGAACAGGGAATGCWTTCAGGAGGTTCCCATTATCCCATTTTGGTGGTTGGTGTTCAGAATGTGCCTTGTCCATCACATATTTTCTGAGACAACTGCAAKAAAATCACATAATTATAATTGTTAATAATAAGGAACAGGTAGAGGGTCACCAAAGCTACTCTTGTTATTGAGCAAAAAAGATCAAAGAGCAAAATGTTGGCTCAGATATAAAATGAARCCACAAAAGCAGGAAGGATTTGCCCTGCATGGAGATGGAATTGGCATCAACGAAACGAAGACATTTGCTATTTTTACATCCCCAATTTGAAGCGAAGGTAAAGGAGAACAAACAAGGAACTAAAACTCTGTGTAAACTCAGCGAGAGGTTTCTGCCCCAGAGCTGCAATAAGGAAGGCTCCTCCTGAAGGAACAACCTGCACGCTTAAAAAGTTTTGAGGTGATAAAAAGGAGAATCAAAGAGTCTTATCGTGGCTTAATGATGTGTTTGCAGGCAGTTCCTGAAAAACTGGAACGAGTGGAATGGAAGGAAGGAAGGAAGGAAGGAAGGAAGGAAGGAAGGAAGGAAGCAAGGAAGGAAGGAAGGAAGGAAGGAAGGAAGGAAGAGATGAAAGCCATTCCTGCTGTCAGGCACAACCATCAGTCCATTTCAAATTAGGGACAAAGAACCACAGATTTTTTTAGGCTGGAAAAGACCCTTAAGGTCTTTGAGTCCAACTCAGCACTGCCAAGTCCATGGGCAGGATTAAGAGAGGGATGCACCGGGATTTTGAGGACCTCGATTCYGTTTTATGCAACAGAATTTTCTGTGCCCTTTCACAATCCAGTTAGAACTTGACTAAAAAACCCAAAGACCTCAGGTCACTCCTGAACCCAGATCTCAGAAAAAACAATTTAAGGAGTCGTGTTTTATAGGCAAATGGAGCAGGTAGAATTTGGCTGTTTCAGTGAGCAAGTCTGAAACATGATGAGAACACTGAAAGAAGAGAGGCAGCAACAATATTGCCTTAAAGGAAGCAGGAGAATGTGGATTTTGTAGCTCGAATGCTCTCAGGCCATCACCAGCTGAAATGAAAGGATTTCCCTTAAGTTGCCATAAGATCCAATCTTGATCTTATTCATAATTATTACATGTTGAAAGTTTAAATATTTCATATAGGAGAGATTAAAAGATTGCAAGAGAAAC
Organism: Amblyornis subalaris; assembly: GCA_018881555.1. Lineage (NCBI taxonomy): Eukaryota > Metazoa > Chordata > Aves > Passeriformes > Ptilonorhynchidae > Amblyornis > Amblyornis subalaris. The sequence continues at coordinate 2,398,400 of JACAXG010000008.1, read as the reverse complement.
TGAATAATCTCCACAGACTTCACAAAGCATAAAGGCCAAACCCAACCTGAAAGGAAAAGAACACTAAAACTCTGTTGTTAATTAAATCCCCGATTTACCACATTTGTCTTAATTTCAAACATTTATTGATAAAGGATTTAAATAAGAAATGATGGATTAATCCTTTCTTTGGGAGCAGAGAGAATGCCAGGCAGGCTGGCTGGACAGACAGCACAGCTCRGGTTAGATCYGAGTCTGGAAAAGCAGATTATCAAAGCCAGGGTCAGATATTTTCACAAGGGTTGGTTCAGTCTGGGGAACAGCAACGACAAAGAATTCACTGATGTGGAATAGCTCAGAGAAACCACCGGGGAAGGGAGACGGAAAACAGACCTCAAATCATCGGAAAAGATTAAACGCTGCCATAAAGTGATTTAATTAGTTGCAGTTTGTGTTATTTTGGGGACATCTTCAGAGGTGGTTGTTTTATCCTTGTCTGGCTTTGCTCCCTGGCCCCCACGGAAAGGGCTCGGAGACGTGGCCGTGAGAGCGCCAGGAAAGGCACCACGGGATCAAATGGAGCCACATATAATGAGACTCATCTTTAAACGCTCTTGTTAATTAAAAGACAAAAATCAGAACCTGATGATGTTTCCAGTCAAAAAAAAAAAAAAAAAAAGAAAAGAGAAAAGGGAGAAAGTTTTGCTGTTGTTTCAATGACAACCAGATCAGGTTTCTCATAATATTGATCTAACATCAAATGCAAGAGGGTGAGATGGTAAGTGAAGGTCAGAAAATAAATAGAAGTGAGGACTCTGAGCAAAACCACACACTTTGGATATTGCTCTGCTGATACAATTCAGTAAAATGATCTCTGGAAACAGAGATTTCCTAAACTGCTCTTATGATCGCCATAATAAATTCCACCATGGTTGGCAGAGGTGCTTCATACCCTCACTGTCTTTAACAACTTAATCCAGAGGGTCTGGCTTCATCCAGGCTGCTGGACAAGAGGAGCACGGGCCTGATGCGCAGGCTGGAGAAGATTGGCTTAGAGAGGTCCAAAACGAGCTGTCAAAGGCTTCCCTTCAAGTGTCTGGAGAGGATTCTGAAGTCGCTGAGCCCTAAATACGTTGGGGAAAAAAGTGGAGCTGAATGAAGACACAAGTAAATGAAATTGAGAGCCTGTCTTAAAACAGGACTTGGCTTTCTAGACAATAGAACAACACCAGGTATTTCTATGGCAATCAAGAAAATATGTCAAAGACAGAAAAAAAATTAACTCTGGCCAAGCAGAAAATGCAGTTGCTTWAGGTGAACAGCAGATATTAGATCTGAAGGAAAAATAATCTCCAGAATTCTTCTTTCTCAGGAATGAAGCTGACACACCATTTTGTCTGATAATCTGCCTCCCCATCAGGCAACTGCATCCTAAATGAGATAATAGAATCACTTCATCCTCTTTGAAATAATTGTGTCGTGTTGTGAACAGTTCAGGAGGTGCCACAGACGAGGGAACTGTAAACACGCCAGTGGTAAATGAAAGGCAATCAATTTATTTTAATTAACTTCGGCTTTTTCTTATTTCTGCGGGTTCAATCTGATATAATAATTTCAGATGATGTTCTGAGCAGAAGTGATCAGAAAGTCCTCTTGCAGTCTGTTTATAAAGTCTCTTGCTGTTGCTGCAGGTGAATAAAATAAACATTTTCCAGGAAAGGTGCAGCCTTTTTTCAGTATTTGTTTCTAGAAGGAGCCCTGAAGAGAAGGAGCAGCCTCCCAGCCAGGGTCTGTTCCAAAGGTCGAGTGACCCCTGGGGAAAGGGATTGCAGGATGCTTTCTCCTACTTTTTCTGTTCCAAAAGTGGTATTGGTACATTAAAAGAAACAAATTATCAATATAAATTATCCTCTGATTCCAGAAAATCTCCCAGATGTTGTTGGCATTCCCAGCACAGAATCTTTAACAGGGAGTTGATGAGGTTGCAGAGGTTTAAGCATTATATTCTTCCTCTAACCTCAGCTTGCAATCCCATTTGTGTTGGATCTACACCCAGACGATCGAAAAAGTCTTCCTTCCTTCAGAGCTGATTTATTTTCTTGGCAATTTCCAGCTCAGTTCTTCTGTCTCTACAAAACAAGACTTTCCCTTCTTTCAAATCAGAGCTGAGGAATACACAAATGAGAAGAAATGCCAGCTTCAGTTCSTCTCCTCTGAGCTTCTTTGAAATCATTTCCCTTGAACTTCCATCTTTAAAAAAAAAGAAAGCAGATGACTTTAAACAACCCTTAGAACTCTAGAGAGGCATCTGTAAAATGTTTTCTCCCAGGAAATCAAAGGCAGGAGACCTTTGTTTCTCGAATCCTATGATAAATAAGGAACTCTGACTTAAAAAATATATATATATAAACATAGGAATCGTGTTAAATCTTGTCATGCTGCAGAAAGTCGTACTTGACTTGCAGTTTGGAGAGAATTTCGGGGTGTGCTTCAAAGCCTGTTTATTTTCCCAGCAAACAAGGCTCTGAGGGGAGGATTTGTGCGCAGGAGAGCAGCAGTTCCCAGGGTGGTTGGTGTTGATGTCGAGGTGTTGATCTGGCTGCTGACCCCTTCCATCCCTAATAATTGCTCTGGGATTGATCATCCCGAGGAAGGAAAAGGATCATCCACTCAGGAGTTAAGGTATCAGAGTTAGAGCAAAGCTAAATCTTGGGTTTGGATTGAAAAGATTTGAGGAATTCACATGCTCAGCTCTCACTGGCATTGCTGAAGAGCTGACCTCAAAGTAAATAAAAATTAAAATAAATAAGGGGTTTTAGCAAAGAATTTGAGGGGGGGGGTGAATCCCAGCACCTTTGAGAAATCTGGCAAAGGAACAACAAGAAATTCAGGATTCCTACAACGGCATCAGCCACACCCTAAAGGGAACACTCAGGACTCTGCTCCACCTTCAGAGACGAATTCAAATTACTCACAAGGTTTATGCTGATTTGTTTTCCCCTCACCTTTGGTAAGAATCCTTCTCCTGCATGAAAAAGCAAATGAATGCTACTTAAGGTTTCGCCTTCTTGATTTGCATTTTCTATGAGACAGTAAATTAAATTTATGCTAATCTGATACATATATTCTCCCCTGAACCATTAAAGGGGAGGTGGGGCTACACAGTGCGATAGTTTAAATAATTAYGGCTGTCACTCACAATTATCCAAACTGTTGTGCATTGAGAAGCAAGTTGCAACTAGAAATTATCCTCCAATTCCAGAAAATCTCCCAGATGTCATTGTGCTGATCAAAGTTCTTAAAAAGTTGRATAGAAGATGCAAGTTCTCCAGGAATGGAATGTGAAGGAGAAGCTAAAAGTAGAATCTTGAAGTTTTAAATGGTTGCCTTTGTTTCCATACTTTCCCAAACAGGTGCAGCATGGAACTAGAAATGAGAGAATATTGTTTGGATTTGTTTAATCCTCCTGTAAATAAGATCTCGTGGAATCCCAGATGAATATCCAGGAAAACTTCGTGAGCTAATGGCACCCAGGTGACAAAGCTGCTCTGCCATTTCCAGGCTTGGCTGTACACATTTKATGCAGATTTTATATATATACATATATATAAAATGAAGTGACCTCCAACTGACATATTCTACAGCATATCACTGGCCTGGAGAGCATCTTGTTCACCTCCATTTTCACTCAAACTCAGTTAAAAAAATCAATAATTTTTGGTGTGAATAAAACCCTGTCTCCGGTATAGGTGGCATTATCTCTAAAAACATGTGGCTCTTCGAACGATGTGACAGATCCTTTGTAATGCAAAGGTAAGACCAAGTTATTAAAGCTCATTTTTTTCCTGCTCGGGTATTTTTAGGCTGCGCTCGCCTTTGATTTCCAGCGCCGAAGCAACAATACGGGCACCACAATGGAGGTCACGGGGAAGAACAGACAAAAATCAGGCCTCGAACTGTACACAGGCACATCCTCTGCTTCCCAATTCATCAACCCCGAAGAGTGACCTCTGGAGAGCGACAGGCAGAGATATCTGCATCCCAATCCCTACATCCCGTTCTCTGCAGGGGAGGATGGCTCTTTGTGATGGCAATTGCCGGTGTGAATGAGCCTCTTCCAGCTCAGCTCTCAGCCTAAACTTTTTGTGTGCTAAGGGCAAGTCAGAGGAGAGATTTCTGGGGTGCTTTGCAGCGTTATGGTAATGCACGAATTTTCAAAAATAGCGGGAGACAGGGAATGGAAATGGGGCTGACGCCAGCACAGAATTCCCAGGTCTGCGGCGCTTCCAGCCGGAGCCTCTGCTCTCTCCTCAGGCTGCTCTAATGTTGGTCTGGGTAGCCAGAAGCAGCTTTGAGCCAAACTTTCAGCCTGAATCCATTGGGAGTAATGGGCTAATGGGAAAGGAGACAACATCCCGGGATGGATCTGAGCGGATGCACTTCCAGCTGCCGGGGAAGGCTGAACGAGGGCCTGCGGAGCTGCCCTGAGCACTGCCCTGGCTGATGCAGAGCTGCAGCACTGCCGAGAGGGATCTCAGCCCCTAAAAGATGGATTGGAGCTCTGGAGGGGAACGAGGAAGCAATGAGGTCTCTGGGTATAACACTGCGGATTTTATTCCGATTTAACCAAGCCCCTGCACTCTGCAGCGCCCACATTTTGCATCTCAGTCTCTAAATTGCACCTAAATCTTTGTTCTGTGACATTTAGCATCGCTCTGCTTCTGCAAAGGTTGTTGCTTTTTTTTCCCAGTGCCTTCCTGACCTGTCTTTAAAGTCGGCACTGCCATCAGTCTCAGCTGACACGCAGAAAATGGTGACATATCGACTTTTACAAGGGGTGACACAATATGAATGGATGAGAACTCGGCGCTGGATTTTCCATATGAAAGGAAGTGTCAACAAAACAGAGGAAAGTCCCCACACTTCCCCCAGTTAATGAATCACCATTGTCCCTGGACACGCATGCGTTCAGTGCTCCGTGGAATACGTCTCCCGAGAGAAAAGAGATGAGCTTTCAAACTAAATCAAAACTTTTAACTCAAAATTTCAATTTTTTTTGAACGCGAAAGCTCATTTCTTAAAATCATGAAGGGGTGAAGTTAATTGATTTGGGCCGTGTGCCACTCTGGAAGTGGAGGGTTGAGGTGAATCACAACAATTTGCATTTTCTTCAGGAGTCAACACAATGTTTCTTCTTAGAGTTTCAAAAAGTCATGAATTGTCCTTGTCCTGCCACTTTCTTGGGAGCACAGGACAACTGAGGCCGGATGGGGCCTCAGGAGGTCTCGAGTCCAACCCTGGGCCCAAGGAAGCTCASCTAAGAGCTCTGACAAATTAACCCCACACGCCCTGCACAGCATTTTTTTCTCAAAAAAAGGAGGCATTTTTTTGCCCTTATTCCACATTATCCATGATGTTGGAGTCCCTTCATGTTCCCCAGCAGTCATTGGGCACGAACAATYCTGGGTGCAGCAGAGGACCAGACAAAAGCCCTGTTGAGACAAAGGGGTTTTGCACCCCTGGGGTGGCCCCACACTCCCCCGCTGGGCAATCCCTCACCCAGCAGCTTCCTCTGAGGGAAAAACTCCAGGTGGCCWTTCCGAGGATAAACCAACTGCCCTGTCCTGCTGGCCAGAAGTTTGGAATTCTAAACAAAACGGCTGATTGGGACTGGTTAAAACTTTAAGGTAAAAACTTTGGGTTCACAAACCACGGAAGCGCCCTGAGTTCATAGCGCAGAACCAAGGAATTTCGAGAAACGTCTCTTTCCCCTTCCTCAGCTGCTCTCCAGTCCCACGGAGCCACTCAGGGCTGTCATACCCCGAACAGATCCRTGGCAGGAGCGCTAATTGACTTGGGCTGATTAACAACTGACAAGTGCTCGGTGGTGCACCGAGCGGAGCCGTCGCCGGCTCCGGCATCGCAAATGCTAAAATCCACCAGAGCTGTCATTAACCGGAATTTTTCTCTGGCAGCTCCAAACGCAGAGGTCAAAAAGGGAACCAGCACAACAGCGTGAGGAACGGCTCAGTTTTACCGCACAGTTGATGTCTGGCCTCTGGGAACAYGTTTCCCGTGGTGCTCACAGACAAATTTTCCTAACAGCACATATTAATTCCATAGTTGATCCCAGCCATGCCATATGCACGTTGTTTCCTTTCAAGAGTTATCGTGCGTGGAATTATTTATTGCGGTATGGAACTGTTATAATGAAATAATGGTTGTCTCAATGCCCTAAAGCTGTAGGGTCATTGAAATGCAACTGTCAGATGAAAAGAAAAGCCACACGCTGCTTGTAAAACTGCAGGACTTGTTAGATTAACATTTCAGCCTTCTAAAGTAAGTAGATTTGAGAAATGAATCCAATATAGAAAATTGGATGTTGAGAATAGCACGGCTGAGTATTTATGAAATGGCATTTCCCCCTCAGAAATACAGACAAGTGGAGCTGAATATTTGCTTTCTGATCCCATTTCCGAGGATGGGTTTGACGCGAAGTAGAGCAGAACTGCTGCAGCTCAGGAGCTCAGTGGCAGTGGGGAGATAAAGCTCGGGGGCATTTCTGAGCTGTACCAGCACTGCAGCAACACAATCACRGAATCCCAGCACCAGTAGGGTTGGGTGAGACCTCCCAGATCATTAAATCCAGCCTTTGGCCAACACCCCAAAGCTCACTGAACCATATTGTGGAGTGCTGGGTCTGCTCGTTGTTTGAACACCCCCAGGGACAGTGATCCTGGCACAACCTGAGCCCATTTATTCCCATCCTGTCCCTGTTCCCTGGGAGCAGAGCCMRAACCCCCCTGGCTGTCCCCTCCTGTCAGGGACTTGTGCAGAGCCAGAAGGTCCCCCCTGAGCCTCCTTTTCTCCAGGCTGAGCCCCTTTCCTAGCTCCCTCAGCCACTCCTGGTGCTCCAGCCCTTTCCCCAGCTCTGTTGCTCTTCTCTGAACACCCATTTGGCCAGTGGAGATCCACCAGTTCTAATTCAGCAAAAATAAAAGGTGTTTCTTGATATCAGAAGTTTTAAAAGTGCTGATACAGGTCGAAAAAGGATTTTATAACAACCAGCTCCTAAGTCAGGGGCAGTGCTGTAGGTGCCTGAAGTTAGAGGCACTAAACATCATCCAAAGCCTTGGAAATATTACCATATCCATAGATTTATTTTCTCTCCTAACCCCAAGCAGTGACTGCTAGGAACAAGTCATGATTTAGCTTGTGTAAAAAAAATTTAATAAGATAAATTGCTGTTTCCATTGCAAGAGCACAAAACCACCTTAAAATTCCTGGTGATCCCTCACCCTCCCAGTTGCAGGGGAACCTGGCTGTTAGTTCCTTGCAACCTTCATTTCCATACAAAAGCAAACTGGGAACAGCAGTGAGTGGTTTCATGTTAATAAACAAACACACAAGACAAGATCAATTAGTCAAAATGATGTGAGTCATTTGTCATTGGCAGAGGAGCTCATCCACACAAGGATTCTGCTCCTCATCCGAGGATTCTGCTCACAGAGAGAGGTTTAAAATCAAAAACTCAGCGATCTGTGCACCCACAGAGCCCTGATAGAAAGAACCAAGGGTTGGGCTGCTCGCTGTCCATGGGATGTGTTTTCCATCATCAGAAATAGCTGCATTACTCATCTCCACATTGTCCACATCCCTGAGAGAAATTCCAAATCATCCCTCGGCCATTCTCCTCTCTCTGATCTCTCTGGCACCTCTAGAAGGAGAAAAACAATGAAAATGAAAACCCCGAAGTGGTGGATGAACCACGGCGAACATTCAGGTGTTTCACTAGAGTGAATCCCCCAGKTCAGGATCCATCATAGCTTGGTCTGATTAATCCATGTCAATCAGCAAAATCCCTCTTTGGATTGTCTTCCTGATACCTGCAAATCAGCTGCTTCAGCCAGCAGCATCCAAATAGAGTTTGCCAAAAAATAAGGTTTAAAGTTACACTAATGAAGCAGGGAAAGTGCAGGATCGGGGGCCTGGTCAGGTGGGTGAACAAACTGAAGTGAAACAAATTCGTTTTTTGGGATGCCCAGCAGCACAGGCACAGATTTCACCTTGCCAAACAATCCTTGTTGTCCTCCACATCCATGGACTAGAAAGTGAGGGGAAACCACAGGGTCACGGCTACTGTATTTGTGTTGGTTTGAATTTTATGAGTATTATTCCTGATGAATGAACCTGGTTTTTTCCATCCTGCCAAGACATAGATCCCAAACACATCCATTTCCACTTTCTCCCCTGTCTCCCAGGATCAGAGGGAGAACAGAAATTTCCTTTCCCAAAAGTCAGAACTTTMTATGCTGGAAAACCCGACACATTTTTCAGGAAATCTTTGTGAGTGCTCTAAATCTTCAGAAAACATGAAATGCACAGAACCCCCCTGTCCATGGATTTCTGCTGCCCCGGGCTGGGGTTCTGGGACGTCATTAAACCAGGGAATCCCAGGATACCCTGCCTAGGAGCCTCAGAGTCTGGCAAACAATTCCCTGAGAGCTGAAAGCTCCGATGCCATCAGCCAAAGGCTCCCTGCTAATGGAGAGAGTGGAATTGCAAATGCAGAGCAGGTCAAGGGAACGGGAATTTGCTCAGAGTCCCCTCGGATTCCTCCYTAGATTCCTCCAAAGTTTTCAGAGCAGCCAGAAGACAAAGGCACAAAGTGCAAGGTTAAGTGTTAAGATGCATCATATGTGCTCCTTAACATGAATTCCAGCCGAGAAGGGACTGGAATTTGCTGTAGGAATGCGTTTGAAGGAACCTTTAAGGATGGCATCACCTCTGTTCCCTRTTCCTGAAGCACCTGTAGTTATAGTCAGCAATTCCTAAGGAATTCCATCTGTCATGGACAGTCCCATGCTGTCTCATACTGATCAGAAGTGTTTAATCTGCCCACTTGATCCCCTTTGGAAATCAAATTAAAGTCCTGTTAATGGGAAGGAGTTAAGAGAAAATCTCCTGTTGGTGTTTACAGGCAAAAGAGCAGAACTTAATTATGGACGCCAGCCTGACTAAGGGCATYGTATAACGAGGGAAAGACATTTGTGGAGACCATCTTTGTGTTATTCCAACAGTAAGAAGAAGAACATGATGACAGAGAAAATTTAAAACGCTAGAAAATGCTTTAGGAAGGTGGAAAAAACAAGTGAAAAATCAGTACATGGAGAAGTCCTCTGTTCCACTGCCTTTGTGCTCCCAAAACAACACCAACAAGGTTCTCTTGTTTCACATCTAGAGCAGGATGACAGCAAACAAGGCAGAAACTTCACTTCAGGACTCACCTTGAATTACAGAACTATTAAAAAGATCATTTTATGCCCTTAGCAACACACTCGCCAACCACATCGAGCCATTRACTGCATAATTGTTCAACCACCACAGCCTGCTCTGGTGGCTTTGAGATATCAAAGAAAGATCAGGAATCCCTGCTAACAGCATCGTCCAGCAGTGGATTCACGGAACAGGAATGCAAGGAGGAAACCCAGCTGAAACCACAGAGGAAGCCGCTGGGATATGATATTTGTTGTGATTGTTCCCATTCCCCTCTTAGGCATTGATGTGTCTGGATTGGTATTCCAGGTACAAACACCTGTCAGAGAAATTCCTGCCCTTATCTAACACAGTTTTCACCTCTTCCCTGATAACAGAGAGCTCTTTCCTACGGCCAAATTGTGACTAAAGGGAAAGTGATCAATCAGCAATTAGGGCAGGATTATTCATTCTGGCAGTGGGTGACATGAAAATGTAAAAGAAAAAACCCAAACCAGCTGTGGCATAATGGAGATAATTAGGATATTACCCATCGTGTTCACATCTTTGCATCCCATCAGTACCATGAAATGGCTGGATCCGGGTTTGGAAGAGCTCTGCTGGCTGCAGGAAGTGTTGGCTTTGTGATGAAGCCAACAGATTTAGAAATGAGTTCAGTTCTTGGTCCCATTAGAGGGTCCATTTGTGAGCCTGGGCTGATCTCTGCAGGCCAAACCCCATCAGCAGCTCCTGCCTCCCTGCTGCCATCAGGAGAAGGCCAGGGAATTACCCAAAAGAACCTGATTTACAATTATCTCTTGGGATAAGCCAGCATGGCGATCAATCCCTTGGATCTGTCCACAAATCTGGGAGCTCCTACTCTTATTGGGGTTTTCCTGTAGGACCTGGGCTCTGTTCTTGCTTGTGGTGCTGAGGGACATGCTTCATTCCACTTGTGCAGCTCCAGCTTCTCTCTTCTTTTCTCAAAATCCTGGATATTTCGTTCTATAGGGAGGTGAGTTTTTCCAGGCCAGGCTTTGTTTCCATGTCTCTGTTCCACTGCAGCCCCCCCTGCACAGAGCTCCAATCCCTTTCCTGACATTATCTCAGCCCCTCCGTGGCTGTAGTAACAGCACCAGGAATTCAGGGACCATCTGTCCACACTCCCTGCCCACTCAGCTCCACAGTCTGTCAAACACACCCAGGATGGAAAAGGAAACCAAAACCTCTCCACTATCGAAAGTGCTCRAATTAGCTGGAGCTCCTTGACAGAATTGGGTTGAGGAACGACTGCAGTGGGAAGAGCTGGAGGGGCTGACACTTCTGCCAAGGCACTGGGGAGACAGGGAAGGCTTTTCACCGGTGTGGGAACMCCATCCCAGTACCAGCAACCCCTGGGATCTGGGAAGAGAAGATTGCCCTGCTTGAAGAACTGAGATGGYGAAAACTCACTTTGCCAATTCTTCCCTTTTCATGTTGTTCTGTAACATTAAAAAAAAAAACCAAGCACATTTGGTCTTCTAGGTGTAGATTGAAAATTGTCCAAGCATTCTTACTTTGAGGCTTCAATTCAAAAAAACTAAAACTTTCAAAACTTCCCTCCCCGCAGTATTTAAAGGGATAATAACTGTTAAGAGGAAAACAAAGCAAGGAAACAGGCAGATCCATCAACAGGGAGCCCAGATCAGACCTCTGAGCCAGCTCATCTTTTCTATTTTCGAGAACAAATATTCTGCACTTTCAATACTTTCTGTTATAATGGGTATTCTCTTCATGCTTTTTTGCCTTGCTAGGAACACACAGCTTTCTTTCCKCTTTCATTTCCAATTTTATTAAAAAATAATTTATTTTCCCGTTTTCTGTTCGACAATGTCAGTCAGGGTCTGCAGTTCTGCTCCCTTGCTCTCATCGTACGCCCAGCAGCAGGAATTCCAGAAGTGCCCAGGCCCCGCCGCCAGTTCCCAGTGGTGATGTTTGATCTGTTTCAGGTGGACTGAAAACTCATTTGTAATCGAAAAACCAAGAGACGCTGGGAATGGAAACTTATTCATTCCCAGCTCTTTGAAACAATCCTCCGGTGGGTTTGAACAGACTGGAAGCAGCGGAATCTGAGACATCCAAAGCTGTTTTCCGTCTCCTGTGAGCCTCGCGGCAGGATTACCCTGGGAAGCTCGTTTTCCTGGGACAAACTCTGGTTGAACACAGGCTGTGGGGCTCGGTGCCCAYAGCTCCTTCAGCTGCTCCAGCAGTGCCAAAGGGCCCCCACCTCGCCCATCCCTTGCTCCCCCATCTTCCCAGGGGTTTCTGCTTCCACAGGGGCGGAATTGTGGCTCTAACAGTCATTGCACAGGGCTGTGTTGGAAGGGTCAGCTCGAAACGAAAAGCTCATGTTGCGTTTAAGAATCACRGACAGGTTTGGGTTGGAAAGGAACTTAAAAACCTGTTCTTTCCAACCCCCCACCATGGGCAGGGCCGCCCTCCACTAGACCAGGTTGCTCAGAGCTCCATCCAACCKGGCCTTGRAGAGAAACTCAGTCTAAAGCCACCTGGATATTGAGAAGTTTTGCTCTTTGAGGTCATCTAAACCCACCCACAGAAAAAAAAACTCTTATCCTTAATATCTATATCCTAATGACAGAGTTTAAGTCGAGGTTTGGGTGGCATCTCACCAGAAAATACAAAACAGCTGTGGGTAGAGGAGCATTTTCTCAGGGTGAAGCATCAGAATTCCTGGTCCTTCCCCCTCGTCTCCCCCTCTCCTGGTTCCTCACTCTCACTGTAACTCCAGGGCTGTGCTGTAAATCGGATCATCAAATGATCCGAGTTTAAAAAGATACAACCTGAAGGTTTGTTGTGCTCAGAGTTCCTTAATCCGGATAATTTCATCTGTCCTGCCCACAGCAGAGCCCCCAAGAGCAGGGTCTGCACCCTGGGGGCTGCAGCAGGACGGGAGGCAGGGCAGGAGCCCACGGGAAAGGCTTAGAGCAGCTTTGCTGGTGGGGGGAAATGTTTGTGCCACCTCCCCCTGCATTTTGAAGAGCCCTTAAAGCCCCGTGATCAATGCACTTCTTAATTATTTGCGCTCCAGTGCTTGATGCAGATGCACTCGTGAGCACTTGAGACACTCCTGTCATCTGCTCACTTGGAAATTGGGGATTTGTGACACTGAACTTGTCTCTCACACTGAACCCAGTGAGCTGATAACAAGGTTTAGTCTCTTCCTAAGGAAATCAGCTGATGCTGGGCCTTGGGTGTTGCTGGGAGCTGGCTCCAAGCTGCCTTAAAGCTGCTCGGTGCCGGCACCCTTGGGGAGCTTTGCTTTATTTCCAACCCTGGAAGCGTCCAAGGCCAGGCTGGACGGGGCTTGGAGCACCCTGGGACAGTGGAARGTGTCCCTGCCCAGGGCAGGGGTGGAACGAGGTGATCCTTAAGGTCCTTTTCGACCCAACCCATTCCAGGGTTCTATGAATACATTCATCAGTGAAAAATAATATTCCTTAGCAGTCCATGCTGTTTCATCAGTAAAATAAACCCTAATTAAGACTTCTGGGAAAAGAAAAAGACTCCCATGATGCTGAAGCCCAGATTTCATCCATACATATGGATATCAACAGAAATACTCCTTTCCCACAGAATATCATCACCCAAACCCAGAGTTAATGAAACTGTTCCTGTGGTCCTGCTGTCCAGCCTGCTATCCCAGGTTACAGGTGGCATTGCCCCTTTTCCACTTGAAATCAGCCCAAAAGCATCACTGATCTGAGCCTTTGGCCACTCCTGGGAATTCTCACGTGGCAGTGGAGGGATGGACCTGCTGAGGAGCAGTTCACGGGGTAAAAAGTGTCATAAACCACATGAAAGGGAGTTCTTTTTGGGTTCATGCTGATAGTAGGGCCTGAAATCTTGCCCTACAGACTTCTACTTCCCCTGAAAGTTCAATCTGTGATCATCAAGATCACTTTTTATRCCAATCTCTGCCAAGTAAAAGCTTTCCTGTTATCACACAGGAAGGGTCTGTTGARGAAACATCACTCAGATTTTCTTTTCTACCTTCCTGTATTTATCTTTGGGGTGATCCTCCACTATTGACCTGTTGTATGACACACAAAGGGTTGCTTTGCGTCAGGACAATTATTTGCAATTACAAATGAAAAAAATAAAAAATTTTAAAAAGTTAAAACCCATCCTGTACTGTGCTTGCCTCTCTCATTTACCTTGTAATTGCTTTTATTGACAATTCCTTCTTCCTTCCCTGGAGTAGCGAGGTCATTAAGCAAATCTGCCCTTTTTTCTGTACAAAATGATAATTTAACTGATGAAACCAGTTGCATGGTCAATACACTTCCATGGGAGACTCTCATCCCACACAGCACACCAGGATTTTGTTTTCATCTGAGGACATTTCAGGCTGTTTAACGACAAACAGGACACTATTGGCTTTTTTTTATCTTGTGTCAGGTTTTGCCAACATCTCTTTAGAAAATTCCAGCTRTTGCCATTAAAAATGCACCACGACCCTGTCACTCATTTCTTTAAGCAGATTTTATCATTTCTGCAGTGTCACTTCAAGGTCACACAAACACTGGCATGGAGAAGTGGCAGGACAGAAGGAAGTGGCCAGGGAAGGTTTAGATTGAATATCAGGGAATATTTCTTCATGGAAAGGGTTCTCAAGCGCTGAAATATTTCATTTCACTCTCTCAGAAATGGTTTGTGCCCTGGAACAGGGGACAGACACAGCTGGGGGCTCCTGGGGGCAGGTACAAACCTCAGTTTCCTTCCCATTTCCTGCCTCACACCAGGAACTAAAAGAGCATCAAGCCTCTGATGGTCTTTTCAACACAGGCTGGAAAAAGGAAGAGTTTCCAAGCAATCCTGCTGTCACCTTGCAAGCTCGGAATGTTCTGGAGATGYCTAAAGAGAAGCTGCTTCACACAGAATTTTACCCTGCAGTTGCCTTTTACTCACGTGCTGTACTCACAACTCAGGTGGGAGCTGAGATTGAAGGAGTTTGGGGTAAACTGGAGGAAATCCCATGATATCTCCGGGATATCTGCAGGGTCCCAGAGCAGCAGCCACCACAGAGCCACCCTTCACCCCATCCCCGTCGCCCCACCCTGTTCCCCAGCACATCCTTTATTTTTATGTCCCATTCCATTTGACCTTCAGCACCTGGAGCTTGGAACAGACATTTTGGAAACAYCTGCTCAGAAACCTCTTCTGTTCCTGCAGCTGGGAAGTTCTCCACAACTTTCCTACCTTTTTTTGTCCCCAAATCTTTATTTCTRTAGTTCTTAAAGAATAGACTGCTATGACTCAAGTTTCCTTTTTTTTTCCCCCATCTCTATTTATACTCTGTCAAAAAAAAAAAGAAATTACTCTTCCATTTTTTCACACAAAGTATTTAATGGAAGGGTGAAGTGAGCTCCTGTTCAGCGACTCCAGGAGTTCTGGCAGAGCTCTCAAACAAGAGGGAGGCTTATTAGATGCTAAATGAGTTTCATTTCAAATTGAAAACATTTTTACGTCTTGTTGTTTTAATTCAAGTCATTAGCTGTACCTGAGCCTAATTTAGCTGCGTTTTCCTGTACTTCTGAAGKTGTTTTAAACACTCTTTCGAACTCCTTTTGCTTTATCTGAGTGTATCTCGTGTCCCATTTGTAATGGTCTGCTGTATTCATCAGACACTGGGAACCATCTGGTAGAAATTTGCCCAGAACAAATCCAGTTTGAGCAAGATAAGGAGGCAGAACTCTGACTTTCTCCGAGCTAACAGCTCGAATTTCTGTGAAAGGCTTTGAATCAGCTGCACTTGAGATTTTCGCCCTGTTTTGAGAAGACAGCAATGGTGGTTAATTAAAATAAGAAGACATTTCTTTAGTCTCCAAAGAATATTTGTAAATCACAGATGAAATTGGAAGTAATTTATCACTGATGCTCTATGAAATTCAGCTGTAGATCCATCTGGCCATGGCGCTTTAGGAGGTAATATTGCTTGCAGGGCACTTTTTATTGCTTATCTCTCCTGGGGGTTATCTAAGTATTGCCTCGATAATGCTGGCAGCTCTATTTCAGCCACAAAATAATAAATGGCTGCTATTTCTACTGTATGTAATTCAGAACGAGGAGGGGGGGAAAAAAAAAAATCTTTATTCATTTGTCTCCTTTAACTTTTTGCATATCACCTCTTCCAAGCTGAAACCCACTGGCTTTGTTATCCTGTGCGTGGCTGTGGGAGATGTGGGCTCTGGGACATTCACCTGCACTTTGAGCAGAGCCAAAATTAAATTACAGCAGAGTGGAGCTCATTTGAAAAATGAACYGGACAAATTTTTGGTCTGCTGCAACCTTGAGCTCCATTTCTTAAGCCCAGAGTTGAATGGAAGCATAGATTCTGGATATATTGATTTTAGCACCTGGAAATACATTCAGGAAGAGAGGTCGTGCTTAGTGCTGTCGATGAACACAAGTGAATGACCCAGAAACATTTAGGTTTGTATTGTTATTAAAAATAGACATCTAATCAGATGAGTTTGAAGTCCAGTTAGGGGTTGTACAGAGGTGGTAGCTGGGAAAAATACAAGTTTTCAAATTAAACCTTGCTTTGATGTCCAACAAGTCTGGATCATACAATTCCAGAATGGTTTGGGTTGGAAGGACYTTAAAGCTCATCCAGTGCCACTCCTGCCGTGGGCAGGGACACCTTCCACTATCCCAGGCTGCTCCAAGCTCTGTCCAGCCTGGCCTTGGACACTTCCAGGCATCCAGGGGCAGCCACAGCTTCTCTGGACAACCTGTGCCAGGGCCTCCCCACCCTCACAGGGAAGGATTTCTTCCCAATATCCCATCTAACCCTACTCTCTTTCAGTTTAAAGCCATTCCCTCTTGTCCTAACACTGCATTCCCTTGAGGAAGTCCCTCTCCAACTCCCCTGTACTGAAACCAGTTCAGAGTGGAGCAGGACGGCTCTGCCAGTCTGCAGGACTCGGTGCAAGTGGCCCGATTTTACCCAATATTCTCCTTTCCTCCCAATATTCTGCCTTTTCCTCCCATTCTACCAGGACAAGCACTGTAGGAAATATAAAAAAAAGGGAGAATTTCATACCAAAGGAGCATTTTGACAGGAGACACCAGCAGAGGAACACTGCTGAGTGCTCAGATCTAAGCCGAGCCCAGCTCACAGCCCAGTGAGAGCCTCTCTCAGTCTGACCCTGGGATGGCTCCTGGCTCCAGGTGCCCTCTGCTCTGGGCTCAGTCATTCCAAGATGTGCTCCTGGTGCTCACCTGGACCTGGTTTCCATAGAAAACTTGCTTTGAACCATAGCTCAGGTGAAGGTTTTCCCCCCTGTCTGCAGTTCAGGGGAAGGAATTGTTCCCAGAGGTCCTGAGTGCTGTTTGCTGTTTTCCCTGCTTTTCCATCAGATGTATCYGACAACTCCTGTTGCCAGGGTTTCATCCCGGGATGAGCCACATACCAGGGTTACTCACTGGGCTATAAAGCACATTTTCCAGGGCCTGCCTCTGACCCAGTGTTGTCAATGASAACTTCCAGTAAAAATCTCGGAAAAATCCAAACCCTCCATTTCAAGGGACGTTGYTTGATTTTTAATTTCCAGCGATTTTCAAATATTGCCAGAACAATCACTCACTTCCTTTCCTATCCCTCCCCAACACAGGAAAGCAAATCCCAGCCAAATCTGTTTTCTTCAGGCATTAATGCACCGTAACTCTGGTGAAATCCCAGAGCAAGGCCAGGAGGAAATATCAAGAGGCCTGAGGTCAGGTTTGCTCCTTTCCAGGCTGTTCACTTCCAGCTCCGTGCCGTAGAATCGGATGAAAAATAAAGGTGTGATTTCTGTGTTCGACCCAAAATAAATACAGGGATGTGATGGAATCTTCAACCCAGAGGCCAGGGGCCCATGGCAGTGCCAGGGATCCACAGCAGCCGAGCAGAGCGGAGCAGAGGAGCTCAGGAATGAGGTTTCTGGGGAGTGGGGAAGCACTGGGATCRCTGGTGGGAGTTCCCCCTCTGGTCCTGGTGTGCTGCTCGCTGATAAAGTGCCATTCCTCGGGAAAAGTCATGGAACAGCAAATCGGAGAATGAGAGGAATTCACTCGGGACTCAGGCTTTCCTCTGGATGCACACGAGCTCACATAYGCAGGAACTAATTTTACAAGGGATGTTACACACTGGAGAAGCCTCAAATAGCTCTTGGATTGCTGCAAACAAATTCCGAATGTGCTCCTTTGAATTCCAGAGACCAATTTGSGTTTGGTTATATTCCAGTGCTCTAATCATTCCATATTCATTAATATTTTCATGAATAATTTTTGTACATCGCTGAGATATGGGTGTTTYTCCTTCATATGTCTTGAGTTCCATGTAAGCAAAGATATTTCCTTTTTTTTTAGTTATTTTTCTGTATTTTCTGTCATCAAACAAGAGCGACCCATGGGACTCAGATGACCAACTCCTCACTGTAAATAGGGAATAGTCAATAATTTCAGGAGTCTGCTGCAAACAGGATGTGCAGGAAGAGCTCTGGCCTAATAATTAACATCTTATTAACAATTATTAATAATAAATACACCTGCAGCAATCCTGAGCAGATCACAGAAATCATAAGCAGAAAAACTGCTCAGTTACCTCAATAATTTATTCCCAAAGATTCATCTGTGAGTTCTGATCACGAGTATTTATGATTTAGATAAGAAGAAAAAAAAAGATATTTGGGGTTTGAATGGATCTTGCAAATGGATTGAAACACCATTTTATCAAAAGATTTCTGTGAATGTGAAAATAGTGTAATGTTACCGTACTTTAATGATTTCAAGTGATTTTGTCTTTGCAGTTGGAACYGCTGGTTTCTAACATTAAGTCTCAGTGTTGAACTACAGAAAAAACAACTGTTTTCCTATCSCCCTGATACAGAGGAGAAAAATGGCAGCGTAAAGCAGGAGAAATCGAATCTGCAAAAGCAGAAAGCAAATCAAAATAATCACAAATGTATTCTTTTTCAAAAATGAGATTTATTAGCCAATCTCCGGGTGTTATTAAGCCGGATGGAGGGCAGGAGGATCATTATGCTTYGCGGTACTGTTCAGGAGAGCTTGAAATCTACAGCTATGCAGAGACGGAAAAGCACACTCAGGAATAGCCACTTGAAATAATTCAGTGGAATAGGGAAGAACTTGATTGCACGGGGGGCTCGTGTTAGCAGCGGCTCTGGGAAGTGATTGGTGTTCCCGCAGGAAAACCAAGGAGAGGCTTGAGCTGATGTACAGATGTCCCTCCCACCCTGGGTGGTTTGGGGGAAAGCAGAGACACCAACGCGTCCATCGGTTCCAGGGTCGGGTGATGGACACGGACTGCGCTCCCCTGGTGGGGTTTGTGGAATTAAAYCTGCTGCGGCAGCAGTGGCAGGTAACAGGGCTGTAACGAAATAGTCGACRGAAATATCTCAGGGGGAAAGTCTCTCGTACAAACAGGGCAGGGAGATGTGCTGAGAGATGTTCTTGGGGCTGCATCCATTATATTTCTCCATTATTGGGGCCATCCCATTATATTTATTAATGAAGTCTTGGTRTGATGGGAGCAAATGAAAAATGCAAGTTCCCGTAAATTCTGCCCTAGAACATGACAAATTCGTCTGGGTGAGAGCTGGTGGAGTTTGTACAGGYTTTAAAGAGGCAACAAGCTGCAGGACAAGAGGGAAYGRCCTCCAGCTGCACCAGGGGAGGGTTAGGATGGATATCAGGACACACTTCTTCACCAAAAGTGTTGGAAAAGCTTTGCCAGGGAAGTGGTGGAGTCACCACCCCCGCGGGTATCTAAYGGATTAGCGGTGGGCTTGGCAGTGCTGGGGGAATGGTTGGACTTGATGATCTTTAAAGGTCTTTTCCGACCTAAACAACTCCGTGATAATGTCAGCACTGACGACCCTGTCGATCGCTGAACTCCTGGGGCTTTTGTACTTCTTGCCAAAACAATCTCGGTGTCCTAAAGGGTTTGTTCTGCATGTTTTAGGGACAGACTCCCCTCCTGTCAGGAGATTTCCCTGCCTGTAACAACGGTGGGGATAAAATTGTGTGTCTCGGAGAGAGATATCTCCACAAACAGATCCCATCAAATCGATGCCACGTAAATGTGTTTGGTTTCCTGGAGGAGAGTCTGGCACTTGGCAGGGATGGGAGTGGCCAAAAAGCCACCGATGGGATTTACAAGGATTTTGTGGATGACCCAAAGTCCTCAGAGCAGATTTCTGCCCAAACCGAACACGGAAATGTGGGATTACTCCAGCACAATCCCGCAGAGATCAGAGGGATCAGCAGGGCGGAGCCACAGATGGATTAAAACCGGAATATTCCTCTCCATTAAAAAATTCCAAAAGGCACCCAGGAGAGAAAGGCTGCCCAGCAGAACGAGGGGATGTGCAGCTGCCCGTGGGTTGTGGGAGGTGTTGGCCAGAGGAGCAGAGCTGCCCCAGGGAGCATTCCCTCGGCTCCGTCCTCATTCCCATGGGTAGAGCACGAGACGGATGGATGGAGGAATTTCTTGACACAAACTCATCCAGAAGCACCAGCTACTGCAACCTGGAGTGAAAAAAATAAGGAAAATAATCGTGCTTCGGGCTCCTGGCCAGGGCAGAAGTACTGCTGAGAATGTCCTTGCTGTCTTGGAGAAGGATGGGAACGGGGGGAAAGAATCTACCTCCAATTCCAATTTTCTCGGTGGACTAAATCATTCAGCCCTTGGAGCAAGGTAGAAAATCCCAGAGGAACTCCCAGCAGGTGTTTGGGAAGCAGTTTTCTCCCAGCCCTTGCCACGTGTGGCCCTTTTCTTCCTTAGAAGGCCCCACGCTTGTGAGCGGTGTGATTTGCACACCTCTCCCACAAATCCTTCACCTCATCCCAGTGATTGCTCATGCAAAATCTGAGCATTAAATTGCAAATGGGAGATTTAATTAAAATGTTCCTCTTTCTGAGATCAATAATCGAGGTAAAATAGTTTCACTTTCCATTGATATATCTGTTTTTCCCCTCATTTAAAACAAACTGTGAATTACACTTTCTAACATATTGCTTGCAGRAACGCTCCGAAAGCAAATTAAACCTTCTGGCAGCCTTTGATTCATTTCACATATTACATAGAATAACTTAACAGACATATTAGAATACAGCACAAAATAACATAATTAGGCACAGTTTCTTGTCTAAAGTTTGAAAGTGTGGAAGGAACTTTTCAAGCATTTAAGTCATTTAGTAAAACTCAAGTGGTGCAGAGCAAATTGTGAGTATTTTGATCTATGCAGAGTTTGATTCCAAATCTCAAATCTCAGYAGAGCTCACTTTATAAAGTAACTTCTAATTTATATTCTGTGTTAATGTCAAGAAACTAAATCAGAAATCTAGAAGCAATTATACATAATAAGGTGGAAACAGTGGAATAAAGTCTGTCAAATAATTTCAATCAAAATCCATAAAGCTTGTGCTATGTGAGCACTATTCTCTCTGCACAGAAAACTTACAGCCTTCTTGCATCTTATTTATTTAAATTTTAATAATACTGTGCCACATGAGAGACTTTTGTAATCTCAGAATTAGTACAAACCTTCAATTTCATTTTGTGGTTGTGGCTCTTAACTAGGAATGTTTTAATTCCTGTGAGACTGTGCAAGTCCAGAGCTGGACTGGAACCACTCTGGAATTTCATTTCCATAAATAAGATCCTGGCTTCAGGAAAGTTCATAGTGAAACTCTGTCTGTTCATGTATATACAAAGATTCCATCCACAGGAATTCTAGCAAGAATGTTTCAATATTTGGAGCATTTCATTATGAAAAATAAGAATTGCATGCTTAATGCATGAGAGTTTTCTCATTGTGAGAGCAAAGAAAAGAGCTGGAAATAACATTTATCAYACAGAACTGTCTCAGTCAGGGTTCCTGCACTGACTGCTCTCTGTATTTGCCTCCGAGAAGTGTGAAGGGAGGGTTTGGGTGTCTACCCAAAATAGGAGAACGTGTTTATTCTCCTCTGGATTGTGAATTCTCCAAGTGAGCAGTGTTTGGGCTTCACCCTGTTTGAACGTGGCCTGGAGGAACAGGACAAGTGGGAAGGGTTTAAACTGACAGAAGGTGAGTTTAGATGGGATATTGGGAAGGAATTCTCCCCTGTGAGGGTGGTGAGGCCCTGGCACAGGTTGCCCAGAGAAGCTGTGGCTGCCCCATCCCTGGAAGTGTCCAAGGCCGGGTCGGATGGGGCTTGGAGCAGCCTGGGATAGTGGAAGGTGTCCCTGCCCATGGCAGGGGTGGGAATGGATGACTTTTAGGTTCCCTTCCAACCCAAACCATCCTGTGCTCTATGACTCCGTTCATTTGGAACCTGCAGCTCGTTTTTACCCCGTGCCACACGATGGCAGTTCCCACTTTGCGCTTTGGGGCTCCTCGTTCTTCCCGTGCTTCGCAAACCTGCGCTCTTCTCCCGAGTCACGCACTGACCAAATCACATTTTCCCAAAGGCAGGAGCCACCCTGAGGCGCTGAAGTTATCCAAAAGCCCTTACAAAGATGCGCAGTCACAACGTTGCCCTTCGCTACAGAGCAGGCGCAGTTCGCTTCTCTCCTCTAAAACTCTGACGCGTGAAAAAAAAGAAAAAAAGAAAGACAAGAAAGGTGAATAGCACAACAATCAACCATGGCAAATCTCCGCGTTGTTACTTCCATGATGCACAATCTGCTTGCTATCTGAGCCCTGTAAACAGACTAATATTTCCAGAAGTACGGGATAAATCAGCCATTTAGAAGCAGCGAAGAGAAAATGATGAAGCTCCGAGTGAGTTGTGAAGCGGTGAATAAGGATGTATTGCACCACGGGAAACCATCAATATTTGTTTATTATGTCAGTGTGAGAAATAAATCTGTGGGCTAATTTGTATTCTCTTCGCTTAATTCCACCCTTCCAGCCCGTGTTTTTGCGTTTGGATGGAAGCGTTACACGGCTGCCTGATGGTTCCATCAGGTATTCCCAAGCCATGGCCTCCGGGAGAGGGGGACACACTGCCGCGCATCCCACGGACCCAGCATGGTCAAAGGGCGCTCCTTTCCGTGTCACCGCCACACTTGGCACCTCTTTGTGTCCCTAAGGAGGGCATTTATCCGATAACGCCAAGAATCTGGGCGTTACCACCGAATCCCAGAATGGTTTGGGTGGGACGTGACCTTAAAGATCATCTCTTTCAACCTCTGCCATGGGCAGGGCCAAACTCTTCACGAAASGAGTTAAACTGCAGTTAAATTGGCTCAATCCATGTCTAATTGCCCTCGTGATGGACGTTGTAGAGTGGCCACTGATGAGAGCTCCCTGAGCTCATCTCCACAGGGACCAAATTCCCGCGGATCGTTGATGGAGATGCTGGAGGCGCGGTCACTCGGCGCCAC
The DNA here is from genome assembly GCA_018881555.1 of Amblyornis subalaris. Classification (NCBI taxonomy): domain Eukaryota; kingdom Metazoa; phylum Chordata; class Aves; order Passeriformes; family Ptilonorhynchidae; genus Amblyornis; species Amblyornis subalaris. Next base: position 2,375,728 of record JACAXG010000008.1, on the reverse strand, counting down.
TAAAACTGAGCTTTGCGGGGCGAGCACTCTGGCACGGAGTTGTTGTCGCCCTTTGGTCCTTTTATTTTCCCTCTTGTATCCWTTTTTATTTTCTTGGTGAGATTTCCAGTTCCGTTTTTGAGCTACCGAGCTGATCTGCGTAAAAGCTGTTGGCTCCCGTTCCCATGGCTATTGGAAGTCAAAATGTGGATGGCTGAGTGCTTGTAAAAAAWAAGGAGAAAAGACTGGGTTTGGGGTTTTGGGAGATTTATAGCTCTAAAGGGCTGAAAAGGAAAAGATGTTACAAGTTTTCATGCAAACAACACGAGAACAGAGTTCATTTTTCCTTGTTTTTTTAGGTCAACTGACCGTTTTGTGAAAACGGGGTGAGGAATCAGAGACAGCTCAATTAGTTTTCTGCTTCTCTCAAATTCTTCTGCCAACAAATATTAGCTGAACTGTTTGTTCATGAAAGCTTTTTATAAAGGTCTTTTCAAAAGACTCATTTCAATATCCTGTTGTAAAGGGCTGCAAAGGTTAGGAGGGTTTGCTTTGAATCTCACCACCATTTCTTCGTTAATCAGCCAATTTTTGCCATTTAATAAATGTCTGTAGGCAGGAAAAAAGAAGTTGGATTGATTCTAATCAACTTGGACTGAAGGTACCTCAGGAAAGCAAAGCAAACAAACACCGGTGGGACATGGAATAAACATGGAAGGAAAATTGATCTACATCAAAGATGTTATAGGAGTCCTTGGAATAAATGGGGACAAGAAATAAAATGTTCAAAGTATTAGTCATCTATTAAATGGCAAATTTCTTGGTTAGCGACACTCARCTCTGGCTAAAGGCTTCCAATTCATACCCAAAACCCTTCCAGCTCCAAGCTGCAAAACATTCCTCTTTCAATCCACGCGCAAGTAATTAAGTAGGGTGTGGAAACGYGAAGAATTATGAGTAAATTTAATTAATTAATGGGTAGGTAGTTTTACACTTCAGTCAGGATGATTATTCAGAATGAAGCTACTCCCTTTTATTGATGGACACTGAGCTTTGGGTCAAAATATAAATGATGSCCATTTCCGAGAAGGCAGCAAACAGGAAACACTTCAAGGTGGAGCTGCCTCCAAAGAAGCTGTGGAATATAAAAAGTTAAGCCCACTGAACGATTTGCAAAAAATAATGTGTTATTTAGTACTTCTTTTCTTTGACCCATGTGTCAAAGAAGTGGGTTTTCCAATTGTTTTGTTAATTRCAACAGTTTAATTAACGGATCTTACAAAAAAACAACACCCACCTAGTGTGTGCGTTGTAAATTAATCAGTGCAGATAATTTTTTGCCTAATTTTCACAACTCACCATTTGAACTTTCTGATAATACTGTCTAGATTTCATAATTTTTTCTGTCTCCCTCGAAGAAGAATGTCTTAATTTCTTCTCTAAATCTCTCSTCTTTTAGTTTAAAACACTTTCCCCCTTCTCCTATCACTATCTGCACATGTAATAAGTGGCTTTCCCTCTCTTTTTCGGATCTAAAGTCGTGTTTCAGAGCCTGTTTTGCTGAGTGTTTCCCAAACCCACAACCAGCCTTACCAGCTTCTGCTTCCCCTGTTCCTCTTGCACAGACTAACTCAGAGTTGAAACGACCCATAAATTGCTTTCTAAACTGTTTGATGATCTTTTTTTAAAAAAAAAAACTGAGTAAAATGCAGTGCTTAGGGACATCCATAGTTTCCCAGGATTCAGCAGGGCTGGGGAGAGGATTCCAGCGACCTCCGCAGCACTGACACAGCCCGGGAAGGCGTGGAGCATCCTCGCTTTCCACAGAAAGCTGCCAACAGCTCCTCTCATCCCCCGGCCTTCCACGCTCCAAACAAAGGCGTGCCAAGGATGCTTCCCTCGATATCGCCTGGAGACCCCAAGGAGCAGGGCAAGAAGCCCTCCCCGGGTTTCTCGGCCTCCAGTTTTCGGTCTCCGGCCCAGCGGGGAGGAGCAGCGCTGTCACAAGGACCGCACACCCTTCCAAGAGGTTTGGATGTGCTGAACCGAGCTCGTTCACACCCCGGGGCTGGACAAAGAAMGGGAACAGCTCCTCTGCTCCTCTCATTTCCGTATCGCGCTCAGTCAATGCATTGAATCACAGCACTTAAAACGACAAAGACCTCTTTGTTTTAATTGCATTTCACCATGAAAGAAAGGAAAAAATAACCAAAAAAAATCCCCTCCCACATTCAGCCCTTCAGAGCTCGGAGTGTCCTTGACCTCTGGATATCTTTCCAAATAAAATCATTTCAAATTTCATCACTTGTTTTCAGATAATCAAGTGCATTATGTGTTCATCGGTTCATTTAAACCTCTGCACATTCCAGGGAGTCGTTTTAATGTCAGTTGATTTACCAGCAGTTAAATCTGGGATAAAGGGAGGAAGGCAAGGACAGCTCTGTCTGCTCTACCTGCACAATGAAAGCACAGAACCTACAGAGATGTTAAACAATAACTCAGAATTACATCCAAACAGACAAAAGCAAATTCTCAAGGTCTCATCCTCTGCTTGTGAAGATCTCTAAAGGAYTTACTAAGAAACATAAAATAGAAGTTAACAAGGAGTAAACAATGGAACACAAGGCAAGTAACAATGGTGGGAGGAGGGAACTGCCATCCCAGCACAGCCTGCAGGCACGGGGAYTGGAGCATGGACAAGACAGTGGGAGATTTTTATCAAATATCCTTCAGTGACAGACAGGTCTGGTAGGGACAAAACCTTGCGTACAGTGCAAAAAAATAAATCAATTCCAAATTCAACCGGTTTGAATGAAAATACTCGAACGGCGCTGTCTCATAATCTATTAATCAGGTGCCACRCTTAACAAGGGGTGAGGAAAAATGGCTGCAAATACTCTTTATCCTCTCTTTCCTCTGGGACACATTAATGTAATCCTTTTAGGATGGATGGGATACAAAGAGCTAAAAACTGCTCCCTCTTCCACAAGTGCAAGGAGGGCCACGGTAATGGATCAGGCAGTTCTCTGTGGATGGCAGATGGACCAGGATATTCCCAACTGAAAATRAAATGGAACTTAACAGAGGTCTGCAGATCCCTCATGTCCTTCAGAGAAGCGTTTGGAACCAGAGGCATTGATTGGAAACCTGTCTGCAAACTTCTACTTGGGAAAATAAAAACCCCATTAGGAGTAATCAGTTATCTTGGTCTKTCCTCAGTACACATCCTCAGGAAAACTTCACCAGGAATGCTTTGAAGGAAAATTAACATTGTTTGCAAAAGAATCTTGTATGAAACTTTAGTGAAACACTATTTCCTCTTTATCTGATTTAATTGATGTCAYCAAGACATAGACTCCATATCTTGAGACCTTTTGGGAAAGTCAATTTGAGTAAAGGGAGATTTGAAAGGAAGGCGAGGAAATATCAAAGAACTGTGTCCTGCAGTTCCACAATGTTCCCACATTGATCTTTGAGGGATACATGAGACACAGGAGAAGGCTCCAAGGTAAAATTCACTCTTAAAAGGACATTTGAAAAGAACCTATTGATGAGTTAATTAGGCCATTCTCTTCACACTGGTACAGAGAGTGTAGGCCTGCAGCCCACCTCACCAGGCAGACGCTGTTTCTGCCTTCAGTCCACTTCAATTAATATCAGCAAACCATTCCTTCYCGTTCCGAGCGGGAATGGAAACTCATCCTGAGTGTGGTAACCAAACATGCACAGAACTCTGAACAAAGCACTGGAGTYTGGCGGGCAGTGAGGGGAGAGTTTAGAAAAATTAAAAGCAATATATTTCTAAGGGAATCATCACTGCGAGAAGTGGGTTTATGATTTCTCTCTAAGCAGGGACAATATTTTTTTTAAAAATTGGAAACCCAAACATTTTTTCTACACGCTGCARCACCGTGTGTATCCAAAGCTTTATTGGTAGCGAGCAGCTTTTATCTGATCCCACATAAAAATCACCCTTGAGGAGCAGTGAGCCAAAGTATTTCATCAAAAATCTGCAAAGCTGTTGTGTGCTCCCATCTATTTTCATGTATTTTGTTAAATATGTCTTTAAATGCTGTTCAGTAACCACTGGGCCCTCACATTGAGATGCCTTTTCAGCAGCAACAGCAGAGAAAAACGAATGTGGGCACGACATATTTGCCTGAATAAATATAATTATGCTTCCTTGTAGTTGCTTGATGTGGTGACTATTACAATTTACCACTTAGCTCGAGAGCTTGCTTTAAAACCCAGRAATAAAGGCTTGTCTGCTCCTGACTGATGCTCTGTTCTGTTTGAATGCATCCATTCTCTTCCCATCCTCGTGCCACAAACGCCTTTCTCCTCTCCATAATAACAGCTACAATTATGTGGATTTTAGTCTCATGATAAAGTTGTACAGGGATGATAAGAGCTGCACTGAGTGAGTGCAGCAGCTTTTTCGGGCACTGGGAGCATTTTCTCTCCTGGGGTTGGTGGTTGGAGTTTGGTGGCAGCAGATCCCTCCGTGTTCACATACACACAGTGAAGTATTTCTTATTTATGCACGGGGAGCCATTTTTCTGAAAACATTAACTATATCTCTAAGCTCACTGAAGGTCTGGTGCCATTGAGTTTGGGGGAGTTGAGTTTTGTTTTGYTTTATACCATTCAGCAGGGCAGGAAGACGAGAAAACGGGCACAATAATCTTTGGGGGTCCAAGTGCAAACCCTTTCTTATTGGTACATATTGAAAGCAACTCCAAAACACATTTTCTTTTTAATCAGTTCTCATCCATCTTACTCCAGCCTCACTGAGCCCTGAACCTGTCTCACTTTCTTCTCCTTTCTGTGCTTTGTTCACGGCAGAAACATTGTGAAGCCTCGCTCGGGGTAGGTCATGTTGCACGGAGACAAATACCTTGTCTTCCCTGTAGTGAAGCTGAGAATATCTTAAGCCTTTTTTTATTTTTTACGAAACAGAAGTTCAGAAGTTCATCTTGCATAGGCTTCGGCTGTGGTGAGGAAGAAAGGGAAAAGCCCTCCAGAGATAAGTGGTGTAACAATGAGAAACTCAAAGTCGGCCTCGGCTGGGGGATGGTTCCTTTTAATTGGGCCGCGATTAAAGCTTTGCTTCTCTCCGTCCTCGGAGGCGCGGCTGTGCCAGCTTTCGGAGCGATCTTGTGAAACTGGCAGTGGGGAAGACAGGTCTGAACTCTGTGYGTTTGATTTGGGAGAGGATCTGGGACGCTTATTTCAGCCCAAATTGTCACCCGAATTCGCGGTGCAAAATGGCATTCTGCGTTGCTTAAAATGATTTCTGAGACAATATTGTTTGGAATGGATATAGGAGAAAACCCTTGCATTCAGTTCACCTACACACCAAAATCTCCATTTTTCATACAMATTGACTCCTCATTTGGAGTCATCTTGGAATCTGAGCATGTTTGGAGGGGCAGCCYTTGATCTTGTCCAAGGAACTTGGAGCTCCAGATTCAAGAAAAGCTCGGGGGGTGCTTTTGATTATCCCAACAAGTTTTTATTGGTAGGGTAAAATATTTCTTGTTGGCTGTGAACTCCATCTATGTTTGGGACAGATGAACCTTTATGTGTCCTGTACGGTGTTGGTAGAATAAAGTGAGCACACATGAATCATTAAATTACAACAAAAGTCATATTTTTGATAWGCTATTAATTATACAAGGTTGATCAGCAGAACTATCCTGCCCCACAAGCTTGTGCCTACTGTTAATGACTCCACAGCTGGAATTACAGGCCTTGTACACAAGCTGGATATTTTACCTTGGTTATCTTAACAAGTAAACAGCAAAAAAAATCATATTTCTTCCAAAYGTTCCAGTACTTAGCCTAACTTTTAAAGACTTGCTCAAAAAGCAGAACAATTATTACTTTTTATTTGTATTCTGTAGCCCATGAAGATCTAATGATAAAATATTGATGTTCACTGGTTACAGCACAGGAACATAATTTGAACCATGTTCTGACCACACAGACACAGAACACACGAATCCTTGTTCTAAGCAATGAGCTAAGCTGAAAACAATCCCGGGTTTATCAACAAAACTACGCTGGAATTGTATATCATGGGAAGAGGGAGACTGTGATAATAAAAGTCATCAGAAAGGATGGTTCTCKTTGAGAAAACACTACATAAAGTGAGGCTTTTATCCACTGTTTGCTTCATTTCAGAACAGAGGTGCAAACTCCTCGTCATTACTCACTTGAGTATTTATGGTGTACCTGACAACAACTAATGACTAATTCCTTTTTTCCCTCAAGAACATCAGATTTCCTCTTCTCCCTGAAATCCCACGATTTTCTCCCTAGTAGATCAATAATCAGAGGGGACTTGTGAATCCAGTCTCARTGCTGGGCCACGTAATTCTAGTTTATTCTTTTGGAGTCTTCTGTAATTACAGTAATTAACTTTCCTCTTTCTCCTCTCAGCAGATGTCATTCCTTGGCATTTCTTGTCCTKCACGTATCTGTTGTTCGTTACTTCTGTCCAAAGCAAGTTGTGCCAAATTTCATCCTCAGCCACATCGTTCTGGTTTTGTTCCATCGTGGCTTTCACGGAGTGATGCTGCCATGGARGGAGAAGGATCTAGTCCCAAATTATGGGTCTTTTCCTGGCCAAAGATGACAATATATAAATATCTGAGGGCAATGGAGCAAGTGAGAATGAGAATTCTGAAAGCAGATTAGTTAGACTATGAAAGTGGATTTAGGAGTGAAACGGAAATCTGTGCAGGAAATAGGAGGGGAAGGAAAGAAAGATCTGTTTGTAGGGAGACAGGATTAGTTGTTCTTCTCTTGACCCAGTTTAAAGGAATCTTTTGTAGACATTGTTTGTGCTGTAGATCTCTCTTATCTCACTATATTCAGTTTTGTTTGTCTAATATCTGCCCAGCAAGTGACTGACTTTATTTGTCTTCATTCCCCTCCAYAGTCTGTGTAATAATCCTCCGGTATTATATATCTTTGTTTGACTTACATTTCCTCAGGAGTTTTCCTCTGACGCTGTTCATCTTCATTCCCCAAATATCTGCTCAGCAGCAGCTGGCTGGCACTGCTCAGCACGGATGTCCTCGCTCCGCGTCGGCAGCGCTTCCCCGGAGCCGTCCTTCTTCATTTGCCCCCTTCCCAACAGCTGTCTTCCCTCACACCCGTTACAAACCATCACCTAACAGAGTTCCACTTCTTTTCACTTCCCAGGACGTGCAGCAGTCATCACCTGGCACCTTTTGCTCCAGTCTTCAGGGTTATTGGTTTTTATCCTGGATCCTTCAGTGGGTGTTTATGTACAGCCCTGCCCTGGGCTGTCCCACCATCCCCGGGGCATTCCTGCTCTGGACGTGCCACCTTGGGTTTCATCATCACAGAATTGTGGAAACACGGAATGGTTTGTGTTGGAAGGGGCTTTAAATCCCATCCAGTCCCCCTGCCATGGCAAGGGCACCTCCCACTATCCCAGGCTGCTCCAAGCTCTGTCCAACCTGGCCTTGGACACTTCCAGGGATGGGGCAGCCACAGCTTCTCTGGGCACTCTGTGCCAGGACCTCACCAGCCCCACAGGGAAGAATTTCTTCCCAATATTTAATCTCACCCTACTCCTTGTCAGTTGGAAGCCATTGCCCCTTGTCCTGTCCCTCCATCCCTTGTCAATTGTCTCTCTCCATCTTTCCTGTAGCTCCTTCAGGCACTGGAAGGCCACAATGAGGTCACCCCAAAACTTCTCYTCTCCAGGYTGGACAATCCCACCTCTCCTGAATTTTCTCTTGTGAAACCTGCAGGCCTAAATCAGTTTGATGGGCTCTTTGAAAGGTGTATTGTTCCCRTAAAAAACCTACATGTGGAATAAGGAGTCAGGCTGCTACAAAATGGAATTAATTCGACTTTTAGCCATCATTCCCCAACACCTCCATGAAACAACCGAGGGATTTGTGAGGAAAGTCTGAGACTCGAGGAGACCTTGGACCTCTGTTATGTTTCTCACATAGCTTGAACATAAGGAAAAGGAAAATGGGTGTAAACATTCCCAATCTCGAAAGAGAGCAGTTAAAAATTCTTCTGTAATCTTTCATGACGGATTTTGTATTATGTCCGTGGTTTTATGAAAGAATGGAGGAAAAATAGACTTTAAGCCAGGCAGCTCATAATTATGAGGAAAATTTGATATTTTCTTTCCCACGTACCATGAAATATCTGAAGTGTTTAAGCTGCAGAAAGGGTTTGTAAGCATTTCTGAATTCTCAGATTTAAAACTCCAGAAAAGAATGAAGAATTCTTTTCAAATTCAGCTCTTCATTTAACAAAAGCATTTTKGAGAGGTGTTACCAACAGATGTGTGGTTAATGAGAGCCAGCATCATCAGTTTAAAATACTCAGTTTGTTGATTTTTCAAATTKTCATTGCTCTCCTGAACTCAGACTAAGAAAAAATGTTAGATTAAAAATGTGAATTGCTCGTGAAGTGTAACTGAAATCTGCAATCTTAGCAGTCTTAYGTGCATTAGGAGAAAGAAACCTCATTCCTTAATTCATGGCATTAAAAATGAAATCTTATTTTAATGTGGAAAGAGAGCCCTTCTGAAAAACAGCTGCTATCTTTTTGTTATATCCAGCCAGGAGCAATATTTTCTGTCYGAGTCTCTGGTGGCTCCGTTTGGATGAACATGACTAAAATGCATCTTTTTGAAAAATTTTAAATTTTACATCCTACTGTCGCCAGGAGCCCAATTTCACACATTGGAGTTCTCGAAGTCAAAACCTGTTTTCCCTTTTTATTTCAGTTCCTCTGCTTTCAGCCTAACAYATTGTTTCTAAATTAAACACAAGCTTGGGAAAAGAGGTTTATTGAGAGCTCACAAAAGGTGACTGTGAGCCRGAGAAGGTGCAGACACGCGCCGAGGTTTTCCGTGACATTCCTGACATTGTGGAGGGGACAAAGTGGCCTAGGGTCACCCTGGGAAGAGGAGAGGAGACAGAGTTCATGGATCTGTGCCCTGCCACTTCCCAGCTCGGGGATGCAGCTCTCTCCCCACGCTCAGTTTTGTAGCAGCAAGGATTGGGTGAGAAATTCGTGGATCGGGGAAGGAAGAGTTGTCTTTATTAAATGATGCTACATGTGAAAATACTCTGCAGTGAAAGCCTGCAAATGTGCACGTTCTTGTCAGGAGGGATCTACATAAACTGGGCTTTTTTTTCGCTTTTTATACTTTTTTTTTATTCTTCTATTTTTTTTTTAATGAGAACAGTGATACCCCAAACAACCTCAAAGTCCATTAAATCCATGTGATAATATCCAGGGTGAAATTATTTTGATATTTGGAGATGGCAATATCAGAAATACATAAATAAATAAATAAATAAATAAATAAATAAATAAATAAATACATCAGTACTAACAGCTCCACTTGAACTGAAAATTTATAAGAAAATTGGGCTTTGAGGAGGATCCTTAAATTCAAATCAAGCTTTGGACCCAGGCTTCATAAATATTCTGCTTTTTAGATGGTACAAAGTGTATTGGGTTTTATATGTTTAGTGGCTACCAGACKGCATTTTCTCCACTCCCAAGGTCCTGAATTGTAGATTATTTTAGAATTAAACATCACTGGGATTGCTCCTGAAGCAATGCCACTTCCATGGATGTTTTATTCTGTGTTACATTCTCTGTTATGTTCTYTATTCTCATGGTCTATATTTCCATTTGAGAAAATAAGTTTGTATGTGTTTATCATTATTTGTCCCTAATAAGGTTCAGCCCTCAGCCGGCAGAAACCAGAAGAAATACATTAGAGGTTTTTCCAATTAAGTTTATAAATAGGTAAATAAGTGATAAAGAAGTAAACACACAACAATTTTGCATGTGTTTGCGATGGTTTTTTGTCACTGAAAGTCTGCTCAAATGAATGCACTCCCACCAGCATAAAWAAATGTTTCACTGGGCTACAACATTAAAATAAAACTCAACATTTCAACCCTGCCATGCTTCAGTAAATGCAAATGCTCTGTCCCACCATGTTATTAGGAATTTTTTGCTTGATAAGGATATTTATAAATATTTAACCAGAAATCCATATGYCTGTATTGGCTGAGCTCTTTGCTCCTGGGGTSCTCCAGCACAGCAGGTCTGCATTTATGGCAGCCAAAAAAATAAAAAAAAAGCGCCTTTCTCCAGGAATCCCCCCCGGAGAAGATTTGGGGTTTTATTGTCTTACCCTGCGCCGCGAGCACACCTATTCAAATATACTTTATAAAAGCTCGCAAGGGTTCCTATAGGTCTTTCCGAGCTGCATAAATCCGGCACGTGCGGCAGCCTTGGATCCATCCCTGCTTTTATCCGAGCGGGAGGAGATGCAGGGSAGCAGCGGGAATTTTGGGAGCGGCGCTCGAGGCTCCGCGGGGCAGCGCCGAGGTCCGGCTGTGCCGGAGGATCCAACAGAACCAGGAGACTCCCAACCCTCCCGAGGAGCCGTGGAGCTAAAAGCAGCCGCTGGCAGATGGAAAAGGAGGGCGAGTCCGTGCCCCGCTCCATCTGCTCCCAGTCGTCCCCAGGACAACGGCGGAATGGGAGAGGCGGGTATCGGTGAGSAAATGTTGGTGGTTCTGCTGCAGAAATCAAAGCTCTGGGTCTGCGGGAAGGTTTGAGGTAGAAATGTGTCGTATCCCATGATTTGGGCTGTGTCCGGCCGGGTATGGAGCACCAGGGGATGCTCCCGCGCATCCCGTGCGGAGCCACGCCTTGGAGAGGGCTTGGGGCCACCTCATCCTCTAGGAATGTTTGTGGCACCAAGAGACAGCAAACAGCTGCTAACTGCTGCCCCAGGGTGTGCAATCCCTTGGGAACGGGGTTGGAATTCTCCTGGAGAAGCTCAAATCCACAGGGGCCGGGGCTATGKCATGCCCTGAGACCCCAATCCGACCAGAGATGGGTGTTTGGCTTCACCCCCAGCAGCTTTTACACACAAGCAGCTTTTAGCCACGAAGGAAAGAGCTCCAGGAACCGCGGCCAGAACAAGGGGAAAACAAAAAGGACCTGGATGTAGCCCTAAAGGCTGGAATGTAAAGAGCTCCTCTGRGGCCAATGTCTCCATGAAATCCTGCCCTGTCTTGTGTTCTGGGACGAGCTTGGCATCCCGGGATAAACTCACCATGAAATCCTGCCGTCTTGTGTTCTGGGACGAGCTTGGCATCCCGGGATAAACTCACCATGAAATCCTGCCCTGTCTGTGCTCTGGGATGAGCCTGGCAGCCCGGGATAAGCTGCCAGAGCTGCCTTTGCCATGCAGATCGCTGAGTGGCTGATGAGCACTGAGGAACCAGGAGCTGTGGCAGCCACATTCCTCCTCTTCCCATTCCTGACGTTGCCTCCCGTGTTGGCCATGTCCCCCTGCCATGGATGAAACAAAGGAGCATCCAGCACTCCTTTCACTGCCCGGTGATTCCCAGTTTCCCTGSAGGTACCTGGGACAGGATACGCCCATTTGCATTCAAGGGCTTCGMTTTGAGTTCCAAAAATAAATTCCTCTTTACTTATCTGTGTTTGTGTATCCATGGAAGAGGGAAAGGCACGGAGYCTGAGCTGGCCGGAGCTGGCACAATGAGCTCGGGTCAAGAAGGGGGCAGCAATATTCTCGGACTGCTCCATTTCATTTATCCACACGCATTTCTTGCCAGTCCCTGCTTCCCAAGGACTTTTCCGGCAAGCTTTATTTTGCAAGCTTGACTTTATTTTATTTCTCTTAAGGAAAAGCCAGGGTAAGAGGTCACCCACTGGGATCTTTTGAACTGCTGCTTCCCAAACTGTGAGTGCCTTGAAAATGATTCTCCAAATATTTTCTGCAGTTCTTTGTACCAAGAAAAATATTAATGCTGGAAATATTTGGAACGTAAATAGGAATTTTTTTTTTAGATACAGACKCATTTTTGCTTTTTTCAGGGGTCTGTTGTATTATGATAAATATTCTTTAGTCCTTGTTCAAGGAGCACATCATCATCTGAAATTCTCTCTGTTTCCATCCGTGAATTCCAGCATTTTAAGGCACTTTTTAGCATTCAGAAGGCACACTGCTGTTCCTCACATTCTGTTGACCTCTCTCGGATGGTGATTTAATAGCTGGAAGACCATTTCCCTCTGGATATCCTTCCCTTTCTCACCTCCCCGGTGAACCAGAGGAGCCACATCGGTGCTGGTTCATAGAATCTTGGAATCCTGGAATGGTTTGGAAGGGATTTTAAGGACCATCTCATTTCTGCCATGGGCAGGGACACCTTCCACTAGATCTGCTTGCTCCAAGCCCCATCCAGCCTGGCCTTCCTAAGTCCTTATCCCACTGGTCTCCAGCAGGTCACCCCTGCGCCAGGCAAAATGATGGACACCCTCATTCCCTGAATTCCCTGAGGGACCTGTTTCCATCCCAGAGCCCTGCATTCGCTTCTCTGCTTTCTGCCGTGTTTATTCTTCCTGGAGTTGATAAAATGTTCTCCTCCCCCCTAAATATTTTCCCATCTGTCTGGAAATCTCTGCCGAARGCTGGGATCTAATAAGGGATCCAGGACTGCCAGCCACAGCGCCAGGCTTTTGGGAGTTTTTGTAGAGAACAGATTGAGAACTCGCCAACACTTTTTTCCAAAAAAAATATAGAAGTGCCAATTCATCAAAAATCTCTGTAGGACACAAAAAAAACCCCTCACAACCCTGGAAAAACCTCCCTGTTCCAGAAAAAAAATGGTTTGGAAGTGGTTACATCATCCCACTCCRTACTCTGAGTAAAATATTTCTYTTTTTTTACATTTAATTTGAATTTTAAATTGCCTTTTCGACTGAAACTTGGAAAGATCAGAGGAGTAAAGAAAACTTCAAATTAAAGATGACCACGTGCTTGACGTGATCCAATTTTATTTAATTAGAACTCGGGTTTGCCCCAATCCAGCACAGAAAAGAACATCGTTAAATCTCTGTTCTTTCCATCCARCTGAGGTCATGCAGGATAAATCCTGATCACTGTGCACATTTGATCAGAATCCATAGGTATTCCAAATTTATGTCAAATCCCACAGCCTGCCAAATGCAATTAAAAAGGAAATTCGCTGATTTTTAAAAAAATTTGCCTCTATATTTGCGGATTTTGGAGRGTTCAGCTCCCCCTTCCCCGCCCCTGGCCATTTGTCACCGTGCTCAGGGCAGCCACTGCCTCTCCCCCAGGCGAGAGGAGAGCTCTGGAAAATGGCATCTGCTTCCAACGTTTCTGACTTTGGTTTCACACTTCCGACACCAACTCCCAGGATAAGCCTTTCCTAATGTCTTTATGAAAACCTGAACATTTGGTCCTTGCAACCCCCAGGGCAATTCATGCTTTTGAAGAATTTGCAAAACCTACTGAAGCCTGACCTTTCTTTTCTGAAATCTTGTTGACTGTGTTTAATTCTGTACACTTTCCTCTGCTTTTTTATTTTTTTCCTTTCCCTGTGTGATCTTCAAATAACTTTTGGCGACTTTCTCCATAAAATGATGCAAAGTTTTCTGATCTTTTTTTAGCACTTTTTTTTTTTTTTAAATAATGGGGTCAGGCAGCTCCTTCCCAGTCTGTGGGGAGTTATTTATTTTGTGAATTTATATATTTGTCAACCTACATTTTGTTATTACTCGGTGGTTTCGTTTTCCCTTTCAGGCTGTTCATTTTTAAAGGAGCTCCTGCTCAGAACCTCAGCTTCAAACATTTCCCCATCCCTGGAGGTGTCCAAGGAATGCCCCTGGATGTGGCACTCAGTGCTCTGGGCTGGGGACAAGGTGGGGATTGGGCACAGCTTGGACTTGATGATCTTGGAAGGCTTTTCCAACCTCAGTGATTCTGGGATTCCGGGAATCAGTGGATTTAAACACTCCTATGAGAAGTATCTTATTGCCCTGACTGACCTCTGCTTGTGGTTTTGTATCATTTCATTAAAATAAATAAAAAAGACCCAAAAAAAAAAAAAAAAACCCAACCAAACAAAAACCAAACCACAAAGAGAAACTATTTCCTTAGCTCTGGTAAATGAGTAGAAACAAAGTGTATTTTCCAGGAGTGGGGAATAAAATGTGCTTTAAGAGATATTTCACTTCAAATCATGGAAATCTCCCCATTCACCTGTTTTTTGGCTCCTCAAAACTTCATGGCTGAGGCAAGAGTAAGCCTCCTCTTCTTTCAGATGGTCTGGGAACGGAGCCTTGGTTCCTTCAGCACTGACAATCCCACCTGTTTCTGGCATTTGCTGATACTTTGAGTACTGAGACTTTTCCCAGGAACAAACATCTTTCCTGAAATCATTCCATTCTATTTTACAAGTGTCAAAATCATTGAAATCCTCCCCAGCGTTTAAGATTTTTCCCAATCCTGCATCTGCTTCCACAGCCTGTCCCAGAGGTCTGTCAGAGTTCCCACTGCAAACCCAGGAACCTACTCTGATTTGTTTCCCACCATTCCTTCTTTCACCACGATATCCTGAATATAAAATTGCTTTGCTGTCTTTTAACTCTGTCTAGACTATTTTACTGGCTTGGGGAACATTGACATGATGCTCTCTTCATTGCTTCTGAGAAGATATTTTTATTAAGTTCTCATCTATTCTGCCTCTTGCTCATCTTTCTAAATTTGCATTTTGTGTTTGACGAGAGCAGGAATCCATTAGAAGTTGTGCTGCTGGGCACAGGCATGCCAATAGCACWTATTTTACTTTTTATTATTTTTCTCCCTATGTACTCCTACCTTTCCATAGAGTTTCTGGCACGGACGAAACGAATGCTCGGAGGTGCTGATTAACTGCTGCTCAGGGAGGAAAGAGAAAGAGGAGGGAAATTGGAAGGAATAATTGAAAAATGAATGAAAAATCACAGCACCTTCCTTCAACTCACTGAGTTTTCCCCTTGTCCTTCCTTTTGACTTGCCTAGTTTACACCTGAACCTGCCCAGGCAGGATCTGCTGCTCATTTAGGGTGGAGAAAAACCGAAATAAATGAGACTCCACGGCACATATGAAATCCAAGTTAGCTCTAATAATGATGTCTTTAATGTGATCAGACATCTTCCATGTGTCCAGAGATATTTGTCAGCCTCCCTGAAACACATTTACACCACAAACTGGCCTCACCTGGTATCAGGTACAGCCTGAAATGTGATAAGAGAGGATGGGCTGCTGAGGTGGAAGGTGACCTTGCACACCTGTATTGCGTGGCTGGAGTGCTCACCGTGGCTTTCCCGGCCAGGCTGCTCCAGGAGTGGCACATTCCCAGTTCCCCCAGGCACAGGAACCCCCAGGCTGCTCAGAGGATGCTCACTGGGAGGAGAGGAGGAGGAGCGTGCGTGTAGGAGGCTGACACAGCAGCAGGAGCTGCAGGTGGGGAGGAGATGAAGGAGGAATTCTAGCCCCTGGATTGGGTCCCTGCAGGATGTGGCAGTCCCAGCACCCCCAGCAGTGTGGGAGCACTGGATGTGCAGGAATAAACCRGGATTGAGCGAGCGGAGGATGCTGTGATGCAGCATCAGTCCCTGCACTGAGCAGCCCCTTCGCTAAGGGAGGGTGTGAGGGCTCTGGAAACGCTCTGGGTCTGTGATGTGAGTGTTTTTCCCTGAATCAGGRTATTTTTAGTTTGCTCCCTAAAGCACTGTGTGAACAAAAGCAGAGCTGGCACAGGGTGCCACTGGACAAAACAGGAGGGCAAGAGAGCACTGCCACTGGGGACTGTGCCCTCGGACACATCCAGTTCACCTGCTCCTGAAGCTTCAGCCCYCTCCCTTCCACAGAGCTGGAATAATGGCACGAAACTGTGCTGTGGAATCTGATATTTTCTTTTTACAGCCATTTATAGCCAGCCTTTTGCAAGGCAAAACCGACCTCAAAACTCAGTACGAGGCATGAACAGCTCCACGCTGCTCTGACCACATCAGCCTTGGCTCTCAGACGTGCAAGTTGCCTCACCCATTCCCACCTGGATCTGGCAAACACAACGATTTTGCATAAYTCTTGCAGGGGAATAAATAATTTTGCTGCCGTGAGCGACGAGCGTTTTCCTTGTTCCCTTTCCCACCTGCCTGCTCTTGGGTGCTGCTGTGGGGAGCTCTCCACCGGGATGCCATGGCCATTCCCAGAATGGCAGCTGGAATTCCATACCCAGCCTGGTCCCACGGCCATCACACACGGGATGGACACCGTGGCCACCATCCAGGTGGTGGGAASAGCTCCCGCTCAGCAGCTGCTCCACAGGAGGGAGCAGTTCCCATGAATTTCTCGGCAATTTCCATGAATTTCAAAAGCACGGAATCCTTTCAGCCCGGAGCCGCAGCTGCCTGTGTTTGAATGCAGGGAGAGGGAAGCTGGGAATTGAAAAGCGCTTCATGGAGATTGAATCCGGGGCTGATTTTTTTGTCTGTGCTCACCAATATATATTTGGGTAATTGAGGAGAGGCCCAAAAGGCTCATAAACAGAAAAGACACAAACACTCCTCTTCCCAGTGTTAAAAAAACTTCTCTGTTTTGTCTGATCCCAACGTTTCTGGTTTTCCTCAGAAAACCAGAACCCACCAGTTTTCTTTTTTCCTTCAGCTTCCCTCTCTTTCTGAGCACCTCTCCAGAATTCTGCAGGCTTCCTGAATTTAAGGCATGACGGGAATTGCTGATCTTTGCATGGCCATGGTGAAATTAGGCTCTCTCAGCTCTCAGAACCCTGCAGAGAGCTCAGGGGAAAGCAGCAATATCGACAATTCCTGTATTCTTTTGTTCTCCCCAAATTAAATCTATTCCACACAATGTCCTTAAAACCTGACTTATTCCCAGGTAGACACGTGTGTGCTGTTCCCAGCTGGACTCCAACGCACAGCAGGAAGTTGGACATGTAAATATTGAGGTCATTGCAAGCCAGACTTCAAAAATCAATCTGGAATTCCTAAGTGATGCACGGGCTGATTTCCCAAATTGTCCTGTCACGCTGGAGCTCAAACTGAGTTTATTGGCTTGATGAAAAAACGACTGCTGCGGTTCTGCAACTTGTGCTTCTCACAAAGCCCAACCGGGTATCCAAAAACAGCCCCAAATCCATCCGAGGGGAATCCTGCAGGATTTGAGATGCCCTGATCCCAAACTGCACAAGGTCCATTAGCATCCTGCACCCTTCTCCTTTCTGTGGGAAGGATAAGCATGAAAATTTCAGTGCCAGCAGAAAACCCAGAACATCCCTGGATTTCACTGTGGGTGGGAGGGGCAGAAAASCCAGAACATCCCTGGATTTCACTGTGGGTGGGAGGGGCAGAAAASCCAGAACATCCCTGGATTTCACTGTGGGTGGGAGGGGCAGAAAAKCCAGAACATCCCTGGATTTCACYGGGAGAGGCACGTGGAGAGAGAGCCATGGGTTTATGTGACATCTCAGCAGCTATGGCAGGTCCCGTGTCACCTGCAGTGTCATCACACGCCACACCTGGCAGAAAGGAGAGTCCTGACTAAATATTTATTTTCTCTGCATGTTTTCCTCATTAATCATCATCTCCTACACCCCTTTTCCMTTTGGTTGGGTGCCAGGTGTGGGACCCAACAGCTCCGGAACATTCATTTCCAAGTGATGGCTACCAGCGGTTGGCAAACGAGGCTCCTTTGTGAGTCTTCATTAGCGCTGTTAATTGTTTGACAGATCGTTATCGACTGCCATCCCAGGGGTGGCAGATGGCCAATAAAAGGCAAACTGTGGCTCGCTGTCTTTTTGTGGCATCTCGATGGCTCTTAGATTTTTTTTAAAAACCCAGCATTTGCCTTGTAGAATGTAATCTGTCATCAGTGAAATAAATTATGGAATTCTAGTTGTAGTTCTAATTGAACCTTCTGGTGGGAGTGTCCCTGCCCATGGCAGGGAGTTGGACCTGGATGATCTTTAAAGTCCCTTCCAACCCAAACCATTCCATGATTCCATGAATTATGCAGGAAGATCGGAGCTGTGGCTGTAGGTCTGTAAAAATGAAAATATAAATGAATCTGCTTTGAGTCTCCACTGGAAGGTCTTTCTACAACCAACGGCAAGAAACATTCAGACATCTGTGGATATTTTTTTCCAGTGAAAAAAGTATCAAAGGATATAAAAAAAAGTGATGAGGACCAATCCATACACTAAGAAATGCATCACGAAAGTTTTCCTCTTTTGGCTGAACAGAATTTTTCCTCAATGTGAAATGTGGTTTACCTAAGAATTAAATTTTCCATGGAGAGGTCTGGGATGCCAACATTCATCCTGCTGCTGCTGCTGCTGAAACCAAATGAAAACACTSTTTTGTGTGATCCCAAGCCAAACCATCCCTATCCTCGGGTGAAGCGGGTGAAGCTCCTCTCCTCCCTTCCTTTGGGAAGATCCACGACAAGACTGACCTTAATCTAACAGMGACTTTCTGTTCCTGCCTCACCTGCGCTCCAGAGGTGCCACCAGGGCTGKTTTTTTCCCAGTTTGCTGAAGCACCTGGAGTGCCACTTCACACGCCCACCTCCTTCCCCGGTTTTTGTCATGGTTTAGCTTCTCAGCAGCGAGATTATGACTAAGCCCGATAAATGTGTGGAAACTTGGTAATTCTCCACCCACTTCCTCCAACTCTCCCGCTCTGAGTCATTCTCTGCTGAGCTTTTGACATTTATTCCGAGTTTCTTCATTGTCGTGTGGCTCCCAGAACCCCACACGCTGCTGAGGCACCAAAATCATCCGGGTGCCGCACGGGAGCTGGAACTGGATGATCTTTAAGGTCCCTTCCAACCCAAACTAGTCCATGAAATGGATAAAGGGCATCCCTTGCGGGAAAAAAGGGAGGTTTAGATTTCAGCCCGAAAAACAACGATTTCTGTGCACTGCTGTGCCTGTACAGTCCTGTATTGGGACCAAAATAGGGCCTGAGAGCTGGTTTTGGTATAGGAACCACAACAGCCTCTCGAGTGAGATTATCACTTAAAGAAAGTGCACAAAGGCGGTCAGGAGCTGGCAGAAAAACAGATTTATTCTCCCAACTTGCCTGGGAACAAAATGGACAGAAGGGAGAAAATGAGTACCACAGAATCATGGAATATCCTGAGTTGGGAAGGACCCCTGAGGATCATCAAGTCCAACCCCTGGCCCTGCACAGGACACCCCAAGAATGCCACCCTGGGCCACCAGGAGTGGATTTGCAGTGTATAAACCAGGAGAAAGCCTCAGCCAGCCCGTGTCCCTCCTCAGGGAGATGAGTCATTGTGTGTCCTAAATATGGGACCTCCTTCCCTTGCTGAGAGCTGTGCCAGAAGCCACGCTGGATTCCCAAAGGATTTGTGGCTGTGAGTACCCATCACTGCATATGCAGCTCCTCAGCAGTGGGAAATCAGGTAAATTCCCAATGCAGCTTGCCTCCAGGAGGTTATGGAATATTCTTGGAAGGGACCTGTGCACGTGGGGACCATGGACAGCTGATGGATGGAGTGACTCCCAGCCCTTACCGAGCAGCCAGGATATCCCGTGCTGCAGGGATAACCGCTGGGCAGGGATATCTCCTGGAGGGGATGGAGTGAGGGAAACCCTAAAGCATTCCAGGCAATGGCTCCTCAGCAGGCTTAGGATAATCACGAAAACGGAGACCTTGCTGCTCCATGGCTCTGGTTCATTGTCCATCTGGTGAAATGTTTCCATCAGATCCAGCAGAACTCCACTGAGGTTGTGTTTTCCTCTCTCAACACACACCAACTCCTGAATTACGGGCTCTGTGTCAATGACCTTTCTTTTTTGAGTGATTCTGTGGCAATAGCATTGGCTTTGGCCTGCATTTTCCTTCACTGAGTGCRTTTCCCATCATGAATCCTGTTATTTGCAGTGTTTTTCCCATGGACCCGGTGCCCTGTATCACAGGCTTATGTGCTCTTCCCTCAGGTTTTTGCTATTGCTATTTGGATTTCTTTTCACCTTCAGAAATGCAAGTGCTTAACTCTGCCAGGGCTGCACAAAGCCCATTGAAGAGTGAGGGCAATGGTTGAAAATGCAGAAGAAGACAACTTAAAATAGCAGCAGTGCTGTGGGGAACTTACCCACCTCTTTTAGCCTGAGATTTAAAATTCAAAGAGAGAAGCTGGCTTTAACATATACTGAACTGCTGAGGAGGGAGGCTGCATAAGAAGGCTGCTGTAGCATAGATGCATCCCATGGAATACTTTTATTCCTACATTTTACAGTGATTTTCGTGACTGGCAAGGTATTGTTTAGAATGCAGTTTGATTAAATTCAGTCATAGGAGAAGCACTACATTAAATCTTTCAGAAAGCACTTTGTATCACACTGAGCTGCATCAGTCACACATCGCTGCCACTGCAGCAAAAGCCAAGACTAAAATTGTTTAATTTTGGATGGTATATGTTTACAGTCTATAATAAGACATCAAATGTTCTCTCTCCAAACAGTTGTCTTTATCACAAAAAAAAAATAATCCTTTCAGGCAGTACGTGAGTCTCTGTGCTTTTCCCTTTTCCATCTCAGATCTCGAAAACACAAGGAGTGCACTTAATCATTAATCAGCGACGGCGACGGTTCGACCGATGCAATTAACTGCTCTTGTTCTATTAATAATCGAGCCCGCCACAAATGCCTCTGCACTCAGGTGTTAATCAGGACACCACGTGGCTCCGAGCTCCTTCCCTCCGAGCGCGAGAGGGAACGCAGATTAATGGGAAATCGATGCCAGATACGGAAGTGTGACRCGCGCTTGTCGGTAAAATCCCGCCCTCGCGAGAAGACACGAAGATAACGCAGCTGTACAAAAGGCAACTCAATTCATCACACGCTGCTACAGACCCCACTGTTTAATGAACCCAGGAATCCTTTGGTATCGGGGACCGGAGGAACGGCCGTGGCGGCTGCCTCGCGGTTGGTGGCGGCGCGCGGAAGTGCATCTGGGCGACGACGCGGTCCCCAACCCCTCCAACACCTCACTTTGAATCCTCTGAAATTCAGGGTTCAGAGCCAGGTTCAGCGTGCCCTGGCTGCTGTGGTGTGTCATGGTTTGACCCAGCATAAAACAATTTGATTGGTTAAAAACAGGTAAAAGACAGTTCTATGAGACGTTTAGTGTTCCTGTGACGTCTCTGTGAAAGGAATGTTACAAAATCCTAGMAATATTTTCATTATTTTTTATTCTTTCTATCCTTAGTACAGTTAGAAAATAAATCATTTAATCATTATTCAAGTTTACAACCTGTTTTTACTGTCTCTTCTCCTCCAAAAAACTATGCGTAGAAATCTGAAATTTACCTCCAAGTCAACCCCTCACATGGTGTCTCTGGTGTGAATGCCTCTCGTGCCAGGGATATCCCAGCATCCATCCCCCTGCTCCCAGATCTGCCTGGCCGAGCTGGGGCAGCGTGGGAGCAGCAGGGTAGGGAGGCTCTGCAGCACATCCATCAGCCAATTAAGCTCCCATGCACTAACGAGCCGAGGTCTGCTGCACTGAACAGGTTCCTCCTGATTTGCCACGGAAGTGGCAGCATTTTAATACCTGCTGAGGAGCCAGGCCTTGGACTCTGCTGGTGGCAGATTCATTTGGAAATGCGTTTCCCAGTAGCRCACCAACTTTTTTTTCCTATTTTCAGTTAAACAACCCATCTGAGCTCTCCCAAATCTCTGTTGAAGTGGCAAAGGTGGAACAGCAGSGAGAAAGTTGATTCCTGGCACTCTGTCTGTGCTCCTGCACGATGAACAGCATCATTCCCACCACAGAGGCGACAAGAGGGGACAAGGACTTTGCCTGGTGTCTGCCAGGCTGGCAGGTTGATTTTGGCTTCTCTCAAAAGGATGAGGGACCTTCAATCATTTAGGATCAGGCGTGATTTAATGGGTCATTTTGGGGTTTCAGGGAAGCAACTCTTTAACAAAGTATTTACCTCACCACTATTAATCCATTAATCAGAGCCTTCCTTTTCTCCCACCCCAAATTAACCCACTGATTTCAGTGCTAATTAACATGTCAGTCAAAGCAGATAACAACTATCTTCCACACAGAGAGTTCAACATCTACCCACCTATTTATTTATTTATCTATCTATCTCCCTGTGATTGCAATAAACGAGCTGGGACACCACTGGCAATGTTGGCTGCAGCCCCCTGGCTCACAAGGAACCCCAGATTCCTTATCAGGATCAAGGAGGTTAATTTTTGGAGATGCTCATCCCCTTGTTCCTGTTTGCTCTCATATTAATAAGAGGACGATTCATGTTTGTTGGCTCATGCAAYACAAATGTGTTTGTTCAGTTGGCAGAGGGCAGGGTGAGATTAAATATTGGGAAGGAATCCTTCCCCGTGAGGGTGGGGAGGCCCTGGCACAGGTTGCCCAGAGAAGCTGTGGCTGGCCCTGGATCCCTGGCAGTGTCCAAGGCCAGGYTGGACGGGGCTTGGAGCASCCTGGGATAGTGGAAGGTGTGGGATGGGCTTTAAGGTYCCTTCCACCCCAAGCCACTCTGTCCCTCTGTGATCCTATGGAAAGTATTGATGTCAAGGCATTGTGCCATTCAAGGGTCAATCACTCAGAGACTCACAGGGTACAGGAATCTCCTCCTCAGGCAGCTTTAGGGCAGTAACCCAGCAGCACAGGGGTGCTCCGGGACAGTGTGACACGGAAAAAMCAACAGTATTATACTGTTAAAATTGCAGAAGAGACTTGGCCACACTTGAGGGACACAGAGTTTGCTCTGCTGGCACTTGTGGCTCACCCAGCCCCTGGCCCTGGAGGGTTATTGACACAACCAAACACTTTATCAAGGAGGTCACAAGGTAGGACATGACCTTTACAAAACTGCCTCATTCTACATTGCACTTGTTCTGGGCTGAAGTTATTAAGTGTCAATTTGTAMCACAGCATTATCCATTAATTTCTGCCTCTGATGGACTTTGTTCCATTTAATATATTTTCTCCRTTTTGCCCGAACACTTTTACTATCTTGGAACTATTTATTCAGAGATAAAGATTAATTTGGCCTTTTAGATCAAATTTAACTAACTTCTATTTTGGTAATCCATTTTAGATGTTTGCATTAAAAAAAAAAAAAAACAAAAAGAAAACCCATGTTTCCTCCTTTATAGCCCATTATAGTCTAATGATTTCAGGGAAATATCAAATTAAAAAGCTGACAAAAACATATATAGAACCTGGCAATCCCCTCTGGAGTTTTAAAGCTWATGATCACACGGAGCTTGCCAGAGAAGGTTTTATCTCCCCCAAATCACTGAGCCATTACAAAGCATCCTGTGATTATGTAATTAGGTGATACATCATCTGTATTAAAAATGCTTCTGAAAATTTGTGTTACCTGTGAGCTGCATATGAACAGGGGCCTGTTTGCAACTGTGGGATTGAGGCTGCTTTAGTGAGCAATGTAATTTTTTTTTACTCACATATACATATGTATTTCTCTCTTTATTCCCTCACTTTCACTGTCCATGGTCATAAACACAGAGGGAAAAAATATGATCTATGTAATAAAATGTAAATTTGCTCTGAGGCCAAACAATGGAGAAACGTTTCACAGTCCTTGCATCTGTATTTAGGCAGTTCTCTACTCACATAAAATAAAAGGATAGAAAGAAATCGATATGGGGTTGCTTGGTTTCCACCACATTTCATTCCCACCTGGAAAATCTGTAGGGAAGGAAACCCATGACCACCAACTTTGGCAGGTGGGTGGCCCTTGCAGCCATTCCTGTGGCCCAGACAGGGCAACCAGGAAGCCTAAAACAAGTTCACAACCTCCAGCTATCCCCAGAACCGGAGACAAGGTGTCCAAAGRGAAAAGGGATGACAGATAGAGGGACTGAGGGATCTGGAGGTCCCTTTATCGCTGATAAACGTCCATCTTGTTGGGTGTGATGGCTGAGGACGTTCCCTGCATGGGGCAGTGGGGTCTCCTCCATGGTAATTCCGTCCCTATTCCACGATCCCACCTTCTTCTGATCCAATAAACCATTTCCCACCTGCTGTTTCAGCCAAATAGGCTCGSATTGACCCAAATTTTGGAGGGCACCTGGCAGAATTTTGGCAGGGACACGAAGAGGCAACACCCTCTGGCCAGGGGGGAGCCCTGGAGACAGCAGYCCACGGGGGCTGAATCCATCTGGTAGGAGTTTAGCCAAACGAGCAGAGTTTGCAGGCAAAAAAGAAGCAAGACAGGCGCAGTTATAAATGTTGGTTTGTTTCCTTGGAGGCAACCTTTGGACTGCATTGATTTTCCTCTTATTTAATACTCAGGCAGCTTCCTACTTTTCTGCACAGCAGTATTCCCTGCTCGTTCCACCGGCCCCTCCCCACGGAGGCGCAGGACTGGAGAGGTGGCACACAGACCTGCACTTCAGGCTCACTAATTCCGCACATTTTGCCTTCCTCCCGTTTTTAACCGGCTCAATAGGAAAGTGGAAAGGTTGCTGTATTTGTAATCTACTGTCATCCAGTACCAGAGAAAAAAAATCGTCTAAAGAAAAAACCCACTCTGCTGGGCAATACTGCTGTGAAATGAGGGTGGGGAGAAGGGGAAGAGGCAATTAAAAGCAAGTGTCCTCCTTATACCTGATCCCTGCTGTTCCTTTTACAGCCATGCAGCCGGCAAAGTTACCTCTGATGCTTTTAAAGGAGACAGGAAAAGTAACGTTGGCTCTTAAGGAAATCCAGATTTTCCTTTGAGTCCTCTCTGTTCCCTTCTCAAAACAAGGCAGTGAAGGGGGCAGAAGCTCCCGGTGGGGTCAGGGGAACATGATCCCACAGTGAGGTGTGTTGGCCCTTCCGATTTGTGTCAGGATTTGTTTCCTAACCACCAGGGAATTTTTTCTCTTGTAGGATGCCCTCGTGCAGGGGTTTCTATAGAAAATGGGGGCCTCTCTTTGCTCCGAAAGGGCTGTCTTTGGGTTCACACTCAGAGCAGAATATGGCATCTGCTGACCCCCCCACAGCCACAACCCAAACTGGGGATGTTTTTCRTGACTGGCATCAAGGAAAGAGTGGTCTGTGGCTTCTTGAAGCCTCCATTTGACCCAGGTGTCAAATCAACCCTTTTCACTATTGAATGGTGAATAATAAATGCTTAAAGGAATCCTCACAGCGGAGAGCAAAAAGCAATACCCAGGCTGAAGTTGGCTTGGATGAAATATTCATTGAAGAACAGCGAGTAGCAAGTGGATTAATAAACCAAGCCCAAAAGCATTTAAAAAGTGAATTTGTTTTATTTTTGGACAGTTTTCAAGCAATTAAGGGGGAAGAATTTTATGAAGCGAATCGGCTGTTGCAGATTCTCCAGCCAACCCAGGGAGGTCCTGGAGTAATGTTTTTGTGCTGCTTCTCAAGAAGCTTTACACCACTTGTGTTCTGCTACTGCAGCTCATCACAGCCACTCCCAACAGCAGAGAGTAAGATCTTCCCACTGCTATTGAGCAGTGATTCCTCAGCGCTGGTAGAAAACAGCTCCTGGCCGTGTACAGTGTGATTTTCTGCCATTAAAAGCTACTTAGCACAACGCTGTAATTAATAGGAAAACATCACCGGGTTGGATAATTCAGTTTCAC
Source organism: Amblyornis subalaris (assembly GCA_018881555.1). NCBI lineage: Eukaryota > Metazoa > Chordata > Aves > Passeriformes > Ptilonorhynchidae > Amblyornis > Amblyornis subalaris. Next base: position 2,350,186 of record JACAXG010000008.1, on the reverse strand, counting down.
CTTTTTACCCCTGTGAGCAGGAGCTGGTAACACAAAACCGGGGCCTTGCTCGTGAGACTTGCAGAGGATTTTTTTGTCTGTTGGCACCTTCGCAAATTAGTCAGTGAAACTTTGTGGCTCACTTTGCATCTGGCAATTTCCTGCCCGGCACATGTGGGAGGTACAACCATGTGAGAATCACATCACAGGGAAGGAGAAGGTGAATCTGGCATTATGAAGGTGCTGTTCCACACCTCCACAGTCATCTGTTGCACATTTGATTTAATTTTCAGTTATTCTTGCCCACCCGCCCACCCAGATCCAGAACCTCTAACTTCTGGAAGTATATTGATGGGAAACAGAAGACCTCTATTTCACATCCAAAAAGAGTTTCCCGTGGGAAATAAAGATCTTGTCTGCTTTTCCTTCAGCTCTATCTGCTGATCTAATAAAAAGTAGTGTCTTTGCTGAACTAGCTCTGCTGCTGTCCTCAGAGCATTCCAGCTGCTGATGGCACAGTGATTGCCCCAATAAAACATGACACTGATGATGAACAGGCCAACTTAGCCCAGGCTGCTGCTGGAGGCAAGTGCAGGCTGTGCAGGGCCTCGTGTGTGCCTACAAATCAGTGGGGTCAGGGGATGTGTGTCCAGGGCAGATCCCCTGAACATTCCTGCCCATAGAATCACAGAACCACTGAGGCTGGAAATGACCTGCAGGGTCAAGTCCAACCTGTGCCCCATCCCCACTTCGTCCCCAGCCCAGAACACCGAGTGCCACGTCCAGGCCTTCCTTGGACACCKCCAGGGATGGGGACTCCCAACCTCCCTGGGCAGTTCCAATGCCTGACCACCCTTTCCATGGAGAAATTCCTCTTGATGTCCAACCTGACCCTCTCCTGGCACAGCTTGAGGCTGTTCCCTCTCATCCTGTACCCTGTTCCCTGGGAGCAGAGCCCGACCCCCCCTGGCTGCCCTCTCCTGTCAGGAGTTGTGCAGAGCCAGAAGGTCCCCCCTGAGCCTCTTTTTCTCCAGGCTGTGCCCCTTTCCCAGCTCCCTCAGCCCCTCCTCGTTGGCTCATCCCAAGCTCAAGGCATCACTGTCCACGAGGAATGACCCCTCTGGGCAGTGCTGGATGGGACAGTGCCCACCTGGAGCTGGCGACCACCCGCTCCGGCCACCAAGGAACTTTCAGCCCACGTGGCCCAACCAGAGGAGGCACACACGTGCAAGGTTTGTGCAGGGCAGACATCAGCTTCTCCCCTCGTGTTCTGCCCTGCAGTGGCAGCCCTGAGGGCCACAGGTAGGACCCAGCCCAGGGAGAGGCTCAGGGATGTCCAGYCTGAACCAGTCCAGCAGCTCTGCCCGGGGGTTTCTGCACTCAGGGCGCGGTCAGGGCCCATAATTACACTTATTGAGTGACCTCTATCTCCTCACAGCAAGCCCACGACACCACAGGCAGGGCTGCAGCTCCCTCAGTGCTTCACTCTCTCATTCTGAGCGTCTCTGAAGAGCTCTCCAGCCYGAGGTGGCTGTCCCAGGTCCCAGGAGCACGGATAACCACACTGCCACGCCGCCAGGAGCAGGGAATGGCAGGGYTTTCACCGAGCACTGGCATTTACGAGTCGCTGAGAAGTGGAGGGAGAGAAAAAGCACTCATTGAGTCTCCTGCTCTTGAGGAAAATTGTTTTACTCAGGACTKTACGTTCCAGCAGAGCTCTTTTTTGTCCTGATTTTAAAGTTATAGATTAATCTCTCCGATTTAAGCAGAAAATGAGCCATTAGTTTAGCCAGCTTTAACAAAYGTCTCTAATGGAAGCATTTTCAAATATATCCTCATTTCCCACGTATTTCCACTTATCAGGGCTATAAAAGTTCGTTTGTGTATGGCATTGCTGAAGCACATTTAGACAAAAAACATAAAGACGGATTTTATTTTCAGCATAAAGGATTTAGGCATGGTTCRGTTGTCAAAATTGCTCGACTGAAACTAATTTAAAGAAGGAAACACTATTTTTGATTAATCAGAAATTTCCACAAAGAACATCTGCTTTCTCTAGGAAATGTTGACATGTCAAAGAAACAAATTCCAGGAGCGCAGGCCAGCCCGAACATAAACATATTTTAAGCTCATGAATTTCAGAATCTTTCCTTTYCGCATCTTTTAGCCGAAATGAAATTCTCAAACAATTCTGCCTCTCTTGAAGTTCATTAAAGTGAATTAGGATTTACCTGAGCAGTGCTGAAAGGAAACCTGTGGAGTTCCTCTCTCCCAGTGCAGAGGGCAGGATGCTGATGGTCCCTCACCAGCTCCCTGCGTGTCCCCTGTGGTGGGCAGGGAAGGAGGAAGGAGAAGGAGACTGCTCCGAGCTGCCTGGAGAAGCCCAGCTCACCTGGATGCATCCAAGCTGAAGGTTTTCCAGGCACACAAAACAGAACGTGGAGGGGTTTGTACGAGCTGGATCAATAACCTGATTTATTGTCCCCTGGCTCTGAGGAGTCCCAGCAGAGCTGGTGAAATGTAAACCTTACCCTGGGAAAAAAATCAGGTGTTCTTCTGCTTTTGTGTCCGAGACTCTGTTTGCAGTTAAAAAAAGAAAATATCATTAATACAGAATTTTTTCCTTACTTTATCTGATACCAACTGTCCATAATAGATGGTAGGAGTAACACCACATTCTTTGGTAAGTCACATGTTAGAGATTCACCATCTGAGCACTCCTTCTGCTTCTATTCTCATTTATTCTGTTCCGAGCTTTCCGTGAACCATGTGGGCTGAGACATTATGGCTTTTCAATAGCTCACTAAATATATTTAGAATGCTTAATTGAAGCTTAACCTTTATTTTGTTCAATAAATGTATTCTCCATCTAACAGCTCCAAACAAGAAAATAACTTTGTTGAGGTTTTAACATTTTGCCAGCATTGTTTCYCTCTAAAGACAGAGAAAATGAAGCCTCTACGATAAATTGATGGAACAGGGAATCAACAGAGGAAAAAATAATTTTGATGATTTCTTCTTTGCCCTGCAATTATATCCAGTACACTTGACAATGGAATAAACAAATAGTACAAATGAAGCCATTAATTTCCTTTCTATCTACACAATTTTAATTAGAATCATTTAATTAGTCTTGGCTACAGCTTCTCAAGAAGATTGCACAGCACACATTTAAGCTACTCTCCTGCACAAAGATATATTTATCATTGTTTATTAAGTACAACAAATAGCTACAACAGTTCTAGGTAGGCCATGATAAATGCTCTTGTCAAAAACAATTCTTTATCACCAAATTTATTTGAAAGCAAAGTTCTCTCCGTGTTCATTAGTTATTAAGCTTTTGCTGTTTTAATTGTTATAATAAATATAATGACATATTTAATATATTAACTAACTTTTTATGACACGTCATTTTTTGTAGCTGGCAGTAAATGTCCCTGAGCCTTGAAATAAATGTTCCCAGTTTGGTTTGCCAGGGCTTTTGCTCTGGAAAAACAACCTGAACAYGAAATCACAGCAAATTGTTCTGAAAGAGACTTCGGGTTCATCTGCAGAGGTCACCAGATTTATCCCTTCTGCCTCCTCCCCACTGCTGGTGGTGTTTGGTGTGGAATTGGTTCYAGGAGCCTCCAGCTCTCAAGGTTCGAAAGGTTCCAATGGTTAAAAYATTTTACACCGAGAAAAATTTTCCTCGTCTTACCCCAATATTCCTTCCAGTTTCAGCTGATTATTCCATGTGACAGACATGGAAAAAACACGGATCCTTCCCTGATATGGACCCTGAGTCCATGTCTCCCTTTGGTCTTCTCCAAACTCCACAGAATGTTTCATTTTCCAGCYCTTCCTCTCAAGGTGAGACGTGTCAGATTTTGCAACTTCCTCAAAAKGCAATAATTCTCAAGTGGCAATGTCATTAGGACAGGAGATCATAGCAATAAACCACGAAATTATTTCAACATATTKGCAGTGTTGGGTTAATCTTGATGATCTCAGAGTGCTTTTCCAACCTTAATGATTCTGTGAGTCTGTGATTTTATAGCTGAGCCATTGTCACAACTGAGAAAACGTGCAAGGAATCCATTATTTTTTTTCCTGTTGTCACTTACAAGTAGAACTGGAAAAACAGTCACAACAAATAGTTTGTCAGCTGAAATCTTGTCTTTCATTCTTTACATAAACTGCCCCCAAAAACCTGGCAGTTTTCTCAGCTGTGTTTTCTACTTCGTGTTATCTACYGAAAACTTCTAGTTAATATCTCCTGGCTTCCACCTCACTTTCAGGCACTGTTCCCAAGTCTTCATTAGTCAGGTTCCCAACACCCTCATTGGATAGCTAAGCCAAAGAAATCCAGATCCTACAAATAAGTTGGGGAAGGTGTGAGCATCACTGTAACCCGTGGAGAGCCACACGGCCCTGAGGAGATGATGGGAGAGCACAGTTGCACTCAGGGCTTGCTGATATTAAAGAGTATTTAACTGATGAGTGCAAATCCAAAAATTTGGGTTCTCAAAGCAGTATTTTATTACAATCATGGAATGGTTTGGGTTGGAAGGGACTTTAAATCTCATCCAGTTCCACTCCTGCCATGGGCAGGGACACCTTCCACTATCCCAGGTTGCTCCAAGCCCTGTCCAACCTGGCCTTGGACACTTCCAGGGATCCAGGGGCAGCCACAGCTTCTCTGGGCAACCTGTGCCAGGGCCTCACAGCCAAGAATTTCTTCCCAATATCTAAAGAAATACAGAATTCTTCTCCTTGGACACATTCTTTGATATTTTCTTTTTCTGCCATAGAAATTTAACATCATTATTGTACAATAATCCTGATGTTGTGCACGATGATCATATCAGATGGTCCAAACATTTTTTTTGAGTGAATCAACACTTGAGGATCATAGACCCCGGGGAGACAGAAAAATTTGCATAGGGGTGTGGGAAGAGAAAAATTTTGGAAAGTCTAGATGAGAAATTCGAGTGAGAAGTAGCACTTTTGAAGAAGTTGCTAARCTGATTTGTTAACCAGGGGCAAAACGTACCCTCTGCGGAAGATATGGAATGAAATCAGATATTAAATGTGAAAAAAACTCAGTATACCAACGTGAGTAAGTGGATGGATTTAGAAGTACAGTAAGCTGAAGAGAAACTTAAATTCTCAGGAGAAGTCCACTCATAACTGTTGAGAAAAATAAGACACARCTATGAGGGGGTTTTTGTACGAAAGAAATCCCAGCAGTTTTCTGGTTTCTCACTTCACAAYAGTGGTGATAACGATTGATAACAATGCTGGGAATGGAGTACTGCTCCATAAACATTAACATCTCCTGCATCCCAAAGAAATATGAGGATGGGGTATTTAGGAGTCACCTATTAACTACTGAGGATGTTAAACAACAAATATAAATACAAATAGTTTAAAATTGATACCATCTACAGAGGGTGACCCCTGTAGCCAGGTGAGGTTATCTCAGGAGAATGTTGGATTTTAATGCATGATTSAGTACCAGAGAAATTCCAACAGATTGGAAGATCATTAATATCGTGGCAGTGCTCCAGATACGGAGCCAGCACAACCTTGGCACCTCTCAGTGACTTCCCCTGACCTCAGTCCCAGGCAAATAATGGGATTAAAGCTRAGACAAGATTTGGGATGAAGAACTGACGATGGGAATGTGATTGTCATTCCACATGATCCCATGGAACGGGTCCTGTCAAACCAACACTCCCGATTTTGTTCCGCTGGTAATATCACCAGCATGGCCTCAGTGCCACTCTCACTTTCGTAGGGTGTCTAACTCAGCTTTGGGAATGTTCTGATTAAAAATGAGAATTACTCAATAGCGATAAAACAGAGGTTAAATCTATTAAAAATGGGCAAGCTAATGGATCGGCAACATAGTGATCAGAGGGGAATCATAATTAAGTGCAGTGCTGGGATTCTGCTGCTATCTGCTTGCTGCTATTAATCATTTTCAGTAATGATTGGCTGGTAAAATTTCAGATGACACGAAGATTGATGTGAAGGTAAATAATCATGAGAGCAGAGAATAATAAAGAGCATTCTGGATCCCTCACTCACTCCCTTCCTTCGGAACGAGAATGTTTGACACTGTCAGGTTCAAAGATGTGTTTAGAAGACAAGAATGGGGCCACCTATGCTAAATTTAGGTTGGTACCTAAGGTTGTCCCAAGGAAAATGATTTAGTTTTCCACACAGCAAAGGAACAACAGCTCTGAGAGGATGCACCAACAGAAAGGGATCCATGTCCCTGACAGCAGAGGGGATGTAAATCCATGCTGGATTCTCTTGAGCTATTCCAGTGGTGGTGAAAAGAATTTGGGAAAAAACCTCATGAATTCCTCAGGGGAGGTAAACGGCTCTCCACGGGAAATCAAGAGTTTGGTTTGGTTCCTGTTAAAAGGGAGCTCCGTTAAAAGGGGATTGAAGCACCTTCATGTGGGCTCAGGCAGAACCCTCCAGGAGCTGTTCCCTGCTCCCAGAAATGATTCCTGGGCAGCCTCCTGCACCTCAGCCTCACAAGAGAGAACTGTACTGGATATTTGGAAGATCCTTAGTGGATCCCAACTGGATCACTAAGCTGGAAAGTGAAGCTTTCCAAACTGGAAGCTGAAGCAAGTTATGTTCAAACAAGAAATAAGACAAATATTTTTAAGAATGAAAGTTCTTCCTTTTTYGGGACAAACTGGGAGGATTGTCCTGCACCATCTGCTGAGGCTTTCGGAGGCCTTTTTGAAAGGACTCTTTGACCACCAAGAGGAACTACAAGGATTATTTTAGGGGAATATTGGGTGCAATAATAACGTTTAGAAAGATGCCAAAACCTCCAGAATTAATCTTTATGAACCAACATTAATGACTCCAGTTGTGGTATCACTATAAAACAGTTATAGGATTCCAGTCATATTTAAAGGATCATTGTGCTGACCCATCCACAAACAGAGAGGAAAAACTGGGACTATGATCCAAAAGCAMTGGAATTGGGTTTAAAGGTCCCAAAAGATGCAGCCCTACCAATCGTTGTCTCACTCTGAGGAAGTTTTCCCATCTGCCTCTCTGATTTTCTGCTTCTTATTGAATTTATGATTCTCTAATGTTGATGTCTCCTTTCTGTTCCCTATTTTGTATCTATCCAGATGTTTGTCTATATTTCTCTATCTGTAATTCCACCTTTTTTCATGAATCCGTGTATTTTAATGAGTCTACATTTTATATATATAAAAATATATATTTTATATATATAGATATATATAAAAATACATATTTTATATATAGAGATATATCTCCTAAATGAAATCATGCCAGAAAGTAATTCTTCTTTCCACTTTTGTGATATTTCTCTATTTTCAGCCCTAAATTCTACAGCCATTTTTTTTGCTAYAAAAACACATCTGCATTTCCATGTTATTGATTCTCGATTTTTTTAGGTTGAAAATACTAGGTAATAAAGCCAGATTCAATGAGTTGCTGGTGAAACTCATAAAACTCTTTGCAACTTAATAAATATTTTTTTTTCATCATCGCATGTAATCAATCACCTTTTAATCCCCACTACAGAATATAATATTTCTACCCAAARCAAGTGGAGTGAATGCTCAAAATATGATTTCTCATGGAAAGAATCGAGTGTTTTGCTAATATCAAAAAGTGTCTTTCACACGCTAATCTTTTATCTGATGTGTAAGTAAAGATGAATACTAATTAAAAAATTGCAGCTCATCTAGCAAGCTTCTGTATTCATCTGCTAACTCCTCATTGTTCAGCTATTGATAATAAATTAGCCACAGCCTCATCCCCTGTTCTTGCAGACTCTCGAGAACACTTGATGTGGGCTTAAAACAAYGGAGCAGCCTTGAATCCATTCACGGCTTCCAGGACAATGATCACTGTGCACGAGAGCTCGGTTTGTGCCTCTGTGCTCTCGTTAATGAGTGGCTTTTACTCACCCAAACCGGGCTGAAAAGCTTTGCTGGAGCTCCTCACACGAGTGAAAACACACTCGAACAAGAGCCTGCAGCAGCTGCTTGAACCACTTAAATAAAAACAGCTTTTGTGGAGAGCAGGAGCGATTCCGTGTGAATTATGAATGGCAGTGGACTTCAGAATCTGTTCTCTGTCTGAAAATACAAATATCACTTGTAGGACACACATTTTTTTTCCTGCCCCCTTAGCTACTGTAGCATCAAATAAGTGCTGCTATATGTCTTGATTTACCAACTGAAGTTAAGTGTCAGATTTTAGGCAAATAAAAATGATTAAAATATGACAGCTGGCAAATTATGCTAACACCTGGTAACAAATCATTCCTGACAGTTCAACAGTGAACTTCTGAAAGCACAGCTATTAATATTATAAACAGTGCAATGCTAAAAATTGTGGTACTTGACTAACATGCTCAGTTTATCTTAATGTGGGAAAATGTCATGCCTTATTCCTTAGGATTGAAGAAAATTGGAGATGAATAATTGCAAACACACAAATACTTCTAAGTAACTTCAGTGTAGTTGTTCAGAACTAGCAGAATATGAAATTTTCGATGTAGGATGACATTCAGACTATTCCTTGTGCCATTAATTCAATTAATGTTCCATTTATTGGGGCAGATTTCCAAGTATGGAGATATTTAGGTGGCTTTTGACATTCATGTCATCAAATTCTTTGTGATCTGTTATAAATCAAAATCATTTAGGTTGGAAAGACCTTTAAGATCATGGAGTCCAACCTTTGACYGATCCCCACCTTGTCAACACCAAATCTGGACAATTTGGATTATTTGGGATAAGAGTGACCCATGCCACCACACCAGCTTTTGGAGGATCACACTCCTCATTCCTACCCTAACGGACTCCTTGCAGATGGGTCCATATTATTTAATGAAATGAATCACTTTCAAACCCATTAATTACCTCATTTATTTGTGTAATAATGGCACAGCACTGGACTGTGTCAATGAACCTCCAAAGGACTTCAAACCATGGATTTCATGATTTTTGGCTAATTACTTGACAATTTAAAGATAGTGAAATATGTCTCCAGACATCGAGGTCCATYCTGCAGCTCACAAAGGACTGGAAGAGAAGGAGAGACCAACTCTACTTTCTCCTCATCCACCTTTCTCTCTCTCCTACTTCTTGGACTCTTAAACTGAACTTTAGCTCAGCATAAAATTCCACAGAATCAACTCTGTCCCCAGTGCCATGAAGGATAGATGAGGTGCCATACGTGCACCTACCCCATCCCTTGACACGGGAGGGAAATCTTCAGATGAGTATTAAAATGTGAAAATACATGAGATAGAACCACATAATCTCTCTGCCTGATGGAGGAGACTGATTAATGTAACGTTAATGTGCTTTCAAAGACGTCATCAGGCAGAAATCTCCCAATTTCACAAATGAATTTCACATTATTTCTTTACTTTTCATGTTGCCTCTCTGATTTTATTTCACCATGTTGCAGTGGGATAATTATTGCTGTATTATACATGTGGCTGTGCACAGTTTGAGGAACTAAAAATAAACTATGGCCTTACTGATACATTTTTTGACTGATACATTTTTTGACTTTGTCATAGATAATTTATGGAATAATTTTACACTTCTGCAACACCCAGCTCACAATTCACATTCCAATCCGTGAGGTGTCATTTGCAATTTGCGATGGATTCTTAATGAAATTCTTTGGATCTTACCTTCTAAATGTTTCATTTTATGCTTGGGCAGAAGAGTGAAAGTGTGTTCATATACATTTATACATTGTAAATGGAAATAAAGCTATGATCTGGCTCATCTTTCTAATCTATTTATCCTCCYAACTCCCCCGGTGCTACAAGGAATATTATCCTCGGCATTACACGGGTTGGGAAGGAAGAAACAAGAAACTGATCTGACTTGTTCAAGGTCACAACGTGGGAAGTAGGGAGCTGAATCCACATAGAATCATGGAATATTCTCAGCTGKAAGGAACCCACAAGGATCATTGAGTCCACCTCCTGGCTCTGCACAGTCACCCCAACAATCCCACCCTGTGCATCCCTGGGAGCGTTGCCCAAACACTCCTGGAGCTCTGGAAGCCTTGGGAATGTGATCATTCCCTGGGGAGCCTGTTCAGTGCCCCAGCACCCTCTGGGGGAAGAACCTTTTCCCAAAATCCAACCAAACCTTCCCCTGAAGGGAGTTCATTCCCACCATCCTGGGGGCTACAGAGAGGGATACAGCCCCGTCATCCCCATCAGCCCATCCCAGCTTTAAGGTTTGAGCTTTACACCCTCTCAGCGCTGTTGGGCTCCTTCTTCACTCGCTCATCCCTCCTCTCCCTCCAGTTGAAATGAACTCATKAACTCATAGGACTTAAATTAATGCTGAAGTTCAGTTAAATTCGGTGTAAGTCACCTGGAGGAGCAGCCACCATARAATCTGTTGTGATCCCAACAGGTAAGGGCTGAACACGTGGTCCCTTGGAGACCCCACAGCCAGAGCAGACCCTGGGTTCCTCAGATAAAGCAAAGGAATTTTAATTACTGGCAGATTATTCTACTCTTTCAGTGTCCCTTCCTGTTGGCTCCTGCCCAAGAAAGACGCTGATGGATTGGAGTGGGATCAGATATGTCCCAGTGAACGATGAAAGGATTGGAAACGTGCCCTGGAGTGCAGAGGCAGGGAGCTAATTGAGCTGTTGTTTTTTTGCTTGGTAAAGCAAAGATCAAGGGCTAAGCTCAGTCTGGAGAAGGGAAATTCTAAATAACACACTGCCGGTCTCGCCAGAGTGTAACCAGGCAAAATAGCTGGAAGTTCATGCCAAATATTCAGGGTTTACAATTAATTTTTATGACAGTTTTCAGGGGATTCGAGTAGGTTCTCCATCCCTCGAAGTTTAGACGTTTCAGATCTCAGTAATAACCTCTGACAAACAGCTCCTCACTCTGAAAGTCTTGCTTCGTTTTGGAATGTGTTGTGTACAGAAGGCAACAAAGAAAATAAATTACAAAATTCGCCGTGTCAAAATTATGAATGCAAATTAATGGATTGGAATTTGTTCAATGTAATTACAGAACAATTTAATTCTTTTTTTTAACCCCCACCTGGGGATGCAAAAAAAGCAATTAATATGGAAGTGAACATATTTTGCAGGTTTCCAACCATCTGCATTACAGGTGCCTCCTCCAGCACACATCCAGCTCAAACAGCTGCTCTGGAATATCCAGTGGGATGTTCTCCAGGCTTCTCCAGGGATTTACCTGTGCTCAGAGCACAGGGAGCTGTGGGCTGTGGAGGGAACACTTTCCACTTCTTCTTGATTTGCAGCTCTCATTTGAACCGCACAATCCCTCTCTCCTTCCTGAGTTTGGCTGGGTTTGAATGATGTGGTGCCTTTAAACTCCAAGAAAGTAGGGTTGGATGGAATATTGGGAAGGAATTGTTCCCTGGGAGGGTGGGGAGGCCCTGGCACAGGTTGCCCAGAGAAGCTGTGGCTGCCCCATCCCTGGAAGTGTCCAAGGCCAGGCTGGATGGGGCTTGGAGCAGCCTGGGACAGTGGAAGGTGTCCCTGCCCGCAGCAGGAGTGGGACTGGATGGGATTTAAGGTCTGTTTTTCAAAGATTCCATGATCCCGTTTGGGTCTGGATAATTGAGGTTCCTCTCTCACCAGTGCAGTGCCTTCCCCAGCACGCAGAGCTGTTATTCAATAAAGAAGCTTTTACAATGAAATCTGTTTCCATGTTGGGCTGATTAAACTCCCATTTGCTGACCTTCAGGTCTCGGTTCAAAGCTCAAGCGGATTTTAGCTCCGAGTTAGAGAGTCCTTCATTGTAAAGAGCTGTTGAAGCTCCAAGACTCCTCTGGGGGCTGATTTCTGTCAATTAGTTATCTGAAATATGATGATTTATGAATCCCTGGTATTGTGTTGCTGGATGGGGATGTTTAGCAAACTGCAAGTGAAAACAGTGCGGCCTCGGTGGGATCAAATGGATGGAGAAAATAAAACTCCCTTCAAGATCATCAAAATGGCAGAGAAAATAATGTTTGCTTCAAGATCTGTGTTGTGCATATATAAAAATATATATGTATATCTCACAGTGCATATCCTGCTTCCACAAAAACCAGGGAGAAAATTAAATATGGATTTTTAATGGGTGTGTATTTACAGTCAAAGCCACTTCTCTCTATCAAAGGCATCAATGTGCAAATATAATCAAAGGAAGATGCAGAACCCTATATTTGAGAAGACTTCCATAATATTTTGCATTCCTAAACTTCATGTGTTTTTACTGTAATTCATTTTCTCCCTCGGTTCTGAACATTCAGGCATTCTGTAGTGTTTTGGGTTTTAAATTTATAGTGACAACTCCCAGTAAATTGTCTGAAGAAGACAATAAAATTGGGCCCTTTGGATTGCTGTGTGAGTGGATCAATGTTCTATTTTCCAGCCTTATGATAATGAGTTAATTTTAAAGATGTATTGAGTGATTTGGCGTTAATTCTGGCATTAAAATTTGCCTCATGTCTGGACAACACTGCAGTTTGCTACAGTGCTTAAGATAAAAGGTACAGGGTTGTAAATGGGATTTCTGGAGTGGAATTTAGCTCACCTACTCGTGCCTAGAAATTGGAAATTTTGAGCTCTAATCAGCTGAAAGCAGTTGGTGCTGCCAGGACTAATGTCCCCAGAGACAGGGGGGACACAGGGGCAGAGAGGGGGCTCGGGGTGGCCCGTGGGGCTCACGGGGAGCATCACTCCAAAACCACCTCAGCTCTGCTCTTCTGGCAGCTCCTCTGCTTGAGAGCTGCGAAAGGAAAGAGAAATTCTACCTCGAGGTGATCTCAGGAAAGGGAATACTTGGGACAATGAGGAAATGCTGCTGGAGAGCACTGAGGAGCAGCTGCTCCTTCTCCCTGCTGTCCCGGCGAGCTGGGGACGGGATGGGACCACCTCACCGGGSCTGCTGGCACCTCCACTTCTCCTCGTGTCTGCACCCCACAGAGGGCTCCTCTGCAGAACAGAAGGTTAAAGGAGATATTTCACCTCAGAACCTTTCCCGTGGGCATCCAAAYAGGGCAGAAATCCCTGTCTCCTCCAGGAAGAGCAAGGAGGATTAAGGTACAGAAATACGGAAGGTGACAGAATTTCCTTGCTGCGGTTTYTGTATTCGAGCTGATTTTTTCCAGGGCAGTTTGGCGCAGGAATTGAGCGTTCGGCACGGTGATTTTCAGCAGGTAGAAGGTGAGTGAGCTCTAATTGTTGGCACTGCTGTCACACCACACGGCGAGGGAGTGAGGCTGAGACTGGGGGAACAGTTTGTCATGAGCTTTCTCACCCCGGCTCCTGCTAATGCCTTTCACACCATTTTTATGTCCTCAAATTGTCTCTTTTCACAGCATTTCAAGGTGCCTTTTCCTTTTCCTCTCCTCTTTTTTCAAGAACAGTTTGCAGTACTCCTCCATACCCAGTTGCAGCAGACAAGGCAATTACCTGTGTTGCATATTCAGGAGGAGCACATGAATATATAAGTCAGGATATCAGGAAAGGCCGTGGATACACATCCCTGAGTAAACACTGCTCATGGCAAGGAATGAAGAGGAGAGACAGCTACACCACGATGGGAAGATCCATTGCATCCTACTTTCCCTAAGTGAAAAAATTGGCTACTTTCACACAAAACAGGCAAACAGGGGAAGAAAAAAAATTCGAAGTCATCCCTAAAAAGCTCTGAGCTGTGCACAGCCCTTTCCTACCACTGTGCAGGCGGCCCCAAGGATTTGGAGCTAAAGGGTGGGAGGGGGTGCCAGCAGGGCCTTGCCACCGGTGCCATCATGTATTCCCCTCCCTGCCCTCCACACGAAGAGCTGGATGGAATTMCCAATCAATCCCGGGCGGTTGTGGCAATGAAAAGCCATTTCATGTGAGCTGTGCGAGGGTATTTTTAAAGCASGCAGCAAACAGCCCCAGAGTGCGTCCGAGCACTCCCAGCTCCTTTCCCTGCGTGTGCCGGGGCCAAGGGTCACACAATAAAAAGCATTAGGTTGCCAAACTCGAGGCAGCCAAAGCAGGAAATCAGGTGAATTACATCCTGACACACATTCCTGACCCTTCCACCACTCGCTTTTCCCTTATTGCTCCGGGGAGGCCGAGTGGAAAGCGAATGAAAACACAGGTTGAGGTTCACACCGAGGGTCCTGCCTTGAATGCCAGGCCAAGGTAATTCCCTCCTCTAAGAGGGGAAGGAGAGCCAGTGGATAACAGTGTCTGGCACGGATAACACTGTCACTGATGGCCAGAGGAGGTAAGGCACTATAAACACTCACCCTGCCCCACAAACCAAAACCCAGCACGGAGCCCAGGCTGGTTCATTGCCCCYGTCCTGGATGAGCTGCTGATTTTCCCCACGGCCTTGGATCCCAATTATTAAGGAATAGTGGCATTTTCAAAGCCAGAAAGGCTTCTTTTCCCACACAATCACAGAGAGAAAGGACAAAGGTGGGGCACTGGAGGGGAGAAAATACATTTCTTTAGGTTTCAGGTTTACCATTGATGATTGCAATAAATGGGAGTTCCTGATGCACACCAAGCTTGGGGATGCTCCAAGATGCTTCTGGGAGGATTGGTGGTCCTGGGATCACAAAGTGGACACCAGCAATCCTGGATGCAGCTCCAGCTCTGTCTGCCTGTGGTTTGGTGGATGAATAAAACCAGTTAAATAAACTACATGGAATTACTCCCCATTTAAATTACACTTTTAAATAATCTGTGAACCAGATCTTAAACTGTGTTTTGATTCCAAACTTAAAGTTGTAGAGAATATTTCCTTTCTTCCTCTCTTTTTCTGTTTTTTTTCCCTGTTTTTCTGGGCTCCTTTTAAAAGAAAGGATTATATTTGATGGAATGTTTAAAACTCCTTCCTCAGTCAGGGTCAACAGAGGCAACAATTATACCTGAGGATTCATTCTAAGTTTTGGACAAGCTGTTTTAATGATTATATTCACATGTTAATACCAAGCTCTTCCAAGGTGTTGAGGAAATAATCATTGGATTCTGTTAAAATATCAGACATTAGGAAAAGAGTGGTCTGATCTAATTGGGGAATATGAATGTGGTTTATAATTTGTGCTGACATTTCCATGCCATGGTGGCACACTCTGGTGTGGGGATTATGGACAYTGGAGTGATTTTTAGTGCTCTGAGGTTGTGCAGGATATTTTTACCCCCATTTCCATTKGAACTGTTTAAAAGTCAAGTTACTGGAATGCCTGATTGGATTAGCCCAGGRTGGAGTTTGCTTTCCTATGGATATAAATCTGAGGGAGCCCTCCGGATGTCCTCAGGAGTAAACCACACAAGAGCAAAGAGAGAGCAGAATCAGACCCTTTTTATTCTCACCTGGTGAAATCCGAATAAACCAGAAGCATATTGGTTTTCCATTGGCTCCAAGGGCAGTCAGGGTTACAGCAGGAAAGGTATTTGAGGGAAAGGCACCTCTCACCATGAGTCATTTATTGCTCCTTTGCCCAAAGCACCACATGGACACTCCTTGGCTCCCACCTCTGCCAGGTTCTCCCTTCCCCACCTGAGTCACTCCTTGGGGAAGGTTCCAGYCCACACAGGAGGATTTTGTCCTCAGATTCAGTTTTGCCACTGGCCTCCAATACTAATTGCAAAATGTATTTATTATTAACTAGGTATGAATTTTAAATAACTCTGTTGAACATCCCAATGCACAAAACCTGTATTTCTTTCCATTCCTGCAGCCAGCCCTGGCTGTTTATATCAATTTATTCAGCGTTTTTGCGTGATTTTCCCCCACAGGAGAAGAGGATGCGATCATATCCCTCTTTACATATTTAGATGTATATGCATGGATAATTAAAAAGTAAAATCTACTCAGTGAATTACTTATTGAATTATTTATTATGATTATTGTGATAATATTTTCCCGTAACTATTAAACACCAAAATGTTTTCTTTAACCGTGGGGTCTGCACTTGCTGGAGTAGAAGGAATACTTTAAATTCCATATATAATTCAGGTTTATCTCTGCCCTTCCTAGCAGCATTGCTCTAGAGATTATATGGGAATTTGGTGYCAGTTTTTGGAGCCTGTCGTGGTTTAACCCCAGCCAGCCCCAAAGTCCCTCACTCACTGCCCCACCAGTGGGATTAGGGAGAGAATGGGAAGGGTAAAAGCTGGAAAACTCGTGGATTGAGATAAAGAGAGTTTAACAGGGAAAGCAAAAGCCACACACACAAGCAAAGCAAAACAAGGAAATGATTCCCTGCTTCCCATGTTCAGCACCTCCAGGAGAGCTGGACCCCATCCCATGGAATTGTGATTTGGAAGGACAAATGCCATCACTCCAAATGTCCTTCTTCCTTCCTCCCACTGCTTTCTATCCTGAGCATGATKTCATAAGGTATAAATATCCCTGCGGTCACTTGGGGTCACCTGTCCTGGCTGTGTCCCCTCCCGAAATCCCAGGAACCCTCGAGTGCCTCGCCAGCATGGCCATACAAAGAGCAGGAGAGGCCTTGGCTGTGTGCAAGGCCAGCAACAACAAAAACTCCTCTGTGCCATCAACCCTGCACCCGAATCCAAAGCACAGCCCCCGGGAAGAGAATTCCCTCCACCCCGGGTGACGCCAGCACACTGCCCAACCCAGGGGCACCCGTGGGACCAAAGGTGTGTCCTGGCAGTYGGCAGAGAGCTGCCAGCTCGGTGTGGGGTGCCTGGAGCCAGCCAAAATCCGCGTGGCTGCTGCCAGCGGAGGCACCGCGGGAAGCGCTCCGTGGCCAGATGGCTCCCGCCCGGCGCCGGACACGGGCACGGCCAGCAGCCCCTGGAGAGGCTCCATGGCCCCAGCAGACCCTTCCCAGGCAGGGTGSCAGTGCCAAGGGACCCTGCTCTGCTGGGTGACACCCGATGCCAGCAGGGAATGACAAATCTGTGCTGGAATCGAGGACGGGGAGCGCGGAAATGCCAGCTCTGAACGCTTCGCTCTTTAGAGGTGGCACTTCCGACGGTGCCGGAGCCCATGGAAGCTGTGAGCTCAGCAAAATGCTGTCTGGGATTGCTGTGGCAATGGGAATGCTTCCAGCTTGGAAGTCTGACACCGCATCAAGGCTTTTTATTTTYCTTTTTGCTTTTCTTTTTCTCCCTCATGGAAAAAAAAACGGGAAACGTTTAAATAAATCTCCATGTCTTTTGTGGAGCAGCTGTTTGCTAAAGGTCAGTGTGGAAAGCCCTCATTCAGATCACAGAATCATGGAATATGCTGAGCTGGAAGAGACCCACAGGGATCATCCAGTCCAACTCCTGGCCCTGCACAGACACCCCGACAATCCCACCCTGTGCATCCCTGGGAGCTTTGTCCAAACGCTCCTGGAGCTCTGGCAGCCTTGGGAACGTGACCATTCCCTGGGGAGCCTGTTCAGTGCCCACCACCCTCTAGGGGAAGAGCCTTTTCCTAAAATCCAGCCCAGCCCTCCCCTGGCACAGATGAGCAAGCATTATTACTGCTGTTCTGATCCACRCTTGTGCATCTCAAAGGGAATCAGAGGTGCATATTCCCAGTGGGAATCAGAGCTGCTCTGGGTGGAGGGCAGATCTCTCCATCTACAGCTCAGTGCTGGATGTGAGAGCCAAGAACTCCAGGAGAAGCAGTCCATGAGGAAATCTGTGTAAGTCATGACTAACATCTTTCAAAGTGCTGAAGTGGCTTTTTTGGGTGTTTTTTAGAACACTTTTTGGCAGAACTCACAGCAATTAATAATAGTAAAAGCCCACAGTCCACCTCAGTCCCTCCCAGGCAGCAGATGCAGCGTGGCCAATGAGCTAATTAAGCAAAAAACAGCAGAAAAAAGGAAACCTCAACAAAACCCCAACATTCCTTAACAGCTTCAGATCAGGTATTAATCACTGGCGTGTCTTAAAACGATAGGTCATGGAGAATTCAGGGGACTCATCTTCRATTCGCAGGATTTTAAAAGCTACACATGGAATTATGGAATGATTAAAGTCAGAAAAGCCCTCAAAGATCATCGAGTCCAGCCATTAACCCAGCACTGCCAGGCCCACCACTAACCTGTGTCCCTAAATGCCACATCTACAGGTTTTTTGGAACACTTCCAGGCATGGTGATTCCATCGCTTCCCAAGGAACCTGTTCCGATTCCTGACCACCCYTTCCRTGAAGAAATAGGTCCCAATATTCAACCTAAACCTCCCCTGCTGCAATTTGAGGCTGTTTCCTCTTGTCCTRTTCCTTATTACCRAAGAGAAAACTCYAACCCTYACCTGGTCCCAGCCTCCTGTCAGGGAGTTGAAGAACAGCCTGGTATTTCTCAGATATTCATCTGGCAATAAAGTCATTTTAAATGTAGCTTTTACAAAAGGCTTGGAGTGCACTTTAATTTCGAATTGACATTTACTAAGTGCTTTCTTTTTTTTTTTTTATCAGCAAAACAGGAATGTGCTTCTGTGAGCCCAGAGTCCCACGGAGTTCAGGTCCTATCTGCAGAGCCACAGAGAGCAGAGCCTGGGCACAGACACCGAGGGCTCACACATGAGATAATTTCAAATATATTTGCATATGGAGTCGTTCTGCTCTGCTTTGCTCTATCAAAAGCCCTAAAGGTTGGGGAGTGCAGGTGGTGTTTGGCATTAGAAATTATCTCCTCAGAGCTGCCCCACTTCCCTCTGCCTTTTATTTGCTGTTACCAGTGGAATGGATGGGATATTAGATCATGGAATCACCACAGAATCCCAGMATGGTTTAGGGTGGAAGGGACCTTAAAGGCCATCCAATCCCACCCCTGCCATGGGCAGGGACACCTTCCACTGTCCTAGGCTGCTCCAAGCCCYGTCCAACCTGGCCTTGGACACTTCCAGGGATCCAGGGGCAGCCACAGCTTCTCTGGGAAACCTGTGCCRGGGCCTCCCCACCCTCMCAGGGAACAATTCCTTCCCAATATCCCATCCAACCCTGCCCTCTGGCAGTTTAAAGCCATTCCCATTGTCCTATCTCTCCAGGCCCTTGGACAGTGTCTCTCCCCAACACTGGATTAGTTTGAAACCACAGTGTTCATTTTGCCCATGCATGTCCCTGCTCCATGTAAATCCCAGCAGGTTCAGGATTCCTGGGCTGGCTCCCACACACAACAAATCCAACCAAAGTCCAAGATTATGGAATTGTTAGTGGAGCAAGACGTGCTGCAAGACTGGATAAGGACACTTGAATTTCCTAGGAGCACCTGGTAGCAAACTCTTCCCATGAAATGCCATTTTATTGCTCAGTTTTGATCATTCTGCCTCGCTCTTCGTTAGCATTTTCCATGGTGCCAGTGGTTCTTACATATGTAGCACCTAGTTAGTGCACACAAATACCTGAAATTATTACCCCCTCTTCAGGATCTTTTTGTTTGATCTTTAATGTTTTATTTCTTTTCTCCCTGTGCACGCTCTGACAAGTTTTTCTAGGTAGCCCAGGAGAGTTTCCYCAGCACACTCATGCTTTTTATGCTTTCATCTTTTCTGTTAATCTGGTTTATCTGTATTCCTCTTCCTTTAGCCTTGTTATTTATGTTTCGCAGGCTGGATATTTACTTCAGGGATAAGTCATCCCTGGGTTTTTTTCCTCCAGAAAACATACTYCTCTTTTATTAAAAAACCCATCCTGTCAAAGGTTGCAGTACCATAACTCAGAGAAACCAAATTCCTTCCATTTCCTATAAAGCCTACATTTTAATTAGATGATGTTTTCTTTTTATATTGTCAGAGAATAAAGTTTAAGACAATATTCTTCAATACTTTATGCTTTCAATAAATAATTTATACCGAGGTATATCCTAAGCTGCACTGGCTGCTTACTTTTCAAGGGCAAGGACTCTGCAGAAGGAGAACAGTACCCATAAATATTCTAAAAAAGATATATTTAAAGGAAACAAATGCAAAGGAAGCTGTTACAAGCAGAACTTTGGAAAGCAGATTGCAAAAACTGCATGATAATTTTGATCACTATCAGACTTGAAGTGGATATCTGGGTCATGTTTACAACAGCATTTTCTCTCTGTAGACTTAAGAGTTTTGGGAAAGAAAAATGTAACAAAATGGATTAAAACACAAAACCCTGAGGAGTATAAATTCCTTAGCTTAAATTCCCTTGGAGCTGCAAGGTGCATGGGCTGGCCTTGGTTAAATAAATATATAAGAATGTATGTCCAGTCACACCTACCCTAAATTTGCCTGCACTTGTTTGAATATTCGAATTTTCAACTGCTTTGAAAAGGCTCTTCCAAAAACAAACAGATAGCCTSAACTTCCTAACCTGACCTGTAAAAGTAAAACTCTTTAAACCCAAAGTTTAAGCTCAGGACCAATGGCAACAATTCTAAAACAATTAGGAAAAAGTAATCAGCTGCAACAGAGTGATCTTCGGTGTCCATGGATTAACAATTCCCTTTCCTATTTAGGGATGCAACGTTTTTAAACAAACATTTTGACCCAGTTTTTGCTCACTGCTTATGCAACCTCTGACGTTGAATTAAAACCCTTGTGTTTGATGTTTAGTGAACGAGGTAGCACATCCCCTCCTTTATTAGAYGCATTTAATTTGAGGAAAATTCTCTTATTTTCCATGCTGCTGTAAAAATCCAATATGTAATTACACAGCAGAGACGTTCTTAATGCCAGCTTGTATTTACATTAATAAGTGATGTATTTTTATAAATTAATGTCTGGTTCCCGTCCCTATAACCCCCACCCTTGCCAGAACACCTTCACCCTGCACTGTGCAGCTCTTTGTACATCTTTCTGCTATTTTTTTTTTTGTCTCCAAAACATTTCTTCCAAGACTGTGCAGATTTGCTGACTTTTAACGTCGGGTTTGGAGCGTGCTGGTTCCTGGTTTCAGTCTCAGAGCCAGTGTTTTGTCACACCCAGATCCAATTAGAAACAGAATAAATCCCTCAGGCTGGGGAAGGAGCTGATTGCAGAGGGYGGTGTCGTTTGCCTTTGGTTTGTACTACAATTAAAGGGTGACGTTAATAATCAGTCATTCAAGAAACAGCATGAAAATGAGAGTTCATCCCAGTCTGATGTCATCCTGCAACATCAGGTGTCTGCGCAGTAAAATGATTAGCTCATGTTGCTCGCTGATTTTCATCCAATCAGGAATTCCCACATAAATATAACCCTGTGTGCATTTTTGCAAGGGGAATATCACTTTTTATGGTAAATTATTGCTTTTTTTGGTGCACATTTGCTCCCTGACTTGTCTGGGCATCTGGGCACAGGTTTGAGGCATTACCTGCTGTCTTCAAATAATGACAGAAATGAAGTGATTTGTAAAAACTCTACATTAGCTTTGATTCCTTGGGTCATCTGGTGGGTATGAACCTCGCACCTCCAAAAAGAAACCAGARGAAATTTGT
The DNA here is from genome assembly GCA_018881555.1 of Amblyornis subalaris. Lineage (NCBI taxonomy): Eukaryota > Metazoa > Chordata > Aves > Passeriformes > Ptilonorhynchidae > Amblyornis > Amblyornis subalaris. The sequence continues at coordinate 2,328,777 of JACAXG010000008.1, read as the reverse complement.
CCTCCTGGGGAGCAGAATCCTTCTGTGTGTACTTAGACATCACTTTCCTAGACATGCAAGAGATGATGAATGGGAATTTTCTTAGCTAAAACCAAATATTCCACAGCGAGGAGCGGGCTTGAATACTGCAGCTGTGATATACACACACTCGCACATCCCGTGAGCCTGCAATCCCATCTCCACTTACAATCACTCCCATCCGAAGCTCTGCAACACCAATTTCAGCCTGAGCAAAATTTACACTTCCGACTCATTAAAAAGCAAGCCCAGCACAGCTCCACACGCAGAAAAGTTACCCGAGATAAATCACGGCGGTTTTGCCCGCTGCTAAAAACCGCGGATCCTTTCTATCGGCTCAATTAGAGTTTCGCTGCAGTTTGCAGCACCACGGCCAAGATGATGAGGCCCCATAAAGCAGATGCTTGAGGCTCTGGACACAAATWTCAGAGAGGACACGCCACGTTTTTATGGAAGAGCAGCTCGAGTGTGCGTGGCTAAACGGGGGAAGGTACCGAGCGCGAGGTAATGAAGGATATGGCAAACGCACTGCAGTGCAAATAAACCATTAGGAGTTACACTTCATTTTAATCAGGCACTCAGCTCCTGTTCCCCTGCACTTTGGAGAGACCCAGCAAATAAAAGCAGGCAGCTCCTGCCTGCTCAGCACACGGCTCAGCCCCATGTGTTTTTATGGGGAGTGTATAACAGCCCGGAAACCACAGGATGTTTGTATCGATTGTCGCTTGGAAGAGGGAATTTAAATGTTGTTGCTCGATAGGAAGAGCTGTAGCAGTGGAGTTGATCACTAAAGCAGGGAGCTCACACTAGAGAAGGAACATATGGGTCTGTACCATGACATACATCTGCACACCGTGGGTTGTTTGGGGACAGCCTTGTTTGATGCTGTCCTAACCTGCCAAAGCACCGGTGACAGCCTTTCCACTCCTTCCTGRTCCAAAGGGCTCTGTCACCTGCAGACTCCTCTGAAAAGTGAATTTATGCTGCTCTTCCAGCTGCCTTCTCCTTGGAAATGACCCTGCCCRTGCCGGGGTGCTGGAACTGGACGATCTTAATGCCTTTTCCAACCCGAAACATTCCTTCATTCTATGATTTGTGACACCACCACCATGTCTCACACACGTGGAGGTGCTTAGATGCCATTAAAAGCTTCATGTGTAATCAAAACTAGGGTTTTTTTCAAAAGAAAARTCCTTGGGGGGCAACTACACAGGAGGTAAACAAAAGCAACAGCTTTGAGTACAGAACTTTATTTTGCAAAACAGTGAGTCCTGCTTTGAGCAATTGTGCCCCAGAAATCCTCCAGTAATTGTGAAGGAATCGTGTGTAGCAGCACTACACACGTCATCTGTGGCAGTGGGACCTGTCCTGCAGGCAGGGGTCGATATCACAGCTCAGTCCACACACTTTAGTAGTTCTACACCCAACAGCCTCAGCTCTTGGTCTGATCTGGTCTTCAGTGAGAGACTGAGAACACAGGAGATGCAAAACAGGCCCCGTGTGCCATCCCCAGACAACGCAGTCCCAGCCAGGATCACGCAGCTGTAATGTGATATTTGTATTTAACACTCAGGCATTTTAAATATCTATTGTTAACACACTGCTTGGAAGCAAAGAACCATGAGGAACACGAGGAGCCTCAGAGCCAGCGCTAATTCTAATGATGGCCCTGGGTAAAGTGGGTGGGAAGTGTTTGCAAGCAATGAGTTAATCCAGTGATCACGAGGAACAACTGCTCATTTTACTGCCATTGAAAAGGTGGAAAGAGATCATATAAACACATATTCATGCCATTGTTACACATCTGTGTCTATTGCAAACATATATGGTACAATATACACACGTTATATAGATAAATATATTTGGATATATTTATGAATCTCAAACATTTCCATCCCTTGAGGCAACAGCTGCCCCTGGCCCTCATGTGGCTGTAATCACCTCAATTACCCCATTGTACATTTTACTTGGGTAGGAATCCAGAGTTAACACAAGTGAGTTTGGTTCCCTTCAAGGCTGTCAAACCTCACTGAACCTGTGAGCAGAAACCAGGGGAGTTTATTTAAGGCAAGTGCAGGTGCTGCCTTGGCTACCTAAGGAAGAGCACCAGTGGGCTCTGGCTAGCCTGGGAAGCACTTGGATGCAAGGTAAGCAGGAGTTTTGTGAGGTTTTTTATGCACCACAATTATCAGAGACTGGGAGATGGAGAGTGAAGTCTTGGGAACAATGTTTAAAATCCARGTGTCACTTGGAAGAAGGAGGGAGTAGAGGTGGTGGTGATGTGTTTTGCTGATTTTCTGCTGCAATTACGAAAAGCTGATGGAGCAGCCTGGACCAGAGAGCTCTACCCTTTTCCTCTCTTCTAAACCCAAAGCTATCAAGGGTATAAACTCTGCTTAATYGAGTATTTCAACTTTTACTGTGGGCCCCAGTTTCAAGCTTAAGTTCTAGGAGCAGGGAAGATGTGCAGGAATTAGATGTCCAAAGAGAAGTCAAGAATGATTGCTTCTCCCACGGTAGTGAAAAGAACTAATGAGTTGGTCAAAGCCAAGGGCCTCCAGCAAATCAAACACTTGAGAACTGGAACCAGTGAATTTCGATCAACTCTCCATGGAAAAACAAACCTGCTCCTTTCTTTGCCAGTTGGGTGTCCAGAGCTCAAACTGCTTAATTCTCTTCATCTAAGATGCTTTCAATCTCACTTCACTGTCTCCCTAAAGTCTTCTGCTTTCTCTGCTTGTGATCCCACCGATTTTCAAGCACATGTTTTATAAAAAGCCTGATTTTTCCCAAACCAGGGCGTCAATAACACCCTTCAGCAGTGAAAAAAATGCTGCTGYTTTAATTGGTGTTGGTTGCTGTCTGTCAGCGTTGCTGGAGGGATGGGAGTGGTCTCAGACTCTTTAGCCTGTCAAGATAACTTGATAAGAAGTAAATCAGAGAAACAAATTTGGTCTTGTAACAGCTTTATGGACATTTGTGTTTCGTGCTGCTTAACACTTGCACAAAGCCGCTTTTGTGATTTAGTCCACGTAGTTGTTTTCAGCTGATAAAACCAGAACAGAGCCCTTTTATCACAGTAGGAAACTTCCCTTTCCCCTCAGATTTGGAGCAATAACAATTCTGGGGGGGGGTGMTAATTATTCCAGATGCACTGTACCATGTAAATGAAGCTGTTGCTTTGGTAGTGCTCCTGCACCAGCGATGCTGATGGAGGATGCTCAGAATGAGCAAATTAATTAGCCAAACTGTGAAATCAAATCAATCTCACAGCAGTGACCTCTGTGTCACCAAATAAAGACAGACATTAGGTTGATGTGTAGATGCTTTTGTTGAAGTAAAACCAGAACTTAAGAGMTAAATGTTCTCATTACTCTGACTTAAAACAGGCGTTGAGGCTGGCGCTGTGCTGCTGGCAGGGAGAGATGGATGTTTGGTGTCCATTTAGCTTTTTGTCTGGATGTGCTGCAAACAGCCTTATCAAGCAGCTGCCACAATCCAGAACGTTTCATTGGGAAGCTGCATCTGGAATAGAAATCAAACTCTGTAGATCTCCTCAGCACTGGACAATATCTGTGTCCTACCCGAGCTCGCCGCATCCCGCGGCTCTTTTGGCTTCGTGCAGCACTTGGGCTCTCAGCTGCTGAACCTGAGATAAAACCTGAGATAAAAGCCTTTCAGGCTTTATCTGATCCTTTCCACGGGGGTGAGAGTTTCCAGAAGCTCCGAGGAGCATCTGTGACTTTGGATAACAGCAGCACCCTGTTCCCTTCCCTCCTTCTGTAACCTGAAAACCAAAACCCGATATTTGCAGCTCCTCACACAACAAAGAAAGGGAATTGCAGTATCAGGCTCGTGCAGCACATGCTCTGCAGGGTGGCAGATGTTATCAGCCACGCTGTTATCAATATATGCTGATGGGACAGGAATTTAGGGATGTTTTGCAAGGAAATGATTGCAGATAGCTCCATCCTGGGAGGGTTTATGCTGTCATCTATCACCGAGGTACTGCAAGGTGAAGAAGTGTTTTTCACCCGAGGGAAAAGATGATGCAGTTTTTACTGTGTTTATTTAAAAAAAGGTCAGAGACATGTGTAGAAAAGTTCATTAGGATATTAAAAATGTGACGTTTAACAGGCAGCAATGGTGTGTGATTTACTGCTGGGSATGGATGCAAGGGGTTAAGGGGTTTTTGAGTAGAGGAGGAGTCCCTCAGTGGGAAAGGAGGTTCTGTGGGATTCAGAACTGATCACCCGGCCAGCGATTCCCTTTGGATCCCATTGCCTTGTAATGCTTTCAGTCTGCAAAGTCAGCTTGGAGTTATTGAAGTTTGTTTCCCTTCCTGGCTGAAATGCTCCACATCCCAATGGTGACCGAATCATTGGTGCTGGGSAGTTCCTGCACTACAAATTGGAGAGCTGCTGATTCTTTCTCCAGCCAAATATTAGGGATCCTCAATCCCTAAAGCCACTTTAACTTATCCAACTCCCACCAGGTTCGACGGAGAATAGGAGCATCGGTAGGAATTCACCACCTAAAATTTGRGACGATCCAAACCATACCAGGAGCGTTTCGTTCAGCTCTGGAGGTGCTGGTTCTGGGGGGTGGAATGATTCAGATCCCTGCGCTGTCCCTGAGGCACAATCCATGTCYGTGATGCTGACAGACAGGCACTGTGGAGGAATTGCAGGATTCCCGTCCRGAGCATTCAGGGATAGTTCCTGATCAAAGGAATCATCACAAGCTCAACTCCCCCTGGGCTGGTATCTGTAGTATTGATGGTGAATGTATTTGTCAGTTAATTCTGTCTGCAAAATGCCTGGATTTCTCCGTCTGAGGTGAGGTGTGAAATCTCTACACCTGAGTGTCCCTAAGCTGGCAGCAAAGTGATTCCTTAAGGTAGCTGGTAATCATTTATATATATTTTTTCATGAGGAGAGAATGATTTTGGGATATTTTTCATTTTACATCAGGTGATTAACACTGGAACTGTTCAGTGCCAGGTTGGATGGAGCTTGGAGCAACCTGGGATGGTGGAAAGTGTCCCTGTCCACGGCAGAGGGTTGGACAGAATGATCATTAAGGTTCCTTTCAACCCAAACCATCCTGTGGTCAGTAGYAAGATCTTAAATGTTATAGAAATTTAGGGTCTTTCCATAGTGAAGCCCCAGTAGGAGGCTGAGGGTTCCTGGTGTGTCCCAAATAACAAACTGGCACTGGTGGTGATCCAGGGCAGGATTTGGATGGAATAAAGACCAACAATGGAGCCAGCAGGAGGTCAGTGCTTCRTTCCCTGTGTCCCATTAGGTTTGTAATGTGAATACTTTCAGCTCTGGCTGTTTTGCCATCGAAGGAACAATATTCCCTCTTAAGGAACCTGTTGGTGATGATTTACTCTCACACACTTCATTTGCACCACGGTTCCCCTAGAAAGCAGGAAACCAACTTTCTTAAGGAGCTTTATTTAATCCTCCTGACGAGGATGGGGTCAGTTATTGCAGGGCTGAGAACGGAACAAATCTTTCTCACCCAATATCTGATAAAGSCAATTTGCTGTTGTTTCCTATAGCTGTTCACTTTCCTCCTTTAATGCCCTGTTTCAAACCACTTCCCCCMTTTTTGGTTTCAAATCTACCCACAAGACTCTTCAGAAAGCGACAGCCTYGGGGTTTTCCCTTCAGATAAATCTTGTGAGGGGAATTTATTGCARCTCATAAATGATATTAATTTCAGTAAGGTACATTTGATCCAACTCTTTTTTTTTAATCGTGCTGATGTAACTTCGTTGAACAATTCCTGACTTACATCAGCGTCACTGGAAGGAAGGCCTGGAAGCTGGAAGGGTTCATCTGAAATGCAGATGGTGGGAGCAGAGTGGAATAAACTGGTTGGAAACTTGCATAGGAAATGATGTGGAAAATATGTCAGGGAAATCCCTCAAAAAAGAATTCAGCCAATTATTTTATTTTGGTCGTACCAAAACTGTTATTATTTTGAGTGTTATTTTGAGAAATCTTAGTCTTTCTGAGCTTGATTTATGTAATACTGTTCATACTAATGCATTATCCGAACCAATATTTTTAATACAAGTGAATTGCAATAAATCAAAACAAAAAAAATTCTGCTAAGGATATATTTTGACATTGCTAAACCAAATCAGGAAGTCATGCATTTCTTGCTTGAAAACCTTCTTTAAAATTCTCCTCTGCCACTGCTGCTAAGCTGCACATTTCAACTCAACCCAAATTCCTCAAAAACCTGTAGACCAATTGTAATTTTAATATTTCCCATTCAGAATGAAAATACCTTTCAAGTACCACTCTCAGATGAGATAAATATACTATTGTTTACAGTTACGATAACCTCAAGATCCTGAAAATGTCTTTAAAAAAAGCTAATTACATGCTTTTATTTGCTGCTAGTAAAACCAGGAGAATAACAGCCCAACTCATTTAATCCCTACTGTGATTTCCTCTGGGCTAATTAAAGTGTACTCAACTGGTATCTCAACTGCACAGCTACAGGCAGGGAAAATATTTAAAGGGACCAGCCTTGTGCTCCCTGGAACGAGCTGTGCTGAGGGTGAAACCATGGACACAGAGTTGGAATGTCCCAAGGAATTGCCCTGGAGAGGCTGTGCTGGCCCATCCTGTCCATGCTCACGTTGAAGGCTCTCGTTTTCGGAGAGGATGGACTGGCACAGGGTGCCCAGAGAATCTGGGGCTGGCCCTGGATCCCTGAAGTGTCCAAGGCCAGGTTGGACGGGGCTTGGAGCAGCCTGGGATAGTGGGAGGTGTCCCTGYCCATGGCAGGGGYTGAAATGGGTSCCTTCCACCCTGAACTRTTCTCTGACCCTTTGGTACCCAACTTTCCCTGAAAGAACAGGTCYTGTGCTGTCTGGATCTCCCAATATCTGCATTTTAGATAAAAGAACCTTCAAAATACCTCTATTCAAAGACCGAAATAGGCTTTGCACACAAACGTCCAGCCCCAGCACACAGCAGCACTCTGAAGGAAACGGAAGTGCCACTGAGGTCAAAAATCCCTCTCTTAYTCCCCAATTCCCGGTGCCTCGGTGCAAACACGGACTTCCATGGCTCGCTGAAGCCTTTGGAATGCCTGGCTCTGCTCTGCGGTGCTGATGGCAGAACGAGCTCTCAAGAAAAGCTTTTTCTTGCCGAGCAGCTGCCTGTTGGCTTTCCTGGCGCTGACATTTGCGTTTTCGATGGCGTGAACGGCCCCTTCCTCACCTTCAAAGGCATCACGATCCCTCTGCTCCATCCCTGGCTTTTCCAGCCGGCTGCTGGCTCTGTAATGCCACGATCGGGTGTGTGTTCGTTTTTGCAGCTCTTAGAGGGATGCTAGAAGGGAAATACCGAGTTGTCAGCCCTTCCCTATCGTATTAAGCCGTGGTGCTCGGAGGCAATAAATACCAGGGATTCATTCAGGCTCTCTGAACCTCGCCATTAAAACTCTCAGTAGGCTGAAGGGACCATCGCTGGTCTCCTGTGGTTTTTGTTTTCTTGAAATGTTAATATTTAGCTCATCCTGTTTTCCATCTACGCTAAGCAGCCGCGTTCTCTCCCGCTACTCCCGAGGTGGAAATGGGGATGTGCTCRCTTTTTTGGGCATTGAGCCCACAGGGGATGCCTGGAGCCATTAGCAGGAATGGGTTTGTTTGCGTTTGAGACGTGAATGCTGATTATGGCCTCGCTTCTGGTGTGGCTTTTTCTTATTCTTTGGAATTGACTCTTTCTCCTTCCGTGTGGATTTGTTTCTAGTGTTTTTTCCTCAAGATTTTTGTCCCCTCCAATAAYGTTTTAGCACAGAATATGAATTTCCAAGAGAGCTTTTTTTTTATCTCTTACAGTTGTTTGTAATCCTATGAATTAGCTATTTTTCCTTCTATATCTTTAAAACACATTCCATTGTTCTTGTTAGGCCAAACAAGAATTGAAGAGACTTCTTCAAACTCTCCTCGTTTTGTTTCAGGCTACGACCTGAAATTGCTGGGAAAAGCAAATGGTCCCATTTTCTGAGTGAAGCTTTCTATCCTAATGAGATTTAAGTAGTGTATATACAAGATGTGATCCAACATTTAAGTGCTTAACCTGAAACAGCTCAATTTCATCATCACCCAAAGCATGTACAATAGCTTTATTCGAGCATTAAGGGAAAATAATTCCCTCTGTCTTTACCAGAAACCCCAATCAGTGCCCAGAATGTCAGTCAAGGTCTGGCTGTGCCRTGACCGTGAGCAGAGTGAGGAGTCCCAGGGTTGTATCCTGAAGTGAAATCCCTCCTGAAGGGCCCTTTTCCTTTTAAAACCCCATTTGTGGGGGATTATGGCTGTTATTTCTTACACTGAGGACAAGAATTCATAGCCAGTGATGCTGACAGATGACAGGATTTCATTAAATCAAGAGTGGTGTCAGAGCTGCCCTCGGAGCTGACCCGTTTGTGTTTTACAAATTTGTGCTCGAACGGCTCAGAATTCCTGCAGTCGTTTGCCTCATCCCTGAACTTCCCACGTCCTTGAACTCCCCAYGTTTAGGGAGACAAGGACACGCTGCTAATGGGGGAAATTACCCGTTTCCCTCTTGGTGTGTGGACAGCAGGAGCGTCCAAGGTAACCCCGCACTTCCCGAGGGGACGCGTCGGGTGTTTGACCACGAGAAGAACCATKKGATTCACAACAAAAGACGATTGGGAAGGGGGAAAATGTGTCCTTGGCGTGTGTGCGGTGTCTGCTGTGCCCTCTCCATCTTCAAACCRCTTCAAACTAAGTGCCRAGTTGGAGGGATGCGTTTTCAAGGACGAGCACAATATTATTAGAATAACAGGCACGGGGCTGACCCGGAGAGAGAATTGAGGATTTAAAATACCAGAACGTAAAATTTGCCGGGAGATCGGGCAAAATCAGCAGCGACAAGGCTGATAAGGGATTATACAGGATCTGCAATGAGAAAGGATCATATTTTGGCAGAGCAAAGTAATTTCCATGGAATGCCAGGGCAGCCAAGGTACAAGTAACTTTTGTTTTCCTGTATTTCACTTGGGATAAAAATGTTYCACCCAAAATACTGGGAAAAAACCCCACAAAAAACACCTTTATGATCAATCTATATTATTTATATGTTCTTTATGAAAATACATTTGTAGAAAGGAATCTTTGTAAGGCTAACCGAGCATTCAGAGGGACACAAGGTGAAATTCATGCCCTYCTTTCTCTGGTGAAGATTTCAGCCACAGAAAGGACAAATCCTCTCAGCATCTGCCTGAACCTGAGCTGAAACTCTGCTCAACATATTTGTGAGCAATTCAGCTCCTCATTTRTAAAACTAAAAGCATATTCGTGCATGAAACACTCAGTTTTCACAGCAGAACTTGTATTTTCAAAGCTGATATTAAGAATCTGTTCAAATTCTCCAGGCCAAGTGAAAACACAGGACAAAAAATAGGAAAAACATTCCCTTGGGTCCGTATCCAGCCAACTCGCTGAGACTATTTAGCTATAAACAAGTCACAACAACAAAATATCTCTGCAGAATGGTTGTAGGGAGTTTTTTTATCCCAGAATTGACGTTTTTTAATCGCTGTGCCGGTGCTGGATGGGTGAATGGATGGGTGTGAGTTGGAGTCCTGGCTTCTTGGAGAAGGCAAACAAAGAGTGATGGAGCTGTCAGTGGAGCCGTGTGAAATTCTGGGAGTTAATGGAGCTGCACTGGTTTTTACTGGGCTGTAGAAGGGGTCACAAACACCTCCAGCTCCCGGAGTGAGCAAGGGGGGGTTTGAATTCCAAACCCGAGCGTTCAGGCACAGAATTCCACATTTTAGTGGCTCAGCCACCCTGATAAGACACTGAGAGAGGAGGAAATTCAACCTGAACCAAACCAGAGCCGAGGCCAACAGCATCACTGGGCAATTGTCAYCGATTTTTGTGTGGATGCTTTGAGAAATCCCCTCAGCTCTCAGCAAACCCTGGAGCTTTGGGAACGTCCAGATGCAGTTTGATATGAATGAGCTAAGAAATAGGGAATAAATATAACCCCTATAGATGATTCACACTCTAAAACAAGTTTTGAGGCATCAAAGTGCAGTAAAATACGCAGAGGAGACTCCCCCCCTTTGTAAAACAGCAACTGCTGAGGTGCAGAAGGTTCTTTGCTGCCCCACAGCCCTGCTGGGAGGGTTAAAAATGGGTTAATTTGTGTAACCATCATCAGAGCTGCTTTTTGGGTGTGTTTTGCCTGACATAGGGCAAAAACAATGCTCCAGGAGTGTGGTCCCAGCATCAAGCCCTGCTTTTGCAGGTGATGCTTCCAGGAGTTTTCCCTGCTGGGAAATGGAGTAGTTCCCACTTCCTTTTGGCCTGCAGGAGTTTCTGATTTTAAGCAGATCTCCCTTCTCAAAGAACGTGCTGAATTGAGCCACTCTTAGAAGGTATTTGAAGGCATCAGGAATTATGCCTTTATTGAAACTAAATATGAGTTAGTTGTCCCTGCTGAACGCGAGGTACAGCCTGCTACAGCATTTCCAGGAGCTTGTAATTATTATTATTTCCAGTCCATATGGATCTTAATTGTAAATCTGCCAATGAATTTGCTTTAGCGTCGAGCTCGCCCGCCTGGATGAGTTTGGAATTTATTATTTCAATTTTATTCCCCGCACTTTTTGTGGGGAATATTTGGTGTTCTTTAGTGAAAGAGCTCACGGTGGATTTACGGCCGTTACTTCGCCGATAAATTCAGAAAAATCAAATTATTGTTAGGCATAAAGCCCCCAAATACTATATTATTAAAGTACATTTTGAGACAAGGCATCATCTTGTTTTATGAGAAGTTCAATGCTGGAATAGAGTTGGAGCCTTGTGTCTGAGACACTTGCAGTGATTATTTTTTGGTTAAAAGATTGATAAGGGACAAAAGTAATTATTAGTGAATGCTTTTACTACAACAATTTGATTCTGCTTGTGTTATTTTCATGTTTCAATGTGGAGTCACTCTGAAATGACCAGAATTGAGGCGTTTTACATAAAATCTTATAATCTCTGTTACGATAAAATGAACAGCAGGATGGAAATCYGGGGTAGGATGAACAATCATCCATTGCTTTGGTCTGGACCCTGTGGTCTGTCACATCCATCCTAAAGCTCACCAAGATAAACCTGGAGCTCAAAATGCAGCTGAATTTTAGGCACAGACTAAAAATTATGCAATAGAAAGGTTTTCCACAGGGCTTTGGAAGGGTCTGAATTAATTCCTTTAGCCACGGGAACAATTGTGGTGGTGCATCCGTTTCCTAAAAGACCCAACAGAAGCTCAGTGGTCTTAGAGTTGTCAATAGTCAAGAGGAAAAACAAATAATTAAAAATCCGAGGGTGAAACATAATAAAAATTGTTTGGAAGACAAACGGTTTATTAATTGGAGCCCTTCTGAATTTATATCTATTCAGGAAACTCTGCAAACGACTCGAGTCCAATATCAATCCTAAGGAGATTAAATACTTAAGCATTATACTGTCCTCTAAATTAAGGAAGTTGTATAAGCTTAATTTCCAGAGGATTCCAAATGTGATTAAACAGGATATGCCATGATTAAATATCTTGCTGCTATCCATTTCTGCGTGGATTAACTCCGTTAAAATGAACTCYTCCACAATGTTTGTTTCAGATAACTCCCTGGGTGATTTCTGTGTGTGTGTTTTAGAAGCTTGCCCATATTTGGGTAGTTTTGCACTGAAAATAAAAATCTAAAAGCATAGATATTGCAGAAATTTACTGGACTCCTCACATTTGTATTCCAGCCCTCTGGAAGCTGCTTGAAGTTATGGGGGAATTTGTCCCACACTCTGGAGATGRGGCTTCTCCCATTCCACTCTTGGAGGTTGCTAACATTGGATTTTTCCATGGCTCACCCAACACATGTTCAGAAAAAAAGCCCTCCAAAAACCTCCATCCATCAGTCCCAATTATTTCAGAAAACTGGGGGTTTTGTGTCTGTCTCTGATTGGTCTAAATGGGCAAAACAGTATTTTYGTAAGAATTAAGAGGTAATTTCACTGAGGACCAAAAGATTTCTTGGTGATTTTTTTGAGTATTTCCCTACAATTTACAAAYGTACTGAACCTTAATTTACCTTGGGAATAAGTAAATATTGGAAATGTTGAGTTAATGTGATTTATTACCATGAGATTGTAAGGGATAACTGAAATCTCCAGTTCCTAATATTCCTTAAAAAAGTGCATTTCACGGAAGTTTTCACTGGCCACGACAAACATTTCAGGAGCATTATGGGCTTTCAGAATTGCAGCAGATTGCAGAGTGGAAAATGTGCCCTTTAAATAAGATTTTTAGGTGTTAACTGTTGCCCAAAAGAGGGACGAGAAGTCCAGCCCTTGTGGGACTGGTTCCACCTGGGAGTGCTTCCACWCTGCTCCTGCAGGCTGATCTGAGCATTAAATTTGATATCTGTGAACTCTTCCTTCAGCTGCAGGCTTTTCCCCTGGCAAACCTCCCTTTTCCTTCCTCTCACCTYAGATCTGGGATTTGCTGGATGTGGAGGGAGGTGAAGGTGCCTTAACCTGCTGCTGGCAGCAGTTATGAGGAATATTTCCAGGGGGATGGAGGGAAACCTGGAATAAACTACGCACAAAGTGACAAAAACACCCTCAAATCTGCACTGAGAGAGAGCAGCACCCCCACCCAGAGCTGCACAGGAGCTGGAGCAAACCCATGTGTAATTGACCACAAAAGTCCAGGAAGGCTCCTGCTGTGCTTCCACACGGATCAATCAGGGTACGGCGTGAGCTTTTCGACTTCCTACCCTGTCCCACTGCTCCCAAGCCCGAGACTTGCAGGAACCAAGGAACCATTTACCAGTTTCTTTAACCTGCAAATATATTAATGAACGCCGTTTTTATGCCCTCATTATCCATTTATGGCGAGGTGAACCACTCCGAGTTCATTAGGATAAAGCTGTCTAAACCGTTGCTGGGGTTCTGGGGATGCTTTAATGGCTTTGGTTGAGTCCATCCATTATCCTTTATAAACACGAGTTCCCTCTGCAAAGCTCCCTGCTGCTCTTCCTCCCCCTGCCCTGATGTCTCTGTGTGTGTGTGTTTGGCTGAGTTGCTGGCTCTGCTTTCAGCTGGCCCTAATGGCTAGATCAGACACACAAACCAAGAGACTGAAGCCACGTTGTTCTTCCATTTAAAGCCAGCTCAATCCGAATAAACATCAAATCTACCTGACTGCATCTGCTTGTCAAGCAGGTGAATGTCTAAAATCCAGAGCCTGGGATTCCAAATCGGTCGTTTGGGCAACACCCTTTAAAAAATTCCCTTGGCGTGAGGGCTGTGCAACAGAACTGTGGAAAATACAGGGAAAAAAAATAATGGTTTCAAAGAGTGAGATGTTATCGCACTACATAATATCCTTCGCTGCCCAAATCCTCTCTCAGCAGGAGCAGATTGCTCACAGAAATGCCATCTCATCGGAGCGAGAGCAAATAATGCTCCGTTCTCCATGTTTCTTACCCCAAATGCCAGCGATGGGGTCAGCACCAGCGACGTGCCCGCAGCCCCTGCCGGCAGTGAGGGAAAGGTCTGGCAGCAGCAGAGTCAGCTCTGTTCCTGGTCCCGTTTGGGATGAAGCAGCGGCCCCAGCCCCGGGCACCAGGACGCAGTTTGATGTCCGCACTTGGGCTCGGTGCGGTGTCACGAGTTGCTCAGCACAGTCCAGAACAAGCCCTGCAGGGGGGCAGTGGCAGCAGCAATCTGTCAGCTCCTCGCTGAGCYTTTCCTGAATTCCCTCCCTCGCTGCTGGCCGTGGAATGGGGACTCGGGCTCTGCTGTACCCACTGACAGGGCTTCCCTCCTTATTTATCCCATAGAAAGAGGTTTTCCCAGCTCCCAGGCTTCCTGTGCATACTGAGCACCTCCTGATCTCTAAAAGAAATACTGAGATCAAGCTGGAAAAAAAACAACACCACTAAACTGTGTTTATTCCTGGTTCTGTGTGGAAAAAGCTGCTTTTCTGACCTGGCTGTGCAAGCTTGGATGTGCAATTTGACTCTCCTGAGCACCTTGTCACTCACACCCATTGTGGAAGTGTCGGGAAGCACATCCTCAAAATGGGCATTTCATGGTGATTCGATTGAAGTTTGGAGCTGAGAGTGTTGTTTTTATGTGGAATATGCGGGGTCCTAAATAACCAAAGGAGAGATCAGGCTGATCTGAGTAAACATGATTTTTCAGCCCTTTCCTAAGACAGCTGTCAAATGGCAAAAGGATCTATTGGCAATATGGCCACTGTTGGGTTAGCTACAATATTCCTCTCTCCCTATAATTTTCCTTTTCACCTGCCAAACCTACCCATTTATATGCTTATATCCTGTTATTATATAAAATCAGGRTGACAAATTGTATGTCTGCAGCCCTCTTTGTTCCCATTCTCCAGCCCAGTGAACATTCCTGGTGTACATCAGTTTTATGTGAATGTAGGATGTTTGGGGTTTGTGAAAAATGTTGCTCTGCATGATTCATTTTACTGCAGCTAATGCCAGGGAAAAAAAAAAAATACACACACAACACCTCTATTGAAAATAATAGCCTGCTTCTTGGACTTTGCACATATATTTCTTTTGTCTGGTTGTTCTTTTGTTTAAGCCACTATCCAGGTGGAATAATCAGGTCTCTGCAAGCAGGAGCCCATCAGCTCTGGCGCTATAGATCATGGTTTGCAAGCATCAGTCACTGTGTCGGTGCGCGGGGTTCGTGCCTCGTTTGTTTTCACGTTTCCAAAGCTGCCCCCGCCCGGGAGCCTGGGGCTGCCTCAGAGTGGGAGAGGGGGCACGGGGTGGGCTCTGGGGAGGAGGCAGAGCACTGTCCCCCGCGTGTCACCCCCTCTCAGTGCCCTCAGCCTGTGCTCACACGCTGTAGAAAGCAGAGATGGAGCCTGGGCTCCGCTCGCGCAAGGCATAAAACTCCCATCGGCTCCATCGGGGCCGGGATTTTATTCCTGATATGAATTTCCTCTGTCAGACAATTTAAAGATGCCTTTACGAGGAAAGGAATCTCTCCATCTAAAATAGCGTGTTTGCAGTTCTGGAAATCTCTGACATATGTTTTAGGAGTGTGTCATATTTCCTACCGGGGGGCTTTACGAGGCCGTGGTTTTGTGGGGAGATACCTTCACAGGGGCTGTGATAAAGCAGCTGAGATATTCACTGCTGCTGCTGGAGGTCATTTTAAAGTTACAGCTTTTTGCTTTTTAAATAGACTTCCTAAACCTCACCGGGTTGTTTCAGTATTAAAAAAAAAAAAAAAAGAAAAAATTGTCAGAGTTTTACTTTGGGCCTCTTTCAGTGAGATTTGATGCTGATTTATATGGTGCTGAGAGGAGCTGTGCTTGTCTTTCATCTGCACATAATTCCAGAGTGGTTTGGGGTGGGAGGGACATTTAAGCCCATCCAGTCCCACCCCTGCCATGGGCAGGGACACCTTCCACTATCCCAGGTGGCTCCAAGCCCTGTCCAACCTGGCCTTGGACACTTCCAGGGATCCAGGGGCAGCCACAGCTTCTGTGGGCACCCTGTGCCAGGGCCTCCCCACCCTCACAGGGAAGAATTCCTTCTCAGTATTCCATCTAAATCTACTCTCTTTCAGTTTGAAGCCATTTCCTCTTGTCCTGTCATTACAATTCCTGACTATTTTTGTGAATCTCTTTATTTTACTTTATCACTTCACTAACACCCCAAGGACCTAATCCAAAAGCCTTTCCAAGCAAAAGTTGGTTTTCCTTTAGGTTTCAGTGGAGCCTGAATCATTAACAGGAAGAATTAAAATGGAGAATAGATACTTTATTTTTTTTTTTTTTCAAGTGCCACAAATACTCGTGTGCTTCTACATCTTTGTAATTGAAAAGAACCCACTTCACACCAGCTTTGTTTCTTTGCTGGAGTTCTCCTGCCGTGTTCCAAGCAGGAATCCCACGCAGGGCTGGGTGGGAACGTGGTGCATCTCTCGTGTCACTGCTCCCGGTGAGTTTAGCACGAAATACGACCCCATTAAAATCGCAACGCGTTTATCACCTCGCTCCCTTCAAAGAACCCACGAGCTGCGAAGAATTTAATTAAAACATGATGATTTAATAGGCAGGCTCCATCTATTGTTTACTCAGGAGGTTGAGATTCTGTTTAAAATTCGGTCCCAAATTTAATTGAGGCTCCCGCTGACCTCGTCATAGGAATGAGACTCCTTCAGAACGAAGCGAGGTGGAGACGGAGAGTGGGTTCCTTCCTCTTACACAGCCMCAGAATGGTTTGGAAACACTGAAGATGAACCATTTTCTATGAGGATCATGAGGAAAACATAATGCTCCTCAGTGCCAAGCGCGTTTTTTTTATARGATCATGGAATGGTTTGGGTGGGAAGGGACCTTAAAGCTTAAGGTTCCACCTTCCACTATTCCAGGTTGCTCCAAGCCCCACCCAACCCCTCCTTCTCGCACCCAAATATCCACAAAGGCCTTTTCTCACCTGCTCACCAGCACCACTGAGGTTGGCTGACCTTGTCCCCAGTCCCACTGCAAGAATTTCAGGAATCAATGATGTAAATCAGCCAGGACTGGGCAGTCAGGAACACTGGGTTTGGGGGCAGCACACTTCACACTCTCCCCTTTACAAGGCAAATCTGTCTCGATCCAGATGGATCTTGGTGTGACTCAGGCAAGATATTGTACAAGACTCCTATAAACAGAAAAAAAAAATGTATAAATCCTGCCACAAAATGCATGATTTAATGTATATATGAGAAAAGGCACCGTGCCAGATTCTCAGTTTCTGTCACAGCTTTAATGAAAAGTGATTTCAGCATTTGAAAAACCTCAAAAGCTGTCCCAGCCAAATGCCACGTTTCCATATATTTCCTGAGCTATACATCTAAGTTAGAGTAGGATATTCCTTACATCGATTGATAAAAGACAACCTTTAATAATTCCTTATTATGAAGTTAATTCTTATTTATTGTAGCTATACGACRAAACATTTTAGGGAAATTTCCTCTATGTAGCAAACTGATCCATGGCAAAAATATCCTAATTCAGTTTCTCTGCACAAACCTGTTATGTCCTCCCTGCTAATGTACTGCAATCTTAATTCAGTGGATCCAGCAGCCTGCTTGGATAGTCAGGACATGTGTTTCCTCATCAGAGAGCCYGGCTTTAACATCCATACCTTGACTCTTAGCAAGAAAATTGGAGCTGAAATGCCTGCTGTGTTTTGCACCTCAGTAACCCAGATTATTCCAATTCACGGCTCTGCAGCCGCCGGTGCCCACCTGGCTTGGGAAAAATGAGGATTCTGCCCCTGCCCTCGGAGCAGGGAAGGGTTCTGGTCAACCCCACGTGGGCTCTGCCGACCCCACACGTGCTCCCAGGATTGGATCAAAGAAATCCGTGGGTTYGGAAGGAGAATGTTGCTGGGTGAATTGGGCAGCCCAGCCCAGGGCTGGGGGTGCTCCTGGGGGATGTGGAGAGCCCTTGGTTGGTGGTGTGGGGGTGGCACCTCCAGCCCGTGCCACTCTGGCATTTTGGGCTATCCTTGGGGTAAAAGGCTCTTTTTTCATGTTCAAAAAACTCCAATCCCGTATTTTATCCGTGAGCATGGCTGGTGTAACCCACACCCAACAAGCAGCCGTTCCTGAGCGCCTTCCAAGGTCCTCCCAACACCCGCAAGCTCAGATCTAAAGTTTTATGTCACCAGTGGGTTTTTAGCCCTGTCTGTGGGGTTTAATTGAGMTTTTAGCATCATTTGGTCAGGTCCTGCTGCCTTGCCTCGGCTGGGCCCTGCTCTGCTGAGAGCTGCAGCCTGTCCCTGCTGAGCAGAGCCATCAATTATTGACATTGCCTTCATACAGCAACTTATTGACTACAGCATTGTAAAGTACCCTATTAATGTTTTAAGCGTTTCACTTTATTTTAATACAAGTAAATTATTTAGGCAATGTTAAAATGCTTTATGCTTTGACTAATGAGAGGGAAAAGTGTACGCAGCATCTTATTTTAATTGGATGTTTACCCTATCCTGTAGAAATCGGGCATTTATTATTCCACCCTTAATTAACTATGCGTGCAATCCCTGATGGATCCACGCTCAGGTCTTTTCCACATGATCTAGCCATTAAGAGGCATCAACGTGCGGATTATTTTTATTTGGAAAGATGAAATCGTTCTGGCCTGCACGTTCCTGGGTTGCCCTATAAGGAACCAGTTACTCCACAGTGATGTGTTCCTTGCCTCGATTGATGCAGCGCAGGACATTAAAGCTGGGATAACGTCAATTGATTCAAGTGGTGCAAAACCCAGGCAGCCTGAAGTGAGGGATGCCTCTGAGCCTCTCTTTTATCTTTGTTAGCACAGAAATAGGCTGCAAGGTCATTCCTGTTGTGTCATAGTGCATTAGGGTCATTTTTAGGAATGCTGCAGGGTTGTGTGTGGACTCAGGGAATGTTTGTGCTGTTTCAACGTTCTCCTGATTGCCTTTTGGGATAAAGGTGTGGAGTATCCGCTTTTGTTCTAAACCATGTGCTTGCATCCCAAACAGCACCTACAGAGTGGGATAAAGGGCCTAGCAGCAAGTCCAACTTTGTTTTATCCCCCACCTCATCAGTGGAGGTTTTCTTTAGAGAAATCAGACTTGAACTTGTGAAAAAACTGTGGAGTCTCTCAAAATTTAATCCTTGCCCTATTCTGAGCACAGGGCAGCCCTCGGCTCGCAGCAAAACTCCCTTTGAGCTCGACCTTGCCGTTATTTCTCGTTTCCCTGTTTTTATTTTGTGCCGTAGCTCTGCAAACTCCTGATTAACAAAGATCTGAGGGAATGCTGATCCTGAGCCACCCTGTGAATCGGGAGCAGCTGAATGCTGAGCGTGTGTTTGAGGGGAGGCCTTTGACAGACAAGSCCTGTAATGTGCTGGGATGTTGTACCAGAGCAGAGCCGAGCTGGGTGATGACTACAGGAAGAGGAGAGCTCCAAAGGACCAGGCAGCAGATTGMTCCTCATGGATATTTGATCAGCCAGCTGCTGTCCCTGGGCTTCCTTGCAGTGGTCATGTTTTCTTCCGGAATAAAGCACTCCAGGCTTCAGGGTGAGCAGAAGCAAATCAGAAAAGAGCAGGTTTCCAGCCAAGGAGGAGGCAATCGAGGGAAAGAAAATGTGCAGATATTATGGGAAGGTGGCAGTGTGGGAAAACTGCTGAGGAAGCATCCATGGATTGTGAGGATGAGGATGGCAGACAAGTTCCACAGAAAGGCAGTGATGCCCCGTGCACGCGATGAGGATGGAGTTGCTGTGGATTTGTATTTTAATAGAATTCCAGGATGGTTTGGATTGGAAGGGACCTTAAAGCCCATCTAGTCCCACCTCTGCCACGAGCAGGGACACCTTCCACTGTCCCAGGTTGCTCCAAGCCCCGTCCAGCCTGGCCTTGGACACTTCCAGGGATCCAGGGGCAGCCACAGCTTCTGTGGGCACCCTGAGCCAGGGCCTCCCCACCCTCACAGGGAGCAATTTCTTCCCAATATCCCATCTATCCCTGCCTTCTGGCAGTGGGAAGCCATTCCCTGTGTCCTGTCCTTCCATCCCTTGTCCCAAGTCCCTCTCCAGCTCTCCTGGAGCCCCTTTAAGCACTGGAAGGGGCTCTGAGGTCTCCCTGGAGCCTTCTCCTCTCCAGGTGAACACCCCCAGCTCTCCCAGCCTGGCTCCAGAGCAGAGGGGCTCCTGCCTGAACACCAAAATAAGCTCTGATAAAACAAAGTGCTCTGATTTCCAGCCAGTAACCCCCACCCCAGCACATCCCTGCATGCCAGGCCCTGATTAGATGGAGGTCGAGGAAGTAACAGGAATCCCTCAATGTTGGGTTACAGAAATTGAAGCAAATTAGCCTTTCCCAGCCTGCAATATCACAGCAATTTTCTTCACACGGTCCTTTTAAAGAGGCTTTCCCAATTACCACCCAGGCTCCATAAAACAATTACAGGAGTGCAAACAAACCCCATCACACTGATGAGCTAATTACCCTCCGGGCTCCTGATCTTTTGGGCTGCCTTCGTGGTGCAAAATTAAGGCTTGGAAGTGAATTCCTGCCTCCGTGTGCTGTAGGAAACGGCCATTTACTGACGCACCTTTTACTGGTGTGGAAATTACAAATACACCATTTCTTGTCTGTTACCAATTCCGTCCCCGTGGTAGCTGAGTTTCAGAAGTTGCCCAGATATTTCCAAACATTCTACTTTTGCTTTTCCGGGGAAAAATGCATTTCTTCGTGTGAGTAGTTATGAAATATGCCATTAGCCCAGAGAGCATYGTCGGCAATAAGGGCTCCTGCTGGGCTTCCAGCACGAGTTTGATAGGAAGAAATGCATCCCTGTGATAAAGACTAAAATAAAAAGCTACGTGGAGCGTTTAGCTCGGAAACAGAGCACAGATATTTCTGTGCTGGTGATCTGTTCATTCCAGAGGTGAGGCTGGAGAGATCCTGCACCAAACCCTGATGCCGTGGGATAAACCTGGCTGCTCATCTSATACTTCCCAGCAGGAAAAAAAGGGTGTTTTCTTGAGACCTGTCTTAAAAGATGTCGAAGTAAAAATATTTCCGGCTAAATAGTAAACTGAAAGAGGGGAAATTTAGGTTGGATTTTAGGAAAGAATTGTTCCCTGTGAGGGTGGGGAGGGGCTGGGATGGAATCCAAGAGAAGCTGTGGCTGCCCAATCCCTGGAAGTGTCCAAGGCCAGGTTGGACGGGGCTTGAAGCACCCTGGGATAGTGAAAGGTGTCCCTGCCCATGGCAGGGGATGACCTTTAAGGCCTTTCCAACGCAAACCATTCTGAGATTCTATAATATTTCTGCTTATTTCATTTGCATTTCAAGACTTTTGATTCCTGTTCCGCCCCTGGATTCATTGCTTCCCTGTGCCTGTAATTCTGTGGGTAAATTAGCCTGAAAATGCATTAATTGTGCATGAACCCTTCCTGGGGCCCTGCCTCATCCCACTGTTCTCCCGTTGTGCAAGAGGCACAAAGACATCCAGTTTTCAGCATCATTCCTAACTCATTTTTACACCCTTGTAAAGCTGCTGCAGGATAAAGGATCCCAGTTCTGTTCTGCTGGGTTAGCCCTTTGCAGGCAGCTCCTCCAAGCAGGTTTCCATGCCAGAGATATCATGGAAAAGGTGCCAAGAGGAAAAACTGTTCCCTCTTTACAGATGGAAATAAAAGTCACGCTCGGCTGTGATGAGCTCATCTCTCCTGTTGGGTTTTGTTGGGGTTTTTCCCCCCAAAAATGTGGGTCTGTTGTTTGAACTCCCTTCCAGACTCGAGCTCCTTCCCTCCTGTCCACAGAGGAACATCCAGGAGTTCTGTGTGGCCAGAAGTTTTCCCAGGCAACTTCTCAAAGAGCTTTCCTGTTTGTTTTCAGAAATACAGAAAAATGGAGACATAAAGAAAAGAACATATTAGCTCTTTTTATCACTTAAGCCGTCTTGGTCCAATGTCTGTCTTTTTGGAGATGGAAAATCCAGCAATCGAGATACAGAGGGATAAGGAAAAAAAAAATACTATCCCACAGCAATTCTTTATGTCTCGAGATGTCAACAGGTTTATCATCCCTACTGGGGATGGAGTGCTCTGAAATAAGAGGGGAAAAGTGTTCCTCCAAAGAGTCACGGAATTATGGCTCAGATGCTTAATCAAGATCACTGCAGCTGTAGAAAAAGCAGGTGGAGGATCTCGAGAACCCATTTATTTCACACCCCAGAGATAGGATTAACCACGTCATCCCTGTCCTTAGAAATATCCAGTGATAGAGATCCCACAGCTTTAGAATGGAAATATTGTATTGCTGGATGGATTTCCCTGTTAAAATGTCTCTTTTTTTGTCTTTTCCTGGTGTTCATCCTTCRTTTTTCTCCCAGATATTTCTGTGGCAGAGTAGGGAAGCAGTTGTCTTTGGTGAAGCCTGTCAGTGTCTTGAGTCTGTTCTTCCTTATTCACACCAYAGCAAGACCAGGTTTATAGTTAGAGTTGTCATTTCAGATTGATAAAATTGRTAAAATTCTCCACTGTGGACTTGGRTTTTTTCCTGCTTTCTATAGRTGTATATATACACATAAACTACAAAAAACAAAGGGCACATATACATATATTTATAGCAACACATATATCCAAAGGTTTAATTATTTTTCGTGGTGAAGACGCCCAATYCTGTTCATTATAATCCAATTTTCAGGAGCTATTTTTCCCGTCAGCCATATGGAGCTGTGACGGGTGGCTGAGCTGCTTGCGTTGTTCACAGTTCRCCACAGAAGTGCTGCGGATTCTGGGTTTTACAGGAAAAGATCCCTCCGGGTGGAGCCGGGGAAGAGCTTCTCGCTGGTCCCCTCCCGGATGCCCCTTTGGGCAGGACACGGAGGGATGGGACAGCCTGGGAGACACGGATGAGGCAGAGGGGAAAACCCCTCTGGGTGTGTTGGCAGGAGGGAGGAGGCTCATGCAGATGTGACAGAAGGAAGTTGGCTTTTCCAGGGCCTGGGATGGATCCCGTGGGGCTGGTTTAAGCTGGAAGCTGTGAAACCTGSTGGATGGCACAGCAGGACTTGCGGGAAATCGGTTTGGAGTGGGGTGGGTCCCACTCAGTGATTTGGATTTTCTCCCCTTTAAGAATTCCTCGCTGCCCTTTGGAAAATCACCGCTTYCCTGTGTGTGACACCGGGAGCATTTATCGGGAGTCTCTGAGCTGTGTCCCCCCTGGAGCAGCACCTGATAAACGCCCCCATTATCACCTCCCCAGCCCCGCGCCCCCCCCCCCCCTCCCCCCACCTGATAAACGCCCCCATTATCACCTCCCCAGCCCCGCGCCCCCTCCCCGCGTCCCCCACAAATCACGGAGACACGAGCGAGCCCAGCGCCCTCACCCTGCTCCCCCCGGGGCTCGCCCGCTCCTGGATGAGCAATTAGGGTGATCACACGCGSAGAAAACCCTAATCCAGCATCTCCCGAATTCCCGGCAGGTGGTGGATGGACGGGCGTCGGGCAGAGCCGGGAGGGAAGCGCTGCCTGGTGTGTCCTCTCGGTCCTGAGATGGGAAATATCACAAAGGACAGAAAAGGGACAATCTTTTGGCTTTGAGAAATGGAGCACAAGGAATGCTCCCGGGCAGTGTTTGGAGTGTGGGATTGTCCAGCATCTCCTTTCCCTCTCAGCTGCCCTGGCCAGCACTTGGCCGGAGCAATCCCACTGCGGAGGGAGCTGAGCCCCCTGAATGTAAAGGATTCCTGTATCGGAACATATCAAGACCTCTGTCCATTTGTTGTGATAAAGAAGGGGTTTTGTCTTTCTTTCCAAACACAGCATTTCCCACAAATCTAAAGATTCCCTAACTGTGGCACTGTGTGGGATTTCAGTGTGCAGCCGTGGTTAAATCACAGAACTGGAAGGGACCCCCAAGGATCATCCCTTCCAGCTCCTGGMTCTGCACAGACACCCCAACCATCCCACCCTTCCCAACCGCAGATCTGGTTCCTCAGTGAAGTTCCCTCCATCCCATTTTCCCTGCCCTTGTCCCTTGGGGGTTGCTGTGAGTGCCCCCACCGTGGGATCCACCAGGTCCGAGCCTTGCCTGGGGCTGTCCCCGCACACCTTCCCCTCGGAGCATCCCTGGGGAGCTCCAAACTGATTCTAACAGTGCCTGAGCATCCTTTCTGGAGGAGAAAATGCCTCCGAGCGTGTTTTACACAGCGAGCGCAGCCCCAGCCCCAGCCGAAGGAAATGAGTGCTTTGTTTATGACAGATTTCTGTTTTTATTCCCAAGGTTCGGGAGTAAATTACTACAAAAACGCAGACAGAACCTGCAATATTTGGCTCGGCATTATTCATCCGGCAATGTGGGAGCTGCAGATCAGCGTGTGAGAGACAGCAGTGGAAATATGGGGCTGCTCCAGCCTCCTTTGCACCGGTGTAAATCAAGAGTAACTCTCGGCGAAACCAATGGAGCGTAAAATTGGTGTAAGTGAGGATCAGTTCTATCTCCTGTACCTATACGTCAGGGAAACTATTTGTTTAAAGTGTTTATAGACCCTGCTAGCATAAATAGCTGATTTTCTTACACATTAAAAAGATCAAAGGTAGCCAGAGTAATTTTCTAGCACGAGTAAAACAAACATGTATATTTATTGCCACGCAACTCGCAGGAGTCGCACTCTCGTTGAGTCTGAAGCCAAAAATAGCGATTGATTTTTATTTTTTTTCCCTGGGTTTAATAAAAGGGATCGCAGTGCTCTATGAAAACACGCATTCATTTCATTTGATTGACATCTTCAATTTTTGGATATATATTCTAACTAATGGAATGGATATTGCAATACACGAATCAATTATATTTGTTCAGTTGTCAGGTTTGTACAGTGAGAACTGTTTAAATTATATATCATCCGGCTGTCTATACATTATGTTGTCTTAACAGACAATACTATCATCAATACATTCGTTTTAATGAGGAGCTTATCAGCACCCACAGCTCATCTCTCACCCACTGTTATTTATGGAAGCGGCGGAGTTCTATCCATGGACCTCAAAATAAAACATTCCTCCCTTCAACACCGGGAGAATGCAGCTGATGAAGAAAGATTTGCTGGTGTAATTAACATCACTTATCATTATTGAAATCACTGGTTTGCACTCATTACTATTTATAATATTTTGACAGAGTGTTTTGCCCTGGATTTTAGGCAATATTCTCAAAATACTCAGGGCTTAGTGCTGGGTTGATCTCCAAAATTATTTCAGTGTGGACTTAAGGCACCCAAGCAATCGTTTTGAGACATAATTCAGCAAAGGAATGGCTCTTTGAGGAACCAGGACCAGAAACAATATTGCAAACCTCTATTTGCTGTAATTGTCCCWTTTCTCGACCTTTGCTATAATTTAGCAATTTGATATTTATTAAGATTTTAGAAATAATTATCTGGTGAAACAAGAATTGGTTGCAAAGCTCATTAGGCAAACATACCWTAAGAATTCATGTTTCTTTATAAAAAGGGAAAGATGCAGCAAATGGGATTTTGTAGGAGTAGTATCCAACATTTTTATTAACTATCTAAATAGTTGAATGTAAAACTTCCAAATTTGTGAATTTGGAAGAACTGGGAGTACTTTGAAGGACAAAAGTTGAATTTCAGATTACCTTGATAAGATGCCCCYCAAAAAGCCCAGATTAAAATTAAACAGGGTCAAGGATAATATAAAAAACAGCATGGCAAGAAATAGCAGGCACATTAAAATAATTCTCCCACCTCACTGAGCATTGGCTTGGCCCTAACAAAATTTAGAACTGTGGTAGACAAAAGGAGGTCATGTTGTATCCCAAAATTCTATTTAGATACCATGGAAAATCTTTTTTTCATAGCCAAATAGAATGGGCTGGGTTGGAAAGGACCTTAAAGACCATTGAGTTTCAACCCCTCCGCCACGGGCAGGGACACCTTTATCACATAGCACTTATTATTTATTGAATAATAAATGATATTGCTCCTAGAAAATCAGCAAACGAGAAATGAAATGAATATTCTCTTAGTGCTCAGGCTGGAGCCGTGTCCGCTCTCCCTCACTCCAATGCCACCATCCCTCTGTACCTGTCACTAAATCAGCCCAGAACATTCCAAGATTGTAACTCCATGGGTTCTCCGTGGGTCTGGGAACAGCTGGAACAGGATCATTCCAAGAATATAAACCTTCCTGCCTCAGGCTGCTAAACAGCCCCTAATTCCCAGCAGAAAGGAGGGATATTTCTATGGGAGTGTGTTTTCCAGCTGTTGGCTGGAGACCCTGGCAGTGCATTTTCCCAGGTTTTGTTCTGGTCTCCTTCACACACAGGACATCTCCTTAGTGATTCCTTTGCTCTGAACCAGATCCAGAGCCTTTTTCCCAACTGGAAAAGGGCTGCTGCATGGTGAGTCCAGGGATCCCTTGGCAGGATCCAGATCAGGGAACAGGATGGGGACCGAGCCSTGCTCTCTGTGGCACTCGCTCAATTCCTTCAGCACCTCATAAACACCACATCAGACGGAACCTGAGCTCTCTTTTCCAGCRGCAATCAGCTCCTTTCCCGGGAGCTCGTGGCAGGGATGTCCACGGTGTGTGCCACCAGGCGCTCCTTTGAACTCCGCTGGAAGGCCGAGGGAATGTTCTTTCCTCGTGTCTGAACTCAGCCTGCTCCGTGGCCGGGAATGTTAATCCACACTCGTCAGGGAGTTCTGTGACGGATTCAAAGCTCTTCCCAGACCCGCGGGTGCCCGAGAGAACTGAAGTGCTGTTTGTGGAGGAGAAAATATGCAGGAATTATACTGGAAATGCCTTTTTTTTTCGTAACGTTGACACTTTTTCCACATTGGGTGCTCGCGAACGGAAGAGGAGCATTCATCTGTCTTGAGGTGGAGGGGCTTTTTTCACTCGTGYGATGTTCTTGATGGTATTCTCAGGATACTAATTTGTTACTTTTAATGATAATTCTCTGTCCACATGAGAACAGGCATGCATCACACCCAGACACACACACACACAAACGCCGTGCCCGCCTGCATCAAATATTTATGCATCATTATTGGCGTTAGGGATATC
This sequence comes from Amblyornis subalaris, assembly GCA_018881555.1. Taxonomy (NCBI): domain Eukaryota; kingdom Metazoa; phylum Chordata; class Aves; order Passeriformes; family Ptilonorhynchidae; genus Amblyornis; species Amblyornis subalaris. The sequence continues at coordinate 2,302,089 of JACAXG010000008.1, read as the reverse complement.
YGAAACCCAAATTTGTAGGAGGCAATTTCGCAGAAAATGAAATTATGGAATATTTATTCACCCGGTAAGCTGCCCTGAGCCCCTGCCTCCCGCAGAACGAGGGAGTTATTTATTTATGAGCTGGTCTCCTGCTCCTTCCCTTAAAGAAAACCCTCTTGGGCGCAGGTTGAACAGGATGTTTGTTTACGAATTGGCCGGAGAGAGCGTTGTTCTCGCCTTGATTTGCGGTGACTAATGAGCAACATAATTTTAAATCACGGCTTTTCCAGCCTGCCCCTCTGCCAGGCGCACCCCGCCCGCGTTCCTTCCGCAGGCAGTGGGGATGCTAACGAGGGAACAAAAGCGCTGGGAGAGGGATCGATGCGCCGAGAGAGAATGAGACTTTTCCAGCGGTGGAAACATTTTTCATGTTAGGATTTTCTAGGATGCGTTTTGGAGATCGCAGCAAAGCCGGGCGCGCGGGTCGGGATGCGGATGGGAATCGCTTTGTCCGCGCTGAGGAATCAAAGCCTGGCAGTCACCAGGGATAAATAGAGCATGAGATCCCGGCGTGGGGAGTCCTGCGGGACGGCTCTGGAGACACCTCAGCTTCTCCAGCGGGAAAGGCTGGAAGCAAATTGACGTTGACAAAGCTTTTAAGATTTCTCTCGACGCGACAGATGCTCATTCGTTCTGCCACCTCCCGCACAAAGAGCCCGGCTGTGACCCCTTCCTCTGTGCCACAGCATCCCAGGGGACACCCGGGAACCCCCCTGCCCTGGGGTGGGACTGATTTTAGCAGCATTCCTAAAGGCWGTGACCTCGAGGAGCTTTGCATCCTCCCGTTTGCCTCCCCGGAATTTGGGGAGAACTAAGACAACTTCGTCTCCCAAGTCCAAAAAAAGGATTTTTGAAGGTGAAAAATGGGAGAGGACAGGGCAGAACAAGGGTGTCAGAGCGCATCTTCAGCAGGTCCGGGTGCCAAATGGGGCGGTGCTCTGCCTGTCCCCTGCCTGCGTGTGTGTCCCCTGTGTCCCCTGCCTGGCTGTGCAGGCTCAGAGCTCCTCTCTGCACATCCTGGTGTGACCCTCAAAGCTGTTATTATTCCCTTGATAACAATAAACATCTCTATACACACCATTATTCCTTGATAAACCCTTGTTTGAGTGATCATTAAGGTGGTTTCTCTAACACCCGGGTAACAAAGCACTCCCAAACAACCTGTTTTGGCTTGAAAGTGCTTTTTATCCACTTTCTCCTAGTAACAAAGAGCCTCTTTAAAGCTGAGATGACTCTGATAGCTTTGGAGATATTAACACATGTTGTTGCTGCAACCCCTTTAACACTCGCAGGAATTTAATTTTAATTAATTACTTCRCAGCGAGAATGGAGAAAGTGAGAAATGGATCACCTGCTTTTCCGGGGAAGAAAAGCCGAGTTCAAGACTTCTCGAAAGACTTAGCRAAAGGGAAAACAAGACTGCTACATTTTCCGCTTCTGATTCCGGGCTGGAAGATACTTTGCATTACATTACCAGCTCATTTTGCATTTTAATCTCCATAAATCCCATCGGCATGTGCCGAGTGCTCCCAGGAACGTGCCTCTCTGCTGCCACTTCTCCGGCCATGTATTACAGGAAAGGCTCCTTGTTATGTCAGCTAACAAGGAATGTGGAATAATGACACAGGATTTCGCCAGGAGCCTCTGTAAGACAAAATTTAAAGGTGTCCCCAGCTACACTCCRTGTTTTTTAAAGGGACTGGGTGTCCTCGTTTCGGGAGTGCTGGGGCAGCTTCARTGGAGCGGGATGGTAATGGTTTCTGACACGTGTTAATGGTGTGTGTCACGTTCTTCACGTTTCCGTAATGACATGTCTAATTTCTGATGGCATGTGTCACKTTGCATATGTTTGTTAAATATAGGTCACGAGCTAAAAACGTGCCCAATATTAACGAAATCTRTATGGTAACAATTGTATAGATGTCCCTTATCACAGCAGCTCTGACTGATCATAAACCTGATCCCGGGAAAATGTTGTTTCGAGCCCTGTGTGAAAAGATGGCGGTGAAAAGTGAGGCTCTGGCSGGGTTGTTATGGAGGAGAAATAGGAATTCTGCCCCTCTGGAGACATTCCTAGGGATGGTGCCTCTTCCTGTGCAAGACAGCCGAGAAATGCTGATCTGTTCTTGCGTAGCTGCTGATTTATGTGGTTTGGCAAAGGCTGGAAACTGCTCCTGGGGGAGGAAGGGTGATGGGAGAGCCTTGGTTGAGGCTCTCCTTGGAAAACGGCCCCTGGGCATGGCAGCCCTGACCTTCTGCCACCCCGAGTGCTCACTGATATCATTATTATTCCTCTCCAGGGGGAGCACAAGTGCTAAGGACCCATTCTCCGGGTCCCACAGCTCTCTYCACGGAGCCAGAGCTGCTGGAGAGGCAGCAGGTGACTGTCCCTGGGCTTCTTGTCCTCTTGCCAATTAATTCTGCTTTCTGGACGGTGGCCAAGTACCTGCAAGTGTCTCGTTCAGATATTTCCAAATTTCATTTTTTGCCCCGATGGTCAATGCTGACAGCACATCTTCTTGATCCCGAGGCTTTTTGCTCAGAAAAAAATTGATAGAGGCAATAAATGGATCCCAGATCATCACCAGACAGAAGTAAATTAGATTATAGGTGGGGTGGTGACCACATTCCTTTTAATAAGACATTATCTTGTATTCTCATTAGAGAAAGGTTGTAGTTATTTTTTTTTCCAACTAGAAAACGAGATTGTGATGCTTTTCTAGAGTTTGTGTGTTACTCCAGTCTTTCACAACTGCTTTTATTGTAATTAAATTAAACTTCTCCAATAGCTGCCAGGTCGAGCTGTGCTGGTGGTRTGGGCTGAGTGATGCTGTCAGTGCGTGTAGGGTGGGAATGGGAGCACAGCTTGCTTTTCCTGGCTAAGGAGAATTAGACACCCTAATGGACTCACAAGTGTTACCGAGAAATGAGTATGAAAAATAGRTAAAGTCAGCTCTAAGAGCCATGTGATTGAGATAGAGAGATGCAGACATGTGCAGGTCCAGTTCAGCCAAGCTTTGAATGAAGGAAACATGAGGAGAGATTGAAAAGAAAACCATTTCATCCTAGTCAGAGCCCAGCTAATCCCACTTTAATTTGCTGGGCAACAATTGGAAATGAAGTGGTGGCATTGCCTCTGTTAAAAACAGCCAAGCTTTCAAAGGGCTTCTACAATTCCATATTGATTCCATGAAATATTATGCATAAGGCGAGAAAAGAAGTTCAACTCAGCCAAAAAAACTTCCTGGACTTCGTAACTTGACTCCAAAAGAATTTTTAAGTCATAAATCCCTTAAATCACAGCCTTCCTCATGTACCTGCTTCTGCCTGTGCGTGCACCACTCAGCTCTGGCCAACACCTCCTGCTTTCTTCCCTCTGATCATTTTTCTGTGTATTCCAGGGATTAGGCTTTGCTCTCCAGGAATGCTCCAGCATTCCCTCTGCCTCTGCCAGCTGCCGGTGTTTGCCCCAGTTGCGAACCTCCYGTGGAAAACGCGCATTTTTCCATGAGCATGTGCCAGCCTGGGAGAGAGGAATTTGCTGCAGCAAAGGCAATTAGAAGCCTGCTGAATGTGCATTAAACAGGCTCCATAATCCTGCCTAAAATGAAGATGTTCCTAAGAACAGCCCATGAGGATGCTGAGCTGGAGGAAGCATGACAATAGATAATTTCAAGTCCAGCCAAGCTTGACAGAGGTGTGTCCTCCTCCTTCCCTGAAGTTAAGAAAGAGCTGTAAAACAAACAACTCCCACTTTCACTCTGTCCTGGCCTTAATTTTACACCACTGATGAGAGGTCAGTTTGTTCATCTTGGGGAGACAAAAATTATTCACCAGCTAATAAAAAAAGAGAGAGGAAAAAGATCTACACCATGGACAAGCAATAAGTGGCCACTTCAGTCCTGTTTCTGCAGGAATAACATCCCAGYGCCACCACGGGAAGAGAAGCAACAAATCACTGATGAGGAATCAGAGTCATGTCTTCTAAATTATTCCACTGATACCATGAAATTCTATTTTGGTTGAAGATATTGACAGCTTTTCCCGTTAAAGGCCGGATGATTTCAAGAGCAACATACTGCAGACACCGGTTTTAAATATTTTCTTGGCTTTTGYAGGACTTGGATGAGTGGCATGAAAGACATTTTGTGTCTACTACATAAAGTTATCCGTAATCCCCAAAAATTCCATCATCAAGTTCCAGAAATCTCTTCTTATCAGCATCAGGATATGAACTCTACAAAATCGTGGTGTTAATGGCTGGAGAACTCGGTTCAGACGGAAATAAGGAGTCGTCCCAAAGACCCCTCACRAGGGCAATCTCAAGCTGAAGGCTTTTGTTTCACCAGTGTTAAAATATCAGTTTTCCTTATTTTCATCCCAAAGCCCAGCTGGGGCTGATGTTCACCCTCCATGAGCAGGGTGGGCAAAGGAAACTTTGGGATCCAAAGGTCTTAACACACAATCTGTCCATGGGAGGACTGAGTGGTGCTGTTGGAATTACCAATATAATTTATAAAATAATAAATCCAAGCCATAAAATACTTTCCATTCCAGGAAGGCCTATGGAGCATCCCAGGGAGCTGAAACATTCCCTGTTTGGTTCATGTGACAGATTCCCTGCTGAATTCTAAGGAACTATTTTTAAAACCTGAGAGAAAGGGGGTTGGAATGACAAAGCAATCTGTGAGTTTCACGCAGTGCTTTTCTTTCCGCCTTTTCCTGTCCTTGTTTCTCCAAAATCCTGACGGTGTGGGACTCAACTTGAAGGCAGAGTTGCTGATTCACCCCYACCCTTGTGCAAGCCCCAGCCTGGTTTCTGAAGGGTCTTTTCCCGAGAGTTACATCAAAAACCCACGAAGCTGTTCCATGCCATGTTCCTCACTCACCCTTCCACGGAAAAGCCCCATTTATTTATCCTTCCCTGAAAAATGGGCTGTGCAGCAGAGTGAGCACTGCAAACCTGCTGTAGTTTGGGAGTAAATGAGGTTTCAGTGCCTCTCTTAAACACCCCTGGAATGTAACCACTATCCCGATGTGATGAGTGCMGGAAGGATGGGTTTGCTCCCGCGTTTAATATTCCAAGCAGATTGCAAAGCCTGAGATTCTCCTTGTGCAGTGAAACCGAGTGGCTGCGCACGCAAAGGAAGCATCGAGGTGATGGATTGGATAAAGCCAGGGAAAGAAATCGTCGGGAATTAGGCTAACGAAGGGAAGAAATGATCCAGTGACAGRGACTGGGAGTACCTCGGATTCTGACAAAGATCAAGGACTCGGGAATTTGCTTCACATTCCTCCACAATATTTTGGGCATGATTAATGCACATTTTGTTGTGCTTCCCACAAATCATGTTTTGCTTGTAAAGCAGAAAGAGGGAAAGGAGATTCCCGTGTGGTTGTTGCTRTGGGGTTTATTCGTGTAAGGAGAAGCTGCTAAAGCCAGGATGRGTCACTGGGATGAAAAAAGAGGAGCAGAGCCCAGGGCACAGGGGTGTTAAACCCAAAATCCAGGGTCTGGTTGTCCCTGGCTGGCGTCCCTTTGTGCCACGCCTGGGACATCACTGCTGTCCTGCCTCATTCCTTCTTCCCCAGAACCTGTGGATGAGCCTGAAGGACACCCCATGGCAGTCCAATCCCACGTCCTGGAACTATTTTGCAGTTTTTATGTCAGATATGCTCTGCCTTATGTCAATAATGTTGAAACAGAGACAATTGCTTTAAGGGAAAAAAAAAACAAACCCAACCCCACAACAGCAAATAAGATATAAAAAAATGATGCAGACTATAAAAACCCCCCGGAAAACCTGAGTTTTATTTTACCATGGAGCTATCAACACGAACAAAAGAAACAAATTWTTTTTTTTAAGTTCAGATATTGAACTCGGGAAGAAAATCAAAACTGCTTTCCCTACTGTTCTTTTCAATATTCACTTCATGTTTGATTTGGAAGTTAGATTCCTCTCCACTCTAAAATGTGCTCCACTTTTATCTTAAGTATTGCTATTTCCAAAGGAACAAAGAATATTTCTTATCGGCGTCTTCCGGCTGGACTTCCTAATGCATTTGATTCCCAGCTATTAACCTGGGAGCTCTATATTTGCAATCACTTTGTGGTTTTCGAGACCCTACGGGTTTAGAAGTGTATGGACATTCTTATAAAGATTATTACTTTATTTTGTACTTAGCAGTGTTTGCCAATATCCTCTTGGCTCGTGGTTAGGGCTGACCAGGAGATCAGTGAGTCAAACCTCTGCACATCTTCATATTCTGCTTGCAACTCTATTTCTGCTCCGTGAACCCCTCAAAACACAGACTTTTGAGTGTTTTGAGGCAGAAATATCAGTCTTGTCCTCAGCTCAACAGAAACATTCACATGGAGTTCAAACCTTCGTGTAGGATCGTTGAGTCCAACCCTTAACCCATATAATTGCAAATAAGGGACAGAATTCTCTCAAACCTTTCTAAAGACTGATTTAGAGGTAAAAACCCTTCTGGAAGGTTCTGCTGCCCTGTGTGAAAGCCACTGGAATTCGTGGTGTGGTGGTGAGGATCAGTGGGGCTGGGCGTGGCACTCAGTGCTCTGGGCTGGTGACAAGGTGGGGATCGGGCACAGGCTGGACTTGGTGGCCTTGGAGCAATTTTCCAACCTGAGTGATTCCCTCATTCTGGAACATTCCACACCTTCCCAAGCCCAGGGCCCTCTCAGTCGCACACGCTCGGTTTGATSGCACTCGGAAAGCTCTCGGATTCCAATGGGATTTAGGGGTGTGCTTGAAGGTAAGCCTGGCACTAAATGGGTTCTGCTACCAACCACTCGTCCAGGTGCACGTGCAAGCCCTCAAAAAAATGACAAGTTTTACCTTGATCCAGGTAAATTGGGAAAAAATTATGTRTTCTTCATGATGTGTCTGATTCATCACTAAAATACACAATAAAACACCATGTGCAGGACCAGCCTTATAAAGGGTGGATCCCCTTGTTGTAGTTAYATCAAAAATAGCTCCTCCTTGCAGCTGCCTGGTCTGAAAAGCATTTCCAGGCCGTGCTYCTGCAGACTGGACTCAGCCTTGGTGCTGGTATTATTCCTGTAAATGCCCTTCCTCCAAAGCTTTGTGCTCCGGTTATGATTAATTACTTGCGTTTCTAGCAATAAAAAAAGGGAAATATCATCCTATTAATTGCTTTCTTCCACCCCTCAACCCGAATATTCGTGGACTAAAGAAACTTTGTGTCATAAAAGGTTATTTTTCTGTTAACACACTCTCAGACCAAACACATTTGTGCTTTGAGGGAGCCTCTGCGTCTCTGTTTTTTGGTACGTGGGTTTGGATTAAATTTTGGATTGTTTCTCCAAAAATATCTTTACAATCACTTAGTAAACCTTGGGATCAAGGCGAATCATAAAGCAAATTTTAAAATTTTAAAATTGGGCAAGAAGTACCCCCAGACTTCCTTTGGAGTGCACCTATTGAAACTGGCACAGTTCCAATCAGCTTATTAGTTCTATAGATTTGAATTCCCCAGGCACAATATCAGAAATAACACCAAGTTTCACACCTAGCAGCATTTCTGCCTAGATATAGTCAATCAAATCACCATTTRCATTTAAAACTGGTATAAAATTCTACATTTCCTTGTTCCAAATCCCTGCCTCTGTGCATTAGTGCCTTTTATGGATAACTTGCATGCACTCCCTATGMACAATCATGGGAAGATTATGTTTAAATCAATGAGAAAAATACGTGAAACATCTGGAAGCATTCATATTCCCGCAAAAATCCTTTATCTGCACAGCCCATTATGTTGAAACCACGGGAAAAGTAATTTACCTCTCCAGCTACAAAGTCTGTACAGCTCTAAAATCTTATCAAAAGCAGAAGTGCATTGTTTTATCTACAGAAATTCCGTAAGCAGCCCGTAATTATTTACCATAATTTGCTGTTGTTACCATTTACAACAGAAGAATAAGGAATGTTCTGGGTTAATTACATTCTGTTGCTAAATATAGACTGACCTACAGCGAATGTTGGACTGTGGGAGATGAAAAAAAGGAGAATTATTTCAGCACATCTGATTTCTGCTGTTCTTGGCACCACACGAAGCACCCTGGGTGGCTGCACACACCTTGTCCTTATGTTTATAGTCAGGAGTTGATTTGTTCTGCTGGAAAAACAAACTCCCCTCTGCCCATTCCCCTGGCACCTCCTGGGTTTCTCTCCCTTGGACTGTGGCYGTGGGATTTGGGGTTTTGCGCCTATTGGGAAAAATGTCTTCATGGAAAGGTGGAGTCCCCGTCCCTGGAAGTGTCCAAAAGGAATGTGGATGTGGCACTTGGGACGTGCGTTGGTAACGAAGTTCCAGGCAGGTTGATYAGCACAGGGGATGCCTGACCTGGAGCCTGCTTCCCTCTGTTTTCCTGGAGTGCAAGCCCAAACCAAGCTGAACATCCTCAGTAGCACTAAATAAAGCACCAAAACACAGCCAAAAACTCACTTAATCCTGCCTTCCCCAGGAAAGTGTTTCTCCCTCTGTTTGGTGCCTTGCCCTCATATTTTTATTCTATATGGGTTTTTTTCCAGGTGTGTGGTTTCCCACCGCAATCCCATTCACACACAGAATGCCTTTCCTAACAGYGCAGGAGCATCAGCAGCACCAGCAGGCTGGAAACTCGAGTTTATGCTCAATTCCTATGAGGAAACACATCGGAAGCGAGGCCAAAATTCATTCCCCAGCACTTCCAGGTGGGAAGAAATTTCCTTTCACCTCTTGGTACAGAAAAATCCCCCCAAATCCTCCGGGCTGGATCCGGTGCCTGCTCGGGAACGACTTCTCCAGCGCCAGCTGCACTGCTGGAAACGCTCTCAGCGTGCTGCTGCGAGATTAGTGGACACTTTAGCAGCCTGTGAACTCCAGATAAATCCCACAACAGCAGCGGGAAGAAAGCAGCGTAATCTCCAGCAGAAGGTCCCCGTTTATTGGGAATGCGCGTGCTGGAGCGGCTCCGGGGGTGACAAAGTGCTCCACCTGCCTCCCCAAACGTGCAAGAGCACTAAAGCAGCTGCTGCCCTCACCTCTCTCCACTACATTTGTGCAGCTCTGCTGGTTTGGAGTTATTTGTGCCCCAATTATATTGCTAGGTTTATTATTCCCGTTTAATTCCGTGCCTCGTGTGTGGTTTTAGGTGTGTTGTGTCCGGGGAAAGGTGGATATGGGGATTCTGTCATTTTTCGGGGTTTCCAGTTCATAGATTCCCATTACAGGCAGCTGAAATTTCTGGGTTTAGCAGCTTTACGGGTCCTGTCACCCAGCTGGGACCTGCTGCTGCTGTCACTGGTGTCCACAGCCAGCCCAGGGGCAGCCCAGATGTTCCCAGCAGCACTGGGATTTTTGGCACAGCCTGGGAATGTGGCAGGASCTCCGAAGGCACCTACTCCAGGTCTACACCAGGAGTAACGTGGGCTTGGTTTGACAGCTTCACTGCCCCTCAGGTGCTGCTTGCAGGTAGCAGGGTGGTTGATCCCCCTCCCTGCCTTTGTTGTAGATTGTTTGGGAATGCAGAGCGGAGCCCAATGCTTTAGAAATGTTTAACTGATTAAAAAAATAGAGAGGGAAATTCCTAAAGACGGGAACGCATTTTAATTGCTCATTTGTAGAGTTTTACTCACAAAGTCTATTTTCAGCCAAGACACAGTTTGAGATTTACAGATATTTGTGGGCCATGCCTTAAGGAAAAACTCTTTACTAACAGATACAGGAAATTAATTGAGGTTTACATTTTTTTCACTAAAACTCTGATTATTTTTCCCCCCCACACTATTTTTAGCTTAAAATGAAACAGCAGACTGGGAGAAGAAATAGAGGTACCTAAGCAAGGAAGATTGCTTTTGGAAAGGACCATTCCAGCTGCTGATGGAGGGTTTATCAAAGCCTGGGACTCTGGGAGGAGAGAGCAACAGATACATATCCTGAGTAGGCAAAAGAAAAGCCATGAAATGTGCAGCATGTGATGGAGCACCCACTGAAAATGAGGAATACGAGGAGGATTCCTCTTCCAGCTGCCAGGTGAGACTTTTTCCATGTTTCACACACACAGATCCAGGACAGCACCTCCTGCGTGCTGCTCCAGAGTGGTCAGGAACTGGGATAGGCTCCCAGGGCAGTGGTAGAGCCACTATCGCTGGAAGGGTTCCAAAAAMCTTAGATGTGGCCCTTTGGGATGTGGTTTAGTGGGCGTGGGGTCGTTGGAAAAGGTTGGGCTTGATGGTCTTGGAGGTCTCTTCAACCCTTAAGGATTCTGTGATTCCCAGGCTAAACTCAACTTTTCGAACTTCTGCTGCCCCTTTAATTGGGGGAATAATTTGCAGTCAGCGCTGACTCTGCTTTGAGTTCTGCTTTGAAGATACTTTTATTTACTTTCCCTAATAGGGGCACATGATTCCCATGGCATTCCTGCTTTTCCAGCCATCCTGCAGGGATGTACAAGGAGCCATGAACTGAAAAACTGTGAATATCAGCGAGAACAAGATCAAATTCAGATAAATTCTTTTTTTGACTCTCCCTTTTTATTATTCTAAGGCTTAATAAACAGTCCTGTGTTCAGTTTGCTCTTCCAGGAGCTCATTCCTGCAGATTCCTCTCTTTCTCAGATTACTTAGAGCACGTATAAAACATGCCCAGACCACACACTAAATGTTGCTTTTTGAAATATCCCAGCATCCAAACCCCAGAGCCTAACAAGGCTCCAATTAGAGTGACACTTGCTGAAATCAAGTCTGCTATTCCACTGCTGTTTCTTGTTTCTCCTAAAAATCGGTTGGGATGATTAAAAACTGACCTCTCTGTATTAATGGAGATCATGGAATGTTTGGGGTTGGGAGGGAGCTTAAAGATTTAAGCTTTAAGTTCCAACCCCTACCATGGGCAGGGACACCTTCCACTATCCCAGGTTGCTCCAAGTCCTGTCCAACCTGGTCTTGGACACTTCCAGGGATGGGGCAGCCACGAYTTCCCTGTCCCAAGGAAATACATGCCATGGAAAATCCCCTGCAGCATGCACTGGATTCTCCACCTGCTGACCGAAGCAAGAGCCAGAGGCATCCCTGTGGTTCAAACAATTCCCAGCATCACTTTTATTAATCCCAACAACCCCGAATCAGAGAATTCCTAATCTCCTTTCCCAGATTCAGCTGACTTTTGACCACGCACCAAGTTCAAAACGTCACCCACTGAAAATAAAACTCCACCAGCGTGAACCAGGCTGGATTTTTTTCATTTTTTGAGGAGTTTTTTTAATCTCCTCCATCCCCGCCTCGTGCCAGAGCCCAGCCAATGCCCCTGTGCCAACCATCTGCTGGGCAAAGCCCCGTGCCAGCCGCTCCACGTGGGCTGCAGGTGAGGACAGGCTGGGGGACAGGCAACAGGGCAGTTTATGGCATTTCCAGGGTTTAGGGAGGGATCCATGAGGGAAACAGCATTCCCAGCGCAGGCACAGGGCGTGGAGCTCAGCAGCTGCCACCGATGTGCTGAGGCTTTTTTAAATCCATGTTTAGTCTGCCAGGAAAACTGCTCTGAGTGGCTGCATTTGGGGATTTTTGGGGCAGAGGTGACTCAAACCTTGCTCTTTTTATGGCCCTGAGCACAGGCCTTTTGCGTGGYACTGAAATACGTTCACTGAGACTTCCCTCTTTTGGGAATTCAATCGATATCCATGTAAGCCAAAGGGCTGCCTTGCCATTTGAATCAGGGCTTAGGTGGGGCTTTCCTAGCCCTGGATGGCTCCCAGGCCCTTGGGCTCATCTCTCAGGTATCCCTGATTTATTCCACACTACTTCTCAAGATGTCTTCATATTATTATTATTATTATTATTATTATTATTATTATTATTATTATTATTATTATTATTATTATTATTATTATTATTATTATTAAGCCAGGCTGGGAGTGACTGAAAAAACCAGGGAGTTGTGGGTGCAGGGAGCTGCCAGTCTGGGATGTGTGGGTTTGGTTTTAGGACCGAGGAAGGAATGTCCCCTCTTCCACAGCCTGGCCTCATCTCTCTGGGGACATTTCTGGACTGCAGGCATGTAGAAGTGCTCCTGCTGCAGCACTCAGCTGCATTCCCAGGAAGTTTGGGCCACAGAGGAATGTTTGATCCRTGTTTTATCGCTTCCTTCTGATCCTGATACAAGTACAACCCTGAAAATAGATAATGTCTTAACCCTGCCCAGTATCTGGAGTAGTTTTCAGCAAAAGCCTTCCAGATAAGGCACCTGAACTCTGTCCCTGGCCGGAATTGATCTGATTCCATGATTTTAAGCCTCTTTCCAGGCACCCAGCCCATCCAAGGCACCCATTCACGATACAGCTGAATGACTTTAGTTCGAACCTGTATTTTCAGGAGACCTTTACAATACCCCTGATGTCCTGGCCAAAAATCCACCACCTCTGCCCTCCTGCRCTGCCTGAATGGCCATGAGGAGAGTGGTCTACCCATGTCCTAGATCTTAAAATTTAATGATTTAACACAATCCAGTTCCACCATCGTGCATAAAACCACACATTTTTTTACCAATATAGGAACACAGAGAGATTTTTTAAATATTTATGTACACCTCTGCAATTTTCTTCATTAGAAGCACTACATGTTTTGAATATTTTTATCTTCCTTAGCTGTTCCTTGTGGCAATCCTACTCTGGCTGTAAAGGCTGTTTCCCAGGAAGATGAATGATACCTGTGAAGATCCATCCATCCGTTAGGATTTCTTATTTGAAAGTCATCTTGAACACAAAATGTTTTCAGCAACCAGTTGCAGCAGTTTGCATGGTTTTTACTCTTTTAGAGTAATTTCCTTTACTAAAAATTGCTGTAAAAAAGGGGCTTTGTATAAATGATAGAGCTGACACGAGAGACCTGTGCACAGCCTAAAATTAAATGCTACGGAATTGAAGTAATCAACATCACACATCAATCACATTAAGATGTTCATTAGCAGATCTTGGTATTTTCAGCCTTGTATTTTGATGGCTTGAAGATGGTAAAAGGATCAGATAAAACGTGTTATATGATACAGTGCCTGAAATGGAGATTCCAGGGGATTTATATTAAGAAACTTCAGGAATGATCCATAGTGAGTGTGACTCTATTGGTTTAAAGAGAACAAATTCAGAGACAYCTAAAAGTGGCTCCTTATTCTCAATATTTCCCAGTCCTTTCCAAACACTCACATTAATGTGGGTCTGTCCTATTTGTTTGTGCTATCACACAAAGGCTTTTTTTTTTCCATTGGTTTATCAGCTTCCGCAGGGTTATTTTAGATCTCTGATTTTACAAGACAGCTGATGTAAGAGATAAACATCTCCTGTGTTTTTACCTAACATATAATTAGACCAGCAAGGGTCCAAGTCTTACAAAAAAGCCTCAAAAATGAGAACTTGCTTCCCRGTATGTGACTGAGAGATTTAAATCTTCTCTTGAGGGAGAGTGGAAACTTCCAGTCCAGATATTTGAAGATGAACAGCATGAAAATACATCAAATGCACTCAGGTAAGGTACAGGGATTGTGCTGTTATTAATTTTCAGACCTGCAATGGGACTCCTATCAAGATAAATTCAGGACAAAAGAGGCCAGCTATCTGAMTTCCACAGGTTAGCAAAGCTCTCTTTGGGAGGCAGTGGGAGGATTAGAGAAGTGTCTGGAAAAAAAACTCCACAGCTGAAGCCTCAGAGGGCTTGGAAGCATAATTTTATTTTTATTATTTTCCCCTTCCTATTCTTTTTCCTGCTGCTTTTCCTTATTAACGTTTAATTGGTAAGCCCAGATTCTTGTGCAAAAGAATTGAGGTTTTTTCTCAGTTCTTCTAAAACTTCCTTGCCCAGACAGGAGGGAAGGGGAGGCAACTCCTGTAGGGAAAGTCCCAGTCCACAGTGAGAGCAGAGACAAAAGTTGCCAGAATCCAGTCCTGGGATTGCAGTGCCACTGGGAAGGAAGCTGTTTGTGCCATTAAACAGCTGGATGGATCCCACATCTGGGAAGACAGCAAGAATCAAATTCTCCAGTTGGGATCCTGCCCTGGCATTACATGGCAGGTTCTTGCCCCATTTGTTGGGTTAAAAATTCCACTTAAACTAAGCCAGAAATCTGCAATAACTTCCAAACACATCAATAAATATCCCCTGCTGCTATCCCAGAAGTCAGGGAATTTTCTGGGTTCAGTCTATTACCCATAATACTTCCATAAAATTGGCTAATGATGTGTTTGCTGCTATTGAACCAGGTCACTCCATGGGAACTCCAAGCTCAGGCATTTTCCCCATCGTATTTGTTACTGTTGGTTTTAGGTGCAGTCTACATGCTTGACAGTTTTTGGTCTCCATCAAAGAGCAGAAGCAGCCCCATGCACGTCCCAGGCACAGCCTCAGAACCTCAGAGCTGACCAGCAGCTGAGCAGGACTCAGAAGCCACACATGAAGAACATATCCTGGATTTTCCACTGGTTTTTGTTGGCACAGAAGGTTCATTAGTGACGTGTCGTGCCAGGCTTTTCATCACGGCCGTGGCAACCTTTCCTTTTCCACATGACTCGTGTTTGTCCCCATCCATTAATTAATTCAGCCCTGATATCTGACACACAACAGAGATGTGCTTCAGAAGGAATTCAGTGTATTCTGATAAAGCATTTTTTGTGCATTACTGGGAAATGTCCTAAAGTCCGACATACATATTTGCAATCTCTGTGCTTTAGAATGCTTTTATTTTGGCAAAAATGCACCAAACTCTTTCCAAGCTCCTGTTCCTTATGATGGCACAAAGGAGGRCATTCCCCTCCCTTCATCCCTCCCTGCAGTCATTCAGATGTACAATAAACAGCATCAACATCCCTGGAAAATTTACCTCCGTGTTTTACATATTGCTATATAAAAAAATAAAAATCARCTCTTCCAGTTGTCATCTCAGTTTGAGCACTCTCTGAAAACAGGAGCTGGAGGCTCAGCTTTTATCTGTTCTTGAGTCTCTGCCTTGACTCTTGAACTCTGCTCACTTCTGTTCAGACAAGGGGCAATATTCCTCCCGACTGCCATGGGAACAGGATTGGGCCATTAATGTGTGTTTGACACGGGAAAGCAGACTAATTGAAGTCAAAATGGTTTTAGAGGTCTGGTTGGGTTGATTTTAATGAGGATTTTTGAGGCTGTCATACTTCTCCTGTGTTTTTTTTTTTCCTCTGGGAGTTTTCTCCTTAGCAGCAATGCGAGTTACAATGCATTTACCCAGCCTTTTGTGTTCTCCCAATGCCACRGAACCCGTGCAGCTCACCAATTCTAAAAATAAATACAAACGAAAGCCAACCCCTTTCTCTTTCCTTTCTTTAATCACATCCCTCCACGAGCAGGGAGTGCACTCGGCCCAGCTGAATTTCCCTTCACTCCCAACTCCAGGAAAAGCAAACACTGGTGGAGAAGCATCTCCCTGGCACACTTTGAAATTCCAGTGACTGTACACKGGGTTTTTTCAGACCTCTTTTCCAGCAGCAAGGCAGCTTCGAAATGGCATCAGTGGCAACTGTTCAATAACCGAAATTCCAGCRGCCAAACTCCGCTCTGATAATTGCAAAATTAACTTGTGTCGCCGTTTCAAGAGGGTGTTTCCCCCCGGGAGGAGGGCTGGGCCAGGTATGGGCATCCAGACCACCTTTCATTTAGCACTATATAGGGGTTTGATTAAAGTTAATAAAGCAAGAAGAGATTTAGCAAATGGAACTAATGTTCAGAGATAATTTCAGCCGGAATAAATGAACGGGAGATGTGGAGAAGTAATTACAGGAATTTGCCGAGGACCTCTGGGGTGAAATGCACACGACCACAGCACGCCGTGTGAAGGAACAGAATGAGAAACCAAACACGGTAATAGGATCCCTCAATTATCCAGAAGTAAATTGGGAATAGCCCGTGGCAAGGCTGCCACTGTGTTTATGGCAGGGCAGAGCATTTTAGAGAAGCAGTGGGTGAGAGTTTGGGGAAAAATCCRTTGGCTGAGTGTGGCCAGGGTCACTCTGCTCCTCACCTGCTCAGTGCCTGCAGCTGGAACAGCAAATTTAAAATTTTCTGAGCAAGGTATCACCCAGCACCAACAYCCACCCAGTCCCAGAATGGAATCACAGGATCCTTAAGGTGGGAAAACACCTCCAGGATCATCAGTCCAACCTCTGACCCGTCACCACCTTGTCAGAGCAGAGCATTGAACACCACGTCCAGTCATTGAGGACTTGCTCCATCTCACATATATAATCTTCTAGAGTATTTAATTTATTTAATTTTCTTCTAGAGTAATTTTTAGAAAGACAATAATTAGAATAAACAGAAGAGTTTTAAACGATAAAGCAATTTTTTTAGCTTTTTACTCCTCTCTGGCTGCTCTGGGTCACAGCACAGTGGCACTTGTTTACCCCGGTGAACCCTGACTTTGAAAGACTCTGACAGGACTTAGCTCCACTCTTTTAATCTAAGAGTATAACCTGTAATCAATAAGCAGGGCTTTTAAAACCATCAATAAYTTATTCAAAATTATTCCGTTTTCCAGCCTTCCAGGAACGCTGCTCGTGAGTCAACGTAATTCCAGCATAAATAACATGTTAATTTTACMCTTCTCCAAAGCCAACGTTGTTGCAGCAATAGGAATTAATCCTGAAAAGCCACAATTCATTGTGCTGGGTGGAATATTCGAAACTGTGTGGTGTCAGGGTGCTCAGGGCAGGCTGGAGCTGGGAGGTTCCTGGGGCAGATCCGACCCAGCAGACGGCAGGGATCAGCACATCCCTGGGGAATTCCTGCAGGAAGGGGCTCCCTGCACATCCTGCAGATCCTGAGCTCTGGAAAAATGCTGCTCTCAGCGGAAAAGGGGCTGTGTGAAATCGTGGGCGCTGAGGGTGGTGTGTGCTGTGTCTCGGTGGTGCCTGTACAGATGGGCTCGATTTGTAATTCGAGGTTGTTTCCTCCACAGCCACACTCAGCAAATCCAGCCTAAAATCAGTGCTTCAGGCTCCTTCCTCCCTCCTTTCCTTCCATCCCTCCTTCCACCCGGATTTCAGTCTTTCATTTCACTGCTTTACCTACACTAACACAGGTTCAGATGTATTTTTATACCTTAAAAAAAAAAAAAAAACAACTTTATGTTTCCAACAGGAGTTGCTGTGGTTGGGTTACAAAGCAGGATCCAGCTGCACCCACGACGAGGAACCACTGCAAATTTCCTGTGTGCAGGAAATTTCTGTAGATCCAGCATTATTTCAGGGAGATTCATTTGTCTGGCTGACATTTTAAAATAGATGTATAAGCAGATATCATGGGGCTGCTATTGTAACAAGCATAAAAAAAATATCTGTTCTGTTCTTAGCAGGAACTTGATAAAAAATATAAGGGAATATGACTGGGTGACTGGAGAACTGCTGTGTGCACACACTCATGGAAGGTGACATCCTCAGCAGAGCTGCTGAGCACTAAAAGCACAAAATTCCTTAATTTGCTGCTGGGGATGTTGTTCTGATAAATCTTGGTCACAAGAGGACAGAACCCTGAGGAAGAAGCACAGATGGCTGCCCCTATTTCCAGCCCTAGAACTGGTCTCGTTTGAGACCCTTTTACCTTGAGCTTTCATTTCCACCCCAGCCTTCAGCTAAGCTTAAAAACACATTGATAGGTCACAGCATTTTGGGGCAAATACAACTTCATTTCTCTGCAGGATGTCACCCTTGGTTTGGTGACACTGAACCTCGGCACATCCAATGGGCTCTGCAGTCCCAGCAGGAACTGAAATGCCATTTCCTCTGGTGCTRGAGCTGACTCTGCCCATCCTGCTGGATATTTAGGGGATTGAGCCTTGGGTTTGTTCCTGTTTTGCTGTTAATGATGGATTAACGTGCATGAACCCTCTAATGCTGCTTGCAGGGCTCCCTGAGCACCTGCAAAGCCCTACCTGGGTAAGCAGCTTACACAGGGACCCTCCCTGCACAGCCAGCCCTGCTTTGTGCCACCAAGGCACTTCAAGGACAGGGCTCAGGAGCCTTTAGCTTTAAACACAAAAAATAAGAACAAATATGAGCGAGTTTTCATTCCCCAGTGGCTGCAAGGAGAACAATGACACGAGTAAGAGGTAATTTTTTGGGTTTGTAGCTCTCCATTGTCTTCTTGTTTTGCTTGAACCTGCAAAACTTCCCAATCACGTTCTCTCCATTATTCCTTCTGTTGTGTGGATTACACAATTAAGTGACAAAGGCATGTTTTTGACATCTGTCTGATTTCCATGACAACAGATTATGAAACCAGGTGCAGTGAGCATGTGAGAGGAAACCTGAGAAAAATGATGAAGCTAAATGAAGATTTAATCAGTGTGAAGAGCAGCAATGAAAGGTGGGAAGGAAAGACACAACAAAGGTATTTCCTATATAGAAGAAGTGTATTTTTCTATTTCTTTTATATAAGAAATATATTTTTCTATTTCCTTGCTGCTACCCAAACATTATGGGATATAGGAATAACTTGTACTCATCAGGGAAAGGCAATAGGAGMAGATTTTGGAAAGAAAGGAGCCCTGGTTTAGCTTGTGGCCCCCACTAAGCAAGTCTGGGTCCTTCCCTGTAGGAAGGGCAGGGTGGTGCCCATATCCCAACCACCAAATGCTGTCCCTTCTTCCTCTTCCTCTGGTGAAAACCAGGAAAGATGGGAAGGACTGGGAGCTGTTTYATCAGGACAAGTTTCAAAAGCCCAAAAGGTCACTCCTGGGAAGAGGTTAGGCTGCTTTCCTTGCCTGCTGTGGGTTGGACAAAGCAGTCATGAATCCAGATTGCAGGGAGAGATTTTTATGTTTTTAAGGAAAAAAATCTTCATATATTTTGGAAAGGTGGTTGCTGGAAAAAAGAAGATGCAAAGGGAATCTGTGGAATCTTCATCACAGCAGGGAAAAACAGGTCAGAGAAGCATGTCTCCAGCATGGCCCAGGGAGAGCTGGTCCTCGCTGGGAGTGGGAAGGATTCCATGGATTTTGTGAACCTCTCCAAGCCCAGTTTGCTACTGCATTCAGCCCACGAACGCTGAAAACTCCTCAGTTCCTTAGCTCCTGATTTCAGCTCCAGCAGTTTGCTCGTACCACTGGCTTAAGTTCATAAACTATGTCACAACAGGCTAAGCTGGGCATCTTGAAGGAGTGCCAGGAAAAGGGCAAGCACAGAAAATAACTGTAATCCACAGCCTTTTGAAAAGAAGAGGCATAAAGAAGTTTTAAAGCCACGAGCACGCAGAGAAAGAAATCATGGGAAGAGACCTGAGTGACTGAGCAGAGAGCTGGTGTTTAGGCTCCGTGTTGGTATTCCAGAGGCAGACAGGGAATAATAAGGGAGGCACTGATGCTGCCTGATTTTCAAGGGATAACTCRCACCCATTTGAGTGGAGTCACTCTGAACACGCCCGGATTTCCTCTTGAAATGTCCTTCCTGCAGGCGGAGGGGTTGCTCAGCAGGGCTGGGAAGCAGCTCTGGGAAGCGTAATTCACCGGCTGGGCTGGCAGTGGGAACCGGGAGAGCGGTCAGGGAGAAATACATGTGAATTTTGGAGCATTTGTCACCAGTGTTAGGAGTTCAACTTGGCACAGGCAGGGGCATAATAACGCTGGAGTTACTTTGGGGCCCTCGCGCGTCGCGACATAAATCTCGCGGTGGCTCAATTTGTGTTCGTTTTATGTGCGAAACATTAATAGATTTTTAATATACTGGCACAAGATAAAACGAGCCCCAGCAACATCCAGGAGAAAAATCGACTCTGCGCGGCGCGCGGGGAAACGCACTCGCGGTGTTTGACGCCGCTGGGGGAAGTTGTGGGAGGGTCGGGGGGGGGTGAAACGCAGGTCACACGGCCCTGGAGATCTGTTAGCTGGAGTGAAGAGTTGTTTAGGGGAGTCGAGGCCGAGGAGTGCAGGTTTGTGTGCAGCTGGCAGCAAACGAAACACCCCAGGGCTTCCAAAGCACCTCCAAACCAGCCTGCGCTCGCTGCGTCGATTCCAGCTCTGGCATTTAATCCAAATTAATTCCAAATCTACCGTGTTCTATACTGTGTTGTTGTTGTAACGGACTGGGAAGTTAAAACCACCAGCTGAGTCACTCATCTTCGTTTTTAAGGGTCTTGAATCACTCTCAGTGTTGGAGATGGGGAATGACCTCCTGGAACCTCTGGCAGACATCATCCACGGGCAGTGAATTGACAGATGTGAACTCRCCTCTGTGGGGAGAGGTTTGCTGATGTCCTGTGTAAATCTATAGGCCCTGTGGACAAAATTAAAGGTAAAAAGCTGRATATGGGCAGTTTCCATTAGCTGGGCTGTCAGCTGATTTCTGGCTAAATCTGGATAAATAAAAGGGGGGTTTCCCTAATCTTCTTCTTCTATCACTGCCATCACTTTGCTTACGAATATTTCACATTTTTTCGCCTGCAAGCTCCACTTCCTTGGTTCCTGTGCTGCCCAACCGACTCTTAATGCTGAAATATTGAAATGCTGAGATCCTGTGCTCTGCCCACGGCCCGTGAGCTGTTCCCAGCTGTGCCAGAGGGGGAACAGCCTGGCAGAGCAGCAGGGCCGTTCCTCGGGGTTACCCCCGGCCCCAGCACAGTTTTGGGCAGAGGGCGCTTTACATGCAAAACGCGTCGCAAACGTTACGGGGAGTTATAAAGTTAATATAAAAAGCAGATGGAGAGAAATTAAAAGAGATAGTCAGGGGAGAAGAGATGAGATATAAAAATAGATGGAACTGGTGAAGCATGGAAGTTGCAGCAAAGCTGTTCCAGATGCCAGGAGCTGCTCCAGAGAGAAGCCTCATCCCGGCGACAGGGAGCGGTAGGGAAGTACACTGAGAAATTTAAGGGATAAAGGGAAGAATATGTAAAAGAGCCTTTAATTTTTGCCTCCCAAGTACTGTCTGGAATTCTCATGTCTTGCGAATTACATCACAAACTTAAACGAAGCAACAGTACTTACCCTCAATAGCAGCAGTCAGACAAAATTTCACACCTTATTTATTAATATTTTATCTAGAAAATGTGGAAAGATCTTTGTCATTTCAAGCCAGCAAGGAAAGGAAAAAAATGTATGTACATATGCTGTGGTGTGCATACTTTGCACCCCCAGAACATCTCTAAGTTTGCTTAATTTGTTAAAGCTCTTAGCACATCCCCAAATTTACCTCATAATCCATTTATTTGGCCAACTCCGGGATTAAATAGTGTGGATGCTTTGTTCCTGCATTGCACCTGCCAGGCAGCTCCTCCTGTGGGAAACTCTCCCTGCATCACTCCTGCATGGGAAGATACGACTCTGCTTTCATACAGATATTAATTACGTTATAGTTTTTATCCGAATTTCCAATCCTCCTCTCCAGCATAAGCAGTTAATCAGGGTAGAGCAGGAAAATGTGTCACTCTGTTACAACCTCGTTGATGACACTGATGAATACAACTTTATTAGGGGAAGCAGATGTTGTCTCAAACCCTGGAGGTATCTCTGATAAGGAGCATTGCCTTTCTGAATTTGCTGACAAATATTATCGGATATTTCCATCTTGCTCTCACCCCGCTCTTCTCTCTTCCRATGAGTCTTTAGTCTCAGGGCTGCCTGTGATCCCAGCACTGTCCTTGTCACAGCACGAGCCCAGTCAGCCCTGTGAGCTTCACCAAGATTTCACAGGGACAGGCTGGGGGTTGTCTCTTATTGAAGTTTTTGCAGCCTCCGAGGCAGCAYGAGGTGATCCCAGACGGAAACGTGGAACGGGTTGGGCTGGAGGGATCTTAAGGATCATCCACCCCCTGCCATGGGCAGGGACACCTTCCACTACCCCAGGTTGTTCCAAGCTGGCCTTGGACACTTCCAGGGATGGGGCAGCCACAGCTTCTCTGGGCAACCTGTGCCAGGGCCTCCCCACCCTCACAGGGAAGGATTTATTCCCAATATCCCATCTAAGTCTACCCTTCTCCAGCTTAAGGCCATTCTCTCGTGTTCTACCCCTCCACACCCTTGTGCAAAGCCCCTCTCCATGCTTCTTGTAATCCCCTTTAGGTACTGGAATGCAGATGTCCTGCCTGGAATGGGTAATTTCCAGGCTGAAATGTGTTACATTCCTTGGGAGCCAAATTGCTTCCCAGAAGATTTTTTAGGCTGGAGAGGCTCTCTGGAGCAGTCTCCCCATCAATAGCACACTTAGACAAAGTAAGAATACAGCAATTAGATGACATTTGTGGCCATTACCATCAAAGAACAGTATATTAATGATGTTATACAGAACCATTTCCCAGTATTTCCTTAGAAACTCTTGTTGGGTCTACCCATAAATGTCTCATAAAAGCTATAAATATTCAAGAAAGGAAGTCAGTTACATATAAAGACCTCTAATAGGCACTATGAATGAATTCTGAACCGTATAATAGCCAGGCACCTGTGAAAAATGGCAAGAGGATGTGATCTATACATTATATATGAGGCACTTTGCTACAGCTGCGAAGATTTCGAGTTATTCAGCAGAGCTAGAAAATTAAAACAAGAGAATGGAACAAGAATGGCATTTGAATTAAGTCTTGTATGGCGTTGCTTCTTACTCAGCCATCATTATAATAATTTGTTTTGCACAAAATAGATTTATAAAAGCTCATAAATTCAAGTTAAATGCAAATTCACATTTCTTGTATTTATTTAACTTTCTACGAGCTACTCACAATGGGTTTGTGACCAAAGCAGATGAATCATTCCAAGCAAATGCAACAGGCAGAGCTGGACACTGAGGTGTCACCGAGCTATATTCTGGTTATGTTGTGTATATTTTCAATTTGCAGCTAATAAAATCATGGCAAAAAATAATATTTAAAAATTATACTGAACTTTGAGGGTTTTTTTCTCTGCTTTCTCCCTTCGTTCTATTCCTTTTAATCAGCAGCAGCAAAACTCGCTGCAGGTCCTTGGCTTCTGTTGACACCAATAAAAGTTTGTCATGAGCACCGAGGGAAGCAATTCCTGACAGAAGCTGCACATTGACAAGGCACTGAGCAGAGGGGCTGAACCCACAGGGAATTACCCTGACTGAAAACCTGGCCCCTGCACTCCTGAGCAAGGGTTTTGTTCAGAGGTGACGCAAGATCTGCACCACTTGGAGCAGATCCTGGCTGGAACTCGTTGCTCAGGGGCTCAGGGAATGGTGTTAAACAAGCAAAGGGCTGATCTCTCCCGGCAGGATGCTCCAGTTGTGGGATGCTSCCTGTGACACACCAGGGATCAGCCACCCTCCTGCCCAGCTCAGCACCTGAACCTGGAGCAATCCCCCCACCACGCTGCTGTGCTTTATCCTGCAAAATGTGCCTGGAAAGGTGAAAAAAGGGACTGCATTCTTCTCTTTCGTGTCACAAATCTGCCTTAGGTAGGCTGAGAAAATTCCTGGTGGCTGGAAAAAGCAGCCATGAGCAAGTCTGTCCTCAACTCCACGACAGCATTCCACTGCTGGGAGTGAAAATTCCCAATAAAATCAGAGAAGCAGCGGAAGATTTCATGTTTCTCTGATCATTTCTKCCAAAGAGATGACATCTCTTAAGAGGCTTCAGTCGCTCCTGTGACTTGGAGGGCCTGAGGAACCGGAGGTGTCCCTGTGTCTGTAGCAGCAGCCAGACAAGAGAGGCTCCTTGTCCCTGCAGCAGTGTCCCAGCTGTGTGACACAAACCCCTCCTTCACCCCTGGTGACTTCTCCCTTTGGAAGCACCATCCCTGGGATTCCTGTTGGAGAAATCCTTGTGCAGCTCTTGCTACATCTGAGCACCGATTGAGTGGGAGAAAACCTCCATCTACGCCTGAGCAGCCTCCGAGTCCACTCCAGCAGCAAACAGAACTCCAGCACTCGCTATGGAGCCTTCCACTTCCTGAAAACAGCTGGACTGGTCTTACTCAGTCGTGTTTCCAGCCTCTCTCTCCGGGTGGTTTGTGATTTTTCAGAGCTGACGAGGATATCACATTGATATGCTCTGGAGGTACACGAGAACAGTGTAGCAGCACCGGGAAACAAGTGCCGCAAGCAGAGGTCACAGTCATCAGGGTGTGTTTGAATACTGCCTAATGAGCTACCCTCCCTGCTAAACAAATAATGAATGGGTGCATTCATTGAAGACAAACGCTGTCGTGATCTTCAGGCACTGGAGCTGAAAAACCTACATAAGGGCAGATGAGCAGAGCGTCCTTAAAAATGTTCTTTGAAATGTTTGTGCCAGAGGAAGTAACAGCTCCGTGCAAACAGTCCTTGACTTTTGGGTAGTTGAGATACTTCCCAAACCATCAGCTTGTTTTGCACCCTCTGGGAATGAAACTGTGTCTTTTATCAATGCAGCAATCTGTGGGTCTGCACGGTCACGAGTTACCTACAAAAACTGCCTCTGACTGGGAAAAAAAGTTTTCACTTTCAGTGCACCTGAATATTTTCCCCAGTTTGGCTTTTCTGGATGCCTCAGTGAGTTGGAGTGGCCCCTTGGCTGTTCTTGTTCTCTTCTTCCTTAATAGATTATTCATCTGCCTTCCTCCCAGGCTAAGCAGAAAGACAAGCTGCAGCCAGACCTGTTGCCACCAGACCCTTCTCCAACCACAGAAATGCAATCATTCCCCCAGGGATGATCCCCTCCAGAGAAAGGAATAAAAAAAAACCCCTACAAACATGAATATTTATCCCCCCAGCTCTGCGGCAGGAAGAATTTCCATCTCTTTTTCTCTTGCTGAAGCAAAAAGGGGCCAAAAATTCCCTTCTCRTGAGAGTGGGAAGAAAATACAACCACTGTAGTACTCATGGAAGGCCTGAATTCATCCCAAGGTGCAGCCCTGGGGGCTGGCAATGCTGGGGGAACCCACTGTGGGATTTTTGGGGTGACGGCTGGGCTTAGTTCCCTCCTTGAGGAATCACCAGCAGCCCAAGGACCAGGCTAAAGCCTGGCTTTAGGTATAAATYAGCCTAAGTACATCAACTTTGATTCCCTGTGGCTGAGATTCCGGCTCTGTGTGTCAGAGCCTGGCCTTGGGAAGGTTTCTCAAGGCTGTGGAGAAGCTCTCTCCACGCTTTGGACCGAAGTAATGAGCACTCAGGGAGGAATAGAAAGAGAACTGAGTTCATTTTCAAATTTGTGGGAGTCCTTTATCATTCAAACGCCAGTGGAAATGATCTCCTCGAAGATTATAACGCTCAGACAGGAGCCAGGCACGGCCCGGCTCTTAATCGTTCCCAAAATTGATATAAAATACAGGACAGGAGCTACAATATTAAAAATAAAAAGCTTCATAAGAAGCTCATTCCTAAGCATTTCTGGCTTTGATGTAAGGGAGATATTTCAAGTGTCACAAAATCCACAGCGCCGGGTCTTGGCACGGATCTGGAAGGAAGGGATTATTCCGTGGATGTGGTTGTTCATCACCTGCTGAAGGGAAGACCAAAGCTATAATTAGGCCTCTCTCAGTGCCACCGTGTTGGGTATCTTTGGGTAATTGTTGCAACCCACATGCTTGTCCATATGTTTGGCTGTGGGGGACGATTAATTCTCCTCTTCTTCAGTACAATAYGTGGCTCATGCAGGGAATATATCTTTACGAGCAGGAAAATTCCTGTGTAACAGGAAAACAAAGCTCCTAATCCTGCCCTTCCCCTGGGGAAAACTCAGCCCAGTAAATGGCAGCGAGGTCTTAATTTTCCTGAGTTGTTTATAGGGAGAGGAGGACCCCAGACAAGGCAGGGCTGCTCGAAATCTGCCATCTGTGCGGGCAGCAGAGCCCAGGGCTTTGGGAAGTTTGAAACAGGCATTGTTTTTAAWGCCTGTTCCTTTCCCTCACGCATTAATACATTCTGGAGAGGGGAGAACATCCCCTAATTGCTGTGGGCACTRCTCAGGGACTGGCACAGCTCTGCCAGAAGCGGCTGAGAATTCGGGATTGTGGATGTGGGGAATGAGCTCCCATTTTCTTTAAGTAGCTGAGCACAGGAGCAACCTCTAATTTATTTTATTAAGCCATCCAAAGCTTGTTTGCTCCTGAGTAAAGCRCAAAATGCTTGTTTAAAGCCTCAGCCTGTCGGGTTGAGGTGGCAATTCCGAGCACTCCCTGACCAGCCCACACCCCCCACCTGCCCCTATGTTTTACCAGCAGGGAAAACAGCTAAAAATTACAGTTATTAGTCACTATTCTCCCCTTCTTCTGAGTCATTAACATCAATTACTAACCACTGCATTGTCAATTAAGACTATCACTCGCTGCTATTCACCGCTAATGTGCTAATTGTCATCAATTTACTGCTTCAATTATGTGGTCATATACTTGCCTCGAGGTATAGCCATGTGATATAAGGATCTGGAGGAGAAACACGCTCTCTCCCATTTCAGCGCAAGAAAAGAAACCTGGAGTGAGTCTGAACTTGCCGGATGTAGTTGCAGTATTCTCCTCGAGAAAAATTATTCTAACAAACAGATGATGGCAGGGGAAAAAAAATAAAAATCATGTAAGCCGAGTGTTTTACAGGATTCTCTTTTATTCTTGGCCCTTCCACTGAAAGTATGTTGTTATATCACCTGCAACAGATYCGTGGCTCTTGCTCACTCTGTAATCATGTATATATTTTTGCCTAATTATATCTGATTGCTTACTGCATGTTGTACTTTCTAATGAGCATTGAATTATTAATCTGCTGCCGAGCGTTTCTCAGCATACAAAAGGGAAAGATGTCTGGTGTCATTGAAGCACAGTCTATTGTGTTCCYTTCACGCAGCAGCAGCAGCAAACTTTAGGATTCAGCAGTGTGCCACATTCCTACTACAGACACAAGCGAGTTCTCTTTGACAGCTTTTAAATAATATGTTTTTGGTATGCTTTATCTGACACTAAGCTGCCCTGAAAATAGTAGAGTAAGTCTGCTAGTGAGAATAAAATCAGACAAACTCCTAAAAAAAAAATAAAAAACCTAGCCTGCCTCTATTTTTCAGTCCTTAGGCAAATAACCTTGTAGGCTGCATGGAACAGTTTGATTTCTTTTATGCAGTTGCTCAGCAATACAAGGAAATAAAGCAGGGATGCTTATCTATAGCAAGGGTCCAGGGAAAATGATGTGTCCTTTTCCCAGCAAAGGAACAGGGATTTTTCACCTAAAATTGTGATGTGCATTTTTTTCCCATGGGCAATATTTATCCATGATGGGGGCTGAGGGTGGAATCCTAATCCAAATCAGCCCTGGCACAGGGTGCCCAGAGGGGCTGTAGCTGCCCCATCCCTGGAAGTGTCCAAGGCCTGGTTGGACGGGGCTTGGAGCAACCTGGGATAGTGGGAGGTGTCCCTGCCCATGGCAGGAGTGGCACTGGATGGGTTTAAGGTCCCTTCCAACCCAAACCACTCCATAATCCCATGGTGAGTCAATGATTGGATCCCAATAAGCCCTCTCTTTGGCAGGTGCTGTGCCTCCCAGCGCTGGCCCTGCGCTCCAGAGGGAACCCATCCATGGGCAAGTAGGTCCCAGAGGAGGGATAGAGTGGGACACACCCAGTGCAGACTTTGAGCTGAAAACCCTGGGCTTCTCTCCCTCTCTAATATCAGCTCCTCTGGCACACCCTGCCATTCCCACGTGGATTTCAGCTCTGTTTATACAAAACTTTGGTGCATCTCTCTGGTTGTTGGTTGTGTCAGGCTGTGCAGGTTGGGGTGTGCAAGTCCAACCTCCACCTCAGCTGCTGTTTGAGTATGTGTGAGGGGAGGGGTTTGCTTTTGAATTTTTAAATCTTTTATTGGCTCTCTAAACCTCTTCTCTCAACACCCTGAACAATAGAAWTGGCAGCTTTGGTTGGCGTCGTTGCTTTCTGTTGATTTGTTCCAACCTGATGCCGAAGTTGGTTTCCGTCCATAAAGATATTCCAGGCTCAGTGCATTAACTTAGATTTTCACAAAAAGGAAGGAAACCAATAAAACAGATWAATATTTGTGTTCATTTGTCTAGAAGTTTGAGGAAAATTAGGGCAAGAGAGCTGAGTTTCAGATGTTTTATAACTGTGGGGTGGAACATTTCTTTGGCTCCGTCACGACTGAAACATGGGCTTCACTGGAACTGAGTGGCACAAATTTGGGGTTATTTTTTCCCATATCTAGTTTTTTTTTTTTTTTTTATTGGCTATCTGTTCTCTTATCTCAGTTCTCAGAGGAAAATTTCTGGAAAAGAACAACCCAATAGAGGCTGCAGACTCCGTACACTTTAACTTGTTGCAATTAGTTTAATGTAATAATTACTTCTTTTTCCAAAGGTGCTTTTTATGTGAGGTGATTCAGGAATGCAGTTGTCGAATGGGAGGAGGAGGAGGAGGAGGAGGAGGAGGAGGGAAGTGCTGAATAATGAGGTGGGAATGAGTGGCACGGTGGAGTCACTGCGAGGGAGCAGCTCCCTGAAGGAGGGAACATCCCCACATTGATGTTCCCCTCCTGGTTTTGCTCTCCCAGCTGTAAAGTCCTACTCCAGGTGTAAAAGTCTCCGGGAAAAGAGCTTTTCCTTTCCATCCCCTGTTGCAGGGCCCCACCTGAATTCCAATTAAGATGTTGATTTATTTGAACTGTACCAATAAAAGCAGTGATCCTCCTTTATTAATGAGAGGGAAGGGGAGAGATAAACAGCCCATAAATTACAACAGCAGCAGATGTCCACGTGGGAACTGCTGGGGAGATCTCGAAGGATAAAGACAAAAAAGAGGCAMAGTCGGGTATTGTGCTTAGAGAGTAACTTGGAATTGTTGGTTACTTCAGAAACATAAATAACAAATTGCCAAAGTGCAAGTTCATTTTTGGGCTTGGTTTGGGTTKTTTTGGGGGGTGGGAGAGCTTTTCTTCCTCAAACCACCTGCTCTAGATCTAGAAATKATTTCCAAAAGTTGACTACGTCTCTTTTTCCTCTTGAAAACTTTCATGCAGTTTTATTATTTGGGTAGGTAACACCACAAATGCAGATGGCATTTACCCTTGCCTTGTCTCCTCCCAATCTGTTCTCTTTTCTGGGTTAATACCTTCTCCCACTCTGCTCTTCTATTTCAATGTAGYGTTTAAAAATAAAATGGCAGATTTCTCTTTGCTTTTCCTCTCTGTTCCTTCACATTTTTATTTTGACTTTGTTACCTTTGGCTCACCTCATCTGCCYACATAGAAAGCTTTTTTTGTTTGTTTGTCAGATTCTTCTACAGAACTTCTCCTAGAACTCAGAGAAAGCTTAAAGAACAACTTTAATGCCTTTCAACCCAATTCATTTTCTTCTGAACAAATTTTATTCTTTATAATTTTATGATTTATGATTTACCAACAGAAAAGTGAGGAGTTGAGACAAAAACAGGAAGGGGGGGGAAAAAAGAATCTGTATTTTAGTTTTGGTTTCTGCCTAAAATGATGCCACTGGGTCCATTTTTCTCCAGTACAATGGAAGGTATTGAATTTGGAGATTCATGCATGAACTAAAAATTGGCAGRAAAAAGATCAGTTTAGTGAAATTTCAAAGCAAGTCCTTACAATGAAATTGTGTGGGGAGTGGGGGTGTCAGATTGAACTTTAATAGAATTTTTTCCTTAATTTTTTTTCTTTTTAATGACAGTATTTTATTAAAAAACCCCGCAAACATTTCAAGAAGAAAATACTGTTCACAGTGTAAAAGTTCGAGCATAGCACTTCAAAAACAGGAATGAAACTCTTCTGTCTCCTTCCACACATCACCCTTCCTTTTGGAAGGACTCCAGAAGAAATCATCTAAGACTTTCAAACCAACTTGTTTTACTCCCTTGTTCTGCAGGCACTCTTTAAGYCACRCTCTCTTTGCACACCTCCACTCTCSCTYCTAATCATCYGTTTGATGCCTTCACCACAAACACGGTAAAAAAATCARATTCTCCAGCTGCAGTTGCCACGCTTCCCCGTCCCAATGACACAAAAAAGGCTCCTGCCAGCCYGTGCTGTCATGTGCAAACTCTTTGTCACATTTTGTCACAGCAGGGATCAATATTTGCCACGGTGCCAAGGCGGCGGCTCCATATGCCGCCTCTTTTCTCGGAGGCCGTGCCGGGAATAACACCTTGGTGCTGCTCCTGGGGGAGGTGGGGAYGGACAAAGGGATCTGCTCTCCTCATAAAGCACCTATAGCCACCCTTCTGCTGGTCACAAAGGCAACCAGAGCTTTGCCAGGGCTGATTCGGGGTGCAAGGACCCGCCTTGGGTTTCAGCGGGAGCTGGGGTGGGCGTTTGGGTGCTTAACACCACTCCAGCATTTCTGCAGGCTGATTAATCCACAAAAAGCTTATAATTATCCCAGTGTTTCCCTCTGGACTTCTTAGCATGTGTTGGTGTCTGGCTGTCTCTCTGTAGCATATGTTCCCCATTTCCCAAACCCATTACAAGCCCATCCAGGAGCATTCCGTGGGGCTGGGCTGTGCGGCCGCTCCGGCACCTCGGAGTGACCTTTGTTTGCCACGTTGTTCATGAAGTTATAGGGCAACAGCGCCATGGCAACAGGATGCTGTGGAGAAGGGAGCAACGTGCTGATTACCAGACAACATTTGCTAATTAAAGACAGCTCAGCACTCAGCTCTTGCTGCATCACGAGCAGCAGGTACAGGTTTGTCGCTCGAGGGAACGTGTGGAAGGAAACACCTCGTGTGCTGCTCRTTTTCCACCATTCCCTAAAGAACTCACCTTTCTGAGAACCCAAAAGGAGTCACAAATGTTTCCCTCAACCCAACGAATCTCATATACCTGTATATCCCTAATAAAGGCACCATTATGACCAGAAAGGAATGTTTATTTACGCACCGGCTGGCACAAGGTGTTTTCCGAAGGCCGGGTCTGGTGCCTGTGGGTGTTGGTTTGATTTCTACCCATTAATTTAAATGAATATTGAATTTTCAACTGCAGCTCCTTTCTTGCATGGAAGCCACTTTGGAATCTGAGGTGTTCATGTTCTGRCAAAGTTGTTTGGTTTGKTTTTTTTTTCCTGACAAGAAATGAAGGACAGACATTTGCTTGATCCTTCTCTTCCTTAGATCACTTCCATGACCTTGTGCTTTTCACTTTTGGAAATTACCCCAGGCATTGTGTATCTATAAAATGTCCTTTCTTTCTGTCCTTTTCACACCTTGTGATTCCCAGTAACACGGTGTGGTSAGGGTTGTCTTCCCAGGCTCCTGGGAAGGGCTTTTCTCTTTGGGTCCCTCATGGTATTCTTCCTTATGGATCAGGATTTTCCTAGGAGCAGAGGACGTGATTTGAATAGGAACTTTCACAGAAATGAGCTGGAAACGGTGGTTGGCAGGTTCTGAACAGAACCCACCCCTCCTTATTGCTGCAACACCCCACTGTGGTACCTCTGGCACTCACATCTTGCTYTCCTTCTTAAAGAACATGCCAAACACGCACAAATAGTCAGGGCCAAGAGCTGACTACCTCACCCCAAAACACCTTGTAGAGCACATTGTCCTGGGAGCTGTTCCCCTGAGGAATGAGGCTTAGCTCTTCCCAGGCAAAGGAAGGAATTGATGGTGACTCAAACTGAAGGCAGGATCTCACCAAGTCACCATTTTCCCTCTGTAATTTTGTGGTCCTAACCCTTAGCTTTCTTAATCTTTTTCTTTATAAAGTGTTTCTCACCTTACATTGTTTTATATCTCATTTGTACTTGATTTTCACCGTAATTACTTGCTTTCCCCAGAGCAGTTGACCAGCGGTCTGGGCATCTCTGACCTCTGGAAATTCCCTGAGGGGAGATTATTCTGCAACAGTAATGTAGCAGAGAGAGCCAAGGCTCTGTGTGCACCCAGGGAAGTGCATCATCTCTGATGTACGAACGTGATTTGACGCCACCATTTAAGCAACTGGAAATGCAGATGTGGAAGGATACGTGCAGCCAGAAAATTAAATTGTATAGATCATCTCAGGGTTGATTAAATGAAATGAGAGCGCATTTCCTCTTTCATACGGAAAGAGGCTTAATGTTAAAAAAAAAAAAACAACCCTAATCTTTTCTAAGATAAAGTTCATTAACACAATGATTATTCATTTGGCTTTTATAATGATACTGCTGCTTAATCACCAGAACACTGCTTCCTGTGCTGCAGGAGGAGCAGCAGGAAGCATTTGAAGAGACAGGGCTGGTGCTAATGCAGCAGCAGCCGGGATGGAACTCTCAGTGCCTTCCCTTCGAGAAGTGGCCTCGCACTCCTGCTCAGGTTTCTGAACCCCTCCCCATCAAACAGCGTGAGCTTTAAACCCCACATTAAATTTATACAGCAACGGAGCCTCGGGTTTCCTGTTTSTACACAGTTAACGTCTAAGTTTCCTCCTGGGTCCATTTCCATTATTTATTATATTATTTGCCTGGAGTAGCACCCCAGAGGAGCGTTGTAATCAGGAACCGAGCCTGAGTTGGGAGAAATACAGCACAGTCACTCCAGAGCTGGCCTGGCCTCTCGAGTTTATAATCCTAATAAACAAGGCAAACAGTAATAGAGATAGATAAACAAATGCTGGAGGTAGTTGTCTGCTTAATGACTTCCTCTCACTGCAGCTTTCATTGCCCACCTCGTGCTCCTGCACAGTTCCAACCATTTCTGCCACACTCAGCTGCCTGGGTCAGCCTGAGACTCCGGGTTCCCTTCCTCCAGCTGCTGAATGGCTTTGTTTCACCTTTCGCTCAACCTTTGCTTATCATTCCTGTTTTCTTGCCTCATCTCTCTCTCCTGGCAGCTCCTCAGTGCTGGTGACCGGTCTGTGACTGTCCCTTGGCATCGGGGTCAGGCTGGTCTCCTGCTGCCACTTCAGATGCCACTGAGAAATGTCACTTCCTCTTCTCCTCCCTGSTAATATTTGAGGGTAGGAATCAGAATAATTGAACCTCTCTCTCTTCTCCTGGAGTGCTTTMCCTCTAAGAAACAGGGTGGAGTGTGTAGGGGAGTGTGGTGGTGGAGGGAAGGAGGCAGTTGGGAGATGCCTCCAAAGAAAGAGGGAATGTTTGGAAGGCCATCAAAGGGGATTTTAGGACCTGCTGCTGTAAATGTMGGGCAGAGGGGTCTGTTTGCAGGCAGCCCTTTCTCCCTAATGAAAGCAAATGCACTAGGAGTCAGCACAGGCTTCCTCTCCTCAGAAGGATGCATAAAATACTGTGTTCTTTGGGCTGTTGCTCACAAGGACTTGTTTGCTTATTTTTACATCTCCAAGAAAGGGAATCCTTATAAAGAACATCATTCCTGCTCACA
The DNA here is from genome assembly GCA_018881555.1 of Amblyornis subalaris. NCBI lineage: Eukaryota > Metazoa > Chordata > Aves > Passeriformes > Ptilonorhynchidae > Amblyornis > Amblyornis subalaris. Next base: position 2,268,760 of record JACAXG010000008.1, on the reverse strand, counting down.
AACATCCCACTGGGATAGKGAAACTGGAGCACATCTGAGTATCTGCACCTCACTGACAGGACTGGAACCAAAGGGGCTCAGCCTGAGCCCGCCCAGGCTGAAGGAGGATGAGCTGTGACTRTCCCTGAGCAGCCTTGCTGAGCCCTGCAGTGATCCGAGCAGGCTGYCAGGCTGCCTCCTGCTCGCTCTCATCTTCTTGGCAAGTAACAGCACACCAAACTTCCTTATGGCCCGATTAGTGCCGAGTTTGTCCCGGGTTGTTCGCTGTCAGCACTGCTCTGACACAGGACGTGGCAGATCAAATTACCTCTTATCACGCTCGGATCCTTCTGGTTTCTTTAAGCATCCACTGGGTGTGAGATGCTCAGTAAGGGAGGATCAGGAAGTGGTTTGTTTTGCCTGAAGATTTCTAAAGGAACTCACGTTCTGTTTGTGCCATCCACTCTGAATTCCCTGGGGAAAATTTTGCTGTACCCAGTAGGGACAGTGAGTCCTTTCCTTTCTCCTGCCTGGTCAGTGCAGCAGTGGGAAAGCTGGATAAAAACAATCAGGGAAAATAGAGCAGCACTTCTGCTCTAATAGGAGCTGTTATCATCCAAATTAGCTGATAAAAGCGTTCTTGAGAGTGACTTGGTGTTGAAGTCTGCACACACACACACACACACACACAAAAAGATTAAATGGTTAAATCTGAAAGCAGAACTTCTAAGTACAAATCGTTTCTGCACAAATGCTTGGGAGTATCTGGGAAGATCAGGTTTAACACTGCCATGTTCTTCCCATTTCCCTCTCAGATCCTTTAGTGTCCATCTCCTAGAATAGTCAAGGGAACGTGGCAGCATTTTTAAATCGAGATCTGATCCTTCTGCCTCACAGCCACACACACAGGAAAATGAAAAAAAAKATTTACCACAGGTCATGGTCTCTGCATTTAATTGCGTATTTATTTGTTTGATAAGACTCACCAGTCAGATGCTCTGGGCACTCCTGGCTATTAATTGCAAACTCGGCATGCCATGCAATTAAGGAAAACAAAACAAGGCTGAAAAGCTTCCARAATAAATAGGAAAACAGGAAAATCACGCTGTCTGCTTATAATAATTGCAGAAGTCCCCAAAACCCTGTTCTGGCAYGGAGGTGAGCTGAGAGCAGGCCAGGGGCAGGGGCTCTGCTGTGAGGACACACTTTCCTCGGGGCAGGATTGCCCAGCCCTTCCAGGTGAGTGGAGCAGGCAGGAGAGAACCAGGGAGCACCAAAGCACAAATGTTCTCGCCACGAAAACAATCTGCTCTCCACTTCGACGAGAATTTTGCTCACAGGCAACTTTTCCCTCCCAAGACATCTCTTCCATAGTTCTTCCAGCATAAATAGCCCCTCATTGTTGAGCTTTAAAGGAAATAAATGATGCTTTCAGCCCAGGCCTTTTCATTGCCTGTGACTGATATCAGCAAAGCACTGGTGCTGGTTATGTCTATGGAGATACAGCCTTGCAGTGCAGATGTGTTATTTAAATTACAATGCTGGGAATACATTTGTGTCAGTAGCTTTCCATCTCCTGCACCCAGCATTAGAGTCAGGAGGGGAAGAAAGCCCCGTTTCCTGAGCACCACTGTATTTTCCTCTTTTCACCAGTCAGTTTGTTACATCTGAAGAGCTTACTCATGCATTCCCATCCAGTTCATTTTTATTACAGCTCTGTGTTTGTTACAGATAAGCTCCAAGGATGCAGCTGAAAGCTGGGCTCTTTCCAGTCCCCATGTATATATATATATATTTTTTTTTCTCCCAGGTTTTAATCGTTATATAACATTGTGCTATGACACAACCTCCCTCTTGCTGAAAGAAAATTGCTAAACTCGGTTTATCGAAKGTTTGAAGGGTACAAAGTTCAGATAAGAAAAGCTGAGATAGTAATCAAAAATGCCAGTGAGAATTATAAGTTTCTGAAAGAATAAAAGGCTGTTACTTATATTTCTTTCCCCTTTTTCCCCCTTTTTCTTACAGCATTCTGATTTCCCAAATACTTAATACTTGGGGAAATCTCATTTTCATGGGCTGTTCCCTTTTTTGCATCCCCTTTTACCGGAAAACCTGGCAGTTGCAGGCTCTGTAGGACCAGCCAGTGGTCATTTTGGAGYGGTCATTTTTGCCCCTGCCCTCGGTGGCAGCTCCTGGGTGCCCCAATTTAACAGCAGATGGGGATCTGAGTTTATTGCAGGAGGCAGTGCATGTTTAGCCCAGGAGCTGCTGCCTGGTGAGTGACACCAGAGCAGACAAGGGCAGATTCCTTTCTCAAGGCACAGACCCAAAAAGCCCCAGGGAAATTCTCGTTAAACATTAGGGGGGAAAACAACATTTACAACGAGGGTGGTTGGACACTGGAAGAGGTTGCCTTGAGGGGCTGTGGACATTCTGTGGCCGAAGATGATCAGAGTTCAGCCCAAACTCCTGCTCTGAGTGCTGGGGATGGGCCAGATGACCCTGAGGTCCCTTTCAACCCCAACGACTCCATGGYTTTAATGCCTGCTTGGTTTCTCTCCACGTGAGGCAATTGTTCAGCACTCACAGAACACAATATTGGTAATTTTCAACCCATTTTTCTCCCCTCTGCACATTTTTCCATCTCCACAGTCATTCTTCCAGATCAATCATGCCTTGCTGTCACAGGAGACAATCATAGTAATAATTTACAGAAAGAATCAGCATAATTCTGAATGTTTCACACCCTAAAAAAAGGGGAGGATGACAAAGTTGTTCTTCTGTCCCAGGATTTAACTGCCAGTCTTGCCAAAGCTCACCCACGGGCAATTAAGCATTCATCAAACACTCACATTCACCATTCCTTGTGGGTTTAAAGTGAATTAGGAAAACATGGATGTCATGATGTCTGTCAAAGAGAGCATAAGGGATTATGGGAGTTACAGGTTCCTGATAGTAACTCCATGACCAGTTCCTCAGTATTTCTCTCGTGCCAATTAACTTTATCCTAAATAGCCAAGGAGCTGTTCTCACTCCTCCCAGATGTCTGCTCTTTCCTGGAATCCTGCTGTCCAAGCTGGCTGTGCATCCAGCAGGGATGAGCGACTGCTGAAATGGGAGATGTTGTGACAGGCTTCGAGCCAGAGGAGGAATTCTCTGAATGTGACCTCCTTGATATTTTAGCTCTCCCAAGTCTGACTTTTACAGGTGTGACATGGCCGAGTGAAAGGCCAAGGAATGGATACATCAATATTTTTTTATTGTTGTGCTCATTTTAGCCGGGACAGCACTAAATTTTGGCTCTCTTCCTCTCTTCCCAGCTTCTGCTGTGTTTTGTTCCTTTTCCTCCTCTTCCTTTTCTTTATTGAGTCTAAGAGGAGGAATAAAGGATAGGTGGAAAGTAGGAAAAGGAGAATTATCCCAGAATATCAAGATATTCTGTGACTCTGTGGTTTTGATTCCTATTTAAACCCTTGAACTCTGCAATCCAGTGGTTGACACCCAGCTGAAGAACAAAGCTCAAAGAGAACCTGAGACTTTTCCTGTTCTTATTCCATTATTCATGAATTCCTCAGTGGTAAATTGACTGAAAAAATGGGTAAAACTAATTTGATAATTATAAGTTAATAAAACCTCGAAGCTGCTTACCCAGAAGTCAGTAACCATAGATCCACACTGTTTAAGGAGTTTAAATACATAAAACTGTTAATTACCAATTCAAATTCATAGTGGGGGAAATGATGGTGCACTTACACCCAGAGAATAAATGTGGTATTTTTYCTGCAAACAATTTTTATTTCCATAAATTTAAGAAAGTCCAATATTGAGCTGTGCAAAATCATGATGGGGCCTTTTGTATTTAGAGTTGAGAACCAGTTATGGAAAGACATTTTTGGACTGGCAAGGAAGACTCATTAGAGCCTTAATAAGGCACAGGGCGAGGATTTTGACAAATCACCAGAAAAATTGTTCTGAGCCCTGGGGCAGAGGCTAAAGCAGGCATGAGATGCATTTATTTTATACATAAATATAAAATATACATTGTTTTTCCAGGTGTCCCTATGGCCCGGGCCTGGATTTGCAATATCCTGGTGGCTGAGGATCCGAGGCAAACATCTGCTCTGTCCTAAGAAGTGGGGCTGGAATCTCTGCAGAAAGGAGAACAAATTCCTGCAGCTCTGAAATTCCCCCCTGAGCTTGCTCAGGTTTCAGATAGGCCCAGGGAGATATCACAAATCTACTCCAGCTTCAGCGCATTTCACTGAGTTCACACCCAGCCAGAATTCAAATGTTAGAGGAGGACAAAAGAAACAAAGTGAACTTCAAGGCCTGAATATTTGATATTCTAATATTCATTAAGAGGCAGTAATTATCTGATTGCATCTATTAATTCTGGCACATTACATCGCTTCCATCTTTAAACTCTACATATATTTGATGCCAATTAATTAAAATAAAAGGARCTGTGTTTCATACACCTCCTTTATTCTTAATCCTTTGTTCCTCTTACCTGAGCGTGTCCCTTTCAAGGAGTGGGCTGTGACTTATGGTGAATCAGGCACCTCCCAAGCGGGATGAACTCCCRGGAAATGAGACAAAAATAAGGAAAGGCAAATATTTCACGTCTCACTTTCATCTTYAGAGGGTGATATTGGTAAGTGAGCTCCTAAAAAGAAATCCCTGCATGCTGAAATTAGGCATTCGAGGCATCTCTGATGATCCAGTTCACCCATGGCAGGAAGTGGAAAGGGAAAAGCATCTTGGAAATAATATTGGATACCGGAGGGGCTTGAGGTTGAGGGGTGGATTTCTTCAGGATTAGTTGTTTTGGATAAGAATCCAAATAAAAGTCAGGGTTTCCCAGGGAACCCACTGCAACCAGGCTTTGGTATTGTGCAAAACCAATACGAAACGTTTAAACCCAAAATATTTATAATAATTATATATGTGTGTGTGTGTATAGATAGAAATTTCTGCACATAATGATTCATTCAGCCTAATTAGTTCGTACATAAAGATCTGAGCTTTTTGGTCTGAGTTCCCACACGGATTAAATGGGGATCATAATGCTTCTGTGCTAATTGTAATGAGCACTGGAGGAAAGCCACAGAATTGTGAGATATTATTTATTATTTTCTAGAAATTTTGGCTGTCACTGAAATGCAGCCACCAAAGGCTTGGAAATGTGGTGGGAAAGCAATTTTTGTCTACCTGACACAATCTTCCAGATAAGTGCAAGTCATCCCAACAACCCCACTCATTTTCTTGTTAAACCTCAGGGGAAAAAATAGAAAGGAAAATTGCCAGGTCCATGTTTATCAAGGGCTAAATGTGATCGCAGCGCTTACACATAATTTTTTTCATTGATGTCACAACCTGCTGGACAAATATATAATTTTAGTTCACATCATCATTGTCACAAATATTTAATAGGTCTTGATAATTCAGCATTTTTGCATGGTATCTATATATTTTATTCATATATTTTATTTATATATTACCAAATCAAAACTTACAGCAATGGAGAATAAATTAGAGACATAATCCGTGCTCTAATATTTRCATAAATTTTTATATAATATTAATATAATTTTTATATAAAATTCAGGAAATCAGCTTCCCCTTCAAAAATACTCTGGATCTCTTTTTGAACTCAGGTGAAGTGATACCCAACGAATTCTATATCCACAGGGCTGCACAAGATTTGTGAGCTTTMGTGAGCTGGATTCCCTTCTTATCCCTGTGCACAATCCCTGGGTTGGGCTCCAATTGGGATATTTTGCCAGCAGCCCATTTTTAGTTCATTTGCTCTTTGTTTCTGCCTGTGAATCCATACAAATATTACTGTTTGCACTGGCATTTAGGACTTACATTGAAGAAATAATAACAGCTCTGTTTGCCAGCCAATGGAAACCCATGGAAGAAAATCCTGCCACATCAGAACCTTTTTTTTTTTCAGTCTTTTTCTTTCAGCTCCAAACTTGCTCTGGAGTCATTCAAGTGGAAAAGCATGAAATAACCATTTTATGGGAACAGTTTTAGGAGGTGCCCATCAAAAAGATGGAGACAAGGGTCTGCCTGGGTTTTAACACCCCTTCCCTTGCACTTAAATACAAACTGAGWTTTAGTGGGTAACACTTGGAAGGTGTGAGAGGAAACCTCCCTGTGAGCAGCACTAATTCCCCTGGAATTTACTCTATTTTGCCATTTATTTTTCAATTCAGAGATTAAACATGAGAACACCCAAATCTCTACATGTGAGCAGATGGAGATAAGGCAACAGGGTGAAATCCAGCAGGAAAGAGGCGCAGGGGTGGGATGGGAGCGTCACACAGCTCATTCCCTCTTTGTTTGCACAAGTCAATACATTCCCTTCCAACAGCACACAAAGAAAAGTCTCAGCAGCCTTAAATTACTTGTGCAGTCTTTACAGAGCACCTCTCCAACAGCAAAATAAATGGGATCTGCTGGGCAGCCAAAGGGAAAACACCATCCCAACACATTTTGTTCTGCTCAAGACAAAATGTCCTGATCCAAACTCAACTCTCGGTCGATGTTTCTGTTGCGAGGCAGGAGATTCCGAGCTGAGAGTGAGAGACTGGGCAGCTCCCGGTGGAATGAGGGCAGGCTGGGGGTTTGGGAAGAAAGAGGTGGTGCAGCCTGTGGAAAATGGGAATCTGAACGGACCTGAGCTGCAGGGGATCCTCGCTCCAATGCAGCCCAAGAAGGTGAAGTTGATGGACTTGCTCTCAACTTATATTGGGCAATRAGAGGGGAAAAAATTGACCCAAACAGAGAGAAATTAGAGTTGKGTGAGGTATAGCTAGGTTATAGCAGAGGTGGAGGCCTGTAAGCTCTGCCTTTTAATTTTTGATTTAAAATGATGCTGTCTTGGTTTGTCAGCTCTGTTTAGAGCATCGCAGTGATAATCAGGCTTGTATTAATGGTTCCAAGTGTTAAACTCTAAAAAAAAAAACCCCAACCAAAAAAAAAAAAACCAAACCCAAAAGCCAACAATAAAAATCCCCACTCGAAAGAGCACAWTTCTGAATGGATGAACCACTTTCCCAATTATTTTTATAGGACTATTTCTTAATTATTCTCTTAAAAGRCCAACTAAACTCAGCTGTAGCACCTGCGGACTTCACGTATGGCAACCATCACAAGAAATCCAAATAACCTCTGGTATAACACCTCAACAGCCTGCAAAGCCTGTGTTCCTGTGACCTCACATGCACCCTCACCCAAAAATCCATCTGAGAGACAGTGACAAAGGTGGGACTTTAAAATTTAAAACCATTCTAAGATTTTATGATTCTCAAATCAAAAGGCAAGTGACCTCGTTGCTGCTGACTTTTCCCCTCGGGGTGAAACYGCAACTAAACGGTGTCTGGAGGCGTGGCTGGAAGCTCGGGAAGGTCAGCTGYCGGGTCAGGAAAGCAGCATTTACCTTAGAAAATCAAAGTTTCGTTGAGAAGTGATGTGCAGCGATAAGGACCAGTCCATACAACTGAAAGTGGTGCAGTGAGACAGTCCAGGCAGAGCTCAATGAAATAAAGATGAGCTGAGCTGCAGTCACTCATTTTTACTGGAGGCTTCTGAGCTTCAGAAATAGGACCTCATCGAGCGAACAAATCAACTCCTTGCATGAATTTTAGATTAAATTTAATCAATTAATGGAGTTTCTTTTTTTTTCTTATTTTTGCCAAGGACCAACCGAGCGGAATTTGATGTGGAGTCCCCAAGCTACCTTTTTAATCCTGTAGAAATAGAGAAAATCAGGAGATATGGGGTCCTTGTAATTGTTAACTAACACTTTTGAAGGCACAGAAACGGCTGCAYGGGAGGTATTCCATCTCTTCCAACGTGAGCGTGTAATTCCTTATCCTAAGGCTCCGTATCCTCGGACTGGCCGGCTCAGGAGCAGACAGGGAAGGTGGTGCCGTTCCAATAATTGCTTTTTGCTGCAGTCAGGGGGTGAAGTCGGGGGAGGAGAGTCTTGAACTTTGCATTTAAAGCTTGGATGAAACCGTTCCTGCCACCAGCAGCACTGCCCCCGCTCCTCCTCTCCTCTGCTCCACTCCAGGCTCCTGCTTTTCCAGCAGAGCCTTGGAACTCTGGGGTGAGCGGGACAGAAAGTGCCCTCYGCCAGGGATAATGGAGAGATCCCCATCCCTGCTGGCAGGGAGGGATTATTATCCCCCTTTAATCCATGTGGGAACTCAGACCAAAAAGCTCWGATCTTTATATGTGAACTAATTAGTCTGAATGAATCATTGTGTGCAGAAATTTATGTCTATACACACRCACATATATATAATTATTATAAATATTTTGCTTTAAGTGTTTCCATATTGGTTTTGCACAATACCAAATCTTTGATCCCTTTTCTCCCATCCTTGGCGTGTGAGATGCCCTGGGATGACCTTGCTGATCCTCCCTCCTCTGTGTGTGATTCCCACCCAGCCATTCCCGTGGCCTTCCTGATCTCCCTCTCAAATCTGGAGCCTCAGCAAGGTGAGAGTGTGGTTTCCACGCAGGAAAGCATTCCTTAAAAAGCTGGACTGGACCTCAGGTGGAATCAGGACAGGGTCAAACTCTTTGCTCCGGAGGAGCTCCTGGAGCCTCCCTCCTGCTCCACACAGGATCAGTGTTGGAACTCCAGTGCCTGATGTTGTGATATCAAAGGATCACATCCCAGCRTGGCTGTGACTGTGGCTGCTCCCAGCAAAACGGAGCTATTTAATTATTTAGAGATTTTCAGGAGGTTTTTTCCCCCCCCTTAAACTTATTTATGGTCTACTTGCCTAGTTCAGGTATGATATTGCACCAAAATGCCACAGGGGTTCAAGGAAAAAAAGTCAGGAATATTTCACCCTGCTCTTCAAAGATCTCTGAATCTTCCTRCTTCCCTTGGATTGGATAACTCTGATTTTCAAACACACTGAATTTGGCCCTCACCATGAGGATTGGGACAAAAGCTCTTTTACAGAGGGTTTTTAGTTTTAGGAGGAAACACAGGGAATTGTGACAATTGTAAAAGGCCCCGTGCAGAAAGACAGATGCTTTCAATTCACTTGCTCTGAATTTTTTATATTCTCCTTGCACTGCTTCAGGTGCAGTGTGTGGAAGGCACTTTTCCCCCTGGAGTTTTGGTGCCAGTGTGATAAGAATGTGAGGACTGATCATGTACACTTTCCTCATCATTTATTTATAACCACTTAATTAAGTTATTATGGAGTCTTCTTTTTTTCTTACTGGCAGTGAGGATGAAATTAATTTTCTTAGCCTTTCCTTCRTAGCCAGGATCTCTGACTTATCCTTCCTCTGCTCAAACTGCTCTGTTTCAAAGGACATTGTAATATCCACAAGAAATTCTGGGATGACCAATTCAGGTGAAGCTGCACCAGTAATAAAGCTTCTTTTTTTTTATTTATATTCAGTTCCTCTGGCAATATCCCTACTGTGTTTCCTTGCTGCTTCTCTATTATGCATTTCAAGGCAAAAAAAAAAGCCTCATTTTTTTTTTCACTTTTCTTTCTTGTGTGTCTCTTACCTGTTCTAAGTCTCCCTTTGAGATTTTTTTCTCCCAAGACCTTTTTCCTTTAATTATTGCCACTTATGGGTCGAAAAGCACAGGGTGAAGCCTCTGACAGAAGGTTGGCACCTCCTTTGCCAACAAAAACTGCCTTGGGAATGACAGAAACCCTTGGGTTTGCTTCTCTGGACTCACCTGCCCACACAGAAAACATCAGCCAGCTGCTGAAGACGATGAAAAAAAAAAAATYTGAGTTCTTAAGAAAACAAACAGGAGAGTTGACATTCGCTACCAACTTTAATGCCTCATTTATTCTGAATAGGACTCCTCAATCGTTGCCAAGAAAGACTTCCAGGTTTTAGGGCTAATATTTAAAGGATTTCTCCTTTCCTTTGCACTGTATTTATCTAAAAGGAAAGACTCCCCTCTGGGTTTTCCACATTTCTCCATTCCTTTGCTCTCTGTTACATCATTCCCACGGAGCCAAGCGTGATTCTGTTTCAGTACCCTGTCCCATCTGGGGTCAGGTGAATCCATCCATCACCTCATAATCTGTTTGGCAAAACCACCAGGCTTCTTCAAATATTGGTTCAATACTGCAGTGAGAGGAGGTTCATAATCCTCTGACCTGCGTGGTGAAATATTAATGACAGAAATCACTTTGTGAGAGGTGAAAGCTTTTCTTTTCACCCAATGAGGTCTCCCAAGAACATCGGAAAATACAAAGAAATTTCGTCGCTCCGAAGCTGACAAAACCCAGCAACCAGCAGGGACCTTTTTTTCTTGCAAAACATTCACTATTCATCCACCTACGAGAAAATAAAGTAATAACAAGTGTCTTGCAAATAGAGTGTTTAAACCTTTAGAGCATACAGGACATAAAGCCAGTTCCTATTTCCTTGTTTGGCAGTTCTACCTTGGATGGAAAGCTGGGATAAAACACCCCAGATGATCAAAATACCAGGCACTCCTATGATTTAACTTCCTGTGATGTCAGTCTGTGTGTATTTAGTTTATTTTCCCCACAATCTATTTTTTATTTTATCCTCAGTCTCAAGTTCATAAATAGATTTTTACCTCTGCACGTCCTGTGGATGTTAAACCCCCAAGGTGATGTGACCATAACTTAACACTTGACTTTAAAAGTAGGATTGTGCCTAAAACTAATCTTGATAAATCACTGTTTTCATCAAAAAGAGACAAATATTAATGCAAAAGACACTTAGTGCAAATATTTAACACTGTAAAACACCTGGAATGAGACGTTGATTAGACAGCAAATTTCTAAATCTTTTTTTTTTTTTTAATTCAGATGGGTTTGCACTGAGTTTCTACAAAATATATTTGTTGGCAATAGTTTTCTGAGCAAAAATTAGAATTAGAATTAGGAGTGTTGAGATTTTCAGCCCTCCTCGGATAAGCTCCTTTTGCTTCGTGGTCTCATCCTGGATTTGTGGCACTTGCCCAAGCACTGCATCACTTTGGGAATCATAGAATTATTTAGGTTGGAAAAAACCCTCCAAGATCCTGTTCAGCCAATGGTCTTTGGTCTGGAGTGATTCTGGCTTTGGTCTTTTGGTCTGGAGTACCCCTGACCCCAAAGCCACCAGCAGGATCCTGGTGCAGGTGTAACTGGGGAAGGTTGGAATGTTCTCCAGTGGTGTCAACTTCATGTCTTGGCATGGATCAAATATTTAATCCCACATTTGCCTGCTCCTGGAGCATCCAAAACCCCCTCCTCACATGCTGCCAGCTCACYAGAAACTGGCAGCATCCTTCTGGTTCCCCTGGGTGCCCATGGACCATCATTTGGGGAGATACACCCAAAAAAAAGCCAGGAATTCTCAGCAGAGAATTAAAAAATGGAGAGGTTGTCTTACAAGTCACAGTGAGGTTTGCAGAGTGATTGCTTTAATGGCACTCTCATTAAAAGTTCTTGCTGTGAAATGCTGTTTTCCTTCTCCTTTGGAATTCTCTGCGTTAATAATTGGCAGCTCCTTTTGGAAGTTATTTATAGGAGGTATTGCTCCTGTGTCACTCCACGCCAGASAAGACAGCAAGTGCTGTACAGGGCTGTGCACAGAGCAGATCTTTTCATATTCTGCTTAGAGCTACAAGATATTCTTAAAAGAGAAGGAAAACTCAGAGAAACTCCTGCCTCCTGCCAAAATTGCCATGTTCTAGCAGTGAAATGAGTGACCTGAGTGCAGGAAGGGAAATCTCCTTCCAGGGCTTCCAGGGGCTCACCTGGAGAGTGGGAAAAGCTCCCTGTCCTCTCCCCATCCTGCAAAGAGCTTTGTTGTCCAGCACTGTCACTCTGGGCTCTTTCTCTAAGTGCACATATTKGAACATACAAATTAAAAATCCAAGGTTTAGCTCGTTAAGCTGGTGCCAGGAAAAAACCATGGAAAGCACTCAGCAGTGAAATCCCAGCGAGGGAAGGAAGGGGTGGTGGAGTGCTGGCAGCAGCCTGGATGGGAATCGCTTGGGAAAACAGGGAACTGCTGAAGAATGCAGGCCTGGAGGAACAGGCACATGGAGCAGAGCTGGTGACGAGGAGGCTCAAGGGTTCAGCCCCTGCACCTCTCACTGCATGTGCCCTGGTGGGATCAGGGGAGAACAGGCTCCTCAACAGCCTTTAAAAGGCCATCATTTGTCCCTGGGAAAACAAGGCATCAATCCTAACTCCTGTTTTCCAGACAGAGCATAATATATATATTTATATTTRTATAAAGCATTGGACAAGRCTTATAAACAAAAATACAACAAAAAGCTCCAGTGAAGCTGAGACACTCCAAATCTTTGCTTCCTTTCCCATCCCTCTGCAAGCCTGTCCTGGTTATTCTTCTTCSCTTTTTCCCCAGGAAACAAATGCTTTTAATTCCATCCCATAAGAAGCCAAGATGCTTCCAGGGGAGCAACCTCTGTGCCTCCTCCTAGACACAGTCACATAGAACAAAGAGAAGAAAGAGCCCGATAATAATAAGTAATTATAATTATAATTAGCACATATTTAGTGCTTTTCATTTCCAAGGCACTGTACAAATATTAGCTAATGAATATTTGGTAAGCAAACATTTTGAGCTTCTGGAAGGATTATTACAAACTATGAAGAAAATACTTTACAATATTTGGCTGACTTTTTCTCCCTGCTACATTTGCAAGGTTATTCTTTGCTACACCTGTAGYTTAATCATAAAAAGACAATTTCTATTTGTTACTTTTAAAGTATTTAAAGATTGATTAGCATTTAAGGATTTGGAGGGGTGTAGAAATCAGCTCTTTAAAGCATTTTTAAAAGAAAACAGTGTGGGCAATGTGGACAAACATTGATTTTGGGTGGGCAAATATTTTTCCCACACTTTTTCTTCTTGCTTTAGTGGGAATATGACCAGCCTTGGGTCTGGACTCTGAGGTCCTGATCCTCCCACACCATGTTTGTTCTCCCATGTGGAATAACCCAGTATCACCCCTATCCTGATGTTTTGACTCAAGTTGACACAAGGCTCTCCAACCTATCCCACATTTGGCAGCTTTGGGGATTCCCACTGGCCATGGATGCTGAGCAGCCATTTAGGACAACTGGCTTGGTCAGAGGGCCCATCCCATGSTTGGTCTCCTGTGCTTCCCACTGGAAAGCTGCAAAAAGTGGAATGGGCACATTCAGAGCAGGTATTTGTAGAGATATCCCAAAAATTGGGGCAGACATTTCTCTGTAATCATGGCTGGAATTGTTTGTGCTCCGTGGTGTTGGTGATAAGAGGACGAAGAGATGCACRGGGAGCGACTGCACCCAAACCTTTCAGGAGATCTGATAACTCTTTGAAGCTCAACCAGCCAAGTGCTCATGAAGCCAAACCCCTCAGGTTTAAAAATTCTGCTGTGTGTAGCCAAGCTCTTCTAATGAGCTTTTCTTGATGGCTCTAATTGCTCCCGTCTTTCCCTGTCTTTGTCCTGGACTTTGAAGTTCGGATTCGTCACCTCGTGCAAATTCTCCTCGATTTTCCACCAGCGRTTCCTGCTTCGTTTGTCTCCACGTTGCCTTTTTTGAGCTCACACTCTCTTATCTCTTCCCAATCGATTTTCTGCTCTCCAAACATGCCCAGTTTTGGCACCTGCACTGCCAGTTCTCACACGAAGCGATTCAAGCACTCAGCTCGCTCCCTTTCTTCCTTCACCTTGTCTGCTCCAGTTTGCGCTCGGAGCAGCAGCTGGGCACTGGATGCATCTTGCTGCTTAAATTCTGCAGATCGTGTGTGATCTCTGTATTAGTTTCTCTTCCAATGTCATTTCTCCTGCCAATTTTCCTCTTCCCTGTTCTTTCGAGGCTTCATCTTGTTGTGTGGTTTGAAGYCAGAAATGATCTAGTGCGTGTGACGTGTTACTGAGCTGGGGATGAAACAGGGAACACGGAGAGAGCAGCCAAAAGGTTTGATAACAAACTGTAATGTGCACTCTGATTGACAGGCCCAGGGAAATCCACGCTCCTGGGAAGAACAYCCAGCTCTGCCAAGGGGCAATCCAGAGCCCAGGCATCAGCCCAGACAGGGACTGGATGTGAAACCAGGCACAGGGGTGGATCTTGTTTTTTTACTTTTTTTTAATAACTATTTCTGGTTGACCAGAAGTTTGGTTATTTGCAATTACCCTTCTACGAAAAAGTAATTTTCCACGTGTTTTGAATAGGAAACCTGTTTTATATTGCAGGGATGTTTTGATATTTTGGAAAACTCACTTCCATGTCTTGGATTTCTGCTTCCCATCCCACAGTGGTTTGACACATTTGGAGTTTATATTCTAAATATTTTAACTCCTGTTTGGAGTGTAAACTTTTCAGGCTGGGACAGCCTTTACTCATCATGGGGAAAAATAAAGAATACATTGGAATTTATGTTGTTTGGTAGCAATATGTAGGTTTAGAGCAGATATTGGGAAGGAATTGTTCCCTGGGAGGGTGAGGAGGCCCTGGCACAGATTCCCAGAGAAGCTGTGGCTGCCCCATCCCTGGAAGTGTCCAAGGCCAGGTTGGACGGGGCTTGGAGCAGCCTGGGATAGTGGAAGGTGTCCCTGCCCATGGCAGGGATGGGACTGGATGGGCTTTAAGGTCCACCCCAACCCAAACCATTCTGGGATTCTATAGTGTAAAGACAAGGAACACATAGGATGAAAACAGATTTTCTCTCTGACTTGACTTTACATGTAAGGTTTTCTTAATACAAAAGTGAGTTTATTCAGTGCCTGGCATAGCGAATCCCCAGTTTGATGTAAAAGCTTTCAGGCTCTACATTCCTACAAATAATCTGTCACAAACAGCTGAACACTTTGTTTTCGATAGGGATAGAGCTGAGTGCAGACAAAAATATGTAAGCAACCAAAAATCAGAGTGAAAAAACAAACCTAAGTGGTGTGTGTGGGTTTTGTTGTTGTATTAATATATAGACTAGTATTKCATAATAATTGTCATTTCTCCTCTACTGTTCTGGATGTCAGCAATGTCCATAAAATGCAAAAAGGTCATCCATAACTAAGGCAGGGATCATCCTTGCAGTGTTCCCAGTTAGTGGGGAATGTAAAGCACTGTAAGTKCTTAATCAAAAGCGACTTTCCCGAGCGACTTTTGGAGGTCTTGACGAGCTTTGCAAGTTCCCAGCTCCCGAGAACTCCCTGCCTGCGCCTTCACTCGCCACCCACCAGCAGCAGCGCTGGGTGCTGACAGTGCTGCGGGATCCCCGAGACAAGGCAACGAAGGGAAGCGCGCTCCGAGGCCTGGGAGTGAAAACACAGCAAGAGTCGCGCACGGGAAACAGATTTCCTTCCTTCTGCCGAGAGCCGGGTTCGGCTTCAGCCCGCAGCCCTTCAAAAACCTGACAAAAAGGCAAACTTGATTCCTGAACCTGCTGAAAAAGCCCTAAACTGTTTAGATGGTGGGGATCATCAGGCTGCTCCTCAGCGAGGAGCTCTGATTCATCAGCATCAGGGGTTCCCCTCAGCTTTCTGCCTACAGCTCCTACTTAGCTTGGCAGGGACATTGTGAGAGAAGAAAAGGCTTCTTCCTCGTGTCAAAGGGCTGGCATTCATCAAAATGATAATACTTCTTACCTAGAGCACCTTTTAGATGAGGTTCACGAAGCCTGTAAAGATGATGATAAAGAGAAAAATGTTGCAGGATTTTTTATTATATTTTTGGCACTAAAACCGCTGCTACATGAAATGGAAGATTTTTCTTTCATAAGTTTCCTTTGGCTTTAACTTTATAAATATTCCTTGGTTAAGTCAGTGGACTGGTTTTCACACAGAGCCTAATCCAAAGCTTGTTAAGGTCAACAGAAAGCTGCTTATTAATTTCAGCAGACTTTTGAATCAAGCTCCGAGTGCAAAACTGCTCCCTGAATCAAACAAAAAGTTTTTGGAACACAAAAGAAAAATGCCTACCTTCTAGGATCAAGCACATCGTTATGAGGATGGTTTAAATTCCAGTAAATCCTCAGGGAATCTCTCCATTGATTGTGGAAGTGTGTTGTGTCCAGTCTGAAATGCTGAGGGTGTTCTCCGACCAGTGCTGGGCACCTCATCCTTTCACCTTCAGGGAAATGGGAAACACGAAATACCCCAAAAGGGAGAATTCCTAACCCTCCCTGCTGGACTGATTAATTGTAGGAAGAACACAAAGGGAAGTGTAGGCACAGCTGAACTTGTTCCACTGGAAGCAGCCTGGGGATGGTGGAAGCAATTTTGGATTGGATGGTTGGTGGCAGCAAGACCCTGCAGTGCTTAGGCTTGACCTGTTCTGGTGAGTGATCCCGAATTTCCCAACAGGGAGCAGAGAAGAGTTGGTGGAAAGTTGCCTTGGAAGGTGCAGGGCGCTGAGGCCAGGAGTTGTAGGGTGGGAGGGCCTGGAGCTACACCCAAGCTCACAGATTCGGGGTCACTTGTCCGAGAACAGGACACAGGATTTTGTGGAGGATACAAGATTTTCATGCAATGATCTGGTCAGGTGTATTCCAGGCTAATTTCAGGAAAGCTGGAGAGCTGCTGCTTGGGCCCAATTATTCAAATTTTCCAGTGGCAAGCATGCAGTCATTGCTCCAGAAAAGCCTGGTCTTTAAAAAATCAGAGGTTCACAGGAAAGCTTTGAGAAACTCATCTTGCAGAAAAGATGAGTTCTTCCAATATTTTTTACTGTAAAGGTGCTCATTTATCAGCATCAGAGGGAAAGCTCATGGAATATCTTTGCCCCTTGGTTAGTGCCAAACTGGACAGGGTTTAGTCCTCTCCGTTGGCCAAGAGCAGCCACAGAAAGAGTAATTAGGGATTTTCAGTGATTTGTCACCCACTTGTGCTCCCAGATCAGCTATTCCTTGTGCTATCCAATACATCCCASGCTTTTGTCCACTTGCTCCTCCTTGCATGGTCAAGATAATGAGAACTTGGACCTCCTAAATGAGCAGAGATTTCAATGAGAGTTCAGAGGGCAGCAAAAACCTTTCACGGGYAAATGGCTCATATGCATTTTCTCGGTTCACCTCGGAATCTCAGGATAGCTGCTCTCCACAGGCCAAAGCCAGAGGAGAACAGGGGGGCACTGGGTGCCAGAGTGTACAGAATGGGCAATTATCCAACTGTGCCTCCTGCTTCCGGTGTACACACAAGCCCTTGGGTCACACTCCCTGGGCTTACTTTAAATATAATTCCCCATAAAGGTGGTGGCTGAGTTTGGAAGCCCCAGGGAGGTTGGAATGAGATGATCTTGAATGTCCCTTTCAACCCAAACCGTTCTCTGCTTCCACAATCCTCGCTGTGACCAGGATTCAACACGGACCCACTCCATTCTAAAGGGCACAACCTTTCAGTGACAATATTAGGAGACCTCATTTAAATACCTATTAGCTTAAACTTCTTTAAATATAGAGCTGTTTGCTTTTAATTAGCTCTCTCTGTATGCTTGCCCACGTCTGCAAAGGCGCAGAGTGCAGTGCCTGCTAAGGTTTTGAAAAATGGCACGAAAATAAAGAATAAAAGACACAATTACTCCCATTAAAGGTGGACCTCTACTCCCCCTCTTCCCAAGCTCTCCCAGGCTGGTGTGGGGAAGGGATGTGCTCTCAATACGGGGCTTTCCAGGGAATATGTGCTTTTTAGCAGAAGGAGTAAGTTCATCCTTCCCAAAGACAGAATTTCTTCACAGTGGATGATGGAGAACACTAAAGGAACACTGATAAATAACATTAAAGGAACCAGAATTTTGAGTGTGCAGCGCTCTCTTCCTTAAAAAACAGAATACAGGAGCTGGTGAGCACAAAGCTGGTCTGTAGTTTATCCTGTAGTTTATCTCCCAAACCTTGTCCTTCAGAGGGAAAAAGCCTGGGATAGAATTACCCAGATGAGCCTCTTGATCTTTCTTGGCTTCCTGCAGCACAGCCTTGCAAACCTGAGCTAAGATTGCCAAGGGAACAGCAGTGAGAGAGGGCTCAGCTTCTCAAAGGGGCGGATCCGCACTTCCCTCGCTTCTAAATCACTCAGGAAATCCCAATTATCTGCTCTGTCACATTTAGCATCTCCCAGTCTCCATGAGGAGATATTCACACAGAAAAAAAAATTTAGAATATAATTTCCCAGTCATTTTCTTTAACACAACTTAAAACTAAAAATAWTTATCGCTTCCCTCGCTCCACTCAGTTTCTGATGTTCCTCCTGAAGTTTTGTTTTCCTGACTTTCCTACCTCTCCCAAMCCAGCCTGTCACCGGGCAGCCAGTGAAAATCACAGGATAAAGTGAAATAAAGTGAAATAAATTGAAATAAAGTGAAATGCAGTGCTGCTGTTCAGGGAAAGGAGCCTAAAAGCTTTCCAAACCCAGCAGCCCTGGCGCCTCAGTGGGTGAACACTGGCATTTGGCACTTTGTAATGGGTTAGGAGCCTCGGAATTTATTGTAAACTTAATGCAGCTTTACAGCCTATCTTCAAAACATTTACCCAGACAGTAAAAGATGATGGATATTTTCAGAGCACTCCTCGTGCCCGGCAGCTCCCGTTGCTGTAACACTGCACGAGCAGCAGTGATTTGAGATACATTATTGATGTATCTTTGAAGATCTATGATGTGATCCCTCCTGTTTATTGCTGTTGTGCAACTGGCTCCTGAGTGTCCTCTTCTCTGAGGCAGAGGTGAGGAGATACGATCAGGGTGGTTGTTATTTGTGTTATTTGTGTTATTTGTGTTGTGGTGGTAGAGGCAGCAGGGCTCCATTGATTTAGATCCCAGACAAAGGCACGGGATAACAGAGGAGCTGCTCTTTACATTTTGCTTTTTAAACAAAACAGGGAAACAAGAGCACAAAGAAAGAGATACAGGAGATAAGCAAGCAGCAGAGAACAAAGTGCACGAGAGATAGATGGGTGTGTGCACCTCCAAGATAATGAGAGCCATACTTTGCATCTCATGGCAGCCTCTCAATTGACTCCCTGGTGATGGAAGGTTGGGGAGGTGAATGAAGAGCTACATAATTAGACACCAATGCAGAAATCCGGGCTGGGAAGGTGGGCAGAGTTATGGGAAGGTCAACTCTTTTATGACTGTTGGGTCCTGGATGTTTTGCTACTCCACATCTTCCATCTCATTTCACCCAAAATGTGTTCTATGGATTCTGTGGCTCTGGTGTCGCTCTCTTTGCACGCACGCCCTGGCCTTATTTATTCCCACTACAGCCAAGAACTGGATCAAACTCACGGTGAGAAGCACAATGGATTTCCTGTTGGTGCTGATTTAAACAGAGGTCTGGGATGTTCCCACAGACCATTGGAAGGAGAGCAGAGAGTTCCCCGAGCAGGGAATGTCCCGCAGGACACAGCGGCTCGGAAAGGATAACGGCGGAGGGTAAAAGGAACAGCATCTTCTAATCACAACACGAGCTGGCAGGAGCGGAGAGCAGGAGAACGACCTGGAATGTTTAAAGAGAGCAGCCAGAGCAGAGGCTGCTGCCTTTGGATGGGATAAACACTAAATCCTTCTTTAGCAAGGGAACTCCAGCGGAGAGCGGCAGTGGTTTTATAAAGCCAACAGACACAGCTGATCTGTCCTGATTTTCTGACTCATTCRGGAGAGTTCTTCGTGCCTCCAAACTCTCGCTCTGCTTTTCAGCTCCTGACAATTTGCTCAGTAGTTCCCAATTCAGGTTATTTTCAACACTCACTGCGGATCCAGTAGCAGCTTTCAGCACCCTGAGCTGTTAGAGACGCTCACTCGAGCAGTTCRGCAGTGGCCCAACCCATCAACACCCCAGTGCTGGAAATCAGACAAACTCCTAAAATAATCAAAGCAGTTCTGTGCCTCGTCTGCACCTGCAGTGCTGCAAACGTGGTGAGCATAGGACGTGCTCAGCTCTCGTGGGGAGCTGTGTTCAGCATGGAAATAAATGTACTATTCCCAATCCTGGAAGTGTCCAAGGCCAGGTTGGATGGGGCTTGGAGCAACCTGAGATAGTGGAAGGTGTCCCTGCCCATGGCAGGGGGTGGGACTGAGTGAGCTTTAAGATCTCTTCCAACCCAAACCATTCTAAGGGATTCTAAGACCCTCTTCTATTGGGAATATATGTTGTATTTATGTATAGATATTGTCTAGTTTTCCAAAACTTTGTGCAGTGCRGTCCACAATAAGACTTCTTGGAGCTCTCCCTCAGGCTTTCCACATAATGCACCCCTTCTATTTGCTTTAGATTTCTATTTTTATTAGCATTTCAAAGCATGGGCTTTAAAAACCTCAGTCATCCCAAAGTGTTGCTGCAGCCTTTAAGTTCCCAGGCATGGATTAATCATACCTATATATAACCTGAATTATATGTGGGTAGGTGTGTATATATAGGTATAGCTTACAATGCTTGGTGTTGACATTTAAAAGCTCTTCATTTTGTGATTCCTTAGAATCACAGAATCTTAGAATAGTTTGGGGTCCAGTCCCACCSCCTGCCATGGGCAGGGACACCTTCCACTATCCCAGGCTGCTCCAAGCCCCGTCCAACCTGGCCTTGGACACTTCCAGGGATGKGGCAGCCACAGCTTCTCTGGGCAAATTGTGCCAGGGCCTCCYCAYCCTCCCAGGGAACAATTCCTTCCCAATATCCCATGGCAGTGTGAACCCATTYCCCATTGTCCTATCACTCCAGTTCCTGGWGAAGAGTCCCTCTCCAGCTTCCTTGCAGCCCCCTTCAGATCCTGGAAAGCTGCTATTCCTTTTCAATTACATTTTTCCATCTGTTGTTTTACACATTCCGCTCGTTTCTTCACATCTTCAGGACTGATACCAAACATCCCCAGCCTCTGGGTATTTTTATTCTATTGACTTCCAACAGGTGACATTTGAATTTTGGTTTTAATTGTGGCTGATTCTGCTCTCAGAGYCGTCAGGGTTCATGGGTGAGTGACTCCAGGAGAGCTGCACAGGACACGATGCTCCACSAGCACACCAGGATACACATGGATTTCCAGTCCTTACAGAAAATCAGTTTTCAGACAGAGCAACCACGTCCTCAAGCTTTGGGATGCTCGGAATTTAACTCAGGAAGGGCCACAACCACGTGCCTAATAAATATATTTATGCTGGGGATCATTGCCACAAGGTGATACATTAAAATTGTCATCACACAAGAAGCTAAATTCAATGTGGTTCTATACATTTGCAGGGTGGAATCTATAAGCCTGTATGCAAATCTGTTTGTGCATAAATTCTGTCCCAAATTAGATCTGATTTCCAGCACGTCTTTACCATTCATGTGCTATTTTTAGCTCTCTGGGTGTTGTAGTAATAGGGATGCATTTAAAATATGATGTTAAAAAAATGAAATTATGCCTTAGCCACCATCTAGGTTCATCATTTTTTTCCTAATTGCTTTGAATCTTTGAAAAATATTTAATGTTCACTGGTGGAGCAGATGGAGCTGTGAGCTGTGAACACTTTCCCACACAATAATGTGCTTTGGTGCTGGCTGATGGGGTTGCTTTGTTTCTTCGTTCTCTCATTAAATAAAACYCAGGCTGGAAAAATAAGAACTTTGCTATTTTCCAAGAATTTCAGGCTCTGAGGCAGACTAAGCACTATTGAGGGACAAGTACAGAGAAATTATCGACAATTCTGGGATTATTCTTCAATGCAATTTCTTGCAGTTCTGTTTCCTAAAGGATAACACCTCACGTGAGCAATGGGTTCGAAATCCAAAGGCTCTTAAAATGTAGATTTTCCATTTAGTGCTACTTTTCTTGTTGGTGAGTATAGAGAGTTTTGTTAATCTTATATTAAACCTGGAAAATTTTACTGAGAGAAAACAGTTAAGTTCACCTAACTTGATTTTTATTTCAAGTAACAATGGCTGTGGTTACCTTAATGTGATAACCACTAATTCCTGCAAGGAATTCTGTGGAGACACGAGACAGAATGAGTTTCTTCATSCCATCCCATGGATTTCAGAAACGAGGAAAAGATTTCCAAGTGTGAGTTTTAGGGCTGAAAGCATTGAGTACCCACCAGATGGGTGCTGGTTTGGTTTTATATGGGGAAGAAAACCTGAATTTGTTTGTTTCTCCCYGTAGAAATTTTGGACTATTTAATTAAAGGCCTCATTGCCCCATCATTAAATTCAAAGCAGCAGATCTAATGCCAGCACTTCAATGTAATGTCACTTATTAGTCTTTAATGACGAGAAACATCCTTTCTCTGAAGAGGAATAGTGCCCATGTCACCCACAAAATTATATATTATGGAGAGTATTAATGTGTATTTAATGACTGTGAAAATATTCCTTTCTGGGAAGGGCTGTGTTCTTTTCTTGTTCAGCTTCACTCGTGAGGGAGGTTAATTAAAGCCAGAACATCACGAATTCTGTAGCACTCCAGGTCATTCATCTGTACCAAAGTGGAACAGAATCCTGCAAAATCTCCCTGACAGGGATAACATAAAACTGTCTGCTCCGCTGCCTGGGAGAGATCTCTGGCCTTGGAACTCTGCTCAGGATTTCATGATCCAACAGCCACCAAATCTCCCGTTAAACATGAGATTTATCTACTCCTTTTCAGATTATTCTCTGTAAATATAYCTATATATGTATATAAATGTATATAAAGTGTTTCTGTGGTGTTGGGGCAAAAGAAGGAAYGGTGAGATGTCCAAGTAACCACAATTTTGAGATTTTTGAGGCTCTCCAGGTGTGTGGCACAACTCCCCAAAGCCCTGGCAAAGGTCAGGGTCAGGGGACAGAGAACCAGGGAAGCTCCAAGGGATTGGTGGGAACACATGGGAAATGCAGCAACTTCCACTTCTGGGTTATTTTTTGAATCAAATATGACCACGAATTCAAAGSAATTTGTCACTCACCTTGCCCTGTGAAGAGCTTTGAGGTTTATGAACGGAAAGTATTAAATAAGGCTAAATAATCCATATTTAAATATGGATATATACTTAGACAATATGGAAATGAGGTGGGAGAGTAGGAAATGTGACAGCTGAGTAGATAAACATGGACTTGTGTTTTCATTTACAAAGACCTCTGGAATATAAATGCTAATTTTTTGACTGCATTATAAGACTGTGAATTCCAAAGAGAGATTTCACCAGTTTGATGCGTTATCCAAGTGTCTGTTGCGGAACCCACTTCCTAATGGACTGTGTCCAAAGGCAGCTGCTCATCCCACAGCTGCCCATTTCCCCTGAGGTGCCAAATGGCATTCCCAGGGTATTCCCAGGCAGCACGGGGCACACTCACCAGCACACCTGACTTGACAAACCACTATTTTTTTATTACAGGGAAGCAAATCTGTTTCCTCTATGACATCTCCATCAAAATTCAGGATTGCAACCATTCTTTCTTGACTCAGCTCCATAAAAGCTTGCTTGAAGTAGACCTGCAGACATCCTGTAAAGCATGAAATATTTACTAAAGAACTACAACAGGGCGTTTCCAGCTTCTTGGATCTCATTCCTGTTGGCTCTTTTCTTACCTGCAGCTTTTCTTAAATCAGTCACCTCCGGGCAAGAAGGGCCCTGAGGCAAAAGCTTTAGGGGTGGGTAGGGCAGGGGTGTAACATTTCCTCTTTCCCCTTGGATTGTGCTGGGATCCTGCTCTGCTCGTGCTCCCCCTGCCAAGGCACAACCTCTTACACGCAGGTTACAACCTGTAGGACGCTCAGAGGGGACATTTCTGCTTCCTGTGAACGGGGAAGTCTTCCCTCCCTGTGACGGCAGCATTGCAGCTCTTTGTCAATGGAAGAGCCTCTTTTCCCTTTCTTCCCGGTGCTGCCAGCACTCAGTAAATTTTCCCCGTCTCTTTTATTTAAATTTAATTTTGTTTACATCTCTGTGTGTCTCGTATCTGAAGTGAACAACGAAAACACAAAGTTGTCAGGCAGAATATGAGATATTGCAATAAATGGTTTCCCTAGGAAAAAAAAACCTTGTGCAAAGCCAGTCTCCCTGGATTTCCCTCTTCCTTAGGCAGCTATGAAGGATGCAAAGGGAAGGATGTAGATCATTWTTGGCCTGTTGAATGCCTAACTAAAGTGAAGCAGTAATAGAGCTGGGGCAAGAGCAGGGGTTTGCTCCTGAATGAAGGAAATTCCCACYTTTCTGGATGTTACATTACAATTTGTGCAGCTGCTTCAGTCCCGCAGAACCTGTGCTTGGCTCTTCCCAGTGCCTCTGCCTGGAAATCCCAGGAAGTGACGACAAAATCGATCAGAACAAATCCAGTCGTTCACAAGGAATTTGACTGCCCTAAAACCCCTCCCAGTGATGCTGTTCAGACCCAAACTCTCACTCTGCCCTGCAGGCTCAGCCCTCAGGCTCTGGAAGAGCCTCAACCCTGCAATAATGCCAACCCCTCAGCCTTCTCTTTCCAGGGCTTTCAGTTCCTTGCCTTTCCCGTGCTGTAAAATTAAAAGAAGCTTTTCCAGATCTGCACATAAAAGGCCTGCCGGGTCTGCCTTCTGAAGGAGCGTGACTGGGGCTTATTTTCTCCATCCTGTTCTATCTCTCCCTCCCTAAAACCTCTTCCCTCCAATTTCTCATTTTTGTCTCATCCTTACTCTCCTTTACTCATCTTTAAAATTCATTTTGTATAAGCCTTCCTGCCAGTCCCCACTCTGGCGTTTTTTGCCTTGTGCTTGATCCCTCAATAACTTTTAGGGTTATGAGAGTTTTCTTTGCTYATCTGTTGGCTTTTAATTGTGGATTCAGAGAGAGTAATAATGAGGTGCTGTCTCTGTCTACCCAGTGCTGAGTTCACAAGCTGCTTTCCCCATGTCCTGGAGGGTGTTTGCATTCAGCATTTTCCGCGCTGTAAAACTCAGACCTGGTTAATAGGAAAATCGTGCCTCGTGTTGTAGAGCTGCTAATGGAAATGGCACCCCTTGCCACGAGATATTCTAATTTATGGCTCTCTTTAAAGAACATACTTGCCAATTAGTGTCTTTATTAGAATACTTACTTTTATCATTTGAAAATATGGCTCTTAATTGGGACTAGCTTTGCCTAAGGGAGAAACAATTGTTAATAAATAAATGAATAAACCACCCCCCTCCATCAGTACCCACGGAGGGAACCAGCTCATCCCATACAGACACCCTTATAGATCATATTACTTATTATTCTTAAACTCCTTCAATTATTGAGAAAGACAATTTCATCTAACTTTATATTGTCTTCCTGGGAAAAATATAGGCAGGATATTGGAATTTGCTTGTTTATTAAAGCAAGTAGCTCATTAGGCATAATTAAGACCAAAGAAACAAGAGCATTAAATTTTCATCCCACGCCATCGGCCCGATAGCTCCAGGAAAGGCAAAAGCACCACAGTTGCTCCATTAGTACATTGATCAGGTCAGCATAATTAAGGTGCCAATTTTGGTAGAATCTGAAGATAAGATGAGGAGTTCCTAGTTGTTTTCCACTTTTAAAATGAGGTAAAGAAACTGTTTAAAAAAATAGAACTTAATAGGATCGAAAACCCCACTGTTCAGTGAAGGGACAGAGACGGACCAGAACCTGGCTCAGGCTGGTGCCGTGGGGACATCACAGTGTCCTGTGCTTGCCATGGCTCTGTCACTGTTTCCTTCTCCAGTGGAGGGTGAGAAGTCAGAGCAGGGGGAGTTACAGCAAAMTAAAGACAAATAAACATAAATAAAGTGAGGGATTGTGCTACTTTGCATTGGGGCAGCCTCACCTCGAGTCCCTGGAGCGGTTCTGGGCAGCACAATCAAAAACCTAAAGGTGAGGGAGAGAATCCAGAGGAAGGACACAGGGATGGGGAAGGGTCTGGAGGTGCCAGATGAGGAGTGGCYGAGGACACTYGGTGAGTTCAGCTGGAGCAGAGGACACTGAGGGCAGAGSTCAGCAGGGTCTACAGCTTCCTCCCAAGGGACAGCTCCGACCTCTGCTCCCTGGGACAGGGAAGGACCCAGAGGACTGCTGGAGCTGTGCCAGGGCAGGGTTATGTTGGATTTTAGGAAAAGGTTCTTCCCCCAGAGGGTGCTGGGCACTGAACAGGCTCCTCAGGGAATGGGCACATTCCCAAGACTGCCAGAGCTCCAGGAGCCTTTGGACAACGCTCCCAGGGATGCACCCTGGGATGCACAAGGTGGGATTGTTGGGGYGTCTGTGCAGGGCCAGGGGTTGGACTGGRTGACCCCTGTGGGTCCTTTCCAGCTCAGGATATTCCATGATTCTGTGATCCAGCCCTGTAGAGCTGCCCATGTGTACCAGCCTCTGTGATGGGCTGCTCTGAGCTGCCTCTGCCGTGTCCCCAGGGTGGGACAGCGGCACCTCTCCTGCCACCWGACTGAACAAAGGACACTCAACACACGATTGCAGAGGGGGACAAAACTCTTAAGGTTGCTTTTGGCTTCTGTGCAGAAGTGTGGGGGGTGTGATCCTTAGAAAAACCGGCGAGCTGGCACAGTAGCTGTGGCATCCCCCTCCGGTGTTGAATCACAAATACCTGCTTGCCTGACGCCCAGTGCACGTCTAATTTTAAATAAATAAATAAATAAATAAGAGCGGGCAAATTGGGTTAGCAGTCAAAGCCATCAGATCAGCAGCGTTTTCTTCCCCGAGCACACAGCATTGTGCCTCACAAATTATCCCCCAGTCCCACCCACTCTCACACCTTCACGGCCCGGCCATCCTCCCTCCCGGGACTGCTCCGTGGGAARGAAACAGACGGGGCTGAGGAAAAATCCAAACGAATAAATGGGGTAGAAAGCGCCTCCAGCCTGTTTGAACAGCACCGGGGCGGCTTGGCTCTGTTCGAGGATTTTTCCTTGCCCCGTTTGACAAACAGAGCCGCTGGAACAGGAGCGGCGAGCGGGTTTGGATTCTCAGCTCCCCGAAAACACGGGCACACACACACAAAAATGTGGTTTAGATGCTTTTGGGCAGAGGCTCCTCTTCCTTCCACGGGCTGTGCTGCTTTTATGTGGCAACTGCCTGATCAATATTGCTATTTCAAACTCCTGCAAAAACGTGGGGAACTTTCTCACGGCGGGGGATGTATGGATCCCTTTGCCGTGCTGCAGGACTTCAGCAGCAGTAATTTCGGTAATTAGGCTGCTTTTCAAGGAAAGGCCAGTTCCGTGGGTACATGACTAAGATAAATTATGCCCAGCATAAGCTTATATTTTGCAGCGTGCACTTGCCCTTTCTGTGTCCACGGAAGGAAAGCCTGAGTAAACATCTTTCCTTTTCCTCCTCCCACCCCATGACACATCTGTGTCCTCTCTAGAGCTCTTCCCTTTCCTTAGCRCTCCATATCCGACATCAGGGGTGACCTTACTTTCGTCCTTTGGAAATCATTCTTTTCTTGTTCATCTTTTTTCAATTGTAGATTAGTTTACAGAATGAAATAAGGGAAAAAAGCAAAGGGAAAAATCATGATTTTCCGGCGAATGTAATCCCCCAAAAAGCAAGATATGAATAAAAGCACAGCAAAGATCAAGAAAAGAATGCTCTTGAGTTTTTTTTTTTTTAGCCTTTTCAGTTATTTTAGATCATCTTATTTAGAGCTTATTCTAATAATTTCTTGTCAATGTCAAGAAAGAGAATATGGAAAAATGAAGCAATTATTTATGATATAATTATGTGGCTATCTCAAAAAAGCACCATCTCTGCCAGAGACGTGCAGCTCGTCAGCAGGAATTTGAGCAGAGAARTGGAATATTTTTAATTTTTTTGTGGACTTGGGTGTCAGCAGAGCCCATATCATTGAATTTAGGCTTGTCCATGCTATGGCTGAACTTGGACAGCAAGACTTGGGTCACTCTAAGCATGGAAGTTGTCCCAGGATCAGCTCCTTGGTTTCAAAAATCTAGTTCCTATACATGTTCATAGTCCTTGTTGCTCTATATTTTCCATAAAATATCAAATCTCAGTGACAGAAAACAGTGTTTACAAGGATGTCTGTCCAGCTGAATGCACAAGGGTCTCAATCTAAGGAGCCACAGCTCCCAAAGTCCCAGTAATTTCAAAATAGGCCAAATATTTCCTTTTATCCTCTGAATTTTTCTTTTTTAAATTTTCTATTTTAACCCCACGGCTTTACAGAATGAGTTTGTTCGAAATAGACCCCAGGAAAATGAGTAAAAGCTAAAAGTGACAAATGATGTTGATCCCGTTCAACTTTAGAGCGTTTGAACCAGAAGCTGCCACGCAGCTCYGTTCAAGGTCCAGCTGTATTTTTGATAGGAAACGTGTTTTGATTCGGGAATTATTCGTAGGCTTCATTAAAATGTAAATTGCTCCATGAAGAATAGGAAGGAGATTGAGTCCAAAAATATGTAAATATTCAAATGTAATTGGGGTTCAAGCCCTACATCTCTATTTCCRCCTGAGCGGTTCAAACAGAGGAGAAGGTTTTCCATCCTTCTCCTGGAAATCCAACAAAATTTCTTGCAGAATCCTTCAGTGGTGTGGGTTGGAAGGGACCTTAAAGATCACCTAATTCCAGCTCCTGTGGGTTTGCCTCCAAAAGCAGTCCTGGGGCATGAAGTTTAATAAATAATCATAAATTAGCAAACTTGRGGAATTGGAAGAGGAGGGGAAGTGTGGATACCTGGAGTTGTGTGCACAGTGGGACACGGAGCCTTCTGCTCTCCCGMGCAATTCCCTGGCTCTGGAGCAGAGCTTGAGTAGGGAAGCGCTCTGCACTCACCTGCCCTGGATCCACTCACTGATGCAAACAGAAAGCGTTCTCTTCCCAGGAAATATTACATCTCCTCTCACTTCTGATGGATCTCCCGTGGAATTCTTTTGCAGTCCAATATAAATCAGCCCTGGAAGAAYGGGAACTGTTCCTGTAAACACGGCACACGCACCAGGAGTAAATCACACGGACGCTGTCGGCGTCGTGTGTCTCCTCCCTGGAGCAGGGGGAGCAGGGATAAATAATCCTCTGGCTACACTTCTGGGATGTCCTGCTGYGAGTCAGTGGGTGCTGCCAGCTCAGAGGAGAGCAGCCAGTGGGGAATGGGAAGGAAAAGTAAAGGAGTTGTCTGGGAAGCTCCCACTGCACCGCAGTTGCTCACAGAGCCAGCCCAGCAYGGATGGGCACGGAACAACCCACTCTCATTCTTGGAAATCTGCTCCAGATTTCTGTAGCAAAGTGATCCATCCTTTGTTTAGTAGTTTCTGAATTATTTTCAGCTATTCCCAGCTTGGTGTTTCCATAATTTCCTGTTATTAACATCCGATGAGTGCCGTGCTGGAAGGYGGAATCCACGCAAACCAAACACGAGGTGCTTCATTCTGCACWGGGCTGGCTCTCAGTGCTGCCACTTTTACAGCATAAAAACTATCTGAGTAATTACAAAACACACATTAATRTCATGACAGGTCTTGCTTATAGCCAGGGTACTGTTGAGGAACAGACTTCCAATAATCCCTTCTCCTTTCACACAGCGCCTTCCCAGAAATATTTTACGAGCTTAATCAGGGCAAGCAGTGAAAAGATCGCCTTCAATTCATTGTAGAAATGTGAAAGATCAACAGAAGAGGTTGTTGTTTGACCTCCCCCACCACCTGAGCTTTCCAGACGAGCACAACCTCCCTCCCGAGGTGCACCTACGGCCAAATCAGCGCTCCGGGGGGAGGCTGAGAGAAAGCAGAGCTGTGCTGGGAGAGCAACCTGCCCTCTAGGAGCAGGGATGTGGTGWTAAGATAAAAGGCAGCGCTGTGACACTTCCTTCAGCGGCTTGAGAGTGGGGGAATAAGTTGTCCAGGTGAAACGGTGACAGGCTGCTGTCCCCCACCAGGGCTGAAACCCTCGCCGTGCCTGCGCGATGCTCCAACCCCCCCRGCCAGCCAAGGTCACTCAGACCTTCTGTTATCTGCTGAGGAAGCGCTGGTCAGGCAAACRCAAGGAGCTTGGAGCAGATTCTCCAGATGCACCCCATTTATCTTGGAGTTCTGCACCTTCCCTCCCCGAGCTGYGCGGTTCTGGTGACACCCTCGAGCGGGAGGAATTCCCACCGAGGCAGGGGCACGGGAGGGCTGCTTGGGGGGGATGAAGGACCCTGTGAGAGCGAACKCAGAGAGCCAAGTGTGGCTGGATAACTCAAACAAGATTGGATACACACAGGTGGAGGGGGTAGGGCTGCTTTCCCTGAACACCCCACAGGGTGGATGTTGCCGAGCCAGAGAATTATATGGGTCTGGATTTGTCAGCAAGGAAATCAGGCTGGGAATTAAAAGACATCCGAACATTGTCGGCATACAGCGCAGGGACAATCAGGAGAGGAGGCACAATGAGATCCAACTGGTTTCCGGGTGGGGTTGGATGCCCTGGGGAAAACCACAGCAGGAGGTGGTTCCTAAGGCTGTTGGAGATGATGGAGCTGCAGGAGGGGCAGGTGCCAAGGCTTGGCCGTGCTCCTTTTTTCCCAAGGCTCCASAGGAACCACATGGGGAAGTGAATGAGAAGCCAAGGGATTGGCTTTCCCTACAAGTGGGAAATAGAATTTGAATATTTGATGACAGGAGGGAACAGAATTTTGGTGGTCCTGTTGGAGAGGCAAACCAAAGGCTGATCTGGAAAATTATGTCRGGGGAAATCCAATAGTCCTGTTTCCTTCCTCATACCTGGAGCTATTACACAGGCTGCAAAGAGTCCCTGTAGGAYGAACAAAAAGGCAAAATACCCTCTCTAAATGCCTTCATAGACGCTTGGACCATCCAGGACATTTTAAACTTGCCTCAATTTTTCAGACAGCTCTCACTAATTCCATTACTAGTTATTTATAGTGCATTAAAAATATATCCAACTCCACGGGAAGGAGATTCCTCAAGTCTGGTTTCTGTCTCCAAAGTCCAGCCTCCAGCGTGTCATTCTTTATCAAAACACCTGTACTTGCCCAGCTCGCCCGGGGCAATGCACGCAGCAATTTCAGTCCCCGGGGCTGCACGAGGAGAACACCCAAATTAAAAAAAGGATAACGAAGGCTGAACTAGTCAAAGTGCTGGCAGTTACTCGGGAATGGCAGCTAATTTAGGGGCATTGTTTGGGTGAGGATCTGAGGCTGTAACTCTGCCATCGTTCAGTGATGTGTCAGCCCTCCAGAGCTAGCACTGCCGTTATTTTATTAATCACCCTCCATAAACCAAACTCATGGGGGATTTAATTACTGCAGCCATTTGTTTTCTTCGCTTGTGTTTGGGGGGCAAGGCTTTGGAGGAGGATGAGTTGTTCGTTACTCACAGCATATGTTTTTCTGTTAAAATCCAAATCAGGCAAATTTCATTAGAGCATTGTTGCAGTATTAATGTCAATCAAGCTTCCACTTAGACTGAATTAAATTGTCATTGTGTGGGTCTTTGGGTTTTGTAAAGAAATYGGGTGAAATTCACTAATTTGATGGAATTTATTAGGGAGACAGCGGAGACAGGAGCAAAAGATTCCGCATAAAATGTAAGGGAGAATCAAAACAAAAGCTTAGCTATGTGTCTTTGATATGTTGACAATTCCCACAGCTCAAGGTAACCTTTCTCTGCAACACTCCAGGGTTTCCCTTTATTACTGTCTTTTTTAATACCAGACCAGTTTTATGCTTCAAGTGCTTTTTCTGTTGAGCGAAAACACAAAGAGCAACAGAAAGGAAGGAATATAATGAGCTGGGGAGAGACAAGCAGCAGAAAGCAGATCCCCCCATGACGATGAAGACCCCAGAAAGGTGACAGTGGCGCTGCAGTCCTGCCTGTGGTTATCCAGTTGGGGTTTCTGAGGTGGGTGATGGATGGGAAGGGATCTGTTGGCTGCTGCTTCCAAGCAGTTGTATTCTCTGGTTGTGTAAATGTTTCTGTGGAGATATTTAGGCTGCCATTTTGATATTTTCATCTCTGGATTCCCACTGCTTGGCCTTAAAGCCAAATCAATATTTTACACTCAAAAACGTCCATGTTAACCCATTCTTGATGCACCAAACAAACCRGTGGGGAGGCCCAGAGGATTTAATGTTATGGTTGCCCATATCACCAGCTAAATAGTGTTTGGTTTGAGTCAGGAAGTGTCCAAGGCCAGGCTTGGAGCAGCCTGGGATAGTGGGAGGTGTCCCTGGCCAGCTGAACACCAGAAGAGGTTTTGTTTGAGCTGCAGTGACTTTGTAAGGCT
Source organism: Amblyornis subalaris (assembly GCA_018881555.1). Lineage (NCBI taxonomy): Eukaryota > Metazoa > Chordata > Aves > Passeriformes > Ptilonorhynchidae > Amblyornis > Amblyornis subalaris. The sequence continues at coordinate 2,236,610 of JACAXG010000008.1, read as the reverse complement.
TGGCCACACAAACACAGCTACAGGTGATGGACAGGTGAGCTTGGAAACGATGCCTGCCTGACCTTTGAGCTTTGTTTTTGTGCTGTCTCTGGGTTGTTGTTTTTTAGTGAAGTAAAAAAAAAAAACCCCATAGATGTGACCAAGAAAAACAGCAGCAGCTGAAAGGAAAAATATCCTCGCCCAAGTTTTGAGCTCTGACTCTTTACAATCCATATGCCCATGCCAATCCAGGCAAACTGCATTTTGGAAGTGTTGTTCCAAATGTCTTGGTGTGCTGGCACAGATACAAATAATCCAAAACTCAACAGTGTCATTGCAGTAATGGCAGAGTTTGCTGTGCTCACTGACCCTCACAATTTCTTGTTTCTGGCTGATGGAGTGACAGGGAAGTGGGTTCAGTGAGCTGGAGTATAAAAGTTGGAAAAGTATTAATTCAGGACCCTAAAAGGTGTCCCAGGAAATGTAAAATAAACAGAAAATAATTCCCAAAGGAATGCAGCCCTCCTGTTTCGATTCTATCTCTTGCCTTTACTCCTGTGCGTTCTGTTCTAAGCATAAAGCAGAGCAAACATATGTTGAGAGATGCTGCCTATTTATAAAGTAAACACTGACAACAAGCAGAAAACAAAAGATAAATGAAGAACATGTTTTGCACACTAATCAAGCTGTCTTAGTTGGGAAAGTAGTGACTRTATGACAGCACTAAGCTTTTACAGGTCCAGCTGAGGTTTGGGAAGGGGATTCTGCCCCTCTRCCCCCTGAGGTGAGACCCTCCCTGCAGAGCTGCCCCAGTCCTGGGCCCAGCACAGGAAGGACCTGGAGCTGCTGGAGAGAGCCCAGAGCAGGCACCAGGATGAGCAGAAGGATGGAGCAGCTCTGCTGGGAGGAAAGGCTGGGAGAGCTGGGATTGTTCAGCCTGGRGARGAGAAGCTTTGGGGTGRCCTCATTGTGGCCTTCCAGTGCCTGAAGGAGCTGCAGGAAAGATGGGAAGAGACAAATTACAAGGGATGGAGGGACAGGACAAGGGRGAATGGCTTCACACTGACAGAAGGCAGGGTTAGATGGGATATCAGGACAAAATTGTTCCCCGTGAGGGTGGGGAGGCCCTGGCACAGGTTGCCRAGAGAAGCTGTGGCTGCCCCTGGATCCCTGGAAGTGTCCAAGGCCAGGCTGGATGGGGCTTGGAGCACCCTAGGAYAGCGGAATGTGTCCCTGCCCATGGCRGGGGGGTGAACAAAATTACCTCTAAGGCCCCTTCCAACTCAGGCCATTCTGTGACTTCGTGATTCAATTGTTCCCCACATTTAAATATCTCTGTGTGATCATTGCTCTGGACACATCTTGGGATGGGAATCASTCACAGCTTTTACTGTTGGGATCTGAGCTGAAAAACAAGACTCACATCAGCAGGGATAAGCAAAGGCATCAGCACATGTACCCAGAAAATCGAGTTTAAGCTTGGAATCAGTCTGTAACGAAAGCAAGCGAGCAGCGACCGCGCACATTGCTGCTGACACTCCGAGCCAGCCCAGGCATTCCCGCAAGCTCCGGCAAAACACTCCTTGCTGAAGGGCACCCAAGGCTCCGCTGACAAGGGTCAGGAGGGTCAGAGATGAAAAGTTTTCTCCCTGTGCTTTCCTCTCTCCAATTACAAATACCAGCGGTGCTGGAGCTCACCTCTGGCCGCGCACCTCCCGCTGCCTCGCCAGGGTGCCACGGGGCCCRGGGGCAGTGCCACCGCCGGGGGGGTGTGTGTGTGCCACCAGAAACGACACCCCTGAAACGCAGCCCTGGCTGAGGTGCTTATTTCAGCAAGACATCCCTCTTCAAACGCGGCTCTCAATAAAAATATTACAGACAGGAGTTTAAATTCCACTGCTATTTGGAGTGTGTGCCGGGCAAAATGACAGGAGAGATCCAAGCTGTTCTGATCTGATYGTGAATATCAGGCTGCAAAAGTCGGCAGATACGAGAGAGTGACATCGTTTCCTTATTTTATTTTGCTTCAGATGAGACAGCTTCGCTCTCGCTTGTGGGAGGTTATTGTTGAGGCACAACAGCAGATTCAGACCGGGGGAAATAAGACTTTTCCGGGGATTACTCTTCCTTATGTATTCCTAGGGAATCCACGGGGGAAGTATGAGTGGAGCTGACCCAGCCCAGCCCTGCTGACCTCTCCCTGTGTGAGCAGACACAGAGCGAGCAGCGTTTGCCACTCGAGCTGTGCACACACAGAGGTGAGACCCAAACCCCAGCCACCTCCTGCCCCTGCTGCTGGTCCTGGCGATGCCTTTCTCCAAGCCTGTCCTGCCTGCAGGGCATGGATTGTGCCCTGCTGGGCTCTGGAGGTGCCACCCCACATGGCACAGCCTGGGCCAGCCCTCCCTGCCCCCCTCGGGCAGGAGAATCTCTCAGCACGCACAAAGAGGCTCYTGCAGGGCTGTAAAACCTCGGCAGGCTGGCAGTGAGGGGGTGGCAGTGAAGATGTACAATATGTTGTCAGCAAGTGGCGTTATTTTTTTTGCCAGCCCCTCCTGTCCTGCTCTCTTTTATAAATCCACGAGGCTTAAAAATACCAGGGCGAGGGCCTGTGTCTGCAACACAGAACTGTCCTGGCTTAAGTAGAGCAGAGCTGAGCTGGGACTGCACTGGCTCACCTCACTTCCAGAAAGGAAGTGCCTTCCATTTAAAAAATAGCTGGTTTATTTTATTTTATTTTATTTTATTTTATTTTATTTTATTTTATTTTATTTTATTTTATTTTATTTTATTTTTATTTTTATTTTTATTTTATTTCTTCTACTGTTTACCACCCACAAGTGTTCAGTGGTTCAGAAGTGTTGTATTTCTGCAGACTCACAGAATCACAGACTGGCTTGAGTCGGGAGGGATCTTAAAGCCCATCCCATTCCACCCCTGCCGTGGGCAGGGACACCTTCCACTATCCCAGGCTGCTCCAAGCCCCGTCCAACCTGGCCTTGGACACTTCCAGGGATGGGGCAGCCACAGCTTCTCTGGGAATTCCATTCCAGTCCCTCCCCACCCTCACAGCCAAGAATTTAATTCTAATATCCCATCTAACCCTGCCCTCTGCCGCTTTAAAGCCAGCTTGGAAACATTTCACTGATTCAACTTCACAGCCTAAAGCTCAAAGTAGGGCAAAAATAGTACATGGTCCTTCACTGGCTTTTTGACTGGAAAGGAATTATTTCCATGGCATGTAATGCATGTTTTTTACTCATTTATGGTCTCTGCCTCCCTCCCTGTGAAACAAAGCCTCTGTCATGGGCTTACAGCAAAGGTGCATTATTAAAGTGCCCATGTAAGTGGTGGTTGGGAAAGACTGTAAACAGGTTTTGACACTGATTTCCAACAGATTAACATGCAGGAATAAAGAGGGAAGGGAGAGAGGGAGGAAGGAAAGCCAGGCTGGTATGACAGCCGTAACCGAGCCATAATTGCCTGTAAAATCAGAAGGGAGTTGAGTTTGAAGAAGAATGTCATGAATATTACCAAAGCATTAAAAAAATATCCAGCTGCTTGCCTTGTCTGCAAGCTGAGTGTGCTCAGGTGTACATGTGCCGCGTGTGATGTGCGTCAGGTGGATGTTCCGTGGGGTAGAACTTCTGAGACTTTCAGGAAGCTCAGGAGGATGGGATTGTGCAAGAGGAAAATTATCGCCGTGCCAAATAGCACTGGACTAATATTCAAGTGTCATTTTCACCTCTACTTGATTCTTTTACTTGATGGCAGCCCCATCCCTGGAAGTGTCCAAGGYCAGGTTGGACAGGGCTTGGAGCARCCTGGGATAGTGGAAGGTGTCCCTGCCCACGGCAGGGGTGGAATGGGATGAGCTTTAAGGTCCTTTCCAACTCAAGCTGTTCTATGGCAGCAAATTCATTATCACTGAATTTATCCACACCAATATCACACAGTAGCAAAGAATAATTATTAGAGACTCCTAATTGCAGTTTTGGGCTATAGACAGCACAGTGCCTGTGTGCAAAAATAGAAATCAAGCACGATCAGGTTACCCAAACAAAGGATTCAGTAACCAGAGCCGTGCCGGGTGTTGGCACAAGCCAAGCCAAGCTGCAGACACAGCCACAGTTCTGCCTCCAGCACAAGACAACCTGCAAATGCCTGGTAAAGAACAACCCCAGTTAGGAACAGCTAATTGCTGAACACTGCTCGGATCTAAAAATAATCCCAGAAGGGAGACGCCAGAGAGAGACAAACCACACCGAGCTCCACAGAGCACAGCAAAGGGGCTTGCAGCAGGCATCAAACATTCCTACATGGCTAAATCAGCTGGATGGCTCCACAGGAGAGGAAAGACTGTGATCCTTTGTTCTTGCAGCCTTCTTTCCCTCTTCTTTCCCTTTATTTATCATCTGTAATTTCAAATGGAGACAAGGAGCGGGTAGTCCGAAAGCTGTAAAGGACACACATTCTTCACTCTTATTGCCTTGTGGACACAGCACAGGGATCAACTGGAGCTGTCATACCGAGTCACATGTCAAGACGGGCATGTTTGAGCAGGGAAAGCTCMTTTGTGATAAGGATGGCTTGGATCAGCTCTTTTGTGCCATCTTTTGTCTCCCTGCAGCGGTTCTGCTGAAGGTGCAGAGAACAGGAATCCCTGCTTCRTTCAGGCAGGATTGAACTGGTGTAAAACCCAGCCAGGACCTTTCTCCTGGGACTGTTTAAGCTCTGAGTCCCACAAGCAGCAAGTTTCAGAACCAGAAAGCTTGTGACCAGTCCCTTGTTAATGTCCTTTTCCCTCACTGGGCTGAGCTGGCCSTGGGAAGCACAGTCTGAGCCCCGGCACACTCCCAGCCACTCCAGCTCCCGTGGGAATTCTTCACAGAACACTTGTGCCATCCCAGCTTTGACGTCCCCTGTGCCCTTCCCAAGGGATTGGCTGAGCAGGCAGAGCAGCACTTTGAGGACAATTTTGGCAGATTATGGCTCTGAGGGAAAACCCATCGGGGTGGCACTCAGGGACRCTGACTCCTTGGGGAGGAATAAGTGTTCAGAGGGGATGGATGAGCAAATCAACCCCAGCCCCTATTTTCCAATTAAACAGCCAGCCTTGGAGGAGATGTTCCCCCAGAGATCCCTGGATTATCCCATCCTTGCACAGCTCCTCTCTGCCCTGGCTCCCAGGGCTCACACTCCAGCCCSTTGGAACATCTTTGCTCCCCCCACAGTGCCAGGGATCAGCACAGCTCCAGGRCTCTGTGGGTGGGCTGTCGTGTTCCTCATGGACATGCTGGTCTGTTGGGAGCCTCTGAGGTGGGACAGGCAGGATCAGTGATGCCAACTTCTGACAGGGAAGGGGATGGGAGAGGAGTTTCCTTGAGTCCCTCCATCCAGCGGTGTGATGATCGGACTCTTCCCCGTGTTGGGATGTCTTAGCTCAGACAATGCTCTCTGCCTCCACCAACCACTGAACAGAGGCTTCTTCTCACACCCCAGCAGGACCTGATGTGTTGGGATGACAGATTTCCTGTTTATTTCAGAAAAAACTCGGGCTGTGCATGACGATCATCAATCAAACCATTCCCATTTTGAGTTTCCTCGTAACCACCCCCGTGTTTGCAGCTCCCTGCTGTCAAACCCAGCAGAATGCTGCCATGTCTCTGATATCATGGAATCACAGAATTATAGAATGGCTTGGGCTGAAAGGGACCTTAAAGCTCATCTCGTTCCTACTCTCTGCCATGGCACACCTTCCACTATCCCAGGGTGCTCCAAGCTCCGTCCAACCTGGTSTTGGACACTTCCAGGGATCCAGGGGCAGCCACAGCTTCTCTGGGCAGCCTGTGTCAGCTTCTCYCTACTCTGGTAGATCAGATAAAAGCCTGTTCTTATTTGCCACGAGCATTCTCAAAGCAAACCCCCACCACTGCTACAGGAGGGCAGTGCAGGAATTTAGAGGGGCAGCTCCTGCTGCTCCTCTCTCATCCCGACAGGAAGCTGAGCTTCCTCTGGTCACTGCCTCACTGCCCTGGGCCATCTCTCTCATTTCCTTGCCTTCTGATGAGCAGATGCTCTAAATCTGTCAATATGAAGCACAAAAAGGGTCTTATTAATGGTCCAACTCCTCTGTTTGTCATGGGCAGGGCTATCAATCCTACCTTATCCATGTGCATTAGCTGGCGATTGTTTCCATAGGCTGGGGCTCCCACTTTGTGCTTTAAACCTCTCCCTTCGTGCTGCTGCCTCATTCACAGAGGGCTTTATGCTACATATATCACATTTATATGGCTGCAGCGAGCTCGAGGCTCACTCTCCTCGTGCAGCACCAAGCTGCAAGGTGCTTTTGTGTTTTCCATACTATATTGGTGCGCCTGAATTATTCACTCAAGTTCTCAGAAGCAGCATTAAGAATGTAATCTTCTGTTCATAAATCCATTGGAAGACTCTTAATAATGTAAGCCCTAGTGGAACCTCCCAGCCCTGCAGAGGGAGGAGTGAGCATTTCCTTAGGGTTTCAAGCGGTTCACTCGCCTCTCCCGTGACAGAGCGAAATCCATTCCCTAGGGAGAAAACAACACTTAGCTTTTCAAAGATTTYGAATATTCTCTTCTTCCTCCTTGTAACAAATGATCAGCACCTCTGTCACTACAGGAAGGTCCATAAAACCTCCAGAATGCACAAAAGCCAAGTTCAGGGCCATTTGTGCCCATCAGTTAACACTAATGCCTGTCCTGGTCCTGATGCAAAGAGGTTTTGCTTCACCGGAGATATTCAAGAACTGTCTGGACAGCACAGGAGTTAATTTGGACGAGATATGTGATTACATATTGTAATTAACAATGAGGAGATATGTAATTACATATTGTAACTAACTGTGATTACACATTTTTGCAACTAAAAATTATTTACAATTCCAGTAAAGTATTTGTTCAATAAATGGCAGCATTTCAGGTRGTACCTATCCACCATCAGGCAACCGCAGCAGCAGATGTTAACACTGTGTTCTGATTCGGGCTGATACAGCAGCTCCACAACTTCTCCTTTAAATGTGGTCCCCAAAGTGATGATAATTTCCCACAAGTGAAGGAACTGCAGTGCCATTTGCAAGTTTGGGGGATGTGGATATGTAGATTAGTAAAATAAAGCTTGGTACCCATSGAATGTCTCATGGACTCAGGGGTCCAGCGCTCTGAACCCTCTACAAGATGTTTACACTGAGCTGACTTTTTTCTGGCCTCATCACACATCAAAAACCTCTCCTGTGTCTACATAAATATCATAAATACATTTGGGCCCGAGCTGTTTGGTTTTGTTTTCTCCCCCAGGATGGATCCAATTCAGGATATTATTTTCAGATAATGACTTAAACGGGAATAAGCGTGTTCCTCCACTGCTAACATGACTTCCATAATAACATGATCCCTTTTAGGAAATTATGTATGCACAAGCAGTGCCTTGGTAACTGCTGTGTAAAGCTAAAACTCAAAAAGTGACAGTTAATAACTTATCTGTCGAATGTACCCAACTGTCCTCGGGAAAAAATAATTGTTTCAATTAGAAAAAAAAAAAGAGTCAGCTTTGTTTTATTCTTCTAACAGCCATGAAAGTATTTGTCTTTATCTTTTTTATTGGCAGGCTACCATTCTTCAAATACAAACCTACCCTATCATTACTGGAATAAACTTTATCTGTTATTCATAAGCTGCAGAGTGATGTTTTCCCTCACTCTTTTTTTTTTTCTTTTTGCCCCTCTCTGCTGTTTTTAATGGATTTCCACAGAAATCTTTCAAACAAAAATTTGTATTACTTTCCCTTTCCTCGGCACCAATATATTTCCCCCCGTACTTCTGTGCTGAAATTAATACAGTTCTATTTTGGTCCTTCCTTATCTGTTCATTAACAATGGGCCGTGTCTCGCTCGGAATTGTCTCCGCGGCTCCCATTCTGGTGGAAATTCTTAAAGCCTTTCCTGTTCTCATTACTGGGAAGAGCGGCTCACGTTTTGAAGGGGTTTTCAGGAGCTCCCTGTGACTTTAATCCGGCGCCTGTCCCTCGGTGCAAACGCCACGGGTGGTGTGTGGAGAGAGCACATCAAGCCCACGCCGCCGCTCCGGAATCGGAGGCTCTGCCGGGAAAGGGGCAGCTCTGCCTGCGTTTGTGGGAGATAAAAGCACAAAAGTGTCATTATAGYTCCCGAATTTGGGAGTATTAACACAAAACACGCCGCAAAAAGTTTCCTCCGGGCGGTTATTCCCGAGAGTTCTCACATTCYGTGGTGTAATCACGGTGCTGTTGGCAATGGGATCCCTGGGCGGGAGGTGGGATGACACACGAGCACCAAAGCTCCCGCTTTTGGGTGTCCACCTTCCCTGTGTCCCAGAGGAGGGAGACATTTCTCACTCCTTTCCCCGGGATGAGTCCTGACAACCATGATTTGAGGCAAGATGTTGGATAAGACAGGGCGGGTTTGATGTGATAATTCCTGTCCTGTGACATTAACTCCTAAGTGCTTCAAGYTGACTTTTCTCTGGATACTTGGAATTTTATCTGGCTCGGAGAGCCTGACTCCACAGGCTTCCCTGAGAGGGAAAGCTGTCACTTTTCCCCAGATCACATCTTGTGGAGGATTGTGCAGAGTTATCTTGGAATCTGTGGGGCTGATTGAAGCTACAGGGGCTTCATTACAGAATCACAGAGTCCTGGAATGGTTTGGGTTGGAAAAGACCTTAGAGATTGTCTCATCCCACTCCCTGCTTGGGCAGGGACACCTTCCACTATCCCAGGCTGCTCCAAGCCCCATCCAGCCTGGCCTTGGACATTTCCAGGGATGGGGCAGCCAAAGCTTCTCTGGGCAACCCGTGCCAGGTTCCGTCACAGGGAAGAATTTCCTCCTAATATCCCATCTAAACCCCAATCTTGAAGCTTAGGGTGCAGATTCCWTCCCGGAAAGCCAAAGTAGTCAGTGGAATATTTACAACAGAAAATCTTGGGAGTGCCTGGGAGTCTTGGATGCCTTTGGAAGAAGGATCAGCCCCGTGGCGGATGAGGTTGGTTGAGGCTCCTTCCTTCACCCAGAGCCCATCGTGGTCTTTAGGAAGATCCTGGCTGAACTCAACCGAAGTTATTGTTACAAAAATTCCTAACTAAGGAATTTGAGGGAATGTTGGAGTTGTCAGCACAAACAACCTTCTTTTTAAGGACTCCAAAAGGGAACGGGGAGGGCATTTTGCTCCATGTTTATCGGGTGAGGGATGATTAATAGGTCTGAGCGCACAATGAAGGTGTATCTCCCTTCACATGCTAATCACACGGCATTTATAAATGTCACCACCTTATCGTGGAGGCACACTCACAATTCTGGGTGCTTTAAAAGTATTTATTTTTAACATTTTTAACGCGTGCGTTACTGAGGTTGTGTCATTGGGAACGTCCCTTTGGCAGCGGTTTAGGAAAACGGTGAGATTTTATTTTTGATTTCTGAGGTAATTGAATTATTGCGTTTTAAATCTGGTCTAAAAAAAAGTCACTGCAGATAATGAAGCTTATCTTGTGTTTCTTTAACTACTCAAATGTAGCACTGGCTGTCACCTTGGAATTTTAATAATGAAAAAATAATTTATAATTATTAGACTGAGAAGCTTCAGGGTTTTCCCATTCTGGTGTGTTTTTTTAATGTTAAAATTCTTTGCTTTGCAACCTAAGGCCTTAATTTAGAGTTACAAATTATAGTTTTACCATTGGAGAATTGCATAATTTTCATTAAAAAAATTCTGAATTCCACTATTTGGTCATAAAAAATGTGCATTATTATCAACTGTTATTAGGAAGTTTGAGCCTTAAGGATATTTTATAAAGGTTCAGGGAGAGTTTGGGCACAGCATGTCCAATGAAAAACATGGAAAGATTCTGGACTCAGTTGCTACTTAAACTGAGCTTTTTAAACTAGGAAAGATTTTCCCAGCTATAATGTTTAGGTCCTTTCCTGTGCTCCTTGATTCAGACAGAACTGCTKTTGTCTTCCAGAGACTTTATGGACCTGAAGAATTTGGAATTAAACTAAAGAAATTAGGATTCCTTTAGGGATCWGTTGAAGCTACACCTGAAGGCACCAAGTTTGTAGGTTTAGATCTTYGGTTCTCAGCTATTTTGTCAGCAATAAATATCCATATTTTCAAAATACTCCATTGAAATTGGCAGTAACRGGCATCTTTGGCCAAAGATTGAATCCGTTTGGAGCAAACGTGGAATGTTTCTCTCTGGAACAAGCACTGGGTTATGCTGGCAGAACACTGAGGTTTTGTTTCAGTTCCTTCCCTGCTCCCAAACAGGACATCAGCCTCCAAGGCCCTTTATCCACCACCTTTCCACTTCAACCTTGTATGAAAGATTTATTTTCCTACAAATCACCACCTGTGTTGTCACATGGCTGGGGACTCCAGAATATTTACAGATCCCACCACAAATAATTCTCCACCAGGGGCTGATTACTCTTTTCTCCCTGTATCACATTAAAAATTATCGATATGATGCATTGTCCTAAAATGAAACTCATGCAGTGCAAGGCTGGTGATGACAAAAAAGGCAGATTCCTCCAGAATTCCTTGTGAGCTGCATTGCTCCCTGAGGTATCACCGAGACACAAGCAGCCYCGCACTTCCCCAGCCCCTCAGAGGACTTTACAAACAGCCACCACCATGTAAAGAGAGCCTTGGTATTTTAATTAAAGGTCAGACAAAACTACAGCGTAAACCTTGGGGATGTTTTGCAGCAGTCCTTTAAAGCAGAGTTGCTTCACAAACTCTTCCTGTATTAGCAAAACCGTGCTCAGACCTCTCCTAAGATTTACACAAACTGCAGCCTGAACACAGGAGCCTCTGCCAAGCTCGGGCTGCCAGTTCAGCACCCATAAATCACAGCCTGTCTCTGCTCCACCTCTACAACCGCTTGTAGCAGGGCTGTGCAGGGCTAGACCTGCTCCTCTGTGTAGGGACACACGGGGGGTGTCAGCGCGGGGACCCCGCACCCTCCTGACRCTGTCCCGGGGCAGGACTCGGGGCCAGGTTTGCCTCCTGCCTGGCTCAGTGTGCACACACGTGACAGCCTCCCCGGGAATGCAGGATACTGTGTTTGTAGCTCATTACCACGGGCGTGCTAAGTGCTGCTGGGATGCTCCGGCAGGGATGCTCCGGCTGGGATGCTCCGGCAGGGATGCTCCGGCAGGGATGTCCCGCTGTCAGTCACGGCCGTGGCTGCGCGGCAGAGCTGGCGAAGGTCGCGCCGTAAGGCTTGATTCAAAGTGTCAGCTCCGCCGTCACCGCCGAGCTCAAAAACCCGCCAGGCAGCTTTCCTTGCCACGTTTATGAAGTACTTGAGACTGTTTGTTCAAAGGAATGCGTCTGGATTTTAAACGGGAGGCTCTGATCGCTGACTCTTCCACCTTTGGCCTTATTTGTTTTGGGGAAAGAACAGAAAGAAAAGCGGGTGACCCTGTTTTGCCTGTTGCTTGAGGGGTGAGTCGTAAGGGATGCAGGGAAGGTGGCACGACCAAAAGGCTGTTCAGGGAAGCCATCTGCCTGCTTACACCAGGGCCGTGCCTCCACCTTTCAGATCCCATTTGCCCGCGGTTGCCGCCCGGCCGAGGGCGGGCGATGCTTTTCTCCGGCGCCCGTACGGACGCTGCACGCTCACATGGGTTATGATGATGATGAATTCCACGTTCCCGTTGAAAAATCCGGCAGCGTTTCCAGCGTTGATTTCCCTCCAGAGTTATTAYGCCCCGCACAGATTGGCAGCGCCGTGCCACGGTGCCGGGATTTATGGGGTGACCTTGGAGACGCAGGCGCTCCCAAATTGAAAGCACTCGGCACTCAACTTTACTTTGGATTGCTGAGCAGGCTCCCCTCTTGTATAAATCAGAGCAAGATTACACAAATAATACACAACATTTATGTAACGTTTCCTAACACCAGGGGATTCTCCACGCGCRGCTCAAGTGCAGCACTCCTGCCTCCTCCAGTCTTTGAGTCACTCTTGGGTCCAACCTTAATCCTTCAGCAGGACCCGGGAAAGGCGCTGTTGGTCCCTCCTGCTCTCTCCATGAGCACTGAACTGTGTTTGGGACCATCCTTCGTCATGAAGGTTGGACTCGATGATCTTGGAGGTGCTTTCCAACCATGACTCCGTGATAAGGGGGCTGAGCATTCCAAGGACGCCAGAGGTACTTAAAGACTGCTCAGGACTGAGCCAACTACAGATGATCCGTGTTATCCCCAGCCCCTGGAGATGCTCCAGGTAGTGCTTCCCAACCTTTTGGACCTGCAGAGCTGTCCCCTGCATGGGCTTCCACCAGGACAGCCACCCCCCCGAGCCGCTCAGGGTGCTTCCAACCTTTTGGATGGAGTCCTGTGGATGCTTTGGGAGCGGGGAGCTGCGTGAATAAAGAGGCTCTGATAGATGGCGACGCAGCACCCGAGAGCAGGCACCTCGAGGAGGAACCTGCGAGCAGCAAGGAACGCCAGCCCAACCCGCACTGATGTTAATTGTCATTCGCTTTCTATCGACGTGCAGTTTATTAAACCATAAAGCAAGGCAGCAAGCACAGAGAGCGACTCTAGAGATAATTAAACATAATAAGGGTTTCACTTAATCCCTCAAAACCCAGGGGAGGCACAGTTCARACTGAATACCCTCTTTGCACTGGAAGGCGCTTTTTTTTTTTTTGCGCAGGCATTTAAGAGCACTTCCCGGGACAGGATTTCGGGATGGGGGAAAGGTAGGTCCCACCCTCGCTTCCGAAAACACTTTTTTTTCTTTTCTTTGTGCCCTTACATTGTGCTGCTCATTAAGCCTGAACTCATGACTCTCAAAGCAGTTTGTGGCTCATCGTTTGCATTGCGGCAGCAAACAGAGACCCTGATGAGGGATCCCCAGGGAGGTTTGGGATCATCCCTGGGCACAGGGACGGCCAGGAGAGCTTGGGAGCAGCAGGGCTGGTACCCAGGTGCGCTCTGCTCTCCGGCTCCTCATCTCCCGGCGCAACACACGCATTTCTCGGACGAGGAGCATCAGGAAGGGGATGAAAGGAGAGGGTGGATGCAAAGCGCTGAGCGAAAGGCTGGCAGAGCAGACGGGTGAGGAGAGGCTCCCTTTAGAGAGCGACATAATTATGGCAAATCTGGGATTAAAACCGGCAACGCTCGGAGGAAAATCAAAAAAAAAGCCGCGAGCGGTAATTTGGGACTCCGTGGTCTCCCGTTCGTGGGACCGGGGCTGGTCGAGGACGGGGGAGAAGCGGGGAGCGCGACGGCAACGGGTGCGGGTGCAGCCGCGGGCGCGCAGGGCCCCGCAGGTACGGGAAGAGCCGCACCTGGGCTGCAGGAAAGCGAAGCGGGGCCGGGGAGGGGATGCTGCCCGCGGGGCCGGGGAGCGAGGCGGGGCAGGGGAGCSAGGCGCTGCCGCTCCGCCGCGGGCGGGCACCGTGCGGGCACCGCGCGGGCACCGGCGGGGCACGAAGGGTTAAGCGCGGCCGCGCCGCCGCCGCTCCGCGCCCGCCCCCCGCGCACGGCGGGGCCGGGGGTGGGGTCTGCGCGGAGCCCGCCCGGCCCCGCCGCCGCCGCTCAATGCTGCGGCCGCGGGTGCGGGAGCCGCGCACGCCGCGCACCTCGGGGCTGCGGGGGCTGCGGGAGCCGCGGGAGCCGCGCGGGAGCGCCCGCAGCCGCGGAGCCGCGCCGGGCCGGGCATGTCCCCCCCTCCCCCGCCCAGGTAAGCGCGGCTCGGCACGGCGAGGAGGGAGGCACATTTAAAACGGGGGGGGAAAGGGAATAAATAAGGGAATTAAGAAAGGCTGCGGTTTAGGCGGAGGAGAGCGCGGTCGGGCTGCGGAGCCGGCGCGGCCGGGGGGAGATGCGCGGCCGGGGAGAGATGCGCGGCCAGGGGGAGATGCGCGGCCAGGGGGAGATGCGCGGCCAGGGGGAGATGCGCGGCCGGGGAGAGATGCGCGGCCGGGGAGAGATGCGCGGCCGGGGAGAGATGCGCGGCCGGAGGGGTGCGGAGCGCGGTGCCCGCGGGGTGCCCTCGGTGCCCCCGGAGCGCGGGGCTGCCGGGGGTGCGGGCCGTGCTCCGCGGCGGCGGAGCGGTGCGGTGCCATGTGCGGAGCCGTGTGCGGCGTCGGGCACAGGCGGCCCAGGCGGGGGTCGCTGCGGCCCCCCGGACACGGGAGCGGAGTGCCGGGAGCATCCCTCGGTGCGGGAGCATCCCTCGGTGCGGGAGCATCCCTCTGTGCAGGAGCATCCCTCGGTGCGGGGATGCTCCCGCCAGGCTGCTACAGGCGCACGCAGAACTTTTTGCTGGCTCCAGCCGCGTTCCCGGCTGGAGTTGAAGCTCTTTTCGCTTTCCCCAGGCTGCTGCTGCTCCCGTGTCGTGAGCAACATACTGCAGCGTGTTGTTTTATTTATCCCAGACAGGAGTGACTTGCTCTCTAAACTACAAATTAAAGGATGCCGCTTGCATAACAAGCGGGAATAGTTTGTATCTTACATACTAATTATGCGTCACCTTTTAGGCTAAGCCAAAGAGGGGCTTTTTTTCCCGAGGAGGGCTCGTTCGATAAAGCAGTCTGGTGTCTTGGAGCCACGTATTCCTTTCCCCTGGCTGGATTAACGTGGGCAAAGGGTTGAGAGGCAGCACGCTGGTGAGGCACCCCGAGGGGCAGGGACGCAGGGGACATTTGGCTGGGGGCAGAAGTCAGTTTTTGCCGTTGTGCTTGCACATCCTCCTGTTTCCATGGCTCGGTTCAGGACCTGCATCCCGGCGGATAAATCACTGAGGTGGGAGCAGGGACTGGTGGAGGAAGCCTCYCGTTCTCATGGTCGCGATACTCCGGAGCTGCTTTCCAACACGATACCTACCCACTGCTCCCTGCCAACTAAGGGGGGCACACCCATCCCCCACTGTGGGGCGGGGGATGCTGTGACCCATCCCGGTGGCATCGGGGCTGTCGGAGCCCCTTCCCTGGTCTCTCTGGCTCCTGCAGCAGCCCCAGTCCAGGCGTTGCAGGTGATGCTCCAGCCTGGGGAGCAGGATGCTGGGGGCCTGCGCTGAAGGGGGTCCCTCAGAAGCCTTTYCTGCTGCTTTCCCGGCCAGAAAACTGATTTTTCTCCTTTTCTGGACCCGAGGAGCTGCATTTTTACCCTGCGTTTGTAAGTCCCTGAAAACTGCTTAAATGGCTCTTGAATAATCCTTCAAAGTCACCTCCCCTCTTTAATCTAATACCAAAAGGACTTACTTTACAYGGCTAATCCCTCTTTTCCTTGCTGTACAGCCTCGTTTCGAGGTGTGCACACTGCTAATTTCCCCAAAGCAGCCTGCTCGAGACAATGGCTTCCACTGGCGTGCAGCAACCTCTCCCTCCCGTGCTGAACTCCGGGCAGAGCTGAACCCATCCGACAAGATTTTGGGGGATTTCAGGAAGTGTCAAGTGAAGTCACCCTTCAGGCAGCCGCCCCAAACTCTGGGTCGGGTGTATTTCTAACCACCACCCGTTGGGAGGCTCTGGGGGTCTCCTGCCCCAAGCACCCAGAGCCCRGAGGCAGAATTTTGGGGGTGAGGGCTGGAGGGAGGCAGGGTGTGCCTGCAGGTAGCTGGAGTTGARTGATCCTGGCAGAACTCCGTGGAATGGGAAATGTTCCCATCCTCACCTTCTGCAGTGGAGTGGAGCTCTCTCCCAGCCCGTCTAGCRCTCCCAGAATTTTAAGCTTGTGCTGTTCCACACAATGACAAAACGTGTGTTGGGAATGTGAATGGCAGCAGAGGAGCAGCTTACCTGGGCGAGCAGCCTCCTGGAAAACGGCACGGAATGGTGCAGCCTCCAAATTCTGGGCTTTCTGTGGGTTAACAGGGACGTCTGGAGCTGCCCAGCCCCTCACCTGAGCTCACCAGGGGTGTTTGAGGAGGGCAGGTGTGCCCTCGGTGTGCTCTGTGTGGTGGGAGGGGGTCAGTGATGGCTTGTCCCCTCCCCTGGGCCACAGGGACAGCTTTGGCACAAGCCCTCGTGGGTGGGTGTCGCTGAGATCACAGCCATCCTTCTCCAGGGTGGCCTGGGTTGGTTTTCCAGTGTCAATCCCTGCAGTGCTTGATTCCTGAGTGCTGATTTTTAGCCCTTGGCTGAGGAGCTCTTATTCCAGAGGGAAGAGCAGCAGCAGTGGCGGACAACAAGCAGCTGCTGAGAGCCCACCTCGGTTCCCAGACTTGCACCTCCTCGTGCATGAAAGTTTCTTCTTGCTATCCAGGYTTTATTTACTGGGATTAACATTTCTTTGATTTCCAACTTACTCGTGTGTTACCCATCGGGAACAGCTGGAAAACAGGGGTGGGCTGTTTTCTCCCAGAAATTTCTCCCAGAAATGCAAAACTTTAGAATAATTTTGGAGACATTCTGGTGCCATGTGATCTATTTACCTTGGCTTGAGGAGCTGGGCTTTGTCTGACAGTTCCGTGTCSTTAACTTGATTTAAAAAAAGAGTATTTAAAACTCAGAGGTGAAGGCAAGGCGGAGTGAAGGAAGGACRTTAACCACGAGATGGATAGATCAGTGCCTTTTAATTGGCTGCTGTGGTCTTTTTTAATTCCGTTTGGTGAGCGTGATGGAGGGGCTGGTCCCCATCCGGGCGGGGTGGACACGGCCCTGGCGCCGCGCGGGCGACTCCCGGGATGCGGACGGAGCGGGAGAAGATGCTGCTGCTTCCAAATACTCTGCTCCCTTTGGAAGTTCATAAATCACCACAGGTCTATTTTTAGCCCTGTTAGATTAGAGCAAGTCTGGGGTTTCTTCCCACGCCTCCCCTCCGTGGCCTGAAGTGACCTGAGAGTGTCTCCGCCGGAGCAGCTCGCTGTCCCTTTGATGTGGCGGTGACCTGGTGGTCAGCCCGTGGTCACTCACAGAGGATGAGGCTCCCCTGGGAGAGGGTTTGGCGCAACAGTTGGGAACTGTCCTCGCCGTGCAGCAGCCGGGAGCGTGCTGCTTGGCGTGTGAGTGATGTGCAGCCCTGACAGGAAGGTAATCACCAACCCGGAGAAGTCCCATGAATCACACCAAATCCCACAAACGCCAGCTCCGAGCTCTGGGCTAGGCGTGCTGCCAGCACTGAGACTTGCACACATCTCCACTGTTATCTGCCACAGTGGTTACTCAAGTATAAATATGAATATCATGACAGGAGTGATTCATTCTTTTTATTATTAGCAAAGCAAATACATAATGATGACACCCGACTGATTTACTGTTCCACGCCAGTGCGCAGCTATTCCCTGCCTCCTCCCAGCATCCTCCCAAACTGGGGACACTCAAACTAAATGTGTCAAATCTGTGTCAAATCTGCTTCTAATCTTAACACAAATGAGCTTCACATTCATTAGGAACCAAGAGAACAGGATTTTCTGCACCRAACGGGGGGTTCTGACCGTGTTGTTTGTTGGGAAATAACTCCGTTCTTTGCTATTCCCTGGATAGACTCATTTTATCTTAATCTGCAGGGTAAAAATCTATTCCAATTCGACACCAAGAAAAAGGAAGATTTGTTGGGGTGTTTTTAATGGCTGGGTTAAATCAATGAAAGTCAAGCCCTCAGAACCATCAGGGTCAAAGTGTTTTGAAAACRATCTCGTGACTGTCACGTGCCTAGTTCAGCTGTAGGAAGGCAGAGCAGAGGGAGCAAATTTTGCCTCTGCAGCATAAATTGGGATTTTTGCTTAGGTCTGTAATCTCAGCATAGATGTATCAGCAGGTGGCCTCCAGTGTGGTAAGTGATACACTTATTCCACTTAAAAAAATGTTTTGGGGACTCCAGAAAATAATCTGTGACMATTTCATTTTTAAAACTGCAGGGATTTTCTTTTAATCGAGTTAAAGACCTCATGGTTTCAAAAACGAGGTTCTACCACATTTTGTTTYGTCTGTTAATCCTTGCTCCCAGTTGAGYAGCAGTTGAAAGACCCAACTGTTAGGCTTGGCTTCCTCCAGATTTTCAGGAGACCAGCCAGTCCTGAGCTGCTCCTCGCTCCAGGCTGATTTACTCTTCCAGAAGTTCTATCAGTGTAAGATCTCTGTTGGCCTCAGGCAAAATCTGTGTTTATCATTTATTTATATCAATGTTTAGCCGAGGAAGAGACGTGGCGTTTAAGCCCAATTTCCATAAGGCTTAGCAGGTCATTTCATTCAATTAGGAGCCTGAGAAAGGGAACAAAGGACATTGTGGTGATTGTGGTGGAAAAGCCTCTGTTGTGGAGGGGAATTGGATTGGAATGGTGCTGAACGGCAATAACCTACCTGTGTTGTTTTAACCCATCTCCAAGGGCATGGTTTATTCAACTCCTTTTATTCGGAGAGCAGGGTGTTATTTGGGAAGACTTCCAAACAACCAAACACATTTCCRTCTCTGTGCTCCCGGGGATGGGAGTGGGAAGACCCAACAAGGCAGCTGGGAGAGCCCCGGGGCTGCTGGGGCTGGTCAGTGCTCAGCTCTCCCTTCTCCCCGGCTCCCATCGCTCMTTTTTACACCTTTCCAGCTGTAGCTGGAAAACCTTGAGGAGAGTTCTCTCCGGAGCCATAGTGTGGAGCAGAGGAGGRTTCTTCACCTCACACACACAGCACTGAGTAACTTTCATCAAATAAGATATTTTTCATTCACTATTACCCTGCTCTTGTGCCATGGAATCRAAACTGCGTCTCCTCTTGTCAGGAATGAATGGATGAATCTCTTTGGGCTTGGTCTCCCAGTCTTTTGAAAAAAAAAAAAAAAAATAAATAAAGCCCCCACTGAACAGCACTCAACTCCCAGCTTTTTTCAAAGAGTTACTTAGCATCAGAGCAGAACATTTGCCTAAGAGGGTTTCAGTCCTAGAATGACTTTTCATATTTAATTGATCTGTATTGTTCAATTAGGGAGATGTATAATGCCCTCTGTTGTGCATGTATAGCTGGAAGCAGAAATGAATGAAATATGAGGCACAGCAGAAGGGTGATTTCCAGCTGAATCTGCTCTTAGTGATGCACAAACCAGGATTTCCATCCAGGCCTGGATCTGTGGGAGTAAACAGGGATTGTGTGAACTCCTCAGTTACCTCTGGCTTACAAATGACTCTGAATTATAACATTTGTTCTTACTCTGCTCAGAACTCAGGAACCTTTTTGTTGTAAATCCTATTTATACACATCCCCAGCTCCCGAATTAACAGCCAGGAGCATTCCAGGGCGTTGTGCTTCTCCGGGAGCMGCTGGATCGGGCTTCCCAGCGCCCCGAGCTTCCCAAGCTCAGGTGTGTGTGGAGCATCCCGGCGGCGTGACAGGCACGGGCAGGAGTGACACGTGTCCCACAGGGTGGCAGCACTCAGCCCACGGCACGGATCCCGTGGAGCATCCCTGCCCTCCTGCCCGGAACATCGGGAACACCCTGCTCCGGGAGCCGGGATGAGGCAGGCCTGGATTGCAGGGCTTTAGCTGGAGAGGGAATTTTACACCTCTAACCCCAACCACCATTGCTACCCTATAGTTGTCTCAGCATTCCTGATTCTGAGGAACTGACACAAAAAAGCATCAATTTGCTGCTTGGAGCATCCTTTCGTTGGTGTTGGGATCCTGTGCTCGGTGTCCCCCCTGTTTCCCCTGCTTTCCCACCCGCGGTTATCCCTCTGTCCTTGCCCAGCCGGGTGCAGCAGCTCCTCCCACGTTTTGGCTGCCAGGTACAGCTTTCGTGGCTGGCTCAGCACCACCCTCTCCCTGCTCCTGCACAGCTCCTTCGGTTTCCACACAAAATGATCTGGAGAACCAGAGGATTCCTCTGCTGGATCCGGCACAGTCCAACTCGCTGAAAGAAAGTGTCAATTATTCCTGAGGAGTGATTTTAAACTTTGCAGRGATGTGTGTCCACGAGCAGTGAGTGCACAAGGAAGCTGTCCAGGGATTTCTTGGCACAAGGAATCGCTCCTCTGTGCCGTTCTCCTGCTTGSGGACATGCAAAAGCTCTCCTAGGGATGTGCACGTGTCTGTTAAGGAGAGCTTGGTGGTGTTCCAGTTCCTAAATCCACGTGGCAGAAGAGAGCTGAGTTCTCATGGGATCAGGCAGGTTYGTGGTGGGCAGGGATGAGGTGTGTGGGCAGGGAGGATGGAGGGCACTGAGCATCCTTCGCTCTCTGCCCTGGGGTCCTCAGCACAGGAAAGCCATGGATCTGTTGGAGCGAGTCCAGAGGAGGCCATGGAGCTGCTCCAAGGGCTGGAGCCAGGCTGGGAGAGCTGGGCGTGTTCACCTGGAGAGGAGAAAGCTCCAGGGAGACCTCAGAGCCCCTTCCAGTGCCTAAAGGGGCTCCAGGAGAGCTGGAGGGGGACTTGGGACAAGGGATGGAGGGACAGTACAAGGGGGAATGGCTTCCCACTGCCAGAGGGCAGGGTTAGATGGGATATTGGGAAGGAATTGTTCCCTGGGAGGGTGGGGAGGCCCTGGCACAGGCTACCCAGAGAAGCTGTGGCTGCCCCATCCCTGGAAGTGTCCAAGGCCAGGTTGGATGGGGCTTGGAGCAGCCTGGGATAGTGGAAGGTGTCCCTGCCCATGGCAGGGGTTGGAATGAGACAATCTCTAGGTCCCTTCCAACCCGATCCATCCCACGATTCTCTGATGATCTCTGCTGCCACAGCAACATTTTCATGTTGTTTACCAACACTTCCTACTGAATATTAAATGCCCACATCACACATTGTTCCCCCAGGGAGGCAGGGATGGGAAAAGCAGGGGTGGAGCAACACCAAGTGTGGGCCTGGGGCTTTCCCAGGCAGCACCAGGAATGTGCTGGTTTGAGCCCAAGAATTCCTCGGGTGAATTCAGTGTTTAATGGGTCTCTTCTAATTGCAGATTTAGGGAAGAAACAGTGGCCAAATGCAGCTGAGAAGGGAGAGCGCAGAGCATGGCTTGACTCAATATTTTCTCTAGTCAAGTGGAAAAAAGGAAGCCTCACATGAAAAAGCTGGAAAGGTCAAACTAATTTGTACTTGTGTGATAATGGGTAATACCTCTATTGTTTATGGAGCCTGCAAAAGCTTTCCTGTGCTAACCACTGTCATCTATCTGATGGTGATTCGGAGAAATTAAAAATGAAGTAGCAATTGTTCCACCCTCTTTGTGCCTTAATCTGCTTGGGTGGARGATTCCTTTGAGCAGTTCCGTGTTCTTTATAAATGAGCTGAGGTGAAATTTGCTCCCTTCTCCTCTCGACTGCTGTGGCTGGAGGAAGGAGATGGTTTTAAACAAAAAAAGAGATGAATATTGAGGTTGAGGAGAGTRAGAGTGAAACCCTGCCTGTGTCTTGCTGCTTAAGCATTCTGAGTGTGATCCCCTGGTTCTTTATTTTGCTGCAGTCTTCTCTGTTTATTTACTAGGCTAAGTGGGAATTTTATATGCGTGTCCAGCTCCCGCTATTAAAATTGGAATTGTGAGCTCCTGATGCCCCACACTGCCTCACTTAGGTGGGTTTGCAGCTCCTTTTGGTAGCCGCTGGAAGCTGTGTGCATTTTCCTGGGATTCTGGTCTCTTTGCGGGGAGTGCCAACGTTCCCACACTGCATGATTTTCCGTGGAACAACAGGGAACTGTACCGGGAGTCCCTCCTGCCTGGTGTCCAGCAAGAAGTGTGAGCTCCAGAGGAATTCGTTTGCCAGGCTCAGCGCCGAGACATTTAATATCGGGAATGATTTAGGATATCAAATTCCGGGGTTTGGGGCCGGATGGGGCTGCATTCGTCATTGTTGCAGGACCTTGACAGTGAACAGAAGGTGCTGCAGGGAACCATAACTCACCCTGCAGATTAATGGGTTCCCAGCCTTGCTTGCTCAGCTGGACGGGGCCTGGGAGCCGTGTGGGTTAGGAGTGGGCATGGCCTTCATTCCCAGAGGGATGGTGGAAGCACGGCCCTCCTGCCAGCTGGCTGGGGCTGGTGCTTTCCACTCCTGGTGAAAAGTGGGAATAAAGCCCCTCCAGCCTGTTGGCTGTTCTGGGAACGTGAGGCAGTTGTTTTAACAGGATTTTTATTTAGTGGSAGTCCACAGGAAAAAAAGGATTTGATTGAGAAGGTTTCATATACTCCAGATTTGATGATGTCACACTGGAAGCTGTGAGCTCAGACTGGCCAGTGACACCCACAGGTCACCTGCCACCACGGAGAATTTCTGCCACTGCAAAGTGCATGGTGAGGAGATCCCTGATCACCTCCCAGTTAGCAGGCAGCCCAGGGAATAACAACGCCTGGAGGGATTTAAGATGGGTGGATGTGGCACTTGGGGTGAGTGGTGGCCTTGGCAGTGCTGGGGGATGGTTGGACTTTATGATCTTAGAGGGTTTTTTGAATTGAAGTGGTTCTGATCATCTCCGTGGCCCTGATTTTGCTCTTGCTCCTTTTTGCTGATTCTGCTTCCCTTACTGATGGATGATCCAGTTCCTGAGAAGGTCCCACTCCTCTATTAGTTGCCAAATTCCTTGGCACGCTGGTAGGCAACTAATAGCTGAGAAATTTGGGACGAGGAGAGGTGATGCTCTGAGCTGCCAGTGCAGCTGGGGTGTGCTTTTGAGGCAGYGGGAGGGCGACCTTTCCTGCAGCCATCAGCAGCTCCTGGAACTTGGATTTTGGGAATTGCTGAGCACTCCATGGCGGAGAGCTGCCTGAACATTTGGTAATTGGCTTCATCACCCTCCAGGGCTTGGAAGTTGAACGTGCAGAAACGAAGAGAGTGAATGGATGGAGGGGGCGGGTGGGGGTGCAAAGGGGTGGGAACTGTGGGATTTGCACCAAAAGGGCCTCAGAAAATGTGCAGAATTGGGAGACTGCTCAGCACCAGCCCTGCGTGGTTTTGGCCACGTCAGGCTTTCTGTGAGCCCTGAACTGGCACTTCTGAAGTTTAGGAAAACTCTGCAGTGCCCAGGGAAATGTGGAAGTTCTGAGATTTGTGGTGTAAAGTGCGGTTTTGTGGACCACTCAGTGCTTCCAGTCATTCCCAGTTTATCCTTAGGCAGCAGGACTGCTTGGATAACCAGCTGGGCCATCAGCACTCTCTGCATCTCAGAGCCATTTTATTATTATGGTGATTATTGTATTTTCAAACCATTACCTAAAATATGGAAGCACTGCCCCTAGAAAAGTGGATTATCCTTTCCTCGATAACTAATTTTATTTCACTCAGGAAGATTTGATTCATATTTCTGAGACATTGCCACTAAGCAGCTTTCTAAGCAGAGTTGCAGTGCACGACCAAATTAAATCCGTGTAGGGAGAAGGGAAATACTGTTGCTGCAAGTGTCCAAAGGGCTTGGAATGAAAATAATCTTATAGATCAAACTTAAATTGAGTTCAGATATTACGGAGGTAGCTCAGCTCTGCACCTGGAAAATCCCAGCTGCCAAAAATAAACCGCAGGGTCACGGTTTAAAATGGCATTTCCACTCCTGGCCCATCCAGCCTCTCCCTCTGGGGTGTGAGCCYTGAGTGTGGCACAGAGCTTGCAAAGGAGCTTGGGCTGTGTCAACCTGCTCAATAAAAATGAAAAAATTAAGAAGGTGGGGCAATGCTCTGTTTTTTATAAAATCCTGAGCTGGCGGATTCTGTCTCTCAGAGACTTTGGAGTGAGTTTGGCCTAAATTTTCTTTGCCTAAGCCCAGTGTCTCCAGGAGAAAATTCCTTGTGAAGCTTGAAGTAGCAGCACTTGGAATCAAACTCGAGAACTTGTTTGACCCTTGTTACTGTAGGCTCTGAATGGACTTCACATTTCAGGTCTTTAATTCTCCTGAGCTGGTTCCGTGCTGTTTCACTGGAGATGCAGAACTGAGATGCACATGGCAGAGACACAGAGATACTTAAGCACTGGAATTTCTAGAAAGTTCTACTCAAATTCTTTGCATTTTAGGGTACTGAGCAATTGGAAAAAAAACGAGTTTATGGCAGAGGAGAAATTTTAGCGCTGACTCCTTTTCTTATCCCCTGTGGGTTGCACCACAACTCTGTCTGATGCTTAAAAGATTTAATTATTTTTGCACCTGTGGTTTTGCTTTAGATCAGTCTCTCCCAGCTCCTGGGGCTCAGGGTCTCACTGAATGCTTGCTTTAAAATAACGAATATCTGGGACTGAAAATATTTTTTAAAAAATGCAATCACATATGATTTAGCTGACTAAAACATTATGAATAGACCCAAGCATTCACACAGAAATACTTGACAATATCTATACCGAGCTAATGTCATCCATTAGCATTGTGTAAAATATAAAATATCATGCAATATTTAAATCCAGTGCAGTGAATCCTCTATAACTTTCCTGACAGAACCTAAATTTAGTAACTAATTAAATTCCACGGAACAGAAGAATGCATTTCTCCCCTGCAATCCACTTCGTGTAAGGACAGAGATTTGGTGTGTTAGCTGTACTTCTATTTTTATATAACTGAGATATAACCACATACCTGCGTTTGCTTGAATTTCTACCTCTGCATTTCAGGATCTCTGCTGAGAAGGCCCCAATGTCCAGCTCAGACCCCTCATGGGTGAGAGGGCTCCTCATGGAGCTGRTGGAGCTCAGGGCACCGCTGGAGTGGAGGGGATCATTCCCTGCCCAGCCAGGTCTGGATCCACCCTCGCTGTGGATCACAGCATCCTCTGTCCACAGCCAAAACGTCTCATTTCCCCCTAAAAGTCAATTGAGGCATTTTCTTCCCCAGCCACTTCCCTGCCCAAGCCCCTGGCTGTGGAAGATTCCAGCTTTAGGGCTGTGATGGAATTGTGTACCCAGGATCAGGGCCAAGCACTTTAAATAATTGATGGACAGCTTTATTTCTTCAGCCTTGCTGAAGTAAACTGAGTTTCAGATGAACGTGAGCTGACTTATAGGTGTTTAGTTGGGGGGAAAAAAGSCCTTTGAATTCCACTGATTTCCCACAGGATCAGCTCAGGAGTATAAAAAAATAACTTGATATGATCACGGAATGGTTTGGGTTGGAAGGGATCTGAAAGATCTGATTCCAACCCCTGCCCTGGGCAGGGATACCTTTCACTATCCCAGGGTGCTCCAAGCCCCGTCCAAYCTGGCCTTGGACACTTCCAGGGATGGGGCAGCCACAGCTTCTCTGGGYARYCTGTGCCAGGGCCTCCCCACCCTCCCAGGGAACAATTCCTTCCCAATATCCCATCTAACCCTGCCCTCTGGCAGTGGGAAGCCATTCCCCCTTGTCCTGTCCTGCCCTTTTTTTTCCTGTTCAGGCTTTTTTGGATTCTTTTGCAGGCAAAAAAAAAAAAAAGGAACCCTCTTAAATGAAATATATAATCTGAAAAGGAGAGGGGGGGAAAGTTGTCTTTGCTGTTTGTGAGCTAAAGTTGGCCAAGCATCCCCAGGCTGTTTTGACTTTTGTGTAATTTTTGTAAACGTTTATGAATAAGTCATACAGCTGGAATAGCTGCATTTCCCACAACACCTGCCAGGGTGTGCGAGACAATGCAGAAGGCAAAGAATTACAAGTTGCTGACCCAAATATTCYGTAAGTTGAGAAGAAAAGGCAAACGGAGACCAAAACGAGGAAATAGCAGAAGAAGCAGCTAATGAGCATCCATGGTTTGATTGCTTAATGGGGCTGTGGTCTTGGAGGCTGGGCTGGAGGAAGGATGTCGTTTGGACAGGCAGGAGATGGAGGGAAGTGGAATTAGCTCATTGCAGAACAAGCAGGAAATGTGTGTCCGTGTTGGATGGCTCCTCATATTGCACTCCTGCAAATGGCTCGGTTATTAGCTGGAAATAGAAGCGTGGCAGACGGGGCAGGCTGAGGCTGGGCTGAACTGGGAGGAGGCTGAGGAGAGGCAGGGATGGGCAGTTCAGGGAAACTTTCTGCTTTCTGGAAGCTTCCCTTGGAGCAGTTCCTTTCTCTGGTGGAAAATGGCAGTGAAACAGGACACTCCTGAGAATCCATGGATGAGACTGTTTGTTTTTCCTAATGATACAAGAGACCAAATTATTAAAAATTCTTAAAGCCACACAGAGTGGTCAGAGCAGAAAATATGCTTTGATCCAAAATGCTTTTTTTTYCCCTTCTATCTTTCATAATCCTTCGTCTCTTTGAGTCATATTACACTTTTAAACACTTCCTTATCCTTTCCTGAATCTGAACTTGTTTAGAAACCATGAAACTGTCTTTGAGGTGACTTTGATGGCTTTGGGAAGGCAGTGAAGTGATGCTGTGGGGGTGGAATGAGGGAGCTGGATCCGGGGGAGCGTTCCCAGCTCCCAAACTTGATGGCAGCTTGGCACAGACCCTTGTAATCCTCAGTCATAGTTGAGTTCAGAAAGCCTGAAACCCCTTCCCCACGTTCACAACGCTGCAAACACAAACAACAAAAGCACTGAAAGGGCTTTTTGAAGCCCAATATTCCTGGCTGGAAATGAATTCCTGCTGTTGTCACCTCATTCATTATCCTCTCCATGAAGAAATAGGTGATTCAGCCTTCTGCTGTGAAGGTCTCTGTGTCTGTTCATCTCCTTAGCCACTGTCACTCGTCCCCTTCGTTTCTGAACCTTATCATTTTGTATTCCAGCTGTTGGATTTGATCCATCCATCATCTGTCAGTAACTTGTCACAGACCCTGGACACCTCCAGATGCATCTTCCGTGCAGGTCCTGCCAGAGGAAGAGGAATATTAAGCAGAGAGGGCTGGGCAAATCACACATTGCTCCTTTTTTTGCTGTACTTCATCTTCACATTAGCCTTTTTCAGCACTTTCCCCCAAAAGAGAAGCTGAGAATTTGTAATGGATAATTTTGGATTTGTGAGGAGTTTGTGGGTTTATTCCTGTGGATGGACAAACACTCCTGTCTTTCCCCACACCTTCGAGCTTGTGAATACATTTGCATATTTTAAATCAACATTAGCAGGGAAAAATCCATGATTTGCCCAGGGCTGCTTGTAATTCTTGGGTTTTTAATGCTAAATGCAGGTTCTGCTGTGGGATCTGTCAGATGGTCTGTTCTAGCAGTCAGCTGTGTTATTTGATAACTTTGGGTATTGATTCCTCGCATCACCTGCTGCTTATTCTCTTATTATATTTCATTCCTGTTCCTCCTTCTTTTGTAAAAGTACAAAATGAAACCCTGGTAGCAGTTTCTTGCTTTATTCATTTTCCTTTTCCCTGTTGGAGCCTCATGGATTACATTCCTTGTCTGTTTACTGAGCGCTTTTTGCCTGTCTTTCTTCTCGAACAGGAAGATTCTGACTTGGAAACACTAAACTTAATASAGTTTATATCAATAATTTAATAATATAGAGCAATACTTGGAGCCAAGCTTTGCCCRGAGGCTGCCCCATCCCTGGAAGTGTCCAAGGCCAGGTTGGACAGGGTTTGGAGCAACCTGGGACTGTGAAAGGTGTCCCTGCCCATGCCAGGGGGTTGGAATAAAATGAGATTTAAGGTCTCTTCCAACCCAAACCATTCCATAATTCCATGTTTAACCAGCCAGGATGCAGCTGGATTTCCAGCATCACTTTCTGCACCTTTGCCTTTTCCTTGGCCCCACGAGTGTGACACAGGGACACTTGTGCACGGCCACAGGGAGCCCACAACCCTGGGACCACATTCCTGATGCCCAGGGCTCCTTCCTAGCCCAGGCACTGGTGATGGACCTGCCAGGATCCATCTCTTCTCCCTTTGACATCTCATTATCCTTTCCATTCCCTCGGGAGGGAAAATGTCACGGTGTCATCCYGAGAGCCTGCGACTCCTCCGTGGCTCCCTCCAGGTCATTCCTGTGTCGGTGGTGGGAGGCTGGAGCCCTGGGATCCTGCTCCTCCTGCTCCTGCCGGCTCTCCTGCTCCTTGGGAAGCGCTGCCTGCGCTCCTGCTCTCTGGAATGCTGCCAGTTGATGYTCCTTGCATTGTTTCACTGCAGTCGGATGCTGAAATCCTCCTCTTGTTCCATCCGAAGTCATTAATTAGTCCAATTTCCATTTTTAACTTTAACTCGAGCTCAGGAAAAATTTGCCAGCCCTGCCAAAGTGCTGACATGTGTTTTACCAGAGATTTGTTGGGAAAGTCTTTAAAAATAATTCCCGGAGAAAAGTCAAGTGCAGAGAACAAAACGCTCGAAATAATCTGAAGTGGCCCTAGTTTGTGTTGATGAATAATGGAGAATGTGTTCTGGAGGGAAACAGGATGCAAGACTATTATTAATTTTCCTTTAAGCCCTTCACCAGGCTCTTGGGTTTGGCCTTGCTGCAGCAGATACTCATCATCTCACCAAGCAGTGAGACCTGGAGGTGAGATTTTGTATCATATGATCAAATATCTCAAACTTCTGTGTGACCTCACACCTTTGCTGAGCTGGTGCCTCGGGGAATGTCACCCCTCGAGCGGGCACAGGTCACTGACCATGAATTGCATGCTTTTATCCAGTTACATCACCGCCTGCYGCTGCTAAATATGGAAAAAGTGTGAAAAAATCAGGAAGTAAATCATATTTACAGCCTCTGTGTTTAATCTGCAGATAGTTCCACCCCGTGTGTGCTCGGGCAGAGTCACCCCATGGCTGCCCTCGTTAGAGCTGTCCCTTTAAATGAGTGTCACGGTGCTCTGACAACACTTAAACCATTACCTCRTTAAATATTGCCTGCTTAAAATACATCCCGGGCTGCTCTGACAAATGGGTTTCTTCAGTTTAATGTGGAAGAGGAGTTAAATGAGTTAGTAAATGTTAATGTGTCCGTGTTCTGCCCAGATAACCAGTTGCCCTTGGGACAGTATCAATAAGTGGCATTTATATGATATTATGAATGTGTTAATTATGTGTAGGCAAAATAATGAGTAAGCAAAGGTCAAGGACAAATGCGGTTCCCCCAGAAATGCGCATCAAAGAGCTTCTAATATGGAAGTCATTACCATTGTTGAATATTCAGTGTCATTTAAATTATGTGCATTTTTTCCATGGCTTGTTTTTTAGGCCGCAAACGGAGCAACTTCGAGGGTTGTGCAAATGTTTTGTAGCAAAACTCAGCACAGCTCCAGCAGTGGCTGGACTGGTTTTCCCCCACACCCTGGTGAACTGCCAGGTGGAATTTGGGATTGATTTCTTCGTGCAGATGTAACCTCGTGATGCTTTTTGCTCTAAATTCGAAATGAAGGAGATGAAAGTGTGGCCGCGCCGGCTCTTAAACTGCTGAACCCTGAAACTCGATGCAAATCAAAACAAAATGCTCTGGAGACCGTGAATGCCCAGCTCTGCCCCAGTTCACTGCGCTGCTCCTATCAATGTGCTTTTCGAAAGAACAGGCTGCAGAGTTCAGCCTTTGCTTTCTCCTCCAAGCCACGGGGATAAAGCCCTTTTTGGGCAGGGAATCTTCTGAAATCCAGTGGGTTTCGTGACGTGAGGCAAGACAAAACTCAGCTGGTCGATACAGCCATTAATTAGAATTAAAAGGTTCGGCCATGGTTTTTACTTCCAAACTTCTACATATTGACATCTGGCAAATCAGTTAAGAAGCCAATGAGGATCTAAAAGTTACTCTGAGGTTACTCAGTGAGGAACAGCAGTGAGGCCTCCTCCACCTCCCAGGAACTCCTCTCGCAGGTGTCTGGGAACATCTCCCTCCCGAACAAGATGCTGCTCGTATATGAAATATTCATGCTATGACATCAAACCGTGCTGCACGTTATTTCAGTGCACTAGGCCAAAATTAGATTCGCATTTTATTTTGCTTATAAATGCCTGTCAGAGTTGCTAAATCAGTTTGTCTTTGGCGTCTCGAAATGGTGTCAGTTTGAATTTCCTTCACGCTGCATATTGTTTTGGGCAAAGGCACATTCCTTCTCCATCCGAGATGGAGTGCCTTGTGCTCTTTAAACAAAGGTGGAAAAACCCAATAATTAAGATTATTTTAAAAAAACCTCTCTGGGCTGGCAGCTTGGGCCTTTTTTAAGGTGATAGAGAAGCTACCAAATGCTGGTGCATCGTGATATTTGATTTTCCCCATGTGCAAGCATCACTTTATATATTATTTAATGGTTGTAGGGTATAAAACAAGGTGTCCTGGACTCTTGTGCTGATGGAAGTAGAGATAAGCTTGGAGGAGCAGATGAAATGAGTTCTTCAGTAGAGCTGAGGAAGAATCAGGTGAGTCAGTGGTTGTAGCTGCCCTGGGCTGAGGATGCCTGATCCATGAGGGATCTGGGAATTCATTCACTGCTGGCTTTTTTGGCGCTGTGATATCTCATTCATGCATAAATAATCTCATCTTAGTTCTCCTGATGCTAAAAAAAAAAAAAAGCTGCTGTCCCCAGTCTAGCAGATATTTACATCAGAAATATCCCATCAGAGGAGCTCTGCATGCCTGAAAACATCCCTTATTTTCTGTGTTCCTGTCTCCCAGCCTGTGCCCGCGGCTCCATCCCCGCAGGCATCGCTCCCAGCCGTGCCCCAGCTCCAGGGTCTGCCATGGAGATAGCACAGTTCTTCTCACGAGCCACCTGGGTGGATATTTATGTATTTTTATTATTTAAAACCAGCTTTTTAAACTTTAGCCTTCCTCCTTTCCCACTCTTAAGTGTGCTGCTGAAGTTTCTCGTGTAGAAGCGCCAGTGTCTTGTGGTTTTTTYCCCTGGATTTCCCTTGACCTTTTAGCATGAATCTTTTAGGTTGATACCAGTAGATTTTGTAAAGTAGGAGTATATGGTTTGTGTAAAGTAGGGGTATAGAGTTTGTGTAATGTAGGAGTACATAGTTTGTCGATGTTGCTGTTTTCATACATTGAATACTATCACTGTATAATTCATAATATAGCAGTATCATTAATTTCATGGAATCTGATCCAAACAAGTGTAGCAACTGGGGTATAAATCCTTGGGATTACCCTCAGCAGTGGCTGTGGGATGTCCAGCAGGTCTGGAGCAGGGAGCAGAGGCTGGGAGAGACCAGCACAGCCCCCGCCAGGCTCCCACAGCAGGAACTGCTGAGGAGCTGCCCCGGATCCCGCACCCCCTGCCTGTAACTCAGCTCTCATCCCCTGTCTCCTGTTGTACTTCTGAGATCCCTGAGGTGCCCCTGTGCCTCYTTCATGTGCTCCCAGTTGTTTTCAAGGAGCTGCTTTTAAGATAAAATCCCCTTTGCAAAGCTCCCCCCAGCCCCGGCTGGGGCTCTTTCTGAAATGCGAGGCCCTCGTGATGAGCTCCTGCRTTTTCCATTAGGAGAAACCTTCCAAAAAGATTTTTTTTGGAACGATTTCTTGATAGCTGGCAATCTCCTGAATCGTTTCTTACACAGAAATTGTTCTTCAAGGTGCTTTGCCTTGGGAACAACAGCCTTGGAGCTGGTTTGTCCCCATTCCCAGCCTGTCTGTGGGGCTGGGCTGAGGGCTGGTGGTGTATTTCTTGCTCAGGTCACCTCATTTTTTTGTGTGTCTCTGTATTTTCCTGGCTGCCTTTGTGGGTTTTTTTTTTGTCTATTCCTTTGGGGTCCGAGAGTCTTTGAGCTTGAACAATGTGACTGATTCGAGCTGTGTTTTAATCCAATGATGAATAGTTAATTTTGGAGGTTTAGGTTGACAGCAGAGCCACCTTGGAGTGTCAGGCTGCGAGACTTTGGTTTCCTCCTCTAATCAGATAAGGAGCAGATATTTCCTGTAAATCCTCCCCTAGTGTTCCAGTCCTACCATTAGAGCATTAAGTCAGATACATGACACCCAATTTCACAGTAATTCCTGAGGAAAAAGCACATTATATTTTTTTAATGGGCTTCCCAGGACTCACTTTGTTTCTTCCTGATGAATATGAATTCCAGCAAGTTCATCTCAATTCTGACCTTCAGATACACAAAGGTCTGGAGGGTTTTCAAGCAAGAATGTGGTCTTTCAAATGACGTGCTGTCCACGTGAATGCTGTCCTCTCTTCCCATGAAATCCTCATAGAGTGCAGGAATAAAACTGCTTTAAGTGTMCTAAAATTCATCTGTGTGTTTATTATGAACCACTTACATCTTGTAGAAATACTGTTTGTGTCAACATGACCCCTGCCAACCTTTTCCTCTCCAAATGGCTTTGTTGGGATTGTGTGCTGCCTGTAGGATCGTCGCTTCCCTYCATCTCCTTTTCTTCCGATTGCCAAGTAACGCCAGGCAGATCCCAGAAACTTCTCCTAATGTGCTGTACTCCAGGCCTTCCCAAGCAACCTGGCTGAATAAATATCCATTGAGCAACCGGAGAATGCATTCAGATTCTTTTTATTTTGATTTATGTTCCGTCTTCCTACCTGTGCATCTCCGAGAGTAATTGCCAGTTTTCGCCTCCTACAGAGAAATATAATAGAGCTGAAGAATAAGTAAAATGTGCTCTGTTTCTCTCTCTCTCTCCCTTTTGTAAGGGAGCCTTTATATTCTCACCCATGCACACACTCATAATTTGCAAACTGAAAATCAGCACCTCATTCTGGGCCGCCCTTGCTGTAAAAGGTTGTTGGGATGCTCCCCGTGTTCCCYGTCCCTGTGCCGCTGCCAGCGGGAGACCTGGACACGGAGCCCGTTCCCGCGGGGGGCACCGAGGCATCCCAAACGAGCAGGGAGGCTGGAGCCAGGGCRTTCCCTCTTGCAGACCTCGTGTTCCCCGTGCTCCGGCAGCAGCCACCCTGCACATCCTCAATGTCAAAGCACGGAGCTTTCCCGGGATAACCGCGCCGTGTCCCTGGGATGGGTGGGAGGATGCCCATCCGGCACGGAGGGAGGGGTGGCTGCGGTGTGGAACGCTCTGTGTGCTGCTGAAGTGCTGGGTGAGATCTGAGGACCCTCCCGAAGCCCCGCTCTGTGGGGACCTTTGCTTCGTCCCCACGATAATAAGGTCACGTGAGTTTTCCGTCAATTAGCGCGGCCACGCTCCTAACGAGCCAGAGCTAATCACACGTGTTTRACCCACGRGTGACACARCCCAGCTCKCTGGGTCACCTGCAGCTCCCAGAGRCCRTMATTCTGTATTTYGTAAGCGAAAAAATGTAATATTAATAGAGATTCCAGATGTCTCGCGCGCTCGGGTTCCTCCCTACGCAGAACAAACTGCACCAGTACAGCACCACCGTGGTGTGGGATGGCTTGGGTTGGAAGGGACCTTAAAAAACATTCGTGTGCTAGGAAGGATTTTCAAAGCTGTTGGAGCRTTTGGGTTGGATTTATAAATTACTAGGGGGGAAAAAAAAAAAGGAGTAACACGGTTATGGTTTGAAATAACAACTTTTCTCCTAACAAAATAGCATGTTATGTGAGCCCACGATAATCCTGCATCATTGTGACTCCCAGCAGGGAAAAAACAGTCATAAAATTACCATCCTGCTTGATATTCACTCGCTGAACACCCTGAAAATCCTAAAGATCTCATGTGGGGATGCATTCGGTGCTGCTTTAGCAAGAGATTCCTCCAGATTGTCCAGTCTTGGTGCGCTTTCCGTTGGATCTGTTCGTGTTTCAGATGTGTGACGCATTCGTGTGTCACTGTGGGGTGTAAAAACCTCAGCAACAATTAAGACCTCAGTTTCTGGCACCAATTTTACCTTTATTGAGGAAATAATAAAAAATTGGCCATTTAGGCCACCAAATTGGCCTCTTTCTGCAAGGTGCAGTTGTAGTTTTAATCAGTTCATGCCTTAACAACCCGAGGGGGAATTCACTGTTTCTGAAGCCACAGCATGGTGCCCTTTCCCCTTCCACTTCGACTCCTATTTCTTGCCATTTGCAGGGTAAAGTTTAAAAAGTTTAATTATAAAATGAAAAAGGAAGGGTCATAAAGCAGAAAGCAAAAAAAAAATCTCAAGTCTTGCGGATTTATATTAAAGTTACTTTAAATGGTGAGGTTGGCCATGATATTCTGAGGGATTATATGGAAGGACAGGTTGCTGTTCTCTTCCTACATGGGATTGCCACGTAATAATTTGTCATTAATTAAGCGTTAAATTATCTGCAGGAATTTTGGCTTTTGGGTCAGGTACATTTAAGCCAAACCGTCCCCTCACAGGTTTGAGTCAGGATTAGTGACCACACTGCCAAGCCTCTGAACCGCTCCACGTCATCCCAAACGGCCACAGAATGAGGAATAAAACCCATCCTCGACACACGGAGAAATAAACATCATTACAAGGTCAGCGCTGCTAAATTGGTCTGCTCACTGTATTATAAGAAAGTAATGAGAAACACCTTCAACCTCAAAGAGGAGTCAATAGAAAATCAGCACACAGCCACTGCAGACATCCTTTTTCCAGCAGGAACCAGGGACGGGCTCCGGGATGGCACAAGCACACAAACCCAGGCACGCACAACCTCTAAGGGAAGGACAAAYGCATCCCGGCAATCAGCAGAGCCACCCACTGCTGTTATTTTATGAATAGATGGTAGATTTGCCTTCTGCATGTTGGCGAAATAATGAAAAAATCCCGGGATTTTGAAGGCGTAAAATTGCAGACAATTTATGTTTATAGCTGGAGACGGTCACACAAGTGAGAGTAAATTGAGTGCCGGATGGAGCTAAGGGGAGAGGGAATCAGAAACGCGAGGGCAAGATAAGGGTGTGGAAATTTCTCTCTCCAGAGCTAATCAGAACCAAGTGTCCTGTTGGCAGCAGCGCGGAGAGCGTTCCAGATAGCAGGGATGGGAATTATGTGGGATAATGATGTCGGAAATAACAGCCGAGGGGGGGCTGTGCTGACTCAGAGCATCGTCACCTCCTGCCCGCCTCTGTCACCCGGGCTGGGTACCGGTGCCACCTGTAAGGTGTCGCTTTACCTGTGGAGAGGGCGAAGAMCCCAGGGATTAACTCAGTGTCACACCCAAAGACTCACGCAGCGTTCGACACGTAATCACTGTAATTTGCGATTGTAAATCTSCCGTTATCAATTAATTTGCATTGTGCGAGCAGCTATCTGATTATCTTTGCGCGGCGCTGTATTTACTCCCGCGATTTAATTGTGAGTAATTAGCGCGTAATTGCGCCGGGTTATTTACAGCCGGTAAAGAAAGGGGGGGTGTGTTTATGTGTCGTTAAAATAATCGCAGTTGCGAGCAAATCTTTTGACTTTTCTTCCTTTTTTTTGTTGTGTCTGACAGTTTCTCTGGCCAAAATTGCTCTTGCCTGCACAGAGCTGGGACTCCTTGGGATGGGTTGGTTTGGCTTTCCTCAGGATCRGGCGGTTTGGGTTTGGCCTGTATTCCTTTTCCATTTAACAATATTTTTTCTGGCACTTAATCCTACCCTGCCCCTCCTCCTTGTGATGGGAATTTGTAGCAGGAGCGAGGTCTCCGGAGGATGAATCCCAGGGAGACGATGACCTCCGTGCCGGGCATGGATGAGCGCTCCGCGTGTAGCAGCTCTCCCACAAAATATTACCCTATTACAGTAATTCCTGCTAAGGGTGTGCTTTATGAATGCCATCAAGGGCAATGGTGGCTTTCATGTCCAGCACTAGTAATGATGATTTTATTCCCCTTGCTGCCATCCTCGGCCCTCCATCACCTCTCTTAGGCTCGCTCCGATGCCGGGCTGCGCAGCCACGGCTCTCCTCAGCCTCCGGAACGCGTCCTTTTAGAAGAAATACAATGTTTTCTCAGCATTAGCATTACAGGGGAGCTCTGATTTCCAGTTGAGGGGTTTTGTCCTCCCTGGGTGGAGCAGGCAGCGCTCCGTGGGTCTGAAGCAGCCCTGGGAAAAGCTTGAGCCGGGCTGGGGTGTGCCTGCTGGGAAGGGTTGGGGTGGAGACGGGAGATGCCCCGTGCTGCTGCTTGCTYAAGGCCACTTCATTAGCGTTTGGGTCTCTCTCATCTGAAGATCTGGGAGAATATTTGGGATTCATGAAAGAGCTCTGAGTAGCACCAAGGAGATCCCATGGGATGGTCCCTGTCTCCTCCTGGGGTGGAGCTGCCGGGGCCTGGGTAATGAGGGGCTTGGCTTTGCTTTGGCTGGTGAGACCCYTGAGTTTAAAAGGATTTTATCTCTGCTCGAAGGAGAGCATCTTTTCTGTTCTCATTGCTACTTCTGCACTCAGCAAAAGGCCTCCCAGCCACACTGGGTATAATGTCCAGGAATGTGATGCCATGGCATCATCTCCCTGTAGGGCTGAGGGAGCAGCTCCGGGAGGTGCCTCTCCCGCCCCTCCTCAGCGATGGGTGGGAATCCAGGCCGTGTTCCCACTCATTTTSTTCCTCATTCAGCATTTCCCTATGCCAGCATTTCCACCCAGGTGCTGTGGAAGGAGTGACGAGTGTTGGTGTGGGAGGTGGGCAGGGTCGGGTGGGCAGACCCACGCGTGGGGTGGGTGGGGGAGATGCTGCAGGAGCTCCTGACAGAAGGTGGAGAAGCCAAGGCTCTCCAAGGTGTCCTGGGGCAGAGCAGAGAGGGCTCCCAGGACCTGTCCCCAGCCCTGGTGAGTTGGTGGGGGCTCTCAGGGGGATGCTGGGGGTCTTTARAGAGTTGAGGAAGGTGGTGGGGTAAGAATTTTGCTGGAAAGGAGYAAATCCTCCTTTCTGAGGATTGGGGTTGGGTAAGTGTTGTGGGCCAGGCTCTGTGTTTCTTTGTKCCTCTGGTGAGCTCTGCTTCACAGAACTTTATTTTCCTCACCCTGACACCTCCTGTGCAGCTCCCTTGGTAAAAATGATGTTATAATGCTGATAATACTGTGTTTCCCTGGTGACGTGAGCGTGTACCTGGAATTAATTACCGATTTAAGTGTCCTGCACACAAGGCACCTTCATTCAGATACAGGAAACACAAACCCTGGTCCATGTGCTAAAGGGCTGACGTGCAGACAAGAACTAACAAAAACATGAGGAGCTTGGASCTCTCTGGGTGTGGTGGTGGCGGAGCTACCACTGCATCAGTCAGAGAAGCCTTGTGGAAAAGAGGTGTCTCTAATATCTTCTGGTTTTCTCGTGGTTGTAAATCAGGATTATTTTGTATTCCATCTTGGAGCTGGGCCTGGCTGACTCGGTGGGAACTGCTTTAGCAGCGTATTTAGGATTTATTTGCATCTTTGGGTTGCAAACCTTATGCAGCACATAGTGGTCAGTTGAGTTTTAAAGCTGGGCAGAACCTTAGAGGATGTTTTAGGTAACTCCTGATCAAACTATCCAAAAGCACAGTGATTTATTTGCCATTGTTGGGCTGTAGTAGCTGTATAGAAAGCAAATTTACTCTATGCAATTTAGTTTTAGTGTTTTTCACTGGAGCTTTTGCTTTGGTGATTGCTGGACAGATGCGATCAAGTTATCAGTGTTTTTATACAGATGTGTGGATATCCTGTAGAGAGAAAATTTGGTTTATTCATCAAAATAGGCATAAAATGGCCACAAAGCCAGGTGAGACTGAGGCTTGTGGTTCTCATTCCAAGCAGCCTGTGTGTGCCTGAATCCCTGAGCAGCCTCATCCCACGGAATACTGGCTCAGGCAGAGGTTTCTGTGTATTAGGGAGTTTATGACCTGTATAAAAACGTCAAGTCAAACAGCTGCCTGCTAAATAATTCAACATATTGATAGAATAATGACTTTGAAGATGGAGATGTTGGACTTAACTCTTCCAAGAGGAGCAGGGAGGGGAAGTGCATGTGCTGTGCTTGGCTCCAGCTGGGTCGTGGCAGGATCCCTGATGTTCCGTGTCACCTTTGAGCAGGAGACTCAAGTAGGATTAAAAGTGAGAGATAGAATTGATTTGACACCGATGGGAATTTTAAATTAAGTGCATTTTTTTAGTAGAACTGGCTAAAAACCCCCAAATCCTAGAAATAAATGGGTTTACTTGCTGAATGCTCAAACTTCTTAGTTTTGAAAAGGAAAAACTATAACCAACTTATTTTTTCAGGGAAAAACAAATACACTTTCAGAAAAAAACCTCTTAACAAAACCTTCATTCTCCTTAAGACATTTGTAGAAAAATATTGAGCTGCCCTGGTTTTTTTCTCTTGAGCACTTTCTAGCTAGCTTTGCTGCAGTAATAGACACTTCAGACCTAAAGCCAGAGTCTGATTTATGTAGATGCAGCAAAACTGTTTGGCGACTTTCTGCTTCGCCTCTAAGCTTCACTTGACCCCAGGCTTTAGTTAAATGCATTATTTAAAAGACAACAGGCACAAAGGGGAAAAAACCCTTCAGTTTTTCAAAGTTTYGAGTGCCTGTCTTGATAGAGCTGAATGTCTCAGCCTGTTTCGCGTGGGATATTTATAAAGATACACACAATATATTTGTACTTGTGAAATGTGAAAAACATATTTATGCCATCTCACAGAGCCCTCATTACTTTATGAAGCCATATATTTGCTTAAATGCATGCACAGGTAATGTTATATTTTGTGTATATCCCTTGAACAGCAAAGTTCCTCTTTCTCAGTAAGAAATAAATCCCAACTTTGTACTGTTTTTCCCCCCTAAAACAGAAGTATTTTTGAAGTTTGGTTGTTCACATTTAGAATCAAAACTCCTTTTCTGTTTGATTTCCTTTTCCTGAGATCCCTGATGCTTTGCYAGTGCAGCTCCTCAAGGGAATTTCTACAGCCAGCTCGGATCTCCCGAACATCAGTGGGATCAAACTGTGACTCTGTGATCCTGCCCATGGCAGGGGGGTGGAACAAGATGATCTTTAAGGTCCCYTCCATCCCAACCYATCCTGGGATTCTGTGATCAGGTTCCTCTTGGGGCTGCTGTGCCTGTGCTGTTGAACACRCAGTGTGCTTGGCTGAGTCTTTTATCTTTTATCCTGCTTTGTGGACTCACAGTTGCCAAGTTCCCATTTTGACCCTCCTGAACAGGATTTTGGCTGCTCTTGAGGGGTTATTTGTGATCCTCAAGGAAGTCTGTGATTCCCAGCCCTACTCCTTGCCTTTGATCTCCTTCCTCTACCCCTGTGGGCTGCAGCAGCTTGGRAGAGCATCACCCCAGGGAAACAGAGCTGCTGGGAGCCTTGGAAAAGCCTGGCACCYTCAGCGTGTTCTTCCTGCTGGAGCTGGTTGGGTTTTAGCCTTGGTACCGAAGGATCAAGGCAGGAGTGCCTGGTGCTGGGAACAGAAGAGAGCTGGGCAGCCAAGGCAGAATACTGGGATTTTAAAATGGTCCTGGTACCAAAATGATCCCAGAACTTGGAATCATGGAATATCCTGAGGTGGAAGGGACTCACAAGGACCATTGAGTCCGACGCCCTTGGGAGGTGCTGATGGGATGGGGACCATGATAGTGCGAACACACCCACCCTGCTTCAGATCCCAAATCATCTGCGCCACCCTGGCACGACTGGTGGATCTGGAATAAGGGGAAATTGTTGATGTGATACATCTGCAGCAGTGCAACACAAGGAGGGGAAGGAGTGTAATTTATACATACATTTTAAAAAAAAAAAAGGGATTTTGGCAAATCATGTGCTTATTATATTTCCTTTTCTTTTTCTCTAATTTTCCCTGAAAATAATCCTGCTTATTCATGATGCTGCTGCAATAATTGAACTCCTGGAGGGAGAGGRGGGGGGGGGAAAAAAAAGGAAAAAAGCTCCCCATATAAATTACTACTTGAGACCTGTTGTGTTTTGACAGGTGTCAAGGCTGGGTAGCTTAGCTTGTTCTGCTGTTGGTATGAAAAGGGCTCAGTATCACTGGGATGCAGACTAATGGCTTGCTGTGCTTCTGAATGTGGAGAGATTACATTACAACCCAGTTTTTTCTTTATTTTTTTTTTTTCYTTAGTCATAACCTACTGACTCTGAGAGAATAAACTGAGCAAATACTCCCTGGTTCYTTTGCAGGGTGTTGCTGCAGCAGTGGGAACTTGAAAGGAGGTGAATTCCTGCAGGACAAAAAAATACTCGTGGTCTGTTGGTGTTTCTGTGGAAATTCAGGGAAACAGTATTAGTTGCATTAGGAGAAATCTGAAGGAAGCAATTTGTTTCTGTGCATGAAGCTCCTCTGATTTTACAGTTAACAATTAGAGTGTGCTGGTTGTGGGTGATAAATATACATGGATATCTTGATTTTGGTGAGTATTTTGAAAGTATTTTAGACTCATTGTTCAGGACTTGTCTATTTTTATACATTTTTTTCTAAAAAAAAAAGACAAATTATATGATTTGTGCATTACATAGATTGCACTAAACTAAATACATGGATTTTCTGGGCTTTTCATGTGCTGCTTACACTTGTCACAGATGGGGGACAGTTCCACCTTTATGGATTATTTCAGATGGGCTGGTGGAAATAATGAAGTAAAAATTTCTTTTCTGGTTTTGTTCCTCTCCTTGGGTTTTTGGCTKGTGTTCACCTTTAGTTGCTGTCTGTTGCTACTGAATACTGAGATTTTTGGATGTATCAATGCCTTCATTTTTAAACCATAGTTTAGAAGGAACTTACCTTAGAAAATGTTGCATTTTGTTGCCATTTTTTCAACATTTTCGGGTATTTTATGAAGCCTCTGGAAGAAGCCTCTGACTGAGATGTAATTTCCTAACATGGATTGCTGATTAGGAATTGCTGTGCCCAAGAAATCCTGGATTTTGCAGGGAAGGGAGGTTTATTGTACCCCAGGCACTACTGACATCCCTCCTGCTTTTGGGAAGTGTTTTGGGAGGCTTTTGCTGGTGCCATGTAACATCAGTTTTTATTACACTGACTGCTTTCCTTTGTGTGCACTGCCTAGAGCAGCTGAAGAAGGCAAAGAAATACACCATTTTTCATTAATAAATAGGGATCCAGCAGTGCACRGGCTACTGAAACTCCAGCTCCACATCTTCATTCCCCAAGATTATGGGTTAAAAAAATGAAACTTAAAAAGAAAAATGCTACTGGGGTGTTTGAGGCACTGTCGAGATGAGCAGGCTCAGCTGGCCCTGTGCCTCCCACCCCAAACACCCCCCAGGTTATGCTGAGAACCTGCAAATCTTTAGGACTTTTTGATCCAGGGTTGCAAGCTTTGATTTTTATTTTTTTTTTTGGTGGCATCCTTGTCATTTCTGCTGTTCCAGCCAACTTTGATCCACATTGGTGGAACAGAGCAATATCAAGTTACATCTTTTATTCATCCTGTTGCTTTTTCCCATGAAAGGATGGGAGTAAGCACCACGAAGTGTCTGTTTTGTGGTTGATGTGGACACATT
The DNA here is from genome assembly GCA_018881555.1 of Amblyornis subalaris. Classification (NCBI taxonomy): domain Eukaryota; kingdom Metazoa; phylum Chordata; class Aves; order Passeriformes; family Ptilonorhynchidae; genus Amblyornis; species Amblyornis subalaris. The sequence goes on along the minus strand of JACAXG010000008.1, from coordinate 2,195,485 downwards.
CAACTTCAAACCCTCTGCAGCCTCCCCATGTCTCTGCACTGCCTGACCTACTTGTGCAACTTCTCAGCAATTCTTCAAAGAAACCAACTTGGAAAGCAAAAGACCTTTTTTTTTTTTGGGAGAACATGGTGTTGAGGGAGTATGTGGGCGATCCGAAATGTCTCTGGGTTTGCAAGGACAAGGAACAAATTAAGACGAAGAAAAACAAACAATTTAATGGTGATGGAGCTGTAGCTCTGGTGAGGAGAGGCTGTGGGCGTACATCCATTTTATCTCGCTGCACAAGATTATTCCTCACCACAGAAGGTCATAAAAAAAAATCTCGCTGCTGAGTGCTGGAAGATAATTTTGCTAAAAGTTGGAAATGTTTTATTAGCAGTAAATATTGAAGGCCTTCGTTTACAGCAATCRGGGGACTGTGTGAGCACCTCCCTTAGCTTGCAAATAAGCACTGAATTGTCACCTCAGATAAAAACGGAACGGTAAAACCTGGGAAATGAACTGTCAGGGCTGCTAATTGTTGTGTGTTGTGTAGACATTAATTACTCRGTACCTGATTTGTTTTTTTATCAGCGACCTTTCTTGCTTGGTGCTTTATAATTGGTTGCAGGTGATTAGAGAGATTTCCGATCACTTATAACTCTTGCTTCTGGCACTTCAGTCCCAGTAAGAAAACATTTAATATCATGGAGTGGTAGGAACAAGCAATGAAGGGGAGCTGGTGGTGSCCTCCCTTCCCTGGCAGGTGTAGCTGGGTGACTTCTCCTCAAGCTTTCATGCCAGGATGTGACACTGGACAATGGTTTTGCTCTGGGTCATCACCTGAGACAGGCTCGGGCCAAGAGAAAGTGCAGAAATACAGAAGCATGAGAAGATCCCTTCAGTTTTTGTCCAGCTGTGGCGGGATTTTCTCAGAGCGTGGGCTGGCGATGGCTTGGAGAGCTCACCCAGCCCCAGCTCCCTGAGGATGAGGAGTAACTTGGGTCTTGTACAGCTTTAGAGCCACCGCACTGACACCTCGTTAAAAAWTAAGATGATAAACCTGCAGCTTGTGGTGATGGTGACTAAAATGTGGTTGTTTCCTCAGAGAGGAGCTGGTACAACCCAGCCCCTTCTGCTGCTCGAGAAAGGAGATGAAGATGTTGCTTTATGTTGGTAGCAGATAAAAACAAGCCCAAAATCTGACTGCATCAGGAGAGAACTGTCCCTTTGTGCCATCAGAGCCTGACACGTTCAGTCGCAATAACCTTTGGGAAGTTGATGCGCTCCATGMAAATGAGGAGAGGATCTCTTCATCAGCAGCTTGGAGAGACAGAGGCATCGCTCACCGACAGTGAAAACCAATTCAATTTGTGTCATTACTTCGCGTTTAAAGYAGAGAGGTGATGAACACATCATCCTCTCCGAGTGCGGCTCCTGGAGTTATCCCGGGCTTTTCTCTGATGGATGGACTCTCCCCCTCAATCTCTGTGGGAAAACAGCTTTGGGAGAACATCTTTCAAACAATTGCCTCTTCTCTGTGCACAGTCAGTAAGTGTTTTTCTGATGGAGCAGGAAAACCTGTTTGAAGTAGCAGAAGACGATTTTAAGGGTTATGCACCTTACAAGTTTAATTTACGAATCAGCTGGTGAATCACTTTGACCTGCATGGCTGCATATTGATAATAAATCTACAGACACCAGAATTCTTTGGAGGGATTGTCAAAGAAATCTTGGTGTTCTTTTCATTTGTGAAGCAAATGACAACAAACAAATGGAATTGTAAAGCCTGAAAACCCAATATAAATTTGTAATGCTCATCTCCACTTGATGAGACCAAATAGCAGTTCGAAATATTTATTTTTTCACCTCTTTTTTTTGGTTAGGATAAAGCACATGAGATCTCTATTTTGACAGCGTTTTGCTTGGAAGTTAAACCCATCAGTCCCTGGGAGAGCTGTGCTGGGGATTGGGCTGCTGGAGTTCTTCCTTCACGAGAGAGATGACACTTGCAGAATGATTTTTGGCTGACTCACTAAACAGTGTTTAAATGCACAGGAAATGCTTCTGCACGTGGGATTTATATTTCAGCKTCGGAAAGCTGTGTCTCTTCCTTTGAGCTCCCATAATCAATCCATTGTGCTAATGACAGTGTTGGGATTGGGGAGCAGGAGGAAAGCCAAGGATGCTGAGGAAGGGCTGGGCCGTGTCTGGTCTGCAGCTGGGAGATGATGCTGATCCAGRTGGTCAAAATTCGGAGTGAACATCCTCTGGCTTGTTTTTGAAGAGGGAGCAGAGCCAGGATTAGGGCAGAGCTGGGGGGGCATGGATTTTCCTCCAAGGAATGCCCTCCAGGAGCAGGAATGGGGYGGCAACAGAGCAGTTGCAGGGAATATCTATCCTCCTTAAGGCTCGTAGGGCTGCTGGAAATGAAGATAAGCAAGAGCAGGTTCAGATTATTTGAGTATTTATTAACATGTATTAATAAATCCATAGTSTACAGGATTGTGGTTCTTGTGTTCCTTTAGCTTAAGTGAAGAATATCATGTTTATAGAAAGTGGAAGGTTTGGAAGTTCATATTAGAAAACAGAAGCAGGAAAAGCTCTCTGCAGTGTTTAGGGGGGTTGAGATAAAGACAAATCTGCAGTCTGGAGTGTCTAATTTGAGACTGGAGTAAAGCAGAGATGCAAAATCTTATYGTTCCTTCTTTACTCTTGGTTAAAAACAGTGAATTTGGAAGACAGGACAARCCTATGGTTTGGCAGGAAATGCAGACCAGTGCCAGAGGAGGCTGATTCCATAAACCTAAACCCAGAACAGAGCCAGGGACAGTAAAAAAATGGAAATAATCAGTAAATGGGTTGTGTGTTTGAAGTGACCAAGGGAGAATTTTGGATTGAGGAATCCCAGCCTGATGCTCATAATGTTCCTGTCCTGGGCCAGGCTTGATTTCCTCTCCCCAGGGAAACAGCCTCACCCCTTCTCTGCAGCCTTATCTCCAAGTGCTCCAGGAAGGATGCATTAGGAGTGTCAGGATTTGCATGTTATGCTGATAAATTTCCAGGTGGGAAATGCACCTCAGGTTTCTGTGGGAATGCTGCTTTCRGCTCAGTCTGCATTAGTTTGTGTCAATATAAACTTGGAGTGTAATGTATGGATTTCTGCTGGCAGCAGATGAGAGATCAGCACTTCTCCAGGCTCTCATCAGTGCTCCCTGTTGCCAGCTCCCAAAGAACTGCCTCCACAAAAAAAAAGTGGAATTTTTTTGTGCAAATACGCAGTATCACTGTGAAATGAATCCTCTCTATTTTTATTTTCTCTCCTTAAGTCATTTTTTTTCCCCTTGAAGAATGTGCCGTTCCTTTACATGAAATGAGGACTGCACAAAACTGAGTTTCTTTTTAGGTTTTTTTGGAAGTTACAGCTTCAAGAACGACTGCAGTGGTGACTGGGGAGCGGCACTAAAAGAGTGTTGTTGCCTTTTCCTTCGGAGACAACTTCCTATCCGTGTTCTGAAGGTTTTTTTTCAAAGCCTGCTGTTGACAAGGGATGCAGAAAATACTGAACCTGCTAAATTCAGTTTTTAGTGTGCTGTCTTCCATAGTGTCACCTGAGGGAGAGAGAGAGAGCACAGTCTGTTCCCCTCAGAACCTGTTCCAGGTTGTTTGTCACTTGGGATGGAGGTGTGTGTTTGAATTCTTGGGAAGCTGTGGCCAAATCCTCCAGGCTAGGGGAGGTTTCTTTATTATTTAGCAAAATTGCTTGGGCACTGCTGATGTTTGGGGGGGATGTAATTCAAATACTTTAGGTTTTCCTGCCTGGAAGTTCAGGTTCGATGCTGCTGGTGAGGATAATGTACAATTAATTTAATCACCATCTCTAACAGAGAATTGTTAGGGTTGGAAAAGCCCTGTAAGAGGAGTCCAACCATCCCGGCACTGCCAGGTCACCACCTGAGCGTGAAATCTGCAGGTTTTATGGACAGTAATGTTCAGCTTCTTGGAATTCCTGTGGGATGAAACACTGTGCTGAAGCAGCATGTTCCGAATGTGCCTCTTCCCTGGTTTCAGTCAATATCTCTCTGCCAAAGCAGAGCGTTCCAAGAAATTGTCCATAAAATGGTTCCTGTTGTTGGAACCTGAAATTTCTGAAGGATTTGAGTAGGTACGTGCTGCTGGCTCCATGTGTTAAGCAGACAGAAGTCAGAGTGTCGAGGTTTTTCCACCAGTCCCCTGTTCCTTCCACCCCAAAATTATGAAGTATCCAAAGGCCTCGATGGGCATATGGGAGATGAGATCTCTGCTCGAGTGAGTGCCCACCCAACGCGAGMAGCTCCAGCAGGAGCAGGCAGTGCTGAGCTTGGTAGTAACTGCGTTTGCTGGGGGCGGGGGGGAAGAGAAAAAAACGAAGATTTGATCCAGAGTCTCCCACGTAGGTTCCAAAAAAAGCCACCCGCGCTCGGCTCTGCACGCAGGCACGACGGGGACTGGAAAACAAAAGCCCAAAGCCGGGTGGAAGGCGGCTCTGGGGGTTGTGTGGCAGGTGCTCTGGGAGACACCTCTTGTGCCTTGGCGCGGGGCCCCGCGTGCCCGCCTCGCTCCGGGGATGCTTGGGAGCCGGCTGGGCTCGGAATCTCCATGTGCTGAGGAGCTCAGGCTTTCCAAAGTGAAAAAAATGCAGGTTTTTTTTTGCTTTGTTTTCAGCAGCAAGGGTTGGCTTCGTAGGTGTCTAAAAATATGTGGCGACGTTGGTGGTGGAGCCTTGCTTAACTTGTGCGAGTTGTTCTCCCAAACTTTCCCTGACTGAAGTGATAAGTTGAACAGTTACAGTAAATAGAGTAATATTTTGATTGGTACAAAACCTTTCGTTTCTTCTTGATGTCTAATTAGCGTAGCTCTGAATGTCAAATATTTATCCGCTCTCCCCAGCGCTGTGCTCACTTCGGTGGGGCTCCATCTGGCTCTGCCTGCCTGGAGCCTGCTTCTCTATGGAAAAGCTTTCCCAGACCCGGGGCTGGTGCTGGATCCCACCTGTTCCCCTCCAGGTCTCCTGAACGGGAAGGGAGGTCTTCCCTCCAGGAGATCCAGGTGGAAAGCAACCCTGTGCAAACCACAGGGAGCTGGTCCATGAGCAGAACTCTGCAGTGCAGGCTGGGAGATGTTGGATCACATCCTTCCTAAAAGCTGCTGATGGAGTGGTACATCCATGATAAACGAAGGCAAAATATCCCTTTAGACAACCAGGGATGTAATTCCCCAGTACAGGATGTGGTGTATCCAYAGAATCCCAGACTGGTTTGGGTTGGAAGGACCTTAAAGCTCATCCAGTGCCACCCCTGCCATGGGCAGGGACACCTTCCACTATCCCAGGCTGCTCCAAGCCCCGTCCAGCCTGGCCTTGGACACTTCCGGGGATCCAGGGGCAGCCACAGCTTCTCTGGGCAGCCTGTGCCAAGGCCTCCCCACTCTCACAGGGAGGAATTTCTTGCCAAAAATCTGATTTTCAAGCATTCTCAGGGACTTCAGTAGCAACTACATTGGAGGAGCAGGGGTGTCCTCTGGTTGTGACTTCTTCATATGGAGTTAGAACCCAAACTGCAACCCAGGAAATGGATGCTTATCTTTAGGCAAAATGTCAGACTTCTTTTTCTGCCTCTCCTATCTTGGATGTGTTGATAGTGAAAAAAAAAAAGCTTGTATTTCCTTATATTATTCTATCTTTACTGCATTTATGGTGCTTGCTGAATTCTGGTTTCATAAACATCCTCTCCTCCTGCCATATGTTTTCTGTGTGACCCATACCCAACTACCAAATGTATTGAACAAGTTTCTCTTTTTTTCCTACTTTTCAAAATTGGATTAGAGTGTGATTTGGGTGATCTAATGGKTGTACTCCATGGGAAATGGCCCTGCTTCAGCCTTTTCTTTGRGCTTTCGGTTGGTTTGTTGTCAGCTGACAGCTGCACTGAGTTATCAGTGAATGAGTTTCAGCCTTTAGTGAAGTCAGAGTTGGGATAAACAAGGTTTGAGTAGTCCCAGGTGGAATGGCTGAGCCCCAGGGCAATGTGCAGGGTCTGGGAAACGGAGCACCGAGGCTGGGGGTCTCGGAGAAGAGACCTCGTGGATGGGGGGAACTGAATCAAGCAGTGGAAAAGCTCTGCACAGGATCTGACCAGGTTACTGCTTTTGTCTCATGGAACTTTGAGAATAGCAAATAAAAATAATCCAAGACAGCCTCTTTCTCTGCAAAACAAGTTAACAAGAAATAGTTTAGTCCCTTAAAATATCAGTGTAACTGACTTTGTGCATTTCTGCTTTCAGGTACTGGAAGTTTGACTGAAGTCTACATATCATGCACTGGAGAAGGTAACAATCCTTTAATATTAATTCTGATGTGTTGGTGCTATTTTCTCTTTATTCTTAACATCATTGCATTGAATGTTAGAATTTTCTTTGCATTGTTTGTGCTTCAGACTAAAGGATCTGCCCTGGAGTTTCCTGACAGTRGGGTTTGATTTGCCTTTCTAAAGGAACATATAAATCTGCATTTAAGTTCTTAGGGGTGTGTATTTGCATTTATGCAGTTCTGCATTGGAAAGCATATGGAAAACGTGGAACAGTTTGCCTTCAGCTGTTATTGTAAATGAACCATTGTTTAAAAGGATGTATGGAAGTTACAGAGTGAAGCTTTTACAAAAGGATATTGATATCTTGTTATCAGTAATGCTTTGGGGTTTTTCTCTGGTTAGGCTCTTATTGCTTGTCAAGAGATTTTCAAAATTGGTGTTTAATTAATCATTGAATGATTGACTCTGCAGTTGAATTAGTCAAAAAAACCTGTGGCGTTTCTGAAACTCAAATTTTCTTAATGGCCTCTCAGCTTGAATGTCAAAGGGAATCAATATTGTTAGTGGAGAGGTGGGTTTTGTTCTATAGAACCTGAAATTATCTTGAGGGGTTTTTTTCAATGTGCTTTTAAGTATGAATTATGTTATTTCCAAAGGAGAACAAAATGCTTTCAGAGTTTATAATTATTTGAAAAAYGAATGTTGCCTTCCCTCTTAGATGTTATTACTGTATCTGTTCAGAGAGATTACAGATGGCTTCTGCTAAAAATATTTAATTTCTTAATTCTTCACTTGGACGTTTCTCCTTAGTCCTGGGTGGTGTTGACAATGAAAACTGAAGATGGAGATCAAGTAAATATTCTTATTCAGCCTGGGTCTTTTGGAGTGTGCAGTGCTCTCTCGGTGTGAGGCTTTCAAAGACAGTATGATAARTTCTGTGATATATCACTTTCTGGTCTTTCTAGTGGTCTGAAAGGAAAAGCTTATTTCTTAATATAAAAGATAACTTTGAATAATGGACTCCTCATCCCTTTGGACAGTACTCCTAAATTAGCCCCAGAGCTCCTTCTCAGGTGAAATCTCATTTTCAGGTTCCCCACAGCAAAAAGGAGACGCTGATCCCCCCTTTCATTCGGGAAAGTGTTTTCAATCTGCTGGTGAAAARTACTTCTGAAGAGTTGGGCAACCTTGATTAATTGAGCCTGAATAAGAAGTGCAGGATCAAATCTCGGGATATTATTTTTAGGCTGCGGGCTTGCGTTCTGCATTCCAAATCCTTAAATGCCGGCTTGAYGGGAGGTGTGAAGGAGTGGAGCAGACAGCTCCGTGCGCGCCGGTAATGGCTTGCAAACGCTGACAGCACCACGGACAGGGGCACGGAAATTGCTTTCTGTTTACAGAGCCACGGAACTCTCCGGGTAAACACCTCTCATTAGTGGGGATGTGCCTGGAATTGGGGTGAAACGCCCCCGTTATGGTGGGGTGGAATGAGGTGTGGCATGAGGAGGGAAGGGGTATTTTAAATAAAAGCCGAGTGTGGGGAAGCACTCGGGGAACGTGAATCCTTCAAAGGTCGGCGTGGAACGTTCAGGGCTGGGGGCGGGACCACGAGGCAGAATTGGGTTTTTGGGGTGTGTGGSAAGTGGGGAGTTGGAATAGCAATGTCATCAGTGCTGAGATGTCCTGAGCAGCGAACTTGGTGTACTTCGTGTGTCTAAATCCTGCCCTTGGGGCGGTGGGCCCTGAGATCCAGCGTCGTGCTTTCCAAGGACAGCGCTCAGCATGTTTTTTAGGGAAGAGTGGTCACATACTCTGCTGTACTTGACAAAATGACACATTTGGGGACTGCAGATTCAGCTTTTATACATATTTCATCTCTGGGGGAGGGCAGGATTTTCTAACCCACGCTCCCCRGCAGCACGTGGGCCTTGCTGAGTCAAAGCCAGGCCCTGAGGAAGCCAAGTTTGGGGTGTTGTGACTCAAAACTGGCTGTGCTTGACCGAAGTGACTCAAGAAGCAGAGATCTGAAAGGAAACATTTGTGCACTGTAGTGGTACAATGACAAAATTCTGCTTGATTACCTGTCAAGCTAATTAAAACAGTGACAGGCCGAGTCCTCTTAAAGCTTGTAGCATCTGTGCTTTGTATTCCAGAGCCAGGCTGAGAGTGTAATTTTAATTAGAAATATTACCAGTAGACAATGTGCAGTTGTGCTGGAGGAATGTCCTAATACTGAATGTGCTGGGTACCTGCTCTAGGAAAGGGGATTTTAATGAGTAAAGACTGAAAAGCAGCTGTTTGGGGCATGGTTTGACAAGACTGGGACTGGTTTTGTGCACTGGCAGCTTCCCCTTTGCCTGGTGTGTGGCTGTTTGTGTCTTGGAGCTGCTGGCTGCTGGCTCTGGAGAGCTGCCACTCATTCCAGGTGGGAAGAGGCTCAGCTGGAAGTGCTGTGGGTCAGTGTGTAAGAGGATTACTTGGATGGACACTTAACTGCCTCCARCATGGGATGTTTGGATCACTCCTTCAAAGACAAGGGTTGTTGTGATCTCCAGGCATCCTTCTGCTTCCCAGGATCCGTGACTGTCCTCCTTCCCTTATTGTCAGATGTGTCTGGCACTGTGTCCTCCTACTCTTTTCCTAATCCTCTGAAAATCTGCTGTGTCCTTTCTTTATTTTTTATCTCCCCCCTTCCTCCCATCCCGATTCCTTCCTCCCTCTTTTCACCTTCCGTGCCTCCCTGCCATCCCTTTCCTCAGATGTTTCCTTCTCTCCTTATCAGTTGGGTTTCTCGTGCCACCCAAAAAAGACCCCAAAATTAAACCAGAATCAATTGTGCTAAAGTAACTTTGATAAACTGAATCAACAAAATTTTGTGGTGGATTAAGTTGTGTCTGTTGGAGGATGAGGTCTCCTGGAAGTTGGACCTGGGAGAGAACTTCCTAATTTTACAGCAGAGTGAAAGGGCAATTTTTTGATACACCTAACCTGGTCTGTAATTAATTCATGCAGAGTCTGCATTTTGCTTGAGATTTTGTGGTGAGTTGTTTTTTTTTTTTTTATATTTGGAGTAATATTTAGGAYGGAGTCCTCATGCCTTGAACTTTCATCATCAGAACATGATGAATATGAAAGTCAGATGCTTGAGCAAAACTTAGGATAAAGYTGTGTTCAGTCACAGGTGCCTGCCCAGAGCTTTTCCTTGCAAACAGGTTTTGGAAGAAGAGGGAATTACATTTCCAGGTAGTAGCTCGAGAGATGTGCCTCATCCCAGCCTTTCCCAGTCTGTTTTCTTTCAGAATATGTGTGAGAGGTGTTGTCYGTGTTCCCTGGGTGGGAATATGGGGCTGAAAGGACACCCAGGAATGGCTGCCAAGGCAGCAGCGCTGTTATTTCTGGAATCTGACACGGGGAACGCTCGGGCACAAAGCAGATCTGCCCTTCTGCACTCGTTTGATATTGTAAAAGAGATTATTGTGGCCTTACAAGAAGGTTAAGATGTCGTGAAGTTTAATATACTCTGGAAAGAGTCCTGTTAAAGCCACTGCTGCTGGTGATTGATGAGGCAGGTTATGACGGGAGCTCTAAATCTCGTGTTTGTGTGTGCAAATTGCTATTTCCCAGCCTTTTCAAGGTTGCCAACTTTATCTTGCGGTGCAGCCCATATTTAAGGATTTCATGTTGAATTAGCCTTTGATTAAGGGCAAAGCAACTTTGATGATAAAATGCCACKAACAGTGGTTCTGTGGACTGGCTTGGAATAACTTATCAATCACTCCTCATGACTGAGAACATGGTGTGGACATGAGGGTCACCCTTGGAGGATTAATTTCCMGAGATAAACAGCTCCTGGCTGTTGGATGATTATGGTCAGAGGCAATTATGGTATTTTTAAACTGTTCATTACTACAATCAGCAGTCACTAGACTGTTTTAAGCCTCTGCTTAAATAACAGGGTCAAGATGTGTCAGCCTGGATTCCAAGGTGTTGCTGAGTGATAGCAGTTGCTGACACTTGTGGCAGAGGTGGGTCCTGACAGTTGCTTTTCCCTATTTCACCTTTTTTTTTTCCTATTAACTGCACATTCTGTTCCCTTTGGTTAGTAACTTCAATGGCAGTTCTGTGATTCCTCTGAAAATAGCAAAAGCAAACATGTATTTTCCACATATTCTAAAGAACATTTCACAGCTGGCTTATGTTCCTAGGCAGGTGTCACTGCCTGTCTCTGATCCTCTGGCTCCGGATTTCCATTTTTCTGTCTCCTTTTTTAATTTCTGCAGTGCTGTCAGGAGCTGAGCTGAAAGCACRGAGCAGTACAGCGCGAGGGGAAAACTCATGATGCTTCTCCTGGGTGGAAAACTGGTGGGGCCTGAGAGCCAAAGTGTGTCTGAGATAAATTCCTATTTAATAAAAAAAGGGAGAGCCCCAAACAACAAAGATACAGGTAGCTGCTGTCACAAGCAGTGCTTGAAAGGAATGAGAAACTGTCTCATGGAGGGATTAGTGTAGTGAGGAATAAACTGCTGAATCACTGGGAGCAAGGAAGAAATAGAGAGTYGAGAGGCTCTGGAAAAAAATAAAATGGCTGCTGTAATTCAATTAAAATCACAGTAGGATTTGCTGTTGGAGATGGAACATCCGTCATCCCGGATCTCGTGGTGGCTGCTGCCTCAAGGGCTGCTTGAGCGAGCGTAGAGCTCCTGCAAACTGCTGGAGTGGCAGTTCTGCAGTGAGGAGAGTCCCCCTGTCCTCCCAGACACATGTGTTTTCCCCAGCACACCTCTGGAGTTTGGATTGCTGCTCCGTCTTCAGGCACTGGCACTTTTTCATAGATTAGCTGAACCAGGAGTTGTGGTTTATCCTACAAGCTGGAAGAGGAACATCCTATGGGAATGCTGGGGCTGCAAATCAGTTGGGGGGGTTTTATGATTTATTTCTTTGAATTATTTGAATTATTTAATAATTTTAGTTATTTAAGGATGTGCTCGTGAGGGAACTTGAATATCCTCTGCTTGAGTCATCAGTGATGTCCACGGTGCAAATCCCAAAAAGCCTGAAACACCCCTAAAAGCAGCTCCGTCCYCAAGTGAAGGAGACAAAATCAGGTTGGGGATGGCTGGATTTTAGTCAGATTAAGCTGCACCGTTTTCCTTGGTTTTCAGAGCGTTTCTTGCTGCAGGTGGGACGGGAGGAATGGCCGTGGCTCTGCCCCTTACTGAAACAGCTTCTTTGCCATCAAATCTCGTGTTAATCACTGGAAATGCCTCGAATGTGCCCTCAGCGATTTTCAATGGCATCAATTAACATTTAGCAAATTAATTTCCGACTCCTGGAATATTAAACATTTACTTTACGCATGTAAATGGGGGGTACTGACTGTGCCACTCTCGTGCCCCTGAACCCACATCCTCAGAAGGCAAAAAATGCTGAAGTTGGCAAATGTGAAGGTGTGTTCTGGTGCTGGAATTGTGACTCATGGAATTATTGCTGCCAGCTTTGATACTGCACCACCGTTATTAAGTTCTTTGCTCCGATTCAAGGCCAGGTTGGAGGGGTTTGGAGCAACCTGGGATACCCCTGGGGTGCCCCTTCATTGGGGCACACTTTGATTYTACTCCTCCTTTTAGAAGATTTGATACCTAGAAAGAAACAAACAGAAACTAAGGTTCTTCAGGAAATCTGTAACGAGGCTTAATCTTTGCTTTGCAGATTTATTTAGTCTGATCTTTGCTAGAACTGGTGTTGTCACCCTTTTTATTACCAATAAAAGTATTACAAATACRGTTCTGCAGAAAGGTGTTAGAGCGTGTGTGTCGCTCCAGAAATGTTCCCTTGGTCTCTCTCTCTTCCTCCCTGTTGGTCTTAGGTGCAGATTTGTATCCCTTGCCCCCCTGGAAGTGTTTGGCAATTGGATGCATTTCAAAGGATCCGTCTGCTGACTGAAGGAATGAGAAATACTCCTTAGGGTCAATTTTGAAGGTTTCTTTTTTCTTTCTTTGAATTTTGTGTCTTAGTTTCTCAGGATCACAGTTGTCCTTAGTGAAAAGGAAAATAAGATCATTTTGTTTTGCTTAGTTCATTCAAATTATGATTGTATCTGTTTATACCATTTTAGGAACAACATCTTCATCTCCTTGCTTAGCAATACATCTTTTGTTTGATTTCTCATAGTACTCTTTTAAAATGCTTAAACTTCATATACCATGTTGCAAGTTCTGGTGTTTTGTGTTGAATTTGGAAGGGATCTGTGGAGGTGATGTAGTGCAACTGCCCTGCTCAAAGTTTTCTAGTAAAATGTTATTTTAAGCCTTATTGAGTGGCAGCTGTCCTCAATACACCATGTGGCACAAAGAAGGACTTGGAATATGACTCACTTTTTGTCTCCAGTCTGTAATTCCTTCTGCTCTTTTCTCATCACTTCAGCTCCCTTGCCACTTGGAAATCTTTTAGGAGTTATCACTTCAGTCTCACAGCCCCTCTTGTCATTCCTCTCGACACGAAACAACTCCTGCCCATCAATTCTCTCCTGTGTTCCTCTCCCTGTTGGCTCTGTATTTTCCTTTGTGCTCCTCACCCATTACCAGTTGTGAGTGTGCAGAGTTGTGTGGTGCTTGTCCCTCACTGTAATCCTTGTATTTCAAAGGCTTAACTGCCCAATATTGGAATTTCCTGAACGTGGAGCCACACAGCCAGTAAACTGCATTTCATGCACTGCTGAAGTTAATGGGAATTTGGATCAGCTTTGTGCTGCCGTGCTTCAAAGGAGTTCAAAGATCTCTTATTTCCTCATTTTCCTCTTAATCTTCGTTCCTCTCATTCCACAAGAATTATCACAATTCTACTGTATCACCTGCTTTGATACAGGAGATCTTATCTTCAGCACAGGCCTTGAAGTCTTTTTTCTTCCATGGGAAGCAGACGGGGAAAAAAAACCTGTTTTCATGCTGAACAGCTGTGTCCTGATTTTCTTTGTTTTTATTTAGGTTTTGCCACAGTCTGTTATCCCAGAATTAAAACACCTCATCAGAGGCTGATGATTAGAGCTAGCTCTGTCTTCCCCCCCTTTAAAATGTCACTAGAGCATCTTTCACTATTTCTTGGGGACTTCTTTGGCAGCACTGAAGCTGCAGGAGGTTGGGCTTTGTCACTCCCCTGGAACTCGAGCCCCCACTATTGACAATCTCATATTGGTAATTCCTTTTGATACAGCTACAAGAATGCTCATAATTTGTTTTTATGCCTCAAGATCTTAAACTTTCTAATCTTTCATATTCAAGCATTCCAAATGCCTTGGGTGTTCTCAGGACCACCTCGGTCCCATGTCGGTAGATGGGAGACTGGGAAGATTGATCAATTAGGAAGAAATTTTCCCCTGTGAAGGTGGTGAGGCCCTGGCACAGAGGAACTTTGGTTGCCCCATCCCTGGAAGTGTCCAAGACCAGGTTGGACAGGGCTTGGAGCAGCCTGGGATAGTGGAAGGTGTCCCTGCCCATGGCAGGAGTGGAATGGGATGAGCTTTAAGGTCCTTTCCAACCCAAACCATTCTGCAGCTGTTGTGCAGATGCTGTTCCCTGATTCCATGTGAACTCTGTTTCTCAGCAAGGTGTGAGTGGTTTATTTCAGAGGATCTATGGCCATATTTCTGCTCTGAGATGTGAACCTGGGCTCTCTCTTGGTGCTGCCCAGAGTCCCCAGCAGCTCGGGGTCGCGAGGCAGCATCACCAGTGACCTCAGACAGGAGCTGAGCTGCTCCTCTCTCAGTACAGAGTTGTCACTCTGGAAGCTGCTGTGGTTTTGGGCAGAGCAGTGGAGCTGGGCTGGGTCTGGTGCCGTGCTYTGTGTTTGTGCTCTCGGAGCTCATCACATGTGTCTGTCCCACCCAGCGTGGGGCTCTGGGCTTTGCRCAGTGAATCTCCCACGGAGCTCCTGTCATCTCTGCTGGGTTTGCATCTCGTTGTCTTTGCTGGTTGTGTCCCATCTGGCTCTGGCCAGGGACCTGCACTGGTAGGCTTGGGTTTGGTTTTTATCTTTTGAGACCTTTCCCTCCCCTTACACCCTGTGTTTACCATCTGCATTTTAGAGATACATTTCAACTTCTTTTTATAACCCTTTGTACTGTATTTTCAACTTGGTTAATTGCACTAGAGTTCCCTTTCTGCAGTAACACAAAGTGCTTGCAGTCTTTTTTGTTCTGTTCCAGCCTGTAGCAGAAAAAAATCRCCACTTTCCAGATGACTTTCATTTTCCTTCCTAAGCCATTTTCGTGTAATTCCGCATTCCGATGCGCCCTCGGCACTAAAGCTCTTTATGCCGTGGTGTATTTTTAACTAATGATGTGTCACTGTACCAGCTTGGATTTTCTTGTATCTATTCTGTAAACAACTAAAGTTCCTTTTGAGGGGGAGGAGGAGGAGGAGGAGGAGAAACGGTGCCAGAGAGTTGCAAGTCGTGTTCGTCTTCATGCGAGCAAAAGAGATCAGACTGGCCTAGGACCAAATTAATTAAATGTTCCATTTAGTGGAAGATGTCAGTTAGGAATAGATAATTCTCCCCATCTGAAGCGCTTGACTGGTGGAGAAGAACGGCTCTGTGCGAGCAGAGCGGCCTCTGAATGTTACACAAATGTCAGAGCAGCAGGCAAAGTTCTAAGGCTGAGCCTTTGYTGGGGAATGTTATCTCCTGGCAGGGTTTTCAGCTCCCACTTTTCCRTGGAGAGTGCTTGGGGATTACAGGAGCCAGAAGGAGCAGAGCATCGTGGCGTCAAAGGGAGGAATTATTCCTGGGAGTGGATTGCAGTGCCAGGTCCGGGAGGAATGGGAGAATGGGGGGGTTTGGAGGATGACAGTGGACAGAGGAGCTCTTACATTTCTATKTCACGAACTGCTAATTTGGAAGTACAATGAGGAGAGAAATTTGAAGAAGGAGTTAAGAAAGGGCCTTGGTCAAATCAAAACAATGTATTGACAAGAAGGATTTTTTATTCTTAGCCAAGTGTGTGTGGGAGGAGGCTGCACTGCTCTCCTATGTATAATTTTCTCTCATAATCGAATATAGCTGTAGTTGCTGAAACTTTATATATCTATAAAATCAGTTACCTGGAATATGTCTTTTTTAGTTGCAGTGCTGTAATCTCACATGCTGTGGAGCAGGTAACTTTAATAACCATTTACTGATGTAATACTGCCCTCTGCTTAAAGAATGCCAAACTTCATTGCAGAGTGGTGCTCTTAACTCAAAACACACCTGAGCAAAACTCTGTGTTTTTAGCCAGGATTCTGGAGCGTTTTGGCCTGGAAGGCCAGATCCCTGGTGTGTTTATGGGATGCAAAATGTAAGCATGCACTGGATCAACTCTTTTGCAGGTGGATCATTTTACCCATCTGGTGGTGTGGGATTCTCATTAGGGCTATAAAAATAATGTGAGTTTTTTGTTATTCTGCTCCAAAATGTTTACATAATAATTTTATCTTATTATAAGAGTCTTGAATAGAGGTTGTTAGGTAAAAGAGTTAAGCTAATTTGGATATCCATAAAAATCAAAATRAGTCATTTTGATTAATCTGCTTGAAATAAATGCCTGAAAGGTGAAAAATGATTTGCTTGTCATGTGAAGTGACTTTGTGCACTTCATCCTGCCACGGCACATCAGACATGGTTTTGCTCCTAGCCCCTGTGAGCATATTTCACGTGGGACAGCAATATCTTAAATTACTCTTTTCAGAGAAGATGCAGAGAAGCAGTTCCCATTTCACTTGATTTCTTTATCAGTTTATGGTCCACTTCACAGACAAAAGCTGTTTTACACTGATCTGGGTTATCCACACAGCATTGCTTTTTTGTGTCAATATTTGTGCTGAGATTTAACTGTGCAAACCTGAGCCCAGCTCCAATACTTTGGCCCAGGATTTGACCAACCTGGTGAGGGGTACCTGGTGCCCTCCATGAGGCTCTTGGCACCTGGAGCAGCCAAACCTTGACAGAACACATGGGAGATACCTCAAGYAGGTTATAAATGCAGAGAGAGGGGTTGATACAGAACCACCACAGCACTCAGATGTCTGGCAGGGTTTTTTTTTTTTCCCGACACGAGTGAGAAATATCAGAGGCACAAATGTCATCACCGGTTTTGGGGTTTTTTTTCTCCCCGTTCACCACGTCACTCTCGGCTCTCTTGATGGAGCCTCAGCTTGCGAGCACTCGGGCRTGTCTCAGCCTTAACCAAGGAATTGAACCATCTGGGCTGGGAGAAATTAAAATATTAACAAGAGAATCATCAAGATGTTGAGTCCCTGACAGCTGTCTCATACCATCATCTCCTGCCCGCACAGGGGAAGGGGCTGCTCCGTGCTGGAGGGGGAGATTTAAATTGGATATCAGGAAGGAATCCTTCCCTGCGAGGGTGGGGAGGCCTTGGCACAGGTTGCCCAGAGGAGCTGTGGCTGCCCCATCCCTGGAAGTGTCCAAGGCCAGGTTGGACGGGGCTTGGAGCAGCCTGGGATAGTGGAAGGTGTCCCTGCCGAACTCAGAATTCCTTTCTCAAAGTCTGGAGTTGGTAACACAAAGTGACAGAGATAAAACTCAGCGTTTTRTATAAATATTAGATGGGATGTGTTCTGTTCCATCACGGAAATCTGTTTGGCATTCTGGTACACAGGAACTAATTGGGTCCGTAGCGAGTGCATAAATTAGGGCTGCCTTATGCAGCACCACTAATTTATGCACACCGAGGTTTGAAAATGTTCTAGACATCTTGAGAGGAGTTGTGTGGTTTTGCTAAGTTAAAAAATGGCACAAAATGTACATGTATAGGAATCCTCTCCCCAAAGCATTCACAATAAATTGTACTATAAGTCAAATACTGAGAAATGTGTGAGGTATTTGAGGTCAAGCGTGTTTAAAGCTCCCATCTATCAGACCTGACCAGATAATTCACAATTTGTAATTATTGGGCTAATTTAGAATGATTTCCTTATAATAGGATGTGTGAGGATTAATATCTTATATTTTCAAAAGGAGTTGGTGAACATTTGTCTCCATGAAGAGACAGAGGAAAGAAGTGAGATATGAAAAGGTGCATGGGCAAGTGTGATACCCTATTCTTTGCAATATGGAAAGGATAACATGGAATTTAAGTGTACCAGGTGTATGAGGAGGACTGGACAGTTGATAGAGACTGGAGCCAAAGGGTTGTTTCTATTTTTATTTCCATTTAAGTGATAGGAACCAAGGAAGATACAAAGACTGCCAGGTTTGCAGTCTCAGTGGGATTTACTTGGGGTGCCCCAGCTGTGTTTGAAGCACTTTTCTGCCCGGAAGCAGCGTTGTAGATRGATTTGGAGCTTCCACACCGAGTTTCAGTGATTACCTCCAAGGCATGCTGTTCTCTAGACTGATTTTAACTGGAGTTAAATACTTCCATCATCTATGGAGCTCTCTTTTTTCCACCGACATGATTTAGGCTTACAAAGGTGTTCTCAATATATAATAATAGTGTGTCTAGAAGATACCCTCTAATTAAAACAAAGGAGCTTGAGAGGAACGAAATAAATGCAGCTCTGAAATGAGTAAGTGCTCACAAGGTTTCCATGTAATCAATGGCGGTGTCGGCAGTGATTGCAGGAACTTCAGCGCCGTTTTAATCAGGGCTGCTTTTCCTGGCACGGGGGCGGAAAAATACACTGATTAATTAATTTCTATTCCTGGAAGGAGCCAGCCTCCCGGCAGAGCTCACCTGGGCAGCGTGGTGACAGGGCAGTGAGCATGGAAGAGCTCCCCGAGCTGATGTCGGCGGAACCCGCGGCCGGGGCCGATTAATGAGTCCGAAAGAACAAGTGGCTAAACCGGAGTGCTGGGAGAACCTGGTGCTGCTTTTGATGTCGTGGCTTTATTGAACATTTTTTTTTTTTTTTTTTGTGCCTGGCTGGGAGCTATTTTACGACTTTGGAGAGGAGTAGGTTTGATGTTGGGGCTGTTTTAGACTAAAGAGCTGTGCTGGTTGATTTGCATGCCAGGCTGGCTCCCGCAGCCCGTCCTTGCTCGGCAGGCAGGATCCTGCTTTGCTGTGCCCGCGGGGATGCAGCCTGTCCCGGATGAGATGGGAAAGGTAACCAGCTTCCTTCTAGGAGGTAGTGGTGTACTAGTTGCATATAATTAGGGATGTTAACAAGGGCATTATTGTGCTAATTATTATGCCTAATTATGGGGTGAAAAAAAAAGAGAAAATTTCATGGCCACTTTCTGCTAGACAGAAGCTTTCCAGAGACTAAATACATTAATTAATCCACTGTGCTTGTTTAAATATAAGAATATACTAAAATATTTTCTGTTTCGGGGGAATAAAAGGACAAATAAGAGTAAGTGACCTTTCCAGAGAAGCAACCTATTTAAATAAGTAAAACTAAATAGATATAATCATAGAAATGTTGGTTTTAGTGATGCATTTGATGAAGCAGCTGTAGGAGAACAGGATATAAACTGGAATGTGGGGAAGAAGAATGAAGAGGGGGGCAAGAAAAGACAGAATTATTTTGTGTTGACTTTTGTGGCAAAACTGGCTTATTGTGAAACTCTTGGGCATAGAAGGAAGGACTCAGAAACTACCCCATGCCACTTGGAATATCCCATGGAGAAGTTCCTTGGGCCCTTTGTGTTGAGAGGTGGCCAATTCCAGAGTGCCAGGGCCAGAAACACTTCAGCAGGAATTTGGATGAGGGGGATGATACACATGGAACATCCCCCCAGGATCAGSCTGGGGTCTGTGTGGTGCTCAAATCTGTTAAGAACCTCTGGAGTCTGATCCCAATTTTTCACACTGCCCGAACTCGGTGGGAGTGAGTGGACTGACACGAAGTCCCAGTGCTAAAGTGCACATGTCTGAGAGCTGATTGGCTTCTAAAATCACCCTCAAACAGCTCAGGGRTTTATTGGAACCAATAAAATTGTGCTGACGTTCTGTGCCGCCGCTTTATGTGCCGAGGATTTGGGGCGCTGTAGGAACGGAGGCGGCTGTGGTTTCCAAACTGCTTCTATGGGACAGTTGCAATTTGCTCTTTGTTCATTAAAATCCACGGATGGATGGCATGATCCACTGACAATGACAGGAACTGTTAAGAACTTCCAGCTGGGATCTGGTTATTACAAACTGTAACTCAGCTTCCTTTTATTGCTGCTCCGGATGTCACCGGGTTCACAACTTTATCACGCCGTGAATCAAGTTCGATTTTAAGAGGACAAGAACTCCTTCATTTCTTTTTCTCCAAGTTTATTTGCACGAGAGGGTAAGAATTCCAGCCCATCCTATTTCAAGGAGTTAGAACAGCTGGATCATTTATTTGATGGGAACTTTGAGTGGTGCCATTTGAGTAAGAACAGTTTGGACTTTGAGAAGTGTCACTGAGGGGTTCAGAGAGCTACTTCGGGTGGAACTTCACCCATTTCCACCCTTCCAGCCCTGCCACAATTGCTTGTTTCCGAGAGATCACTGCTGTGTATTGCAGCGAAATCATAGAGTCAAGAAGATCTTGTGCACCAACCATCTCCAAAGCCGAGCACTCCAATCAGTTCACTCAAATATTCATTAGGAGAGCAAACCCCTGCTGATTGTAATGAGAATTTTGTCTGCATAAAGCTTTTGTGACTCGGTCTCGAGTGGTGCTTTAGACTTCTTAAGAGTCGTTCAGAATCTTGGCTTTAAGATAATCTTTCCTAAAAATAACGCAAATTGCTCTAAAAACCTCCTTCCAAAATGGTGGTGTTTTTCCAGCGGGTCRAATGGACTTTGGACCAAGACATGAAACTTTATTTTCCAAGGGTTTTTTTAGCATAAATGTGTTTCTGTGTGCTTGCAGCTGTACTGCAAATCAGAAGCACAAAAAGTCTTTGAATCATGCAGGGTTAATTAGTACAGCCATGTTATGACTCAATTAATTGGATCATCTGAAAATTTACCCTCTTTTTTGAAAGCCATTCCAAAAAAAGTACAGTTTGCAGAATATTTAATTCAGTCTGGAGGCAAAACGTTCCACAGAGAAAGGGAGGCTGCACTGAGCACTTTATTCTTTGACAGTCTCAGAAATGCTGTCACTTAAAAGGCCCAGACGCTGCCAAGAAAAGTTTGTGGAATCTCCAGTCTCACTTTTTTTTGTATCAGAAAAAGGCTTTGAATAAACCTTTAACTTTTTTTGACAGTGAAATTTTTGTGACTGTGAAATTTTCTGGGAGTTCTTCCGGAGTGAATCTCCCCGTCCCTGCTGTCATCACTGAAGCAACGTGTCCCCCAAGGGATGGGCGAGCACCAGGGGAAAAGACCAAATGCTAATGATGCAAATGATAATTAAAGCTAATTAGAGAGAGGGACTGCAGATGGAGGAAGCAAGGGAAGCTAAAAAATTTGGGGTTTGTGTATAGATCATAATCCCAACAAAGTTAAAGGTCTGGGAGAGGCAGGAGTGACCTCTGGGGCTCCCACCCATATCTGTGGCACTGCGGGGGAGTGTTTGTAAAAATAATAATAATTAACACAATTCTGCTGTTTGGGATAGGGAGTGTGGGAATGGGGGTAATAAAATTCTTACCTATGAGATGTGTTTTACCTCCTGGGAAATAGTGTTGGGCTCCCCAGGACTGGMTATTTGCCCTGACTGATAATTTTGGGCTGTGGTCACGGACTAGAGTCTTGCTGAAAGAAGCAAAATTTCCARCTGGCCTAATTTTTAATATTTGCTTTGGTTTTAAAGGTAAAATAGGACGTTTTTAGCCATGTTGAGTTTTATTTTGGCTTCAGAAAGCTCAGTGACTGCTAAAAACTTGTGGCATTAAGGGCCTGAAATGTTTCTTTGCTGATGTCTTTTAAGACTAATGCCTGGAAATGTCTGTAATTCCCTGATAAGTTTCAAGGGAAATGAAGGTATTTAAAAAARATTTTAAGAAAAAGGGAAAGCAGTGTCCTTCACTTGTATAATGCAGAATCTGTGTCAATTAAAAAATGGCAGCTTCTGGAATAAGAACGACATTGCCAAGAATTTTTATAACTTACTGTATTTGCGAGGGCTCGGAAAGCATTTGTGTAAAAAAGATGAGCTGCACATGAAAGCTTTCTGGGAAACGTGAGGCTTTTACATTATATTAAATACCTTTTAGGAGGGATGAGTGCCTTGAAATGTTTGTCCTCTCAGTGCTTAAAAGGCTCAGCACGTGCCATGAGTTGCTGTGTTTTATGTGATTTGTGTGTGTGCATCCCTGYCCCTGCTTTTCCTGAAATTATGTCTATTTGTGTCCATAAATCACTGCTGCACTCGTGCTCTAATGAACAAGAAACTTCGTGCAGTGCTCCTTGAGTTAGAAAATCCTCTTTTTAGTCAATTATCTTGGCAACTGCTTTATGGAGTTTTTTTTGTTGTTGTTTCTTTATTAGTTACAGAAATGCATTTTAAATGGCTTGAGAATAAAATATTAATCTGTTTTCTTTCAAACCTGCAGCCCTCGAGTCTGGTGCAGCCAAACGTTCATTAGGAATAATTTGGATATAAATGGGATTGTACCAGAATTCAGCTCAGAGCACTAATTACATGTAAAAGCTTTGGTTACACTCAACGTTGGAGCAGTTGTTAAAAACAGACCCTTGCCAATCACCAGCATTAGCAGGGGTATTATTAAAGCACATTAAAGTTTATTTCAAGGAAGTTCTGACTGGGGGTAAGACCCAGATCTGGAAACAGCAATGGAAAGGCTRGACTTGAGTGAAGAGCAGGGGAAAAAAGCTTAAGGCTGGACAGGACTTTTTTAGGAGGGTTTGTTGAAAATGGGGCAAAAAGGACAAAACTCTTTTTTGGGATGAGCATAGGTTTGGAGTTTTTTCTCTGTATAATTTTATATGTGTATATTTTATATTATTTTTTCTCTGTATACATAGACTTTTGCTTGAATAGCACAGAATGTTTGTAATCCTGCATGTTAAGAGGTGAGGAACAGAAATAATCCAGGTTTTTTGTGTGTGTATGTACACACAGACTAAACCCTGAACCATCCAAAGTAGCTTATTGACACAGCTGGGAAAAGCCAATAAACAGTTTAAGTTTTGTGCCTATTTAGCAAAAAATCTGAGTCACTCACTGGAAACACTTCATAACAATGTGGAAATAGAGATTGTCACTCCCATCAGTGCTTCCAGTCTTGTTCCAGCACCCTTTCAATGTGCATTTTTCTTATTTAAAGTTACTTTCTTARATTGAAAACAAAGCCTCTTTCCCCCTATTTATCACCATTCCAGACCGGGAAAATCCTAATCCCGTATTTTGGTATTTATGGCCTTTATTTCGGCGAGTAGCAGAGTCGTATTCCCAAAAGCATCTGCTGCAAAGGATATTTGGAGGAGCCTTTGCTCTTGGTGGATGAAAGTTCAGCGTGGAGATAACGCAGCCCCCATAAAGCCGAGCGTGAACTCTGAATCCAGGGATGCATTTTCACAGGGAGGTAAAATCTCTGTAAATAAGCACTAATTACCCCTCTGACAGGCAGCAACCYCCAAATCTGTACCCATTTAGGATGCCAGGCTTTTCTGTAAGCTGTTTTTCTTGAATAATCCATTTTAYGCATTTATTAACCTATAAATACATTTTTATAAATCTCGATGACATTTGGGTATTTTATTAACCACAATAAATGCCAGTGAAAATTGAATTAAGAAAGCTTGTAATGTGCTTTACTACCAGTTTGAAAATTTTGCTGAGCTGTAAATGGTCCTGCTTTATATCGAGGATAAATCTGTTTGAAGACTACAGGAATAATTCTTTTTCTTTGTTGCCAGAGGCCCTGACCTTTAGGTTGATGGGTGGTTTTTWACAGCTTCACCTCTGTCTTATTCTCTTTGATTGTGTAGTAATTTGATTATCTGCCTTGAGCAGTGTCCCAGTCCCAGCAGGAGTGAAACCCTTTAGGTGAAGGTACAAAATACTTCAGGGTGCTCAGGGGGAGCTTGGAGGGTGTTGGAAAAAGCTGGAGCCACCATGATCCCACAAACACCTTGCAAAACACATCCACGAGTTTTTCCTTGTATTTGTCCTGTTCTTAAAATCACAGTCTCAAAACAGGCACTAATTTRCCCCAAAATAGGAGGGGGAAAAAACAATGTCTGATCCCAAAAGTTGAGTTTCTTCCAGATGAGAACCTTCCCCTTCATTTGCAGAGTAAAGTTCATAATTTAAACAATTTGCAGTGGATGCACCAAAATTTTTTCTGGGTGAAGTTTTTCTGGTTGGCTCTGTGGTTGTTGAAGATGCTGCCCTAGAAGTTCATCCTTTCCTATTTATCCTCCTTTTTTTACATCTCCTGTCCAACTGTGAGCTTGTACTATTTTTTTACATGACCCACATGCTTTTGGCTGCCAGGGATGAGGTTCCCTTCCTTAAATAAGTGTATTTTTATTTCAAATATTTGTATATGAGAAGRGCAAAGCTGGGCTTGACGCAGTGTGGCTTTTCTTGCGAACCCAATTAATTTTTTCTCAGTTAATGAAGCACAATGACTTTCATTAGTTCAGAAAACAACTTCATTTTTAGGGTAGCTAATCCAGCGCCTCAGTTGAAGTTAAAGATGATGGAGCCKCCTTCTGTGTAAAGACACTGGTTGAGCTAATTCTGGATTAATATTTTTGTTCATGATCATTCCTTGGGCAAAACATCTCCTTCCTCTGGGTTAGGTGAAGTTGAGGAGCTTTGTGGAGCTGAGAGCAGAACTGGTTGTGGGTTATAAAGGTGCTCTTCAGGAGTTCAGGGGTGGTTTTCTGTTGTTCCTGCTGGTTCCAGAGAAATATAAAGATATAAAAATATGTCTTTATTATTTATTTATTTACTTATTTTTCTGGGTCTCTGAAGTACAGAAGGGCCACGCCATTTGTTCGTATTGACTTAAAGGTCTCGTCTGAGCAGCCACTGCCCACCTCATCCTTYTATAAATCCTTCCTTACCTGTTATTTCCCATGGATGAGAAAGAAATAAAGCATTTAACAGCRGGATCAGTGGCAGTGAACATCCTGGGAGAGRGAGGTGTTCAGGGCTCCACTGGACWGTTTGGGTGTTGTTTGGGAATCGTGCCTATGGTTTATTTGCATTAAATAATTGCAGTGTCTCTGCAATTTATTGAGCTGGAAGGTGGGACAAGGGGTGGAAATAACTTTTTGTTTTAAATTAGAGCAGAATTTAACCCTTGCGTGGGTGGCCCTGGCAACTGGGGAAATATGAGRTGGTGAAGGCAGGCATGATTTGACCCATAAAATAGGTCATGTGACATTTTGATGTGTATGCAAAGCAATCTGCTGGAGAGGGGTTGTGTTTGGAGATCAGCTTGGAATAAAGACCCCTTTAGAATGCCCAGAGCTCTCCATATTTGTGCCTTTCTCTAAGGAACTTCCCCACTTATTTAGGGCGTTTGCAYGGAAAACCAGAAAATGTAAATTCTCTTTCAGCCCATTTCATACAGGCACGGCAGCTACAGGTCAGCTTGGGGACCGTTTTGCTTGTTCAAAGAACCTGGGTTATCTTTTTAAAGACACAAACAATAAGGGATGGCAGCAGAGAGCCCGGGTGTGTTTGCTGTGTGCTTCGTTTCTGGGCGAGGAGGAGGCTGGCTGGAGACAGACACATCTGTCATCTTGGTTCCTGGTGAGCACACATGAACTTCTTAGCCTAAAACRTGGTTTATCTTGTCTCATTTTATGAGTCTTCTCAGAAGTGTTGTAGGTGTGATAAGCTTATTTTGGTTGAAGCACTTACGCTTCTCAGCAGAGCAGTTCAGCAAAGAAATCGCCCTCGTTCCTGGCAGAACGTGGCACGTCCATCATTCAGCATTACTGTGAGTAATGCCCTCTATGATTTAAAATGCTTTTATGGGCACATCTATCTCGAAGAAAGAGCAGGCATTGACCACTTGCATACTGCATTGCCCCAGAAACCAAACAACAGCTGAATGTTCTTGTCATACTCTCAGTTTTATTGTTTGTTTGTTTTTTTTAGAGGAATGACTGGCAAGGCCTGCCTGCCATTTCCCATTCCTTTTGTCTGTCTCCCGAYGCTGGTGTTGGGAGCACTCGCCAGCCTCATTCTGCTGAGCAGCAGCAGCAGCAGCATCTCTTTAGAGCATTTACACGTTCCAGGATTTATTCAAAGGGAAAATAGAGCAGAGGCAGCGTGAGTAAAGTTTGCTTTATGGATGCACGTGCTGGCCTTGAAAYGAGATTGCTCCGGAGGTTTTTAAATAGTTTTTTGACTCTGAACCAAGCACCCTTTATAGCAGAAATCCCAGCATCTAACTTGGCGGGAGCCTTGCAGGAGGGAAATCCTCTAAGTGCTGCTGCAGGGTGGTGTTCAACAGCATGGTATTTTCAGTAGGAGACGTAAAGGGCTTAAGGCAAAAAACAAGCTCAMATTGAAGGTCAGAACAACTGAAATGGAAGTACTTTGGGTGTGATAATCTACGATGGTATTTTATGAACTGTAGCTTTGTATCCCTGGGTCACTSTTTCCTATCATTGATCAACTGTAATCCTAAATAATTTCTTTTCTGCAAAATGTGCTGCTCCTCTGGGCTCCCTGCTCCTGGGAGAGAGACGGGAGGGAGGGATGCAGGAGCATCCCACCTCTCTGTGAGGGCAGGGATCCCAGCATACCTGTGCCCAGGCGCCCACCCCACCTGAGCTCACAGAACACCTCGGCTTCCATCAGATACTTGCAATACTTCRAACCAAAAATGCTTTGGGGCTAATCCAAACTACTTTGGTTGGAAATAATTGCTTTCCTGGTAGTTTTTGTAACGTTCATCATGCTCTTATTCTATCTTCTTTCTCACTCCCCCGGCCTGTAATTATGTTTTGAAACAGAAAATTTGTACCAAGACGAGTACAAGTGTACAGCTGTGCCTTTAGTCCTGAAATCTGTGGAGCAGCATTGATGGAGCTGCACCCTCGTTAGCAGAGCTGCTGGCCCAGTGAGTGCTGGYGAGTGCAGACTGGTTCAGCCCCCATCTCCTTTGTGTGTTTGCAGCAGYGTGGCTGAAAGCAKCAGGAAATGGTGACAGATTCCAGCAGCCACTCAAGGTTTGCAGWAATTATTGACTTAAAGCACGGGAGATCTGGGAATGCTTTACAGCTGTCTGTGCTGGATTTCATATATGTGCAGTGCTTCAGATTCCTCTTTGTGCATCACTTTAAGGGTAACAAGTTGCCCAGAGAAGCTGTGGCTGCCCCATCCCTGGAAGTGTCCAAGGCCAGGTTGGATGGGGCTTGGAGCAACCTAGGATAGTGGAAGGTGTCCCTGCCCATGGCAGGTGTGGGACTGGATGAGCTTTAAGGTCYCAACCCRTTCTGTGTTTATTTGATGATAAAGCAGACATCAGGTGGTTTCAGGCTGAGATGTTGTGTAATTGCTGCCACCTTCCAAAGGGCTCCATGAACCCCATCCCGACCGTGGGAGGTCCTGGATCGCCTCCCTGCCCCTGGTGGCACGGTGACCATGGCAGATGACCACTGCTGGCACAGGGTTTGCAGGGCAGGGGTGCAGAGCAGTGACGTGGGGAGAACTGACCATGGGAGAAGATCCTGAGTTTCAAGAGTGAAACCAAGAAGCAGCCTCCCTTCCAATATCATTAAAGTCCAACTGGATTTAATGAAAGCAAGGAATTTCTCCTACCTTACACTCTGTTCCCTCTTGTAGCTTGAAAGAGTCACAAGCTGCTTGAAGTCAAAGATAACACAGGGTTTTGTTACTAATGAATTGTCTGGTTTGATTTGAAACACCCTTGCCCTTCTCATCTGAAATCAGCTGCYTAATATTATTTTTAGTATTCAGTTTGTACTGACCAGGGTGCTCTATCTAATGTATAAYTCAAGTATTTGAACATTCTACTGGTTGCTGAGCCTTTGTAACATGGTAGTTCAACATCCTCATGCTGTTCTGCTTCCTAACGTGGCCAGCTGCCCCTTATTTACAGTGGARAAATTAATCTTTTCTTCACAATTAATAAATCTCATTAGTCAGAAAAAAAAAGGTGAAAAATCCTGGCAAAAGAGAGAACCTCGAGAGTCAGTTCTTGGATCAATGTTTAGATTTGTTTGAAATTGGGCTCCTGTCACACAGTTCTGAAGCCCTGAGTAGCTCTGGAGGCACCATGGGGATGGGGAGGTCTGAGCTCAGGAGGAGTTTCACTGCTGACCTAGGTGGTTGAAGTTTTGATGGTTTCTGCTCTCTCTGCTGCCTTGTAAAAGTCAACTAAATAGCAAATCCCAGAGGGATCTGGAGCATCTATTCCCTCAAAAGATGCTGTGGTTGGACTCCAGCATTTACTTTGCTAGGGAAGGATGGGAGTCCACCCGGAAATCTGTGAGTCACCAAGACTGTGCTTGGGCTCGGTTTGAAGCTGTAGAAATGCAGATGGTTCATTAAGCCACCCCCTTTTCCCTTTGTCTGGAACAGCTGTGCTGTCCAGCCAGGCTTGTGGAATGGCTCTGGAGCTGGGCTCATCCCACTCATCTCCAGMGGACACCAGAACTTTCTCCGCCTGCCTGTCAGAGCTCCCAGGAAATCACTGGTTTCTTCACCACTTTTTTATAAATTAAGGGCTGATGAAATCACACTTATGGGTAGATTTCACAGGAATGGAGCCTACAAATGGGTTATGGCATGTTTTATCCCAATGGCTAAATTATGAGCTGTGGAAAAAAACAACCCTYTAGTATAATGCAGAGTGAAGCTGGAAATCTTGACTATTCCCAAAGGCATGTAGTGACAGGACACAGGGAATGGCTCCCAGCTGAAAGAGAGCAGGTTTAGATGGGATATTGGGATGAAATCCTTCTCTGTGAGGGTGGGGAGGCCCTGGCACAGGTTGCCCAGAGAAGCTGTGGCTGCCCCTGGATCCCTGGGAGTGCCCAAGGCCAGGTTGGATGGGACTTGGAGTACCCTGGGGTAGTGGAAGGTGTCCCTGCCCACAGCAGGGGTGGCACTGGATGAGCTTTAAGGTCCCTTCCAACCCAAACCATTCTGGGATTCTTTGGTATTCCATTCTGGGATTCTGGATGCTTAGTGTGGGGTATGACCAGATATTTGYTCTTCCATAAACAAGCCATAAACCCCCTTTATCTTGCCATCTCTTGCCTACGCAGCGAGGCTCGGAGCGCATGTGGCCTCTGAAGCAGCGGTGGGGCACGTTCTGCTGAGCCTGTGAGACTTCTGTGACGAGCTTAAAATGTTTGAGACATCAATTTGTCCTTTTAATGAAGGCAGAGCAAGATAAATAAGGCATGTATGCAGATGTCACTGGCACTTAGGCATGTGCATGTCAGCGTTGATAAGGAACTGAACTTGCAGGGCTGGGGCTGGGCTAGCGCCCGTCTCGTCAGAGCAGCGAGGGGGGCTCRTTTGGCACAGCATCATCAATTTCTGTTAGGACCAGGGATCTTTTTTTGGCCTTCTTGAAGCAGGTTGGACTTGAGAATTCATCAAAATCGAAGTGCCCRTAGCCCAAGAAAAAATTGAAGGCTTGTGTTTGTTCTGCGTGTGGCGCTTGCGCTTCGGATCAGGAGACAGGAGGCTTACACGAGCTGCAGGAATGCTTTGGGCTGAGGGAAAAATTGCTTTTTYTGCCTTTTTTTTAAGTGCATTATAATGAAATGGACTCTTGTTGCATTTGATCACAAAAGCGCTTCTTAACATGATACTCGGGAACATCATTTTCTTCTCTTGGGCAGCCATAGTTCACAGTTGCTTTGGCAGCTACATTCTATTTAATCTGTCAATTTTTCTCACATGGTGTAGCTGCTGGGAAAGAAATTGGAGCTGTTATAGTCTGTGCTTTGATACAGCTCGGGAAATGCAAGGTGGGAGACAGCAAACCAAACACAGCACGCCAGTAATTCCTTGAAAATCGCTGATGTTCCARCACGGCGATTCCCCATCCCGGGGAGCTGTCACCATTCCCCCTGGAAGGAGATGGCATTGTTTATATCCCTCATTTTCATTTCTTTTGGTGCTGCCTGTTAAATACACTCCGCAGGGCTCAGGAGCCTTTTCCCAGTTGTTTGTTCCTAATGATTCTCTGCTCTYTCCACGTTCTGATTTTGAGCATCCTCCTCCATGGAAGGTGTCCCGTGGGACTGGATGGGCTTTAAGGTCCCTTCCAACCCATACCACTGTGGGATTCGTCTGTGGTAACACAAATCAACCCCCTCTGTGTGTCTGGCCTCAAATCCAACTGCCTGCATTGATCTGGGGGATGTTGCTGATGTTTGGATTGAGCCTTTGTGGTATTTCCAAATAACAGCAAATTCTCCGTGGCAAGGAGCTGCCTCATTCCCTGATCCCGAAGGGATTTCATGAAACAGAGGAGAATATCTCTTAACAGAATATTTATTTCTTGGTCTCTTTCTCCAAAAAAACTCGGTGAACCAAAAATGATTCCTCTGTGGARGTGTGAAGTGACTTCAGCAGGGAACTGTGATGGCCCCTCACGGCCACGTGGTTTTAAAAAGAAATATACTCTTCAGATGGTGTTTTTGGAGTCCTGCATATATTTTAAAGAAAATTCAATTATGGAATAATAGAGGAATAGCTGTATATAATAGAGGTAGTGTTTTATATTTTAGGAAACACTTGGTTGCTTTTTAGAATAATGAATAGAGATGCTTTCTCTTAAATACTCTTCAGTATTGTCATTTTTCTTATGCTTCCAAATCCAAATAAAAGTGACTTTTGCAACAACTCAGTAAAAATGCAGTAAAACCAAGGCAGCAGTAAATCTTGTGTACATTTCACAGAACTGGTGCCAAATTCAGCATCTCTGGTGGAGCCTGATGCAATTTCCCTGAAGTTAATGGAATTACCCAGGTCAGAGTCTGACTCCTGCTCTCTCCCTGTGACCTCCTGCTTGTCTTTGCTCTGAAACTCCCCCCTGCTGTTTTCAGATGCTTCTTCACTTGTGTGAAAGTGGTGTGTATTGAGGGATTTTCGGGTCTTGCTGCTGACCTTCGCAATGTACTTCTAGTGCTGTACCTAAGTTTAGTGGTACGCTAATTTAATGCAAATTCTATTTTTAATTTGCAGTATTATTATCTGCTGGTATCATACTCCTCCTGTAGCACCTACAGGCAGGAATTACACCGGAGCAATTATCAGTAGGAATTCGGCTCTGCTCACACCACGGCGTTCCCAAATTATCAAGGCTGCTGCTCAGAACAAATGCAGAAATTGCTGCTTAATTGGCCCTTTTTGTAGGATGTTCTGAGTGTATTTTTAATAAAAAGGCACTAAACATCCCCACTGACTAGATAAGAACATGATCTGCCTACTTGTTCTGCATGAGTTGGAGGCTTTCCCCCCTTTAAAGTATTATATGGACACAAAGAAGGGTCAAAATAACTTAGATTTACAAAGCTGGACAARTCAGAGATTTTGCCTGTGACTGTGTTTCAGTTGCAGCTTATTTTTGCCATATAAACYAGTCTTTAATTAGATATTTTCTGTCGTTTTGGATAGTCCTCCTGTGCAGGCTCTGGTTGCGTTCCAGTTCTAGCAAGGGTCACCCAGAGTTTCTCCAGCTGGGTTTGGAGTCTCTGGGACCTTGCCCTGCTTTATTCTGCTGCTGTCATGTTTTAACATGTTTTACTTGTACCTGGTTTGGAGTGGGGAGAGGAGAGAGGGAAAACAAGTGCACTAAGATCAGAGGGAAGGGTGAGGCCGAAGGCTGGGCAGAGTCACATCCCACTGGATATTCCCATGGTTCACCTCCCATCACCTCTGTGTGGGTCAGGAGCGGCACCACGGCTGCTCCAGGCGTGGGAGCCCGAGGCAGAGGAGCAGGGAATGCTGTTCCTGGTCAGGGCAGCTCCTGCGAGGAGCTCCAGCGCCTGTCAGGAGAGGCAGGCGCGCRCAGGGGGAATCAGTCCTTCCGTTTGGATTTCACGAGCGCGCATCAAATCCCGATTATTCCAGCGCAGGGTCTGGAGCTGGGAAGGGCTCTGGTGCAGGCAGACCCAGGAGCGCTCGCCGGGCCCCAGGTCCGGGTAGGAAGGGGCAGAGCGAGCACGGAAGCAAATCAAGTGTGTCTGAACGAGGCTGCTGTGATGTCTCATTACCCTCATGAGTTACTCGGCGTGACTGAGGAGATCCGGAGGGTTCTGCTCCTGCCCGCTGCTCCCTGGAAGCTTTTCCCTCCGAAYCCACCAGGGTTTTTCCATGGGTGGTCATAGGAGGATGGCACGAGGCTGCCTGCAGGGATCCCTTGATCTGCTGGGACCAAGCAGCTTGAGGTTTCCAGGGACCTCTGTGGAAGTGGAGGTCTGGTCCTTCCCCACGCGCCTTGGCTTTGCACAGCGTGGATTAAAGGGATTAAAAGGAACTCTGGGATATGAGCTGCAGCTGTTGAAAGGGAAGTTTAAAGGTCCCAGTATGGAAATTTCGTGGTCCCAGTGTGAGATGTAATCCTCCTACTCTCACTTGTATTAAATTGTCGCCGGGCACGGATTGATCCAGGCTGGTGTGGGTTTAATCCTGGCAKTTACATGGAGTTCTTTATGCTGTTTGTACCACAGTGTCCCCAGATCCTCACAGATTCCTCCATGGAATGCTGCTCATCATCTCCTGGCATCATGGGAGCTTTGTGTGCRTTCTCACTTCTAGCACTACGTTAAAGGTCTATGTATTTGAGAAATATTGTCTCTTTTTCATCTCTTAAGCCTTTTTTCTAAAGGGGAGAAGTGATAGCACAGGGCTGCAGGATAAAGGAACTGGTCCTGATGAAATGAATTTTAATTTGTAGTTCCCTGATAAGGATCTTGTGAAGAGCTRCTGATACACTTCTGGTATAATATATGTAATAAAAGCTCCAAGAAAGAACTCATTTGATGCATATCCAGGCAGYCCTGTTATAGTGCTCCAAGTCCCTGGATGTTCCAAATAAATAAATAACTAAAAATCCAAGATTAATACATGAACTGAAATGAATGCAGCACAGAAGGAGTTGCTGCACATCCCGGGCCTGCTCACTCCGTTCCAGCTGTGACATGGCTTCCCAGATGGCACAATTATCGTCCTAAAATATTGTGGAAAACTTCCATTTGTCATTTGGATTAGTGCAGCRAGCTTTCCCTAAACACAGGCAGAGAGCTCTGCCTCTCTGTGTTCTTCATGGCAGTAATTAGCAATAACTCACTTGGAATCAGAAAAACACTTTGGAGGAGCAGGGAACAAGCCAACTTCTTCTTTCCCACTCCTGGAATCGCCGTCCTGYGTGGCTGTATCTCAAATCTCTGACACAAACCCACAACTTTACACCATTTTCTTTTTCTGATGAGTATTTTCTGTTCTCCTAATTGGACTGTCAAGGATTTCAGATGGTGGGCATGTTTTCAACGTGCACTAGGCTGCAATATTTCCAGTAATGCCTTGAATATAATATGTAGGATGATAAAAATAAGGCTGCTTATTCTTTTATCAGTCAGGAAGCTGCAGTAGATGATGTACCTTCAGTACAGACAGCRTCAGGCCCCTTTTGTATGTTATTTATGGATTTATAGAAATGTCTAATCATGCTGAATTATAAATGATGTTCCAATCCTAAAACATAAAGMTGTTTTTATTTTTTGAGGARGAAAAAAAAAGAAGTGCCGAGGGCAAAGAMAAAGAAAAAAAAATCCAGACCTTTTATTAGTTGGTTTAGCAAATCTCTTTTTTTGTTTGTTTTTAGGACTTAATCTGTGCCAGCCTAAATTTGAGTAAAGAAAAGAAATCTGTAATAATGGAGCATTGAATGATAATCTGGCATGAGAAATTTGGGGTTTGCTTAAATTTGCTTGCTACCTGTTGAAAAAATCAAGCTTTTTTTTTTGTTACATGATTATTGTTGCTTGATTATCATGTTCCTAATCACATCTCCACATTGTAGGAGGTGATGCCTTAACCAGCAGTGATGTGACACAAAAGTAGGGGAGAAAATAGGATGTGAATTTAGGGACTCGCATTCAGAGAGATTCTGCCCTGCTGCYGGATGGAATCTGGTTTGCTTTCCTTCTGTTTTTTCAGGAAAAAAAAAAACTTGTTTCCCTGCAGCTACAGAAGGGGAAGTCTGGATGATGGGTTTACTATCAGAGAAAGTAAATAYAAATAAAATAAAACACTTGTGACTAAAAGTAAAGCCACTTCAGTTACACCAATTGAGGAAACTGAGCTCCAGGAAGGGAATCACATCCTCCAAGAGAAGAGGAGAGAGGGCAAGGCTCTGCAGGGAAATTCCTGCCTCTGGAGCACGGGGAGGTAGGAGTCCAAGTGCTCTCAAGTACTGAGGAGAGAAGATTATGAAGCAGAAGCCTCTTGTCCAGATAGACACACTTGACATTTTGCTGAGTGAAATAGAGCTGGGAGGACAAAATAGCACCGACTGTGTGGAACTTATCCAGTCCTTAAATTCGATTTTGAGTCTGGCAAGAAACTGAAGGCATGGAATGAGGTCATTTTCTGTTCGTGGTGAGCCCAACAGCAGGTGGGGGAAGGAAAGGCCTGAAGCTATGCTTGAATAGCTGGGATTGGGAATTTTTTGGCAGCGTTTTTCATTTAGGAAAACAAATTAATCGAAATGACATTGCTTCCTCCCCCCCCCCCCCATTTTGGTTTTCATTGGGAAAAATAACCTTGAAGTGTATTAAAAAATGGCTGGAGCTGGTGAAGACCCCCAGAGACCTTCCAGCCCCACCCTGAGCAGAGCTGGGGCAGCCAGGGCAGGTTGCCCAGGGCTGTGTCCAGTTGGGATTTGAGCATCTCCAAGGATGGAGAAGCCACAACCTCTCCGGGCAACCTGTTCCAGTGTTGTCCCAGCCTTGCTCAGGCTCCTTGCTGGATTCGATCCAATGTTTCCTTGTGTTTCTGGTACTGGGGAGCCCAGACTGGGCACGGGGGATGAGACATCATGGAAACACCCTCCATGCCAAGGGATTTTTTTGGGTTAATCAATAGCAAAAACTGCGTTAATGGAGTCGGAATCATCTGAGGGAATGGCTGTTGTGGAACAGATGCCCTTCATTCACTCACAGGAAGTTTCCTGGAGCCAGGAGGGTGTCCCAAAAGAGACTGGGTTTATTTTGGGAGCACGGGGTGTGTTGGCAGGAGTTGCCTTTCAGAACYGAGGCATTGACAGGACAGGAAAATCATTCCACATCCAGACTTATTTACATCCTGATTGTAGGAGGGTCAAAAAATCACACCCTTGCAAAGACCTTTAGGTCAAATATGGTGATAGAATTTGTGAGGGCTTTTTTTTTTTCCTTATCCACAAGGCCATCCTACATTCCTGTCATTCTTTTCTGGGTGGATTATTTTTTTTTGTTGGTCTGATACAACTTCATTCTCCCTGGAAGTGGTTCCATCTCAATCCATCAGTGGAGCTCGCGGGAGGAGGAGGTTAAGTGCTGTGTGCAGGCTCGTTGCTCTGTGTCCTGGGCAGTTTTAGCTTTGAGGGGCTCACCTCAGCACCCAGGGGGTCACCTCAAGACTTGTGTCATGAACTGACCCCCTGCAACTGCCCCACACAGTTCTCGGCTGCCAGTTCCACGTTCAGGAACAACAAACACGGCTTTTCATCCCAGTAACGAGTTTCCTGCAGCAGAGTGCAACCTCCGGGGTTTCCTGTTATCAGCAGATAATCGTATTCCGGCGGTGGTTCTTATCTCACCCGGTAAATGTCCCGAGGATGTGATTATCTCCTGATACCTCTCCAGCCTGCTCAGCTTTGTTGTTTGCTCACAGTGGAGGAAGCATTTGCAGTCCCTGAAGTTGAGTTTTATCCTGGCAGTGAAGGAATAAAGTGACCAATTACTGGTTGGGATCAGGCAGCTGCATCAAAGCCCCAAACACCTTCAAGCAGGTGCTGAAGGAAAGTGAATGGATTTAAAAGACTTCTCCTTCAACTTGTGTTTCAATAGCTCCCAGTGTGCAGGTGGAATTAAGCAGGCACAGGCAGCAGGAATTTGGGAAGCAAACAGGCTTTTTTCTATCCAAATGATCTTTGCTTCCTGTTGGAAACTTGGGTTAGTTCTTAACGCCTGTATGACACCACTGGGCTTCCTGAATTGAAGGTGTTTCAACATTTAAAGTTCTGTACTYGAGTAATTAGTTGTACTTCCAGATTATCTTTGAGAAAAATTAGGTCTCACTAAGCAGGTTGGGACTAATGACAGTCTGTTAATTAATCACTCTATGACGAACAATATATATATTTTTAAGATTAAAGGATTAAGTAAACTCAGTTTAAGGGTGGATGCACGGCACAAAAACTCAGTGGTCAGCAGTGTGGAAATTTGGGGATATTTTGGAGAAGGTCAAAGTTATTTTTAGAGGAAAGGATATGAAAAAAGTCTGAAATTCGTGCAGCAATTGGTGGTAAAAGTAACTGAAATGCAAYGTATATTCAAGCATATACATGTGTACAGGAACAGAGTAGCACTGATGTGTTGATGCAATAAATGATTAATCCTTTCGAATAGCTATAAATATGCTAATGCTGCAGGGTAGTGCATGGCATACTAAATTCTGTTTATTTTTATTGGGGCTAGAGAGGTTCTAGTGCAGGAAGCTTAGTTAAGGGACACTTAGATCTCTRTTTTGTGCACAGTATATCCATCTAAAGTGTGGAGAGGCAACATGAGGTTTAACCTACAGCATATTTGAGATGTATTTGAACAATTGAAGCATCTGAAATGTTGACATTTCAATCACTTATCAGTTAAAGATCTTTCTTTGAGGAGAAAAGTGCAGCAGTAGTTTCATTTTCCTCATTACACTAAATAGAATTTTTATTCATTCCATAAGAAGCGTTCTGTGCATGACTTCAACACTTCCCTCGAAGCATCACCTTTTAAATGTTCTCTTTTTTGTCCTCGACGTGAGGTTTGGTGTCCAGCTCTGGAGACATAAAGGTGTAGCCACAGCTTTTGTCACATTATCTGGAAAACGGGGGTTAACTCTTCCTTCCAACTTTTTTTTTTTGGGCTTCTCAGACCTTTTTGCTGAGGTAGCTCATTCCCTGCTGAGTCTCAGATCTGTGATAAGCCTTGGCCCTTGGGGCTTCCTTGAAGGTCAGCCCRCACGTGGAATTTGTTGTGCATGGAATCTGCCTGGTTATGGGGTAGGGCAAGTCACCTGCGTCCTCTGGGGACCTTCCCCAGGGATGAGAATTGCTGCTTGGTCCCAGATAATATTATTGTGCCGCAGGAGGGGGTGAACAGGTTTTTTGGGATGTAGCAGGCAAAGCTATCCGTGTGGTGTTCRGAAAGGAACTGCTGTGCTGGAGTTGGGAGCACAGCCAGGAAGATCAAGTGGCCCAATACAAGGAAAAGTGAATTTTAGCTTGAAGATCATCCAAACTGGGAGCCTTAATGACAAAAATAGTGACAGTCCATGTGATTGGGACTGGCAAGATCAAAGTCACCAGGCTTTGTCATGGATAAAAGAAGGTTCTGCRTGGTTAATGAAGCAGGGAGACCGAGGGATGATCCTCGGAGATAACACGGCCCCAGCACCAGCTCCGACCCGCTTCCCTTTTGATGAAAGATCCAGCTTTGAAAGGGAGGTGAGATTCTGTGCACATACAAAACAGGGTGAAGGAGTGCTATTAAATCTACCCAGGTACTCGGTGTGTTAAAAAAAAAAAATAATAAGAAAGAAATCAATAGTTAGAGATGTCTCCCCTTTGGCAGACAGGGGTTCTTATTACCAGACGTGCCGTGGATCAGACGTCAGCTGGGGCAGGGAGGGGGTGAAGAAGATGCTCTGCTGTCAGAGGAGACCTTGTGCTTTTAAGCTTCAATTCTATTATTGATTACAACAGCGCTGTAATAAATCAGGTACAAGTTTGCATTTAATTTTCAAAGCCTGCAGATTCCGTTTGTTCTACAACTTCTGAGTGACACAGATCTTTTAATGAACGTTGAAAGAATTGTTTCTTGGATAGTAACCAGTCATTCATAATTGTCCAARGAATTCACTTGTGTTTAGAACACATCATGTGTTGGATTAAAGGAAATTTCTCCGTTGTCAATGTTTTTTTTTTTTCCCCCCTGGATTTCTTTTTGTTTTTTCTTGAGATGTAGAAAAACCGATTCAAAGTTTTATTAAGTGCTTATTTGTCATAATGGACACCTTATCCTGGTGTTGTTTTATAAACTGCAGGGATTTACAGAACAGTCAACCTGGATTTCCAAACTGTCTAGTTGAGAAGACTTCTCTTTTTGCATTTGACAGAACAAAAAAAATGCCTGATTTTTCTCCCTACSCTGATGTGTATTTTGATGGATTGTGATTGTATCCATCTATCCATTTGATTGGAGATAGCAAGTGATCAAAAGCAGTGTGTCCCCCCTGTCCTTTTCCCAGGGGAAAACAAAAACTTCCGAGGTGGTAAATTCTTGCAGGATAGACACATCCCATGGATCCTGCGGGAAGAGTAACCTGTTCTTTGGATCCAGGGAGTCCAGCTGTGATGTGCAGCGGGACCAGTGACTATTCCAGGAGTAGAAGACACAATTCCAGTCGTGCAGGCTGGGAAGGGCTGCCCAGGGAGCTCCCAGCCACCCTCACTTCTGCTCAGACCTGTTGAGTGTTTAAATGGGAACACGTTGGGAATGACGCTCAGTGTTTAAACGAGATGTGCCAAAACATCCCAAGGGAGCTCTAATTGTTCTTCCAATTAGTGCTTACCCTGAGAAGGACCTGTTACCTTTCACAACTGCAAAGAAATCATATTTTAGTTTTCCATCACTACTTTTCTTCATCAGGTTTCTCCTCTCTCTGCTAGAGCAGGAGATATCACAAGGGTCTTCTGAGATAGCTGATAAAAGCTAAAGGATGGAGCTGGAACTTTAGATTCCCTTTCCTTGTGGAGCTGCTTGGCTCATGTGAAGCTGAATGTCCACCCTCTAATTAAATGCCATCTTTGCCCCAGCAGTGATTGCTTCTACTGCACCTTGTTTGTCACTGAGAGAGTCTCACGCTTGGAAAGTGCCTGATGATGTGAGAGCAGAGCCTTTTTAATGAGTCCCACTTAACAGGGTGAAGCAGTTTGGGCTAGGCATGATTAAGTTTGTGATCAAGAGCTTGACTAAGAATTTTATAGTTGATGTTGATTAAGAATATTGGATGGTAATTAATGCATAACTCCTGTCTTTTACGTGTCTGGAGAGTCAAACCAGCTGAGAGCAGCGCTGGGAAGCAGTGGCACTGCCAACTCACAGGGAGCGTTTACCAATTTATCCCACTCCTAAATTGCTTGTGGACAGCAGCAGGAGAGGTGTCTCCTGTTTAAGTCCATCTCTATTAATTATCACAGGGACCAGAAATCCCAGGAGGGTGAGGAGGCTCAAATGTCTCCAGGATTCAATTTATTTCTGAAATAAATATTATAATGCAACACTTCAACAACCTCCTCTCTTTAATTTCTAGGACTGGCAGAGCAAAAGTTTGGGCTCACAATGTATTTCTGGTCACTTCCAGTTGGCACTTGAGGTCTGCAGTGTAATTACACTTGAGTTCCTTCAGGGTCTTCATTTCATTTTAGAGAGAGAGGACCTTGCTCCCTGTCCCTGGCTGTGGGTGAAAACAGCCCTTGGAGAGCAGAAGATTTGGATAAGGCATCTTTTGGGTTTATTTTGGTCTAATCTTTTTTCTTTAAAACATATCTCACTGGCAATAATGTAGTGTTTTATTTCCACCACAGAAGTAGCAGGATCAGACCTGCAGTAACAAAGAACAGACAGACTTCAAGTGACTATTTGCCTAAATAGTGTAGATTTAAAATAACGTAAACGAAGTGTTACTTGAAAAAGAACCAGATTTCCATTGTAAGAGAAATTCCAGTAGTCCAAATTCTYATTTTTCAGCTAAATGAAACCAAATCTGAAATGACTCTTAACAGAGTTCTCCACATGGCTGCAGAACCTTCATATTTTCTCATCCAGATAAATTAAAAATACAAAGCTTTATTATGTGTTGCGCTAAAGAGGAATGAAAACAATATTTTATGCAAATGTAAAGCTGACATAATTGAAATGAAATAACTACAGACATTAATTTTACCCTGTTTTAATTTCACAGAAATCACACTTATCAAAACCATACATTCTGAAACAATGAACCTCTTCTATCAAATTAAAAATGAACAGCTTTTACATGGCACTAAGTCACTGGATTTGGCTCCAACACAAGAGTTCATAGCTGAGGAGAGAAGAAAACACGTTTTTTATAATCAGAAGTTTGCGGGGGATTTTATGGAGAGGGGAATTAATCTGTARTTGGGTTTTTATGGAGAGGGGAATTAATCTGTAGAGATGTGTTAAAGCACCCTGTGAGCACAGTGCCTGCTGGCGTAGTCCATGTCCAAATATGTTGAGTTGAGTTGGGCCAAGTGATCCCAAATCTCTTCTAAAATAATACTGGAATGATGCAATCCCAGAATGGTTTGGGWTGGAAGGGACCTGAAAGCCCAGCTTGTTCCACTCCCCATGGGTGGGGACACCTCCCACTGGTCCAGGTCCTGGGATCATCCCTGTTCATTCTGCAGAGCTTTGGCCAAGGAGGAGGGCGATGGGGTGCCAGCTGTGAGGGAAGCTCCGTTCCCTGTGCCGTGGCCACTCATTCCCAGCTGGATAGCAGGAGGATTGCGTGATGAGCGCTCAGAGCTCGCCCTCTCTCCGTGGAGCCCAAATCTGTCTCCTCAGTACCYGGCAGGGCAGTGATGGGGAGGAGGGAGATGAGCAGTGAGAGGTGGAAGGGAAGCCGTGCCCTGGCTGTTCCTGGGGCAGGGATGTGGAGTTATTCCCACAYGGCTCTCACGAGGCACAGCCTGGCTCTCCCGGCACGCAGCGCCCTGCCCGTGGCCCTGGCTCCGCGGTGCTGCCTGCTCCCTGCCGCTGTCCGCGGGATGTTACAGCGGCGTGAGAATTGATGTGGCATCTTGAATGGATAAAGAGTTCTGGACACGAATCCAAAGAGAATTTTCCTGAGACTGCTCCGGGTCTGACAAAGAGACGTCCTTAGCATGACTTTTGTCGTGCTGGGCTTGGCGTGACTCGTGTGGGAAGGCAGGGAGGGATGTGTGACAAGGGCCTGGAGTGACAGGACAGAGGGAATGGCTTCCCACTCAC
The DNA here is from genome assembly GCA_018881555.1 of Amblyornis subalaris. NCBI lineage: Eukaryota > Metazoa > Chordata > Aves > Passeriformes > Ptilonorhynchidae > Amblyornis > Amblyornis subalaris. The sequence continues at coordinate 2,154,991 of JACAXG010000008.1, read as the reverse complement.
AGAGGGCAGGGTTGGATGGGATATTGGGAAGAAATTTCTCCCTGTGAGGGTGGGGAGGCCCTGGCACAGGTTGCCCAGAGAAGCTGTGGCTGCCCCATCCCTGGAAGTGTCCAAGGCCAGGCTGGACAGGGCTTGGAGCAGCCTGGGGTAGCGGAAGGTGTCCCTGCCCATGGCAGGGGGTGGAACGGGATCATCTTCACAGCTCCTTCCAACACAAACCATTCTGTGATGAATCTTTGTTTAGCCCCAGACAAAGTAAAAATCAAAGTGCCCTTGAGTTCTCCACTGCTGAGGTTAAGTCCCTCTGGACCTTTGATTTTTGCAGAGGAAACCTCCCTTTATCTTAAATCTTTGTGTCTCTAATTCTGTGTTTTTTGTTTCTCTTGATGGTAGAGACTGTACAGCTGCCATACCAAATACAGAAAATGTCAGAGCAGTGTTAGCACCTCACAAGGGCAGCACTGATGCTGATGGGCCATATGATCCTGGCCCTGATTTTGTCCTATTTGTCTATAACCAGTTTGTACATGGAGCCTTTAAAAGAAGATGAGGACTAAAAACATTGTGCAAGTCGATTGAGTAGAAGTTCAGCTTTCCGAGGCATTCACATATTCCTGACTACTCTGAAACCTCAAGTGTTGGAAGTACAAGATTGGTGCTTTTGTGGCCTAATCAACAGCTGTGTATTCCCCCGCCCCTTATTTTCCTTTCTCCCTTTAGACTTATGAATTAGTTTTCCCCTTCAGCAGATTGTTTTTTCTTTATCTTTCCTACTTAGATACTGTAAAAAGTAATTAAGATAATCTTATCAAAGGAACATGAAACAGAAATTTAACTGATTAAATTTCAGACCAATTAGTCATACAGAAGCCTTTGTGTAGGCCTTCTGTGGATTTTGCACCGCTTGTACTTTCCATTTCCCATTTTACAACGGCATGAAGTTAGGAAATTGCATTCCATGGAGATGGTAATTAACTTTGGTAATTAAAATACCACCTTCGTAGCAGATAACCAGTCAGCTTCAGGTCAATGACAATTTTTGATGTGACACATTTAATCTTAYGGAAGATTGAAATGTAAGAAATTACAGGAGCAATTTTTTTTTGGGGRGGAGGAAGGGTTGTTGTGTCTCTTCATGATTAAATACCCTACAACGTCACCGAGGTGGTGGAACAGGGGAAAGGGGGGGGTGAATTTCTGCCCATACCTATATTAAATAGATAGAGAATGTTGTATTTTCTTCTGGCTCTCCACAACTCCCTGACAGGAGGGGGTAGCCAGGGGGTTCGGGCTCTGCTCCCAGGGAACAGGGACAGGATGAGAGGAAACCCCTCAAACTGTGCCAGAGGAGGCTCAGGTTGGACACCAGGAGGACTTTCTCCGTGGAAAGGGTGGTCAGGCATTGGAACTGCCCATGGAGGTTTGGAGTCCCCATCCCTGGAGGTGTCCAAGGAATTCCTGGATGTGGCACTCAGTGCTCTGGGCTGGGGATCGGGCACAGCTTGGACTCGATGGTCCTGGAGATCTTTTCCAGCCTAAGAAGTTCCTGTTCCAGTACCACAAATATTGCAGACTGAAAGAAAGAATTGTCCCCAGTATGGGGAAGTGGTAGAAAAAAATCTTGAGTGAAATAAAATGGCAAAAAGAAACGAAAAAAATCTTTCAAGACTAAGATATAGAGGCTTTTCTGTCAGCAAGCACAGAGAAATGGTGGGGAGGGATGAAGGGTCTGCTGAACATTAATATCGGAAGAGATCTGTAGTTATTTGGAAGTCAAACTAAAACTTTTCCTATAAAAATTGCAATTAAATATTTTCACAGATGTCATTATTTTCCACAGATGTCTGCTCACTCCCTAACTTTAGAGCCTCCTTTGAAATAAAAGAGTGATTAGTAATGAGATGAAAGTTGACTTTAAAATAAAAGGAAGATTAGTAATGAGATGAAAGTTGGCTTTAACTAAAAAGAAATTAGGCCCTTAAAAGGAGATTATTAATTACAGCTGTCTTCAAATAAGACAGAAACAAGCCTTGAGGAAGCAGATTATCAGTGTTTGTAATAACTGAGCCCAAGGTACGTGCACAAAGCRTCCCAAGCCTTGAGAGCCAAGTGTTGGAAGAGCAGGTGGGGGGATGCAGCTCGGGAATAATCCTCTTAACCTCATCAATACTCACCCAGGGCACGAATGAGGGTGGGGGGGGGAGAAAAGGCAGTGTTGCTAATGGCAGTGGAACAAAAAGGAGATCAAAGGCACCGGAGCTGGGAGCTGGAAGTTGGAAGTTGGCTGTGCCCGGCGCGAGGAGCTCTGCTCCCGGAATTTACTGCGAGACGAGCTGGAAACTCTTGATCAGGACAGAATAAGGAATGAGMGGATTATTAAATATTTTAAGGAACAAAATATTTAGACTGCGGTTCAAAGCTTTTTTTATCAGTGCTAAATCAGCAGAGACKTGAAGTTCAGAGTGTGTCATCCCGGAATTCTATCCCTGCTCAGTGCCTGTGATAGACACCCAGGAAAAGATGGCTTGGGAAAAAACTGGATTTAGTCTCTGGTGAAGCATTATGTCATCATCAGAACCACCCTCCGGGGCAGTTGGGGAAGAGCAGCTGGATGGTTTGGGTTGGAAGGGACCTTAAAGCCCACCTCATTCCATGCACTGCCATGGATGATGCCCAGCACCTTGGGGATCRGTGCTCTCCTCATTCCATGCTGTGTCCTGGCTGGATGCACCACTGGATCTCCTCATCCCACTTCTGGATCTGGCACTGCAGGTTCAGGCCAGCCAAACAAATACAGTTTTAAGCTGACTTCACCAAAAATAGAACACTGCTGGTCTTGTGCCAGCTTCTTTCCTCCAAGCCCAAATAAGTTGTTTTTTTTTCTAATCTTTACTAACAAATTATTTCAGCTCAAGAAAAAAAATGTCATTTTATGACTCCAGAGGAGGAGAGCTCTCAATGACAAGTATTCCCATCTGCTTTTCATCTCCCTTCAAAAGCTTGCGACCTGTTAAAATGGGACATTTTCATCCAAGAAACTCTTTACTGCCTTTTTTTTGAACCTTGGGTCCCTGCTGTGAGGAGCCCCCTCTGGAAGGGGGGGTTACCTGCCCCTAGGTTTTTGGGGAAAGAAGCTTCAGTTTGAAGCTCTGCTTGGTCTGCAAAAGGAGTCAGACTTCAAAGGCAGCTGCTGCTTGATGTATGTTCAGAGCTGAGCTTGCTTTCCCTTGCTGCTGCCCCAGAGGAGTTYCTGGCTATCCCTAGAAAGAGAGTGAAATCCCAAATTGGGAAAACCTGGAATGGCAGGCTCATAGCTTGCCTTTTCTACTGGTAAAGTTGATTTCTTTGGATGAAAAGCATGGGATTGCATGGATTGTTTTCATACCCCTTCTCTCCTGAGCTTCTGCTCTGCACAAAAGTGACCTGCTATGAAAAATAGGGAAAGAAATTGCAATTAGTGGCAAGATGAATCAGGGATTTGCCTCGTGCTTATTACCCAGCCAAGGCTCAAGGTAAATGACGTAGCCCAAGACAAGGAGAAAAGTTACTCTGAATACAAGTCATTGTGACAAAATCAAGAGGTTTTAGAAAATTATTAAAGCTTTCTGCAAGTGGAAGTTCAGGGCTGTCACAGTGAATATTAATGTCTCCYATAAAAGAGGGTTTTGTTCATGAAGTCCAAGATCATACAATCAGCAGAAATTCAAAATTAATCTTTATGGTATGATAAAGGACCAAGATAAGGTAAAAGAAAAGATGTACCTGAAGGGAAAAGTCAGCCAGGGAAGTAATGCTATCATATAAAAATATTCAAGTATCTATGGCCCCTCCTGAAATTTGCTCTCTGTGTAATGTTTTACTTAGCAGGGGGTTGTGGGGTTTTTTATTATTTTTATTTGATGAACGGAAAATCCAYGGAATCCTTAATGAGATGAGATGGTTTCTTCTTTTTCCTTGCACGTGGCCTTGACCCACAGTAGAGTCATCAAACCTGAAAAGCCTTTTCCCTTCCTTTCTAGGTCCAAAAAGCCCCAGTTTACTTCTCATTTTCCTGGCTGGAAATGGCCATCCTGGTGTCATCATGTGCCATCACATCTTCCTGGTCTGATGGTCCCTGCTTTGGTTTGGGAATTCCCACATCCTCAGCWGTGAGCAGCAATGCCCTGACCTCCCAGTTTTACATTTCCAATCCTATCCTGTGATGGGAAGATGCCCACAACAATTGGCACCAATAAATCCCAGCATGGCAGGGTGAGGTAGATCCCGATGATCACCATCTCCTGCAAACAGSAAATATATTTGTTCTTACTCCTGTATTTGCGCTCTCAAGCCAAGTAACACAAAATATTAATGATTTGCAGTTGCTGGGTGATGAATCCCTTCCAGCCTGGCCTGACAAGGAGGGGAGGGAGGCTGAGCAGTGGAGTAGAGCTCCCAGAAACAATCCGTTCTGTGCCATTGAATTTGGTAATAACCAGTAATTTACAGCTGCCCTCTATTGCCTTAATGGGAATACTAATGAAATGGAGGCTCTTTGGCTGGATTTAGGAAGGTCACTGGTGAGAGTTTTGCTATCAAGTGCCTACTGTGTGTTTTTGGCAGGGATAAGATGATGCCAATAAACTGAGTATGGACTTTTTATGAGTCTGGGCTGAAGTTAAAACTAATGTAGGTTGTGCTTCTTCATATATTGCTTGGTAAGCTTCTGGACAAACCCTCCTATAGAGATGTAAAATGTTTTGMGTCATGTTGGGGTGAAGTGAGCCTGGATGAATCCTGGCTGGAGACTTCATGGCAATGAAGAACTGAATCCAGCCTTGTTGTTTTTTTTTTTTTCTGCTCCTTGTTTGCACTGGCTGAAAATTCAGCCTGAATTAATATTTTGATGTAACTGAAGCAGAGCTTAGTACTAAGAAACCTCCTTTCACACTAATGTTTTCATATTTGAACTTCAACAACTGGGTTTTTTTTCATGCTTGGTAATCTGATCATTTTAAATTTAAAATTTTGCTTCCCCAACCACCCCCTCTTTGGAAGAGCTTATGGCTCTTCCAAAATCTAATGAGGTATTTCAAGGTTTTCAGGAGCAGATGAAGAAGCCTTAGAAATATCTACTTAACCCATCACCTGTAGAGATTAAAACATTAAAACACTAAAAGCAAAGTGTTTTTCTCATATTTGTGCCTWGTAAAATATTCTTGTGAGTACAGAATAGAAATTCAGGAGCAGCCCTGATTCTGCAGCGTTGCAGTTGCGTTTCTCCACCAAAAGCAACCGGATAACTTGGAATAAAATGATTTTGCCCTCCTGCATCTTCCTGTAAAGCACGGGTGAGTCTCTGAGCGGTCCCTTGTGACCGAGAGCGCTCTGCCCACACTTTCACAAAATCCCTTGCGGGAGCGTYCGGTGTCCAGGGCCTCCGGAGGGGCCGGGAGAAGGCTGGGAGTGAAGGAGCTGGAWTGTTTCCAGCTGGATCCGCTCGCCAGCAGGTCCCTGTGGTGGTGCTGAGAGGAACCTTGGGGRGAGGCTGTTTGAGGAAGAGGAGCACTGCAATTATCTGTGACCACAGGCGGGGGGAGAGCTGAGGACAAGGACTGTCCTGGGCTGGGCAGTTCTCCTTGGACAATTCCCCGCATCCGGGTTTTTTGAGGTGAGCAGCGGGTGCAGGAGTGATTATTTACTGGAGCAGTGGTAATCCAGCAGGATGTGTGTTTAGTGAAGGACTTCTCGTGTAGCTGATGGCTCTGGATTCCTCTCGTGTGGTGCCTGAGTGAGCTGCAGGCTCCTTCGGGATGCGATGTTCAGCCAGCCTTTGCTCTCTCCCTGGAAAAGTCTCTGGAGCAGGCACGTAATTGAGATGTGCACGTCTCCAATGCAGGGGCCAGAGCAGACACACAGCAGCAAAAAACACTTTTAGTGCACCTCTGGCTTCCTGCAGATGAAAATCCCTGCCCTTCCAGCCAAATTTCCGTGGGGTAGGTGAGCCTCAAGGCTGCTGGGAACTGAGGAGATCTGCATGGCATTCCTTCCTTGGAGTTTTGTCCAGATCTCTTAAGTCTAACATTACACAATTCACCTTTYTTTAAAGAAATGGTGAAAACTCGAGGTGCTGCTCTGTGTGAGTGCCAGAGCCGATCTGTTGCGGTTGTTGGTCTTTCCTGAAACAATYGAGCACTGAAAACGAGCACTGAAAGGTCAATGAATCACTACAAGGATGATCATGTGGATTTCCTGGCATTTTTTAAAGACCTGGAGATCTCATGCCTCTTATACCTCGGATAAACTTCCAGAAAAATTGTGGGTGCAAGGGGAAAAAAAAAAAAGAATGAGTTTGCAGTGAAAATACCAGGAAAATCTGGGAGCTGTGAACTTTGTGCCCACCATGGCAGGAAAATCATGTAGGGCAGAGATAGGTGAAGTCCAGATGGTTTAGGAYGTAACAAGTCCAGCATCCATTTCATGCTATTTTCCACAGGAAAAATAGCCCAGCTGTTTTTCCTTCGATTCCAGCCTTAAACTTGTTTGAAATCCTTCTGAAAAAAACTAAACCCAGGAATAGTGTGCTGTGAGTGAATGCCTCATGAAATTGTTGTTTATTAATRTGAAACCAGTGCAATAATGGTGCTAACAAGTCATCCATCTGCAGGGAGGCATTGGATAAGCGGCGTGGGAGAGACTCGTGCCGCATCTGGAGCTAAATGTGTAACTTTTAATGTAGATTTTACGAATTCCCGAGCATCTTGCTCACTGATGAGAGCTGAGGGCTGCTGCCACCCCTCAGGACCATGGTGTTCCCATGACTGAGCGTGGGCCTGCTCTTTTCCGGCAGATGAGTGGAAGTCTCACAGACCTGAATATCACGGGTCAGGAGCACGGCAGACGCTGGGATTTTGAGATCCTTTTCAATACAGTCAGTTTTAATGACATATGAAAGAGATAAGTGGTCTGAGGACACGGTGGGGTGACATATGGCACAGCAGACACGGGTTTGCCTCCCACAGCTTGTCTCTGACTTTGACCCGAGCAGAGGAGAAGGGAACCTGCCTGGCAGGAATATTTCACTCTGGCTTTTTGCATTTTTATTTCGTCTGGGGATAGTGTTTTCTTAGAGTGYGGATCCCTGCTGAAAATTCGTCATATTTTTTGAATGTCATTGGAGCAGCRGTGTGGGGAATAAACCTTGGGGTGTGAATAACTCTGTGAGGGGCTCAGCACCAGTCCTCATCTGAAGGTCTGAATCAAAACTCTTGCCAGAACATGAAAAAGTACAATGGCTTTGAAGGCAAGAAGTACTGCCAGTGTTGCCATTGATATTTACCCCTTGTACAGTAAAAAAATTGAAGTTATGAGGAAGTTTTATCTTGTGTCTTTATTAATATAGAATCACAGAATGGTTTCAGTTGGAAGAATCCCAGAATCCCAGAATGGTTTAGGCTGGAAGGGACCTGAAAATCCCATCCAGTTTCACCCCCTGCCATGGGCAGGGACACCTTCCACTATCCCAGGCTGCTCCAAGCCCTGTCCAACCTGGCCTTGGACACTTCCAGGGATGGGACCTTTAAAGTTCCTCTAGTTAAGCCTCCAATATTACTATCATTGGCTAATTACGAGCTCATTTTAATGAGGTAATGGCAATTGGAGACTGAAGGTGCTCCCTTAGAGATGCTAATTACACCTGAGTCTCTGCTGAGGAATGTGTGTTGCTGTGTGTGTGGAAGGGGGATCACAAGGATTTGGGCTCCTGGGAAAAGGAGCACGGTTAAGAATGAAATCCTGAAGAAAACAAATTCTGGAGGCTTTTAGATTCTCGGTGATAACCTGTAAACACGTATGAAAACTGTGTMTATGTATACATTTCCAAAATTGGCCCTTTCCCCCCCCCCCAAACCTTTTTTCATTATAAAAGGCTGTAAAGTCCTGATGGAAAAGCTGGATGACAGCAAATAACCAATTCTCAATATCACTTTATGTTGCTGTAACACCCAGACGCCGAAGGAGCTGTATAAACACCTCGGAAAGCACAATCTGTCTTGAACAGCTTACAAGGGAAAGGAGATCTTTTTTTTTTTTTTTTTTTTTCCCAAAGACATAAAAGGTAAATTGGTGTTCTGCTCCTGCTGAAAATCACTGAGCACCTCAGTGGTTGAAAATCCCACCCCAAGCCCCTCTCGGTCCGGTGAAACAAGGGGACTGTGCAGTAAAAATTTGACAGCTGCTTTTGCCCAACTGTTTGCTTTATAAGTCACTAATCTGCCTTCTTAAAGATTGTGTGCAATACTGGAAATATGTCAGTGGGTGGGTCACAGACCGGAGGGCTCGTAAAARAGAAGGAAAAGGGGGAAAGGCTGCGGCCGGCTGGCTTCCATCTCCTCCCCGGCTGAATTAAGAGAGATGTTTTTCTCCCCACTGCTCCTCTATCTCCCTCCTTTCCATTTTCTGCATTATGTTTCCTCCTCCAGACTGCGGCGGTGGAGCTGAATGCTGATGAGACCATCGGCAGCCTGTCCCCAGACAGAACTTTTTAAGGTCATTTCTCCTGGTTCTCGATTGCTTGACCTGCTCGTTTCTCTCCCCCAGCCAYGGGAGGCTGCCCAATTACGCGCTGTTATTTTTATGATGCTTGCTTGTCCTTCCCAGCCCTAATCTTCCTTTATTGCCAGGAACGCTCGCAGTCTCTGTAGTCCAGTTAGAGCTAAAGTTGGTCAGAGAAAGGTTTTAAATTGACAGTTTCAAACCAAGAGTCGGGAGCTGGAGGAAGTTTTCTGTGGTGAAGGCGAGTGAGGAGATGCTTCCTGTGCTGGTGGGCACAGCTGGCACGGAGGAATCCTTGGGATGAGAGTGACCTTTGGAAGGGAAGGTTGCAAGCATCGACACGTAGCTGTGAGCCTGGGCAGGACTGTGTTGGGTTTGTAATGCTGGAGATGTGTGTACAAGGAATATTTTTAAGCAGGTTTCTTAGACCTCGGTCTAAAAACATAGACATCCATCTCTTGTTCTTTATTCCAGAAAAAGTCTGGTGTTTGTTCCTCTGTTTGTTCATTTCATTCCGAATTCTACAGCCCTTCTGTACACAGCCACTTGCTGAAGATCATCAATTATTTATGGTTAGGCTGGTCACAGGGTTTGTGCAGTGGTCACTTGGAAGAAGAGGGGGAGGCAGAGATGACAGCTCTGAGCACTGAAACATGAGCTCTGTTACCCTGTGACGTGTGAGGTCCACGCTCTGTGAAACAGCATCATAAACTGCCCAAATAAATTCCCTCACATCAAATTCGCTTCCTTGTTCCAGCAAGGACAAGCTCAGCATCAATAAAAGGAAATTGCTCTGAGAGACAATCTKCAGGTTATCCGTGCGGATGTGTGAGTTTCCGCAGGGTTRGATGGGATATTGGGATGARATCCTTCCCTGTGAGGGTGGGGAGGCCCTGGCACAGGTTGCCCAGAGAAGCTGTGGCTGCCCCATCCCTGGAAGTGTCCAAGGCCAGSTTGGACGGGGCTTGGAGCAGCCTGGGRTAGWGRRAGGTGTCCCTGCCCATGGCAGGGAGTGGAACGGGATGAGCTTTAACTTTCTCTTCCAACCCAAACTATTTTGTCATTCCATGAACTTTCCCTCTTTCGGTGCAGCGATGCCACTTCAGCCCCATTAACTATTTGCTCATCTCCTGATTGGCCCCTCGCTGCAGCTCCTGCTGGATTTCTCAGCCTTTCCAAAGGGCATCCAAGATCCAAACCCCCCCAGGCCACCGTGGAGGCAGAAGGGATGAGATTCCTCCCAGGCCCGGCTGGGCTGGTCCCAGCGGAGCTGCAGGATGGGGGGAATTGGCCCCAGCTCTGGATTTCGAAGCTTTCAGAGTTGTCTGAGCAAACAGGAATGTGAATGAATCAGACTTATAAGTATTTACAATTCTCAAATGCCTGAGAAGCTTTTTAAAGGTCAATCTAATTAAGACAAAGTTTGTTTGTACCAATATAAAGTAGATACTATTATTGGAAATTCATTCCAAGGCAATATATGGCATTTTACTTACAGTATAATTTTTAGTTTTGTATTCTTAATTTGGAAAGAGCAGAAATGATCTTTTGGTTCCATAATGTCTTACTTAAAATGACATTTTAATCTATAATGATTTTTTTTGCTGCAATTAAAGAGAGATTCTTTCTTCCTGATGCAAAATAATTAATCAAAGTTTTTGCATAAGAAGGATTCTTTTGTATTGGAAATAAAATTGCCCAGACGCATAGCAGCCACATTATTTAGTGGGTCTGGTTTTGATTGCCATCTTATGGGAGCAAAAGCCTTTTTTCTATAATTTAAGGATGCATTTAAATTCAGTTTGAAAGGCGGAATTTCATGATGTGTTGCCCTTCAAGGCTATAAAAATTGAGATCTATTTGTGCGTCTCCATAAGAATATCAAAGTGAGAAGTGAATCAGTTTTTCTTGGAGTTTCTTTTCATATTTGAATAGTTCTGCCCTTGTGTCTCCTTCAGGCAATCCTGCTATCCCAAACTGTGGCCGAGTGAGGGAAATTTAGACCTTGCAGTCCTTAGTAGCCTAAACTTCGTAATTTTTAGATGTTGAATTGAGGGAAGGGGACAGGGAGGAGATAATCAGTATTATTCCGTGGACTGCTTCTTCAGAGCCAAGTGTTCAAAACCTGAGTGGATGTTGCACTCTGTGCTCTGGTTTAGTGGGTGGGGGGGAGAGATTTGACCAAAGTTTGGGCTTTATAATCTTGGAGGTCTTGTCGTTAATGATTCCATGACTCCATGTCCAAGTCATTGCTGTTGAGGAATGAACCAGGAGCTCTAGGAACTGTCTCTGGCCAGCAGAGAGAGATTTCTCCTTGAATTAAAACTTTCACTGTTGGCAGCAGGATTTTCTTTTGTTTTTTTCCTTCTAGGGGTCTTTAACCCTGTTTTCTCTATACAAATGTCTGTATCCTTTCCTCCTTTCCTTGCTGGCACTTGACTCCAGAAGATTGGAAGGAATGCTAATACAAGGCTGATGCATCACTGAAAGAACTAAAATAGGACTGGTTTGGAATTTGATTGGACCAGAGCAGTGTAAAGAAGAGGGGTTATTTTTTCTGGGAGAGTGTATTTTTCTTAATCACAGGAAAGAAGTGAAGCTGTTCTGGCTTGAATATGCATGGTAAAATGTAATATTTTAGCACCATTATAAAAAATAATTACTGTATCAAAGTCAGGCGTAATTACCACAGGTGTGAATGGGAATAAACAGCATCATGTTGCCTCAGACAGAAGGATTTCAAGTATTTCCAGTTAAAAAAACCCAACCCTCTCCAGCCTGGTGTTGTTGCCAGGATGGTTGCTTTTCCAGGCTGGCTGTTTTCAGCGTGGAGAAATGTCTCACTCTGCTGTTGTCCCACACAGGAGGAGCTGCTGCCTCCTCAGAAATCACAGAAAATCATGGAATGGCCCAGGTTGGAAGGGACCTCAGAGATCATCCAGTCCCAACCCCCAGCTTCGCCCATTTTTGTTGTGTGCTACACACCAAGATTCTCTGATGTACAGACCATATAATTCTACTGCTATTTGCAAGCCCGTATTTAATCATCCCATTCCATAGTTCAAAAAAGAATTTAAAAATCTTCTTGAAAGTACCCTAAAACTGGGAGGAGACGTCAGACACTCTCCCGTTGGTGTTTGAGCCGTGTGAGCTGAGCTGATGCATCACCGAAGGCACTAAAATAGCCAAAGCAGCAGCAGCAGAACGCTCGAATTCCAGATCTGCTGCATCCAACGCTGTTCCACGGAGCAGATAAAGATCCCCCCTGATAGCTGTGTTATCTGATAGCTCCCAAATGGAGCTGCTCCCTCGTTATCAGAGCACTGGGGACACCAATGCCCTGTTGCAGGAACACAAAGGACACCGATGGGATGCTGAGGGTCTGCTCAAGGGCTGCCTGCCGTGGGTCCTGCCGTGTTTGGAGAGGTGCTCCCTGCTCTGGGGGSAGGCTTGAGCTCAAAATTCCACTCCGGGAGCAGCTATGATCCCGTGCAGCTCGGAGAGGTGGGGATTAAACCCTCAGCTCCTTGCTGAGTGAACACCCAAGTAAATCTGGCTCCTGTGAACGGTGCATAATCAGAGACCTAAAACAGGTCATGAATAACCATAGGGAAGCTCAGCACGTCTTTTCCTTTGTTAGTTCCTGTAGGTTCTGGAAGAAAATAAGTGCCCTGTGCATTGTAGTAGGAGAGCAAAAGGGCTGTGGAAAGGCTCTTTGTAGGTGATGAGTTGTTTGGTGCTAGTTCACTGTTTCCACACAGCCAGGCTTGGGGAAGGTTTGTGCCAGGAGATCCAGATTCTGTGTGTCTGCTGCCCAAAGGGTTGTTGGGGAGGGATGGGAGTGGGAATAGCCCCAATGCTGGCATTTGCAGCAGCATTTTTAGTCCACCTGCTGCTTCCAAGCTTCTCCCATTTCAGACGGACTCTGACCAKGGCACCACCCCGAGGTGTCTGCCTGACATCCCAAATTCCCTGTCTCCTGCAGCAGGAGGGCAGGTTTGGGGAGCAGGACAGTGCTCTCTGCAGTGGCTCTGGGAACACCTTAGAGCCCCTGCCAGTACCTAAAGGGGCTCCAGGAGAGCTGGAGAGGGGCTTTGGACAAGGGCCTGGAATGACAGGACACAGGGAATGGCTTCCCACTGCCAGAGGGCAGGGTTAGATGGGATATTGGGAAGTAATTGTTCCCTGTGAGGGTGGGGAAGGCCTGGGATGGAATTCCCAGAGAAGCTGTGGCTGCCCCATCCCTGGCAGTGACCAAGGCCAGGTTGGACGGGGCTTGGAGCAGCCTGGGATAGTGGAAGGTGTCCCCGCCCATGGCAGGGGGTGGCTCTGGGTGGGCTTTAAGATCCTTTCCAACCCAAACCATTCCATGATTCTGGTTTGGATAAACCATTCCTGTCTGAAGCATTTCCAGGTAATGACRTTAATTACCTAAAGAGATTTCACAAGGACATGACATGAAGACCCTTAATGTTGGGAAGGAGCGTCAGAAGATACGTCATCATTTTTGTCAGTATCCTGATTTTCTGATCAAGTGGGTAAAGAGGAAAGAATTGTTTTCCTGYAGCAGGGCCCTGGTTTCCAAAACACTCTGCAGCAGGGACGATGACAGGAATTGCTTTTGAGTTGTTCTGGTAATAATGACTGGAGATCGAATTATAATAAGGTCAATCTCTCAAACATTTCGCTTTAAAAAAAATCAAAATGAAATCCACTTTTCTCTTTGGACATACGTTTCAGCTCTGTGGCATGGCATTTATGTGGAAAATGATACAAGGTAAGACATGGAGTGCTGTTTAGAGGAAACATCGGAGATTATAAATAGATTAAAGATTCATCTGACAGAGGAAATTTTCAGTGCGCATTTCAAACTGGATGTGGCTCTTTGCCAGCCTGCCTAATGCTCTCTGAGCAATGTCAGGGTCAACTGACGGACAGCTCTACCTGCATTCTGAGAGTTTATACTGGACATGTTACTGGAGGCTTCCTAGACTCGGAGCAAAGAAAAAATTGGAGGTTGGCAGCAGCTTTAAATGACTGTCACACGTGCAAAAATATCAGGGTTCAGGAAGAAAAGTTGTAACAGTGCAGCTGTACCTCTGCCAGACCTTGTAGCTGTGAAAGATGTGCCTCTTGTCATGTCCTTACTCTAAAAGACATAAATTTTATTTAAGCTTGAGATTTGGAGGGAGTTTTGAGCAACCTGGTCTCCTGCAAGGTGTGTGTTTAATGGGCTATGTGGGTTTTCTCCCGTCGTCTTCAGAGTTTTCTTCACTATTATATTTTCTGAGAGAAAAGACAAAAAAAGAAGTGTTTTAATTGGTTTGGGGAATGTCAGCTGTGTTTAAAAATTTACATCTGTGATTGTTTTCTGTGTTCCCCATTTTGACTTTGCTTTCACCTTCTCACTGAAAACAAATATTATTGCCYTGGTTTGCTGTGCTGATTTATTTAGCCAATACAGAAGACAACTGTAGTGTTAGAGTAGGATTTTTATTAAGCTTAAATAATAATCCATTTTCAAATGATCAGAAATTTGTCACAACAGTTGCAGAAAGTACAAAACTCTGTGTGCAGAAGTTTCTAATGGTATTTTAAACTGCAGTTGTAATGGTGTGATTGATGGCAATACCATTAAGCTACTGCACTTGTTTTAGACTGGTATTTACATACAGTGTACATGTTATTTAGGATGTACTTTTTCACTCTGAGAGCCTTGCTCATTTTTACTGCTGGCTTTTAGGACTTGGGGATAAATTTAAAGAACTCAATGACAGCAGAAACGTTCAGAGGTGCTTCAGCACAGCGTAGGGTGCTCTCAGTGATCACTGGGCTGCTCAGGTGCTCCTTGGGAGCTCGCTGGGGCCCTAAACAACTTGGGAAAAAGTGGTTTTGCCGTTGGAATGTCTGCRACGTCTCCGCGTCCCCTCCTGCCGTTCCTCTCCGTGTGCTGGCTCTCCCATCAAACCGCACTTTGAGCCTTTCCAGGAGACACCACCAAGGTCTCGGATTCCTCAGGAATAAAAGTTAACAGGGCTGATTTTCAAGCTGAGCTGTGGTAAACGAGCAGTCCCCCAGCAGCTCCCTGGAGCTGCTCTCCGGTGTGCGCGGAGCAGTTCCTCGCCGGCCAAACGCGGCGTCGGGATCGAATTCAGCAGCTTGGTTTGAGCTCACGGAAGGGCCCCAGGGTGCTGAGCGTGGTTGACTCCTCTTCGTGTCAACAAACAATTTCCATTTGAAATGTACCTTTTAGTAACCAATCAGATTATTTACTAGCGAAATAACAGCTGTAATAGCTCACTCGAGTTCTCTGAGTGAACTGCTCGCAGTGAGTCTCGCTGGTTTGGTGTTTTTAACACACAAGGGTGTCTGTGTACGTCCACTTTTTCTTCTGCTCRTTCCCAGTTCCAGACTCTTAACGTTTGGGGTTTTCATGCCTATTTTGCTGTTAAAATAATGAAATAACATTGCTTGGAGGGAATCTGGAGGTCATCTGCTCCGGCTTCCTGTTCCAAGCAGGACAGGTTGCTCAGAGATGTTTCCATTTCGAGTTTTGAGCATCTCCAAGGACTCCACRACCTCTGTGGAGAACCCACTGCAGGATTTTACCATCCATTGAGGAACATAAAAAAAACCCCAAATGTAAAAATATTAATCAGGCTAGCAGCAGTAATTAGCCAACCYTGGAGAGGATTCATAGATTGGGATTGTTCAGCCTGGAGAAGAGAAGCTTGGGAGTGACCTAGTGCAGCTTTCCCAGAAGCTGAAGGGAACCAACAAGAAACATGGAGAGAGACTATTGATAAGGACCTGGAGTGGCAGGACGAGGGGGAATGGCAGGTTTAGATGGGATATTGGGAAGGAATCCTTCCCTGGGAGGGTGGGGAGGCCCTGGCACAGGTTGCCCAGAGAAGCTGTGGCTGCGCCATCCCTGGAAGTGTCCAAGGCCAGGTTGGATGGGGCTTGGAGCAACCTGGGATAGTGGAAAGGGGYAGAACTGAATGATCCTTAAGATCTCTCCCAACCCAAACCRTTCCATGACACTCACAATAATGTTCTCATAGTCTCATCTCTACTGTAAAGTCGAGTAAATTAATATCAGAGTTAACACATGGAGCAATTGCCTCTGGTAGATCCTTAGAGTTGTTTTCCAAAAGTCTGGAAAAGGCTTCATTTTGGGGGACTTTGGACCATTTTGTTTTCCAGCAGAACAATCTGCTGCGATACCTTTTAGCTGCTGTTTGCATTGAAGGACACTTGTGGCTGTAAATATTTCTGTGCAACGTGGCCAGCCATGGGCAGCTCCAAAATTCTGTATTATCTGCTCAAATAACTTCCTATCACAAGATATTGGAGCTCAAGTAAGATATAATTAGATAGTGTTAATGAAAAACTGCTAGATTATCATGGGTGATATGGAAYGAACCATTTTCAAAGTAACTTAGGCTTTTAGGATGCTAAACTTCAATTTAAGACCTAATTATTTCCACAGTTATGAAAATTTTGCCCTTACACATTTTCCTGAAAACCAAAGCAATAAGTTTCTTTCTTCTTGGCACCATTTTTCCCTTAATTTATTTTATTCTTAAAAAGATGAAACAGTCTAGCTACATTAATTAGGTTTTCTGAGATTTTTATTTGTGTTATGCAATAGCCAGGAATTCCACAGCCTGTCTGAATACGAGCATCTCCTCGGTGTCTCAGGATGAAATGTTGGATATAAAAAGTCAATCAAAAGCCACATTAGATTAAAAACTTCTGAAAGCTCCTGGATATTCCTGTAACTGTAGATTCCTGCTTTATTTGGCACTTTTTGGGCTGTGGCCTTTTCCTGTAGAACACTTTTAGGCCCTTTTGAAAACGTCAGTTTAGGGTGTGCTTGGTAAATTGAGAAAGAGATTGTTTTTATGAATCGTCTTTTTTTCCCTGGAAGAAATAAAATAACAAAATTGGATTCCTTTAGCGATCCTTGTCTTTAGGTGGATCTTGTTCTGTACAYGGATCAATAAAAATGTCTTTAACAATGAGAGGATAAAGCTGCAAGGGGCAGAAAAATGAGTCCATTCATCAAGGACAACATGAAGGGAGGGCTATTGTAAAGATGTTACAAATATTAATGTGTTGTGTTGCACTCCCAGGCCACTGAAGTCCCATTAGTGAGAAATATTTCCAGTTTTAAATATCTACAATTTTAGTAGCGGCAAAAGCTATTTTTATATCATAAAACTAATGTATGTTCAGAAATTTTCTACATGTGCTTGTCTCAAAAGAAGCATTTTCATATCCTGCTCCATCCATCCTTTTCAAGTACAGAACAGTTTAATTTGCAACMCGAAGTGTTAAGTTTTAATTTTTTTTTTTCCTTTGCTCAGTCTCCTACTTAGTCATACATAAATCAGAGGCATATGAAAGAACTAGTAAAAATGGCTGTACCCTTCTCCAGCTGTAATTTGGCTCCATGAATTATTAATTAGCAGACCAGGATAGCAACAGCTTTTTCAGAAGTCAGGATAAATGTACAAGGCTCACCTTATCAGCCAAGATCTGAGCAGTGGCAGTAATGCAACTCTCACCATTTAGCACTTTGTGGTACGTTGAGAAGGAATTGGATATTAGACCATTTAAACTCTCTGAAATACAACGCAAAGCAAGGAAGTGGGTTGGTTTTTTTCTTCTTCTTCTTTTTTTTTTTTTTTTTCCCCTTGCCTCTGAAATAATTTCCAAGCAATGMACACACGTGGATTTCTCAGGGGTTTGGGCTGGTGGAGATGGTGAAGCTGCAGCACTGCGAGGGAGCCCAGCAGCTCGAAGGGCTTGGAAGGGAAAGGCTTTAGCTGCTTGTCTTAGAAGAAAAGAAGAAATCTGGGGTGGCTTGAAATTAAGCTCAAATGGATGCAAGGTAGCATTTGACAAATACAGAGGAGGCTGGTATTGTAAGTAACATTTTAATTCCTAAATAACAGAGCTCTTCGGTTTAAAACTGTGGCACCACTTAATTTATCTGAAGCTGGATTAGAGGACCCTCATCTTATCCCCTGATTTAACTGCTCTGGCCAGAAAAAGGGGTATTTTTGTCTCTTGTCTTAAATGATTTCATGTTTATAGTCCTAAAGGTTCTTTTCAGAACTTTGCCCTTCTCTGATTTAATCTGCCTTTGGCAGTTGCAAAGTCGAGGGCGGCAGCCGATTTAATCGAAGCCCATCTTGCAAAATTTAAGGGTATGTAATGGAAAGTTGAAATATTTCAGTGCTTTTCTCATTCTGAAATTTCATTTGAACATTTTTAGTCTTTCAGCAATGCTGTTCTCYGTCTCTAAAGCTAAGTTATTAAAATAAGGAGTCTCTCTCGCAATATATCATCATCTATTTTTGAAGAGATTTTTTAGCTTATAAACAAATGAGGAGAGGGTGTGAAGGAACTGATTAGATCTCTTTTTGTATGGAACTTTTTAGTAACCATTACACTACAAAATTTATGTAAAGCAATATTTCAGGGAGAAATCCTAACGACTTTCTAATGTGAGTTTTACCTGAGATTGTTTCCCGGGACTGTGGGATAATCTCGCTGCTGTCACTGGTGTCTGATTTACAGGAGTCATTTTGCTCCCATCTGTTGATGTGCCAGACAAGGCAGGGTTAGGAACGAGCAGTTCAGCAACTCTGATTGCAGAACAGTAATTAGTCTAAAAAAAGTCAGATGAGGTGTCTCAGTTCCTACCCTGGTTCTCTTTTTCAGTGGCAAAGGCAAGGAGTTTGGTTGGTGCTGCTGCAAAATAAAGTTGGAAACCTTCCCTTAATTTTTTAATTCCTTTTTGCTGCCATTTAACCTTAATTTTTGGTACAATATGCACACAAATCACCAATTTCCAATGGGAAATTATTAATAGCTTTATTTCTTGTGTGCTTGTATGAAGCCATAAATAAATTTGTGTGACAGATTTAACAGCTTGGTCTGGGGATGCGCTTGGGAGCACAGGGCTGGCGCGGGGAGCTGCCACAGCTTTCCCAACCCTATTCCCTATTACTTGGGATAATTAGTGAATTCTTAGAGTGATTCCTTAAAACTTGTGGGAAGGTCCGGATTGGGGTCTGTGTGGGAATTGTGCTGCTCGTGGTGTCACCTCAGTGCCGGGGTAAAACACGACTTGAGGGAGCAGAGCGGGAGGAGAGGCCGCCGAGTTTGATCCATTTGCCACGGGAAATAGGTTTTCCTTCATTATTAACTGCATAATCATGCTCTGGTGATGCTTAACATGTGAAAATAATCCCGGCACTTCCTCCATCTCTGCCTGGCGGAGAGAGGGAGTGCATTAATTCCACAGCCCTTCCCAGGAGCCGTGCTCAGACTCAGCACATTACCCCAGCTCATGCGACAAAGACCATTAAAAATTACATTTCTGATGAATTTAAGCTCTTTTCCTCACTCCCAGTTTGGCTGTGCTGGTGTAGATCTGGGATGAGAGCACAGGGAGATGGAGAGGGGCAGCTGAGGGGCTGGTCCTACATGGGTTTGGATCAGTGGTCCTTGGCAAGCATCTGAGACAGCCACCGTGGCCCGGGCAGCACCAGAGCTGGAGTCTCAAGGATTATGGAAAAGCTCTTGGAAGAGAAGGAGAACAAAGAGGAGATTAAAGATATATTTCCTTATTGGGAAGCTGTAAAAAATGATGTGGCAAATCTGCCCCCAAAAATGCCGAAAGGCTGTGAAAAAGCAGTGGAAAACTGCTCCAGGGGGATCGGGAGGAGCACCTTGTGCCAACACTGCTTCGGCAGAGCGTGACCTGCCARTAAATAACACTGAAGTTTGTGGGATCTTAAACAGATGAAAACAAACTTGGGTGGCTTCTTCTCATCAGTGCTTGTAGGGGTRCCATTTTTTTCCCTTGGAGAGCTCTGAATTTAAGGGATGTCAGACAGTTCTTGCATCCCACGGGAGMAGCCTGGCTGTGGAGGAGAGGAGAGGGGGACTGGTGAGAGCTGGGCTTGGAGGTGCTGCTGTTCCRTGGCCTTTCTGGGGTGGGCTGGACAGACATCTGCCATCTCAGCAAGGGGAAACGGCCTCAAGTTGTGCCAGGAGAGGCTCAGGGTGGATATTAGGAAAAATTTCGTCACTCAGAGAGAGGTCAAACATTGGAATGGGCCACCCYGGGAAGTGGTGGTGTCAACATCCATGGAGAACGAGTGGACATGGCACTTCACAATGTCGTTAGTGGCCCTGGGGGTATTCAAAGAATGGACTTCATGATCTTGGAGGTCTTTTCCAACCTTATTGGGTCAGATTCTTCCCATGGAGCTCAGCAGTGATGGAGCAAAGCCTCGCTGGATSAGCGTGGGTTGGGTAAAGGGTGGTGGATTTTGGTGTTGCGTCGGAACTTTATCACATCCAATGTTTGGTTTTGAAACTTTCCTGTAAAATCTTGCATCTGAGGGGTGCTCTAACYGAGTCTGGGAGCTGGGGGTGGAGCAGGGAAGCGAGGAGGGGGAATGGGTGCTTGGGGGGTCACCACCGGCCCATGGGGCATGCAGATTGTCATGCGTTGGAAATCACCTCCAAGTGAAAGCATTACAAATAATTGTGCTGGGATGGATGTTAAATCCCAACATTCTGGGGAAGTCTGGAGTTCCTGCACTGCAGCTTTGCAAGGTGAAAATCTTATTTGGAAGAAGTTCGTATTTTCAGCAGCGGAAAACATGACAAAACACTTATTGCTGGGAGTGGAAGTACAACAGGAAATATATGGCTATTATCCAGCTGCAAGTTTCTCCATTTAAATGCAAACAAAACAGGAAAATGAAATGCAATTTTTAGTTTAATCAACTTTCACGAGCCTTCTGGGAAGCCCAGAAGGATCTGGAAGGAGCCGCTGGGACCTGTTGGCTTTAAATATGAATTTCGAAGGCTGCTCGGTAATAGGTGGTTGTGCTGGGCTTGGTTTAAAAATTAAGCTTTGCGAGTGACATCTGGGCCTAACTGGGAGCTGGCTGGCAGGGGGGAGGCCAGTCAAATTAACTTGCATTTCAAGGGGGGATTAAGCCATTATTTTGCTGAAAATGTGTCTGGCGTAACAGTTCTTTGCTCAATGCCTTCTACAAACGTCGAGTTAAAATAACAAATTTCTCCACTATCGTTGCACACTTGTTCTCTTTATCTTACTATAGCAGAGATGATAAAAAAGTACACAGCAGGCTGCACCAGGCAGAACTGGAGAGTTCCCCCACAGGGGACCGTGCACAAAGTTAAACTAAATGAAAACGCCTCGAGTTATTCTATGCCCTTAAAGCAGTTAAGGGTGGGAGGGATTAATGATTATTTAAGTATGATTTTTAATATCACAGCCTCAAACACCTGCTAGAGCTGTTGCAGCTATAAGAAAATACAAAAAGCGTGTGTTTTAATAATAAAACAAAATCAGCGTAAGAACTGAGGGGTGCAAAAGGCTGAGTGAACTGGATTTTTTTTTTTTTTTCCCAACCACTGGGACGTTTCTGCATCGATGTCCTCGGTGTTACGTCTCTCTCGAGACCAATTACAAAGGTTCACAAGGTTGTTTTTATTTTCCTTGCTCTTGATGTCTTTTTAATGAGGCCTCCTAGTAAACAGCAAGCATTATGCTTTCCTGTTGTATTCCTGTCTGCCGCCGTGAAACGTTTATTACCAATACATGTGGGAAATGATTTATAAATTAAATATTAGGAAAATGTACTTTCAAAAAACAGAAGCAGTTGGAGGGGGGATATCTCATAGTTGTCATTGGGGGAGTGGGGAGAGGAAGTCGTGCCAATATTTTGCTAATGGAAGCGAAGTGAAAGGGACTGTTAAAGCATCATTGTGGTTTTAGGTAATAAATAGAGCTAATAGATGCATGGAGTTCTCAGTGCACATCTCTGGGCTTGTGGCTTGGTGTGAGAGAATCTGAAGGCACGGAAAAAAAAATTTTAAAAAAAAAGACTGCCCTCCTGCTCTGCTCCTGCCTTGCCACATCCTGGTGCCCGCAGCATCCCCTCGGATCGTTCCTGCCTGCACCAGCTCCTGCCCCTGCACCTCCCTCTGCTGCTTCGCCTCTTCAGCCACTGCATCTTCCRGGTTCAAGTGACACTCACAAAATATTCTCTAATCACCCACGTCAGCTAATCCAGCCTAATCACAGAGTTATTGTGAGGGACAGAGCCCTGTGGGGACACTGCCTGCTGCCTTACAAATACCCAAGYACAGATTCCATAATTGCTCAAAGATGTTGGATCTCTGAATTTCAGCAGTGTGCTGCTGCTTAGTTCATACACTGAAAAATGCTGCTTGCCTTAAATCCTGACTTGCTGGGGGTCAAGGCTGCTTTCACTGGGGTTTGGAGAACCTGTCCTGCTCTTTGATGCTTTGGTGCCAGGTTGGCAGTGAGGTTTGTGGTGAGCAAGTGCAAAAATCTGGGTYTGGGTTGGGTTTTTTGGTGTTTGATTGGGGTTTTTTGGAGAGGTGGGGTGTATTGGGGTTTTTGGGGTTTTTTTTGACAGTCCTAGTATTTGACTGCCCTACATCAGGCATTTTCTCTTCTGCAGGTGGGCTGCTGTGGGTGGTCTCTGATGATGCCCAGGGGGCTGCATCTCACCTGTCATCCTCTCAGTGTCCTGCTGCACACCTTCCACATCCGTGGTAGATTTTCGGGGGGGAAATAGATGGATACCTTGGTAAAGCTCACCTGTGTCCGTGTGGATATGTGCATCTATCCAAAATTTTTTGTAGCAAACTGTGCATTTCTGGCAGGTTTGTGTTTCAGGCAGGTCTCTGTCACGATTTGTCTTTGTTTGCCCCTGTTGGGGTACAAAGCTCAGAGGGGTCCTGGTCCTGTCCTTGCCCTGGAGACTCAGGGCAGTGTTGGAAGGTCAGCACAGGTAGGGAGTTGTCCAGGTGGAGTCACTTCAATCCTATGTTTGGATTCCTCCAGATGTGGAAGGAGTTGTGGCTACTCCAAGGACAGGGGTGCAGAAAGTGCTTACTCAGCGCCTTTCTGAATGTCTCTCCAGCAGATCTTCGCTGCATTCCTTGAAATYTGCATCTGTGATTGCAACCACTTCTGTGTGCTGGGAATTCCACTCCTTCCTTCTCTTCCACCCTTGGAGTGTCTGCTGGAATTGGCTGGATCCTTGTGTGGGTGTGACCTGGCACTGGCTCCCCGAGCCCTGGCACATCCCTGGGGGTTCAGCTGGGAGTTTGCCATCCCTCAGCTACATTATCCCTCTGAAAGCCTTTCCAGAGATGCTGGAGGAGAGGCTCACTTGTGAAAGGTGTTTKCTTCCCGGGGATGGCAGGCTGGTGGCACCTCTTTTCTAAACCACTGTTCTGARAAATGAGAAATAGAACTTTGATCACTTTCATCTTTGATCTTTTAAGTAGCCGATTCCGTCCTCGCATGAAAGCGATGGGCTCGGAGRGCTAATCAGGCTGCATAATGATGAAAAGGTCAAAATGAGACAGGGAACTGCCCTGATTCACAGCAAGGGCTGGGCTCAGCTCTCAGAGCACAGCAGACCGTTGGCAGAGCACAAACTCATTTTTATTGTTCGAAAAGAAATGTGGTTCCTGCTTTTTCCTCTGTCCTTTCCGCTGTGGAGTCGTTGTCACCCACGGATGTCGTCCGGAGAAAATTAAGAGTGAGTGGCTGACATATCTTGTGAGGAAAAATTACCCTGAGAACGCAGAGGTCCCCAATTATATTGAGGTAAAGCTGCAAGGGGAATGTGCTCCAGAGCAGTTTTCCRTTCTCCAGGCGAGGCTGGCAACAGCCTGGCCAGAATGCAAACTCTGTCTTCAAATTTCATCCTTTGAGGAGAGTACGSGATCAAATGCATTCAAGCTCACCACATCAGGCACTGAAAATAGAGAATGGTGTTAAATTAATCCTTTCTTGATGGTTTATCCTCTTCATCGTCACCCTCTTGAGCCAAATTTGGAAGGTCTTCTGTTGTGTCTCCTCCCATCTCTGCTGCTGCTGATGGATGTGGTGTCCCTGCTCGCAGCAGGGGGTTGGAACTCCATGGTCTTTAAGATCCCTTCCAGCCCAAACCATGCTGTGACTGTACAAACTCTTCTCCAAGGTGCTGAGCTGCTGCTGGGGGGAGGTTAAAGCAAGGATTGCGCTGGTGAAGTGGATGCCAAAGAAAAACTTCAGAGGATGTAACTCGGCTGAGCTGGGATGTTCCCAGGTTTTTCGGAGATGTGGGGCTGGCATCTCACCCACAGTCAGGTGGTGACAAGGCCTCGTGGTGGCATTTCTTTGACAAGGCATTTATCTTGTGCTTCTGCTGTGTGGGATTTATTTTTAGTGTAACTAATCAAATGAGTGTAAAATGAACCTTTTCAGGAGCAGAAGTAGCTTGATTTATTAAGTGGAATTGTAATCCAACATGAAGCATTTGATTACTCCTCGCACGCACTAATCCCTTTTTTATGAGATCAATTTGCCCCAAATATCTGTACATGGTATTTTTTTGGCAGCCTTTTTCCTTAAGACCTCAAAATGGTATAAATGATGAGCTCCAGCTGTTTCTCATTGTGTGGTTTCGTTTCTGACACACAGGGTACTGGATCTGAAGCTGCTCAGATTTTTCCCCCARTAAGTATTATTTAATAGCTCTTGCTGCATGAACATTGATTTTAATTTTACCCGAATAAGTGCATTAAAATGTTTACAAGTTGTTATTTATTACCAGCTGCTTCACGAACACTGGAGCTGGTGGTTTTATTTATTTCTGGGTACGGCATAATTAACTCCGTGTGCTTATCTGGAGACTTTCTTGTCAGTTATTCATAGCCTGACTACTTTGTCTGCAATCTTCAGACAATTTGCTGTGTGATGGGAAATATTTCAGTGTGTKCTGGCATTAAGATGTAGAGTGATGCCTGTTGGTATTTATAGCAGCTGCTGCAGTGGGAGCCACATCACCTTTTATCCTCAGCCTGGGGARGATTGGCTTTACCCACCTCGAGGAATCAGTTGTAGCTCAACCCTCCCCCCCCCCCAAGCCATGGTGGTCTTGTAAATACAACAAAAAGTTGCATATCATGAATTATGTGTATATTGGAACCCTCAAGAATGAATTTACACCTGTTTGTGGTGTATCTGCTGTGACCCTCAGTGTGAGTGGGAACATTCTCCCTCACCCTATTGGTACTGCCGAGGTTGGGTATGAAAATCCCTTAATATTCTGCTCGAAATGAAATAAGAATCCTTGAAAGTCAGCAATCTCAACTTGGTCCTTACATATGATTACAGTTTATAGTTGAGCATGTGGTAATTACACAGTTTAATCAGCTTCTGCACAGATATCAACCACTTAAGATATTTTGGAGTTTATCAAAAACATTGTGTATCCATCTCCAAAGATTTTCAACAGGGGGGGAAAAAGGAAACACCACAGTTCACAGATGATTATTTTTTCTTGTTTCTGTTTTGCTGCCAGTATTTGTCATATATCAAAAAAATGAAGACATGAAATGAAACCCAAAGAAATAAGTTTAATTTCTTTTAAAGCCCAGGACTGAACATAATCCTGTTCAGGATCTATCCACGGCAGGATTCATCCCTTCCTTCCAAACCAGGCTTCTCCCTCGGTGCGAGAGACACGGGAAGGACAGACAGATTCTGTCTGTCTCACCACATTCCCAAACATCCCCAAGGCATTTAATTTCCCAAGATTCAAGCCCAGAGGGGGTTGAGCAGCTTGCTGTGAGCCTCAGCAGAGCCCACAGGGTTTGTCCATCAGGAGCAATCTCCGTCTGCAGCTCCTGATCCAAGGTAATGAGATGGGATCCGGCCAAGGGCAGCTCCCAGGGAAGGCACAGCCTTCAAGAACTGCCTCAAAAAGAAATGTGATGAATAAAATGGACAGGCAGGCTTCAGAAAGGCTGAAAATAACAAATCAAACCTTTTCCCCATTGCACAAAGGGGGAGATGTTTCACCTTGCTGTGTCCACGACACCCCCAGGGCAAAATCTACCTGTTAAATTACAGTTGCTTTCCCTCTGCTCGAGGATTTCATCCCAAATCCCAAACACTGGTTGTTTTCTGCAGGTTTGTGTGGTTTGTTGCAATTAGAAGCTGCATTCAGATGTCCTGGCAGTTTGAGTTGGTTTCTCATGTAGGAGTAGTGAGAGGAAACTTGTTGGTACATGTTTTGATCTGCTTTGCTTCCTTCCTAAAATGAAACTTGGCAATGTGGTATTTGGAGCTGAGGGGAAAGAAATTCATTCCAGTTCTTCTAAGCCGTTGTGCAGAGTGTTAGGAATTTCCTACCTGGGTCTGCTCATGCTTTTGATCCCATAAAAGAGAAATGTGACCTGAGAAAACTTATCACCCCAAAATCTCAGTGGTAAACTTAATAAAAATAGATTAAATTTTWAAATATTTTTTAGGGGACTGAGGGCCAGGGAAGGAGGTTGTGGAATAGTCTGAAATGCCTTTGGAGAAGCCTTCCAAAAGGATTTGTCTCTCTGAGACCAATCCTAATGCTTGCATTGATCCTTCTGTCATGGAGAAGGGCACCACATATATCTGTAATAATTAGGGAATTCATGTCCTAGAAGGTGCATCCTGTCCTGAATGCTGTGACTTTCTGGGATTTGATGGGATTCTAGCAGGGGGTGAGCAGAATTTGGGATTTATCCTCCTGGTGGTTGGATGAGACCTTGGACTGGCAGGTGCAGGTTAGGCTTCCCGTGGGAGACAGTGCCTGTCTCTTCATGCACTTGCTGAAGGAAAGACATAAATGTGATTTTAYAGAATATTTCTGGTGAATCTGTATGGTAATAAACCCCAGTGCGTGCACTAAGCAGTGGCTCCAGCTCACACAAACATTCCCACTCGGAAAAATTCCCTGCCTGGCGTTTCTTTCATAACTAATTTTCAAAGCCGCCTCACTGAGAAGGTTATTCTGGTAATTTATTTTTCTTTTTTTTTTTTTTTGGCAACAAATAAACTTATTTTTGACAAAGAGATCCTTCCTGGGGGCAGCCCAGTGTCCAAGGCAGAGTTACGGAGGTGTCAGGCACGTGTGGAACTCACACTCCGTTTGTTCATTCCAGCTGTGGAGGCTGCACCGCGTGCTGCTCGTGTCACTCCAGAGCCTTTAATGAACACTGAGCATGTTCACCCAGACATTTATTTGAATAAAGGGGATGGGAAGTCGTTTTTAAAAGCACAGCGTGAAGTTTTTGTTTTGTAGGGTTGTGTAGTCTTTGGGAAGAACCTGGAAAAACGTTATCCAATAAGTCCCATCTTTGAAAAAYGATTGCTGGATTAGAAGAGGATCTGCACATTCAATTTGGTCATCTTGGAAGGCTCATTTACAATTTAAAGTAATTTTTCAGCACACTGTGTATTTATATTTACTTTATAGAGAGAATCACTGAGATTGGAAAAGACCTCCAAGATMATCAAGTCCAAGGTTGGACTTTTGATTCATTTCACCCCCCTGTTCTCTGTAGCTGTCTTTAAAYAGTCCCTCGTGCTCCCTTTGGGAAAACAGCTCCGGTTATTTATGCAGAACTCGGTTATACAATTTAGGGAAAATAACCTTTATCTCTTTGCTCGCTTGGCTGCACGGTCTGGCCCACCAGGTTCCTTCTGCTGCTGTAGGTGATGGGAAATGTGAAATGTGGAAGTGTTGGGTTGCCASATTCCTCCTGAGAGGGATGGATGTGCAGAGTTGTGCCCCGGAGCACTCGGAGCAGACAGATGGGACCTGCTTAGTGCCCAGCACAGTTCATCCTCCTCCAGGAGCTGCTCCCTCCTGTGTAGGGCAAGGTTGGCTCCGTGTATCCCGTGGGAAGGACAAAGYGAAACCAGGATGTGATGATGGAGACAGAGCGGATCTTTTGGRAAACCCACAGTCAACAGATAATTTTTGGGAATCCCATGGAGAAGAAATCTGTTGTGTGGTCCAAAACTGCCATGTTCACTCTAAGTCTCATTTCATTAAATATCCATTTCTGCCTGGGCTGTTTTTGTGAAAATAGCTAAAATAGAGGTGGTTACAGTGGTTGCTTAAAACCGTATTTTATTGCAGCTCTAGAGAAGAAAAACCCATAAATAAAACCTTCCTAACCAAATTTAGTCCAAGTTTCCTAACYGAAAGAAACTACTTATTGCAGGAGGAGGAAAATATTGAGTATTTTTATTGTAGTCAAAAATTTTGCAAGGTTTAGTTTAAAAGGACTCAAGTGAAGTCTGCAACCAAATAAATTSATCTGCAGGCTCTGCATTTGTGGTGACCAGAGTAAAAAGAAAGAAATCCATAGGTCATTCCTGCAAGAATAAAGCTAATATTAGCCTAGGACTCACTCTTAAATGTTGTTTGCATAATGATCTTGTAAGGTGCTGAGCTTTCACRATTTAATTGTGCATTTGAAGGTAGAAACCTTATAACATAGGTGGTTTCATTTCTTTAGGGACTAAGAAAGCAATGTAAGAGACTCTAAGCTTGGGGTTTTTTTCTCCTCGTTTTCCTTTTCAAATTATTTTAACAATAACCTTTTGACTCTGGAATGTGTGGAAGACAGGGAATATCAAAGTAGAGCAATCAGGTGATAATCCTGCTTAACTAACCTCTGACTTGCAGCATCTGGTGTATTTTTAGTCTGAAAGGAGCAGAATTATCATTCCCAGTAATTTGATAAGTGTTGTCATTTTCCTTTGAAGAACTTATTCTAATCTTCTTTTTTTCTTTTTTTTTCTTGTGAGTTCACCTGCTCCCTCGMGAGTAAACCAGCAAATAAATTATGCAGTGAAAGGCCTTGCCAATTTTTAAGTGAGAATAAATATTTCTGAGATCCTTGTGGTTATAAAACTGGATGATTTGCCCACAGATATCCTCCTCTTCTCCCTGTTGTGCAGTGCTGTCAGGTTGAGATGTGATAGCCAGATCCTTGGGTTTGATCCAAGGAGCTCTTAAAAAAAGTTCTTCACATTGAAGCTCAGCTTTTCCTGAGTTTTGAACAATTGTGGTGTGGTTTTTTGGGCTTCCATTGCTAATGGAAAAAGCAGGATAAAGCTACCCCGGTGCTGGTCCTGCCAGAGAGCACTGGAGTGTGGATCTTCCCAGTGGGGCTGGAGACACCTTCTCATGGAACGTTGTGGGAATCGTGTCCTGCTTCCAAGCCTTTGATTTCTACCYGGGCACTTGGCACAGCAGTTTTATCCTTGTTTCCCTTTGGTTCCCAGTAATTCCTGAATGCCTCCAGCATCCCCTCAAAGGAGCCTTGAAAGTCTCCTCCCGTAGTGGTGATTATCCACATCTGATCCCTGAGCATGATCAACCAAAYTTACAGCTTTCCACTTGACATAGAAACTTATTTTGGTGCTTATTTGGTTTGCTGCTCTTCCCCTTTAGGGGGAGAGTTTTTAAAAGAACTTTTTGATGATCCACTTAGAACCAATTCTGTAAAGGAGAATTTTATCCCTGGGATGTTCAGCGTTAAGGAATCCACTTTTAGCTGTTWGTGTGCAATACAGTGAATTGAGCCAGGAAGGAGGGGCAGGATCTTTCTCTTTACTCCTGTCCCACTGGTCAATTCTGTATCTTTGGAAACAAGGGCAGCTGTGCCAACAATTTCCCCGTGTTTCCCTACAAATCCTGACTGCTCCTTCAGCAGTCACTTCAGTCTCTTTCATCGTGGTATTTCCAAATTAAAACGATCTTCCAGAACTGTTACTTAACGTGGCATTTTCAAGGCGCTGCTGCYGGTGGGATCTCCCCGCGTGGGCAGCCAGGAGAGGATGGGATGGCTGGGGTTTGTCTTCTGCACTGGTGGAGCTGATGAAGGTTTTTGTGGTCCCCGAAGAYCCCCGGGGCTCAGATTGACAGGGCCTGGCTTGTTTTGCATTCTGCTCCTCTCCACGTGCGTGTCCCTCCCCTGGCTGTGTTCCGTGAGAGAGGAGAATATGAAACATCCRTAAATGAGTCGGGTCACACGCGTGGTGTCCAACACACAGGGATCTTTTAGAGAAAGCCTTGTTATTACACAAAATAAAAGTGAATATTCTGTGCAGCTCTCCAAATTTCCCCACAAGGTTGGAAGGGAGGCAAAGATCAATCATTGATAAAGATGGCCTGTGGCAGTGGGGAGATGAGGCTGTCAAATCAACCGAGGAGCAATAAAACACACAAAACTGTTACAATATTGTGATTCTTACGGGTTTCTTCTCAAAAATCTTTGATTTCTGCACCCTGAGGCTCCCAGTTCAGCTGTAGCCTGGAGAGGTCTCGGACCCTGAGTGCATTTTTTAATGCCTTGCAGTCTTTTGCAGAAAGCAGGCTGGGTTGGGAAATGAGCCTGTGGAGAGGGAGAACCTTCCCTTTCTTCTTCCTTGACTTTCTGTGCCTGTTGCCAGAGGGGGAAAAGGCTTTTAGGAAGATCCTCTAGCAGCAGGTAAATGAAATTATCCATTAAGATGCAATACACACTCAAATATTTCATGATATTTGATTTATGAGGACTGTAATCACAATTTCTTCCAAAAATTCTGGCCAGCTGCTGTGACTGGGGTTTGCAGAGTGCAGGTGTGCTCACCTGGCCTGCACAGCACCACAGCCAGTGCCTTGAAGAAGAGAAATTCCCATGTTTTCTTTGCCTTGCTGTGGATTTCAGGAGTCTCGGGGAGAGGTGGKGAGCACAAATGATGTGTCTGTGTGTAATACATTACATGTTGCGTTTCTCATCTGACTGACAGAGGGCTGAGAGAGTCCTGACATGCAAATAAGATTTTGGGTGTACTCTCAGGGTTTATTTTGTGTTTGATGTCTTTTTCTCGATCCCAAAGGAATTACAAACTAACCCTCAGTTAAGCTGAACAGGGAGCACAAGTGCAGGCACCGCGTGAAGAGCAGTTTTTATTTAAATGTTTTCTTCCAACGAGCTGCTGACGCAATTTATTTGCCTAACTTATAAACCAGGGAAAATATAAATGACAAACCACCGGTAGGGCACAGAGAAAATATTTTTTTGGAGACCTCTYGACTTTCTAGAGTTGATTTATGGGCTCCTTCCTGGCTACTGGGGTGGCCCATCCTAAGGACAGGAGGAAATGGCGCAAGAAATGGTCTAATTTGTAGCAGGAGCCTGAGGTTTCTGTCGGCCTCAGTGATCCCSTGCTCCCAACCATCCGTCCCCTTCTCCCCTCTACTGAGGTTTGGGAAGCAGGGAAGGAATTTGGAGAGACAAAATTCAAAGCTCAGTGATGATTTTACAAACTCCCTGCGTGATGCTCAAGTGGCGCTTCCCGTGCTTAAAAACGAAATGGTGCAGTGAGGAGTTGGCTTCAAGAGAAACGATAAATCAAAGGAAATTAAAAAAATTAAACTTTCTCGTGCCTGYTTGTCGAAAGTTTTGAATGAATAAGCCAGTTTTAACCATTCTCAAATGAAGTTCATGGCATCTTTGCTGTGAACTACTGCTTAAAAACAAACAGTTTTCCACTGACGGCGTAAAAATTGTTTCCCCAACATGCCCCGAGGTGAAATGACTGCCTGGAGGAAATAACRCTGGCAGATTTTTCCTCTCTTAAGTGGAGAAAGTCTTAGGGCTGTGAAAGCTGTTGTGTGGTTTAACTAATTTCCTCTGTAAGCTGAAGGGAACGGCGAAGCAGGGAATGTATTTTCCCTGGCGAGCTGGTATTTCGGGTTGTTTATGAGCTCCTGCAAATTGTCACTTCAGGAAAGCAAAACAGCAGAGAGATATGCAAGGGAGCAGGGAGCGTCTGGGTGTGCAAACTGGATTTTATACAGGCCCTAAAAATAGTTGTAAGCCCATGTGGGAAGTGGCATTTTTGCTGGAGCTCAATGAACTATCCCAGAAAAAAAACACAGCATCCCTGAGCTCCTTCTCTTCCCTGCGCTTTGCTCCGTCCCTGGAGGGTTTTCCCTGCRTTCTGCAGCAGCACGAGGTGAGCTTCTCGTGGTGAATAAATGGCAGGGAGGGGTTTTTATTTCCCCAGGGGCCAGCCAGGATCAGAATTGGAAATAAGTGAACAATACGAGAACAGGCACTCTCACAAAGTTTATCCTGGGTAAAGCCACTCTCCATCCCCTCTAGAACCCACTAAATATCCAAATATCCCACGAGCTGCCCTGTTCATCCTTACTCGCTCTGAATGGATGGTGTCTGACGTTGAACTTGAGTCCAGGAGTGTGAACCTGCTTAAAAAATGAATGGGAATTATTCRTTCTTGGGTAACATCACTGCCAGTCCTGCTCCCTGAGCTGGATTGAGTGAGGAAAAACAGAGCATTCCCATCCCTCTCATTTCTCACCCTGTGTTTGAAGTCTCCTCTGTCACTTCAGGCATAAAATCTGAGTATTTGGAGGTCATTAAGAGAGGTGACACAGCCACAGAAGCCACCTTGATCTCTCTCTTGTGATGCTGGTGAATGGTCTTGGGTAGTAGAAAAAGAAATTTAAGGTCTCATGGTCTTTTTAGGGACTGAACATTTGTATCGTGTATTCCCAAGGAATATTCCSGAGGCGAAGGCTGGGGCTCCGTGTGGCAAACAGAATTTGGGAGGTTTGTGTGCTGTGACAGCACTGAAATAATCAGCGAGAAGGATTAGCAGTGCTGCTCCGAGAATATTCCGGGGGAATATTTAATTTCAGTAATGACCACTGAATAATTTATTCACCTCATTTACAAATATTTTTACGGAAAACACTCGAGGTTTTAATCGTGCACTCCGTAAACAATTTGTGCGTTTCGGTGGTGAGAAGTTTAATGAAAATCTGGGGATTTTGGGGATGTTTTGGTCACATTTGGGAGCTGTTTTTAGGCCCCTGCACTGCTGGTGCTGCTACAGCTCTTGGAAGAGCAAAGAGAGGACCTCCCCTGCCAGGGTCCCCCTTTTTCTGCACGGAGAGCCTGGAGTCGGATACTTCATCTCATCCAAAATRTTCCTTTTTCCTCCTTTTTTTAAACCACTCATCCTGTGTTTTTGTACACAGCATAATCTTAGGAGGAGTATTTTGATGTTATTTTGAGTCTTCAAATGCAATTCCAAAGGTTTGCAGAATGTTTGGGAAGCAATGCAGATGATCCTGTTCGAGTTCTCCATTCTCTGCTTTTCCAACAGTTTTCAGTCTTTCCAAAGRAATCAAAGTTTCGATGAAGTAAATGCCCAGTCTTGAAGAAACTACTCCCAAATTATCTTTGTCATTTGTTGTGTCATTGCCAACACCTCTCTAGGTAGAGATGTGATATAAATGCACAATAATCTYTGTTAGTGCAGGAAAACAAAATCAGTTTGTTGGAATTTGTGSAGAAAAAAATATTGGATAGAAATAAAATACTATCCTCAGTCAAAGTCCGATAATTTTGCTGCTTTTTGTCCTTGTTCCTTTCCACAGCATCCACTTTTCTTCTTCTTCTGGTCTTCCATGCAAGAGAAGAATTGGATTTGAGATGAGTTGTGCCTGTGTTGTTGCATTCTAGGTTTTCATTTAGGTGTCTGATAAAACCCCTGTAGGTTGTTGCAGTTTCTTGCCCTTTTATATGCTAATAATGGAAGTTATATCGTGGAGAAGGGGAGAAAATAAACAATTAAGACAAATGAATTCATTCCTGTCTCAATGCTATGTATTAAGAAAACAGTTCAGGGGAACAAATATATTTGAAATTTTGAATAAWTATTAATAATACCTACAGCAACAATAAAGAAAGATATGGGAGTCAGGGAATTAAAGTGACCTTGAATGCAGGTACATTATTACTGTATAGATACTGTTTGACTTTAATTTTTATTAATGTAGATAATGGCTTACACGAGCCTTATGGCTGCATTACCACTGCTCTAAAATTTAATTAGATTTTCAGAGCAGCTGTTAATGTCTTCCCCAGGATTATATAATTCAGAGGCAATGTCAGAAAACTTCAGCCATTTCATTAGACTCTGAGAAGAAACTGAAACGAGGTATTTTGTCTACAAAACTACTCTGAATTCCTGAGTGTGGCTCATAACAAGCCATTGGGATTGCATTTATTTCATCCTCGCAGAGCAGGGGATGGATAACACACTAAACCAGGGAAAGGAAAAATGCTGTCCGGGAAATATTTTAAAAAGCTTTCTAGGATTTGGAGTTTTGTTTCTTGCTTTGGTAGACCCAAGACTCAGGTGTAGAATATCTTGAAAACATGTTTAGGGGAAGAGTGTGGAGGATAAAACGTGGGATTATCTGCTGAGTAGGAAAGAGGTGCCTTATCCAGGCTGAGCTTCAGTTGCAAGGCAAACCCCTCTCTGTAAAAGGGGAATATTTGGAAGGTTTGCTGCTGTTGCCTCTTCCCACGCACCTGCTAATGAGGAAAACTAAGGAAGTGCAGTTTTCTGGCTTGGTAAATGTTGAATTTTGTTATTCGACACATCAGGGTGGTGATGGAGAGTGAGTGTTACCGGATCAAAGGATGAGATGTGTTGGCTAAAGGAATGATAATGATAAATGACAGTGACCTAATTTATGAAAGAATCCTCCAGGATCAAGTAATTCACTAATTTGTAATTATATGATGAACTCGCCAAGAACAAAATCAATCATGTCAGAAGCATCAAAAGACACCAGGAACTGCTGCAGGTTTTGCAGCAGCTGTGGGTGCAGAGCAGCCACTCCCATCCCTCCCCTGCGCTCCACACGGGAATGCAGTGCTGGAAACGAGCACCCAGACTCAGCCAGCAGCAGCTCCGTTACTTAATGCCAGTGTTAACGAGCAAAGAGGCCAGGGAAGTGTTCCTGGCGTGTCAGGAATTCTCTCCAGACCTTGAAGGAGAAAGCTCCCGGGCATGTTTGCTCAAGGGCTTCCATATGGGATGGTGCAGGTGGAGCAGGGATGGGGCTGGAAGGGAGCAGACACCTGAGAGCCCCTGGGGCAGGCACTGCTGCTGCCTGGTCTGCTTTCGGTGTCACAGACACAAAGAAATGCAAACAAACCAGAAAAAGCAGCCATTTTAATCATTAGAAACTTTATCCTTGGTGAACTGTTGCTCTTAAGGAACTCACAAAACCTGTAGTGCGTGACTCTGGCCAGGTCTGGTATTGCTGTAATCCTGTAAAACCTCTGGAGATAAAAGGCAGAGGTTCCAAGGGTGTTTTGTGGATACTGAGGGTCAGAGGGAGCATCCCTCAGGTGAGCTGTGCTCCAGCTGTTGGAGCTGCAGGGACAGCAGCAAAGCTCCCCGCGGGATGGGACGGAGCCGAGGGAGCAGGATCCCACCTGGATCTGCAGCAGAACCTTCCCTGGGTGCGTTCCCATCCTCCCACACCAGGAACATGCCTTGCCTTTCATCCTGCTGGGTGGCTGGAGCGGGATAATGCTCCAGGAAATGATGRGAGAAGTCTTTATTAGCCAGGAAAAATCAGCATCCAGCGACAGGCACCGTTCACTCGGCACTGCTGATGTCACCCACGGGCACTTGGCTCATGAGTTCTGACATCATTCCATGCCAAGGCTGACTTTGCCAAGGAATTCATCCTTAAARAACACTTGCATCAACCAGCTGAAATACCCAAGGTGTTGGGAGAGATGGGAAACAGAAATCCTGGGTTTATTTTGAGGTGAATGCAGCAGCATGGGAGCTGCTGCTGCTCACGAAGGGAGTGACAGATTCATCAAATAATTATTAAAAGCAGATCTGCAGTGCTTGTAAAGTTGGGAATCTCTCGGATGCCTCTCTTTAGGTACTCATGGACTTTATGTGACCACCCCCAGCTCAGCCTGAGAAGGCTCAGTGTGAATGGATTWAGGGCTTTATGTTGCTTTAGGGTAAGGCCTGTCCATAGAAGTGACCCTGCACTTCTGGCAAGTGTCCCTCACCCCCAAGGGCCTTTCCTGCATCTCAAATGTAAATAAAAATMATTTTAAAATCAAAGAAATATTTTCTGTAGTTGGTAGAATTTCTCAAAACATGGTTAATCCTAAAAAGCTTTTCTATTTGATGTTTAATAGAGCTGAGTTAATAATTCATAATTTAATGTATCTGATTAATTTTGCCTCTTTTTCTCGGAATGTCTTCAAAGCACATAACAATTATCTCAAATGTACTTATTCAAAATGACTCGGTGACCTCTCTTTCTAGATCACTTATTCCTGATTCAATTTTTCCTAGCAGTGCACAATTTCTATTGGTCATCATTCATTATTTCTCTGCTAATAATCACAAATCCAGTTAAAAAAAAAAAAAAATAAGTAACAACCCTCTGGCAGGAAGAAACACTGAAAATGGATTTAAAAATTCCTTTTGTTTGTATTAAAAATACCTTCCTCCAGCTGAGGAAGACCCAGTGTTCATTYAAGAAAAACAACTGATGAAATCCTGTTGTCCTGGGAATTTGCAGAGCTTTTTTAATCCAAGTGATGATCTAACTCTRTAAACTGTATAAAGATAATTAACCTGTGCCAGCAGATGCAACACTCTTAACACCAAGAATTAGATTTGCATAATAGATTGCTAAGTGCATACGTTTATTTCAATAAAGTTCAGGAATTACCCTGGAATTACATCAGGGCTGAGCTGCCCAACAGCCTAACAGTGCCTGTGTCTCACGACAGGGAGATTTTTCCCTTTTATTTCAGTGTGCTCTTTATTTTTAAAATATAAAAAAAGCCCCTTAGTGGTCCAATAGATGCCCTCAGTGTGATGGATTCATTAAACCCACAGATTTTATTTGGCTSTTATCTCTCTGCCCCTCTTCCCAGCAGTCTGGGGTGCTCGTTTGTGGTGGCCATGCCAGCACAGCAAAGCAGTTTGTTAATGAATTTTCCACAAATTAATTTTCTCCATTGCAACAGCATCTATAAACACAAGCAATTATTTTATGTGGACTAGGAATAAACGAGAGCATAACAACTTATTGGACTTTATTTTGTGGAATTAAAAGTACTTCTCTTTTGGCCTTTTTTCATTAGGAGCTCCACTAAGTGATTGCAAATGAAGGAATGGGGAAAAGCAGGAATTGCTGGATACAGCTGATAATGCCTTGGTTTAGGCTGTTGATTTACCCTAATTTTATTTCAAAATGTCACTGAATTTTATTGCATTAGACCTATTGATACCTTTCAGTGGCTTTTTTTCCTGATTGTTTGTAGTCACATTTTAATAACCTTTTTCTGAAAGAAGGGGTTTTTCTCCAAGTGGAGCAACTCAAAGGTATCAGCACCAAATCTGATAACTGGATACCCCACGGGTAAGAAAATTACATTGGCTTAATACCTAAGGCAAGGGAGATGCAATCTCAGCAAAAGAATCCCCAAGGAGCAGGATTATCATTTAAGGAAAAGGGGGATTAACACTTTTCCTTGTGACTCTGGTGGGAGGGAATTGTCTTCAGCACCTTTGTGGATTTAGGGAGGTTTAAAACCTCGTGTGAGGTAACTTGTAGTGTACATTTTTATTTATATAAATTCAGTCAAGCTTTGTTAGTTCATGTTGCTTTAACAGAAAATGGGATCATAGAACCACAGAATTTTGGAGGTGGRAAGGACCTGAAAGATCAGGGACAACTTCCACTGTCCCAGGGTGCTCCAAGCCCCGTCCAACCTGGCCTKGGACACTTCCAGGGATCCAGGGGCAGCCACAGCTTCTCTGGGCAACCTGTGCCAGGTTCCCTCACAGGGAAGTTCCTTCTAATATCCCATCTAAACCTGTCCTAGAAGTGATGGAACATTTGGAAGAACAACCCAGGGCAGTATTTGTGAGGGAGAAAACGATTCCTTCTGCTGAGTCCCAGTTCCCTGTCCTGCCTTTTCTGAACAAGGAATGCAGGTTTGGAGTACAGAGCATTGAAGATTAACCCTGAAGTCAATACATGTGGCTGTGGAAATAATCCACCTCCTTCTCTGTGTGATTTTCAGGACTATAAGAAACCCAAAAAGGGACCATAAACCTGTTTTTACATAAAACCTGACTGCAGTAACTTCAGGTGTAATTGGATCGTCTGTTGCAGGCCTTTTTTGTATTGTTTTTATTTATTTTAGGCAGCCTTCTTCAGGAAGTGCTGTTACGAGAGGCAGTGTCACGTAAAGTTAAACGGGAAATAAATTTCCTGCGTTCACCTTGAGGGATTCTGGAAGTTACAAATTATAAAAACCCATAATAACTTCCATTTAGAAGGCTTTTGACAGGAGCAAAAATGAGAAACGAGGAGAGAATGCTTCCACCCAAAGTTATTCCAACTCGTTTCGATGGACGGGAGCAGAGCAGAAGCTGTACACGGGCACGGTGGGCAAACCCAGCACGTGGATAAAACAGAAATAGCACCTTTTCTTTGACTGCTTTTGCAGAATGCCTGGCTTTAAATACTCAGTCCTGGAGCTAATGAAGGCCTCGTGGAGATAATATGCTCAGAGAAATTCCAGCAGCCCACACAGCTCCCATCTGCTTGGAGCACAGTCTGCAGCAGACACCAATAACAATGTTTATCTGCGGGTGAGAAGTGAGGATATTTTGGGCCAGTTTAGGCTGTAGCTCTGGGTTAATTTGGCACCGAGTGTGAATTTGGTTATTTGGAAATGCTAAAAATTCTGGCTGGCAAAAAAGAAGTAAATTTTGCTTTGTGTAAATTTTTTTTTTTTTTTTTTTTTTTTGGCATCTGAAGAAATGATTTGTGCTACTTTCCCTCGTTTCCAGTAGAGCCAGAGTGAGTGGGATGGAGGGATTTAAAGCAAATAGTATAGGTTTAAGAGGCTAATTACAATAATCCCACTGTAAACTTCCTAATGCTCTTTGGAAGGAGGAGTTGTCTGGCTTTTTGCTGCAAAGTTTTATCATTTGAGGGCGACTCAGCCCATCAGTTCCGATCTTGTCCTGGGCAAGGTCGGGAGCATCCAGTGTGCAGGTAGTTTGGAATTGGCTGTCTGCAGCAAACAGCAGGGAATTCAATCTATTACCTGCACTTGGACGCACTAAACCAACATTCCATGGAGCCACTGGAGCATGGAAAAGGGGCTGCTAATCTCTCTCCAGTAATTATTGCGGGTGTGCCCTGCTCCTGTCAGAGGGGACACTCGGCACTTGATGAACTCCAACGTTCCTAATGGCTTTTTTTCCCTGTTAATAAATCACATTTTGACATTCAGAGGCTCCGTGTGACGCCAGGGAAAGCATAGTTCGGGAGAACATCAAAAAAGTTATTSTGACAGAAGATGATGTTCTTGGGAACTGGGGAGAATTCCAGCCAAACCACATGAAATGTGTCAGGTTTTGTTCAGGTGGAAACAGGGAAATAGAGACATGAGCACCTGGAAGCCCAGAGGTTGAAGATGGTTGAATTCACATGGTTTGAAATCAGGACTCACTTTCACTCTGTTAATAGAAAACGATGGCTCCCGAGGAACTTACATGCCAGAGAACTCAGATTTTGGTGCATGAGGGAATGAGGAAAGCCAAGGCACAGTGTTCTCTCTTGTTAATCTGATAGCCACTATTTCCTGGGTGAAATCTCTCACCTCAAACCATCATTTATGTATTTCAGGGTACTTTGCATTTGATACTCTGGTTATTCCCCTCTTTCCTTCCTATGATGACACTGTCAATTCCATCAGGTTATATTGAATCACTGCAGATCTTCTCCATCACAGGCATAAATTAGTGGCTGTATTTTCTTCGTGTAATGGATCACAACCAGGAAATCAGCCGTAATCTATTTATGTGATGGAACCTGTTCAGTG
Source organism: Amblyornis subalaris (assembly GCA_018881555.1). Lineage (NCBI taxonomy): Eukaryota > Metazoa > Chordata > Aves > Passeriformes > Ptilonorhynchidae > Amblyornis > Amblyornis subalaris. Next base: position 2,115,772 of record JACAXG010000008.1, on the reverse strand, counting down.
CCCTTACTTTTTTATTCTTATTTTCAGATAAATTAGTAGTTAATGATGGTGGAACTGGAATTACTGTCCTGAGATCCTGCCATGTTCACGATTTTCTGAAAAATAGTCATTAACTATGCCTTTGAATTCTTCTTTCAGATGTACAATCCCTAATGATGAGATCTTTACCCAGTGCAGCCAAAAGAGACAAGGATGTCCTTGTGCTTTGTCTTTGTGTGTGAGCCCAGGGTTGTTTTGGTGAGAGATGAGTTGGTCCCTCAGTTTCTCCAGGTTTAAATGTGATTTCCAGGCTCTCCAGCTCAGGGTGAGCCCAGCCTGCCCTCAGCACAGGGGCTGGCAGCTCCCTGCCCTTGTGCTCCCTGTCCAGGGCCACCTCCGAGCCAGGCAGGTGAGAGGTGACACAGTTTGACCTCCAATAATCTGATTTCTCAGTGTTTGACATTCAGACATGTAATAAAACTATTTTAAATGCTTTGCAGTGTAGAATTAGTACGTGCTAAGTGTGCTTAATGTGGCATCAGCTCTGCTTGTGTTTGTAGCTAAAGCCTGCACTCACAACTTTAGTTCGGGTTGGAGGGACCGTGGACAGGGAAAGATCTAGAACAGCTTTTGCAGAGATTTCCAGCCTCTGGAAGGGGTTAATTCTCACTGCCCTTCGCAGAAGCACAGAGCATTGCTGGTTCTTAGCTACCCACCAACATTTAGATTAAACTCTACTGTTTCCCTTCAGCCTCTGAGGCRTCACTTGACAACCTGCAAAGTGGAGGACGAGCTCTGGTGGGGCTGGGAAGTGGGTGGTGGCACAGGGCAAGTGGATTTGGGAAAAAAGCTGTGAAAGTTCCCAGCAGAAGCTGCCTGGAAGTACCTGAAATCCATGTTTATGCTCAGTAGTTGTGTAGCCGAGCTGCTGATCCTGGGGTGGCTCAGGGGGTTCACATCCAGAGGCTTTGGTCTGGGTGTGGAGCTCGAAGCCAAGCAGGTGAAGGTTGCCCTAAGCCTGTGACGTGGATGTGCCATCATTTCACCCCCAAATAACGTTTTTAGCATCTGTTCATAGCCTGGCTTCGTGTCATCAGGTTTAAAGCACTGATGCTCCCATAGGGAACCAGCTTTAGGGTGGGGAATTTCAGCTTTGGCACAGACAGTTGTAGGCAAAGCGACCAAGGCTCAGACTCTTCTCTGAATCTTTGGCTGCAAACAAAATGTCCTGAGAAATGGCTATATTGTGTTTTCTATCAAAAGGCACTTGTAGGAAATGCCTGTAAGTGGTGCAGAGTGGGATTTCATGCTTTATTGTTCCTCAATCTGTTCAGTTTACAGGGAACAGGTATTTTTCATTCTCCTAGCTGCTAGCTTTGCCAGCGCTCCGTGGGCTCCGAGACTCCAGCTGGGAGCTCTCTGGCTTCTCCATTTCCATCAGTAATAAAGAATCCACAGGACAAATTCTCTCCTTAGTTACACCTGCGAAAACCCCCTGATCTCCCAGGAATTCACAGGCAAAACCTTTGAAAATCCAAAGGACAGGAGCCATCAGAGGGAAGCTGCAAGCTGGGAAAGCATCCATTTAGCCTGGTACAAAGAGGAGGAGAACTGAGCAAGAAGTGCAAACATAATTAGGAAAAAATGGCAATGGGGAAAGTTTTCAGAGAATGAGACGTGCAGGACCACAGGTTGTTATCTCAAGGAGGTGGTGACAGGTCCATTGCTTGGGTATTTTCAGTGAAAGGGTGGTAAAAAGTTACAATTCATCCTAGCTGGAGATAATTGAGGCATTTGGGGAACTGTGATTTGAGAAATGGCCATAGATTTACTGTATTTTAAATTCTACTTTTTTAAAAAATAAGACAACTCTTTGTTCCCCTTTCTTTGATGTTCCCACAATAAGATATTCCAACATTCCTGCAGCTCATCAGAAGTGCAGCAGGATAAATGCTGAGTTATATCCATCTATCCCATCCCAGTAATTCAACACAATTTACCTCACGTCTTCTCCAGCTCCAATTCCTGCAGTTTTGCACCAGGTAGATGCCATTGGGATAAAATCAGGAGAACTAAACATGCATTTTGTGACATTTTCATCTGCCCTGAACGTGTTCCTTCATTATTAATCTCAGTATAACAATGCAAATTAGCACCATAATTAGTTTTGTTATGCGTGTCTCCCTCAGATCAATGGCAAACTGAAATGCATGCTGGAAAAATATTTATTAATTGAAATTGTGAGGTGGTGTATTTTTCAAGGGATCCATTCCCTGCAGGAATTCACATCTGCAGGACGGGCAGGGCTGCAAAGGACACACACAGGAGGCAGCTTTGGGCAGGCAAACAGGAATTTCTCACAAGCAGAGGAGCTGTAGAGGCAGGGACAGGTGAGATCTGTGTTTGGAAAATGATGTCACCTCCTTTTATGCTACTTTGGAACCCAAAATTCAGAGGGTCAGCTCATGGCATGCAGTTCYGGAGGCTTCCTGGGCTCAGCAGACCTGCAGTTCCACCCTGCCCCTCACCATGCAGGACTTTGGCAATGAAAAGCCCCGAAGCAATTAAAGTGCCTATAATTATCCTCCTCGCTATCACGTCGGCTGCCTGGGCACGGGGCAAACAGCACATTTAACAATCACTCACACTTCACATCCTGCAGTCAGCAATTGCCTCCCGTGCAGGGGCTGAGCAATTCCGAATCCAAGGTCTTGTTCGCTTGGAAAAGTGAACAGAGGCGATTCCATGGGATGTTACCGTGGAACCGTTCGCGATCCGTACATGATTCCAGTGGGTGTGGGAGGCAGCATCCATCCTGACCGGGATACCAGTGCTGTAGCATCAGCTTCCCCTGGAGTGGCTTTTAGGGATGATGGAAACAAGTGACTGTCACAGTATTACAGACACGCAGCGTGGGCACCGTCCCTGGTAACTGGGAGTTTGGGATCCTTAGATAGAAAGGCACAATAAATAATCCAGAAGGGAAAAATCTTTCCCGTGCACAYGTTGAGACCGTGCTGACCTGCGGGAGCTGCTCCCTGGCCTTGGGAGCTTTGGCTCGCTCCAAACCACGGCTCCGTCACCAAACGAAACCTTTGCAGGTGGAAAAAATGCACTCCCTGTTCTGGGGGGAATGATGGACCAGTTCTCTTAACACTTCAATATTTTGTGATCACCTTAGGAGTGGTTTTTGTTGGGGTTTAACGGCACAGAAATACAGGCAGCGTTAGCAGGATGAGCCGCGCTGAGCAGCACTGCTCTGCCTTTCATGGCTGTGATCCATTTGGGAAGTCAACAAAGATGGAAGAGAGAATAAATCTACCCTTCCATGACCATCTTTATATAGTCTAAAATAACACATAGGGTAATTTTCCTTCTTTTTCCAGAGCTAAGTGCTTTTTTGTGGATCTCCTGCCTGAGCTTTTCGCTCGTGCGGTGCCTCCTCGGAGCTGATAGCTCTCATCTTTTATGGCAGAAATTGCTGAAGCTGAGTAATTAAAGTTATTCTTGACTTCTCTTATTTACTGGAAACGACTGAGCTGAATCATAAAAGACTGAGGATTGTACTTTGAATGGTTTCCTGTATATTCTGCTCCTAGCAAGTAATTCCTTAATGGCATATCCACAACAACAACAACAAAAAATGTTCTGGAATGGAATCTGGCACTTGACTTGTGTTCTTTATTCCCTGAAGCGATTCCTGGTGGATGAACACCAAGGAAGTGCTGGTTTGCCAGAGCATTGTCCAAACATTTTCCATCTCTTTTTGCTTTCTAAATACTACTTAAATTCTAATATTTCCATAAAAATAAGAGTTTTAAGCACCTCATCCTCTTTTTTGCGTGTTCCACAGCTGCACCTTCCCATCTTGTCACCTCTAACAGGCAGCACAGTCATGCCCTGGGGTGGGATGTATGAAATGAAATTAAATGCACAAATGTGGGTGAATAAATTTAAAAAAACCCAACCAATTTTATTGTCCTGCAGTGTGGTCCCACCAAACCATCCCCCTCATTTTGGTTGAGGTGACTTAGCTTGTGTCCAAGGGGTAATAGAGCTTGTTATTGCAAAAAAATAATTATTTTCTCTCCAAACAGTCATCTTTTGTGAAAAACCAAGGTTTTTTCTGAGCTCAGATTGGTATGTGGAGGATGTTAAACCGTGAAAAAAGTACTGAGCAGCAGAACCACAGTGATGCTTGGTGTAGTTTATTAATCACAAAGTTGGTTTTTCCTCACCTCATTCCTCAGTTATTTCTCATAGACTCTCAGAAGGGTTTGGGTTGGAAGGGACCTTAAAGATCCTTTAGCTCCAACTGGGTATACACCATGTTCCAGCTTTAGTTTATTAATCACAGGATCAGTTTTTCCTCAGCTGGATTCCTTAATTATTTTCCTTTTAATTTTCTCACTCTGAGGCTTTCCAAGAGTACAGGCTCCTTCAGGCAAGGACAAAAATGTCACTGCAGAGCTGATTTACTCCCAACAGGAAAATCCACCCCTTGATCAGGGCGACAAAACTCCAGAAATACAAGAATTTTGAAAAACATGCCGGTTTTAGCAAAGAGCTGTAAGTTTGCTGGGGGTGAAGTTGCTTTTAGGGGAGGGTTTGGAAGGGGGCACAGCCAGGGTGATGCTGCCCTGAGGAATAAGCATCTCCAGGAGAGTTGTCCCCAGTTTTGTTGTGTCTGTGTTAATGTAAATAATTCCTGTCTTCCACTCAGCCTCCCCAGGCATGCTCCGATATTGGAAACATCCATTGCTTTATCCAGCCTTACAAAATAAGGGATTTAAAACGTTGTTAGATGAGATTGCTGTGGTTTGTTCRGTGGCTTCAATACTTTAGTTTGAATCCCTTAATGTAGTTTTTTCTTTTTTTTGCCTCCTCTCACAGTGTTCTCTATCACAGGATCTATCAGTTCCTGTTTGGGTGATGGTTCTTATCCATATGGAATGATTTAATAATGAATCTGGGCTTGCTTTCCAGTGATGTGGCTCCTTTATTGCACTGAATTCCACCTTAAAGAACTCATTGAGACATCACACAATTTAGAGTTACAACTCTTCCTGCCTTTGATAGGCTGTTTCCAAGGGAATCCATCCCAACAGGGATAGACAGAGCTGGAAGGAATCCTGTTTACTAATTACTGCCACCATTTAGAAACAAATATGAGTCACAGAGCACCACAGTGAATCCAACCCGAGGAACAATAAAAACCGAGTCTATATAATTGCTGAGGAAATGAAGACTGAATAGAACTTAAAGGCAATTAAAGCCTTTATTTCCATTTTATTATGGAATAAATACTTCAGGATATTTTCATTTGCTTCACTTTTTGTTTGCTCATGGGGTCTGCTTGTTAATGTGACTGGGATGTATGAGAACTCCTTAATTAACCTGTTTTTTGTGGGCATCTCRTGGTTTCTGTGAAATATGTGAGCTGACAACTCTGTAACAATAGTACAAATAGAAATGACAGATTTGTAAGCACTGGTCAACTAAAAACTGTTCAAGAAATGCAGTTTTTGAATTATTGGACCAGGCTTCTTTGCAAATTGGAATTCAATTCAGTTAATTGAATTCACTGCATCTATAGCAATTTGCATAAAGTTATAATAAAAGTGTGGTTATCTTTGTAAAAGCTGCAGTTTTGGAATCTTATATTAAAAATGGAATAATATAATTTTTATTTTGTAATAACCACATGCAGAAAATTCTAACTGACATGGGAACAAAATGGAAACATATATTATACTGCCAATTACAAAGGAGATGGGACACAACCATCCCAGGCAACACAGTGTGGATGCTGTATGGATGGGATGGGAGTGGGATGTTGRTCCATTTGTCTATGACATCCCAGTCCTTTCCTGCATCTCAAATGGCTTTGATTCATTCCACTATGTGTTGCATAAAGTAAATATAGCTTTTGCTGAAGCTCTGGAAGCAATTTCCTTAAAACAGGGATGGCTCCCATTTCCTCTGTGCTGAGTCTGGGATCCGTGTCCTTAGGCATCCTCTGCACTGGGGGTGAATGCTGCAGGCGTCCTCCAGGTATTTCCTTCAGCAAATCCACTTCCAGACTTTTCCTTGCCCATCCCTCCCCACCTGATGCAGCTGTTCGGGTACATCCACAGGGGTGTGAATTCAGCCACTGCACTCCCATTATTTTGTGTCACTCCTTGGGCTGTGGAGAGGGTTTAAATGAATCTTTACTGATCCAGAAGGACCACGGGGAAAGACTCTGTTCGCTTAAAAATAAAAGTGCCAATTAGATATTTGTTACGTTGACCTAAGGAACTGCTGGATGTGGTGCTTGAATAAAAGATGTGTAAAGCAATAAACCTGCAGGTTGTGGAGGAGGAGGAGGACACATCTGTACAGCTGCCCTCACTGCAGGAAAAGCCTGAGGARCTCTGTTTTCTACTGGGGGCTTTGAAGTGGAGACTTCAAGAGTCTACTCCACAAAGATTAAACAGAGATTAAATAAAGGTTTGTGTGGAGGGGAGCAAGGTGGTGCTTCAGTTCCACGCACCGATTCCAGCAGGGCTGCACAGCCTCACCAGCCCCCGGCACGCAGCATCCTGCTGGATTCCAGGGATGTCCCTGATCGTCCTGAACATCCAGGATGACAGGCTGGGAGCAGGGTTTGTTTTGCATTTCTCCCCTGGGTGTCAGTGGGTTGGGAACGAGCAGGATGAGGTGCCTGGAGTGCGCCGCCCCATCCCGCGGCGCCGCCGGGATGCGGCTGCTGCTGGTGCCGATCCCCAGGGATGCAGAGCAGGGAAGGAGCCTCCTGCACATCCCGGCTGAGGGCACAGCAGCAGGGACGAGGCAGGGCTGTGCAGGCAGCGGGTCCTGCATCCCGGGGGCGTGAAATGGGGTCGGGTCACTGAGCATCCCTGGACACCCCAATTTTCCTCCACGGCCCCGCCGGCTGCTCCTGGTGTTCTGCTCTTCGCTGCGTCGAGCTGGTGAGGCAGAATCACCTGCTCGGAGCTCAGCAGTTCCTGTGCTTTTCTTTGAGAGGCACAGAATCGATTCTTTAAGGAAATCACCCCTCAGGACCTGTTTCTGCAGAAGTTACAGAGGATCTCGTGCAGGCTGGCACTGCGTCGCCCCAGAGCCAAGCACCAATAAAACYCTCCAAGAGCAAGCAGGAGAGGTCAGCCAGGTACAACAGGGACAAAAGCAGCACAAATTACTTGGCATAAGTAGGATTTTTCTGGCTGTTGTTTTCTCTGCTAGAATAYAGAAATTACTTGTGGACAGAGGAGCTGTTCACAGGAGTTGCTGGGATGGAGGGGTGGGACGGTGCCAGATGCCTTTCACTGTGCTTTCACACTTCTGTGGTTTGTGGCTTTCGTATTCATTTCTTTCATTTAAAAGTGCTAGAAGTGAATTAAGAGAAGCACATGCTTTGCCCAGGAAGACTTTTCACATTGGTTCCTTGGAGTGTTATGAAAGCAGAAATTAGAGTTGTGGGATAAGTGGCTGAAACGTTAAGTATTTGCTTTCATTCTTAAAAATACATTGTAGTGTCCAGATAACCCTATACTTAATAACCTTTTTCTATAATATATATATATTATAGATATATAAGTATATATACATGTATTAGTGTATATCTATTTATGTATATACTGTGAGCAACCCAAATGACTTCCGAAAGTGCATTAAGCTGGCACTGTGCTCACAGAAAGAGTTGTCACTGCACTTCAGCAGCACCCATCGATGGCTGAGGGCTGCACCACTCTCCTCCTGCGCTTGATCCATGTGCTGATCCCTSCTCCAGCCTCCTGAATCCCGGCTGGCCAAGAGCAGGGGTCGATACCTGTAATGCCAGCCTTACATTCTGGGCACTGCCCTGCTTTCTGCAGGGCTGAGCAGTTCCTGAGTGCCTGTAGTGCCACTGGGGACGGATGGCAGTGTGTGTCCAGGGGAGTGGGTTTTTTGGGCTCGTTGTGTGGCCTTAGGAAATGCCACTCTGCAGTTTCATGTCCCTGTGAACACTCTGGGTTTAGTGCTCTGTCTCTGGATTTTGGCTTCTTCTGGCTAAAGCTTTGGAGCTTAAATTGCTCTTCTTTGAGGACCAGGGGAGTTGCACAAGTTGCATGAAATGCTGCAGATGGTTTTTCTGCAGATCATTTTTCTGCAGGTAATTTTTGTCCTGAGCAGGCAATAAGTCAAAGCAGAGAAGAGCATGGAAGTGTCCCAGTGGTAAGGACAGGGTGCATCCTCCTTGGATTTGGCTGGGAGAACATCCCGGGAAGGGCAGAGCAGCAGTGGCTGGTTACCTCTGTGCTGCGGATGTTCCAAGGAGGCAGAATAAGGGAAGTGTGACATAGACCGAGCAGAAATGATGGAATATCCATGGAATGTTACACCTGTACCTCAGGGATGGGCATCCTGCCCTGCCGAGGCACACTGGGGATGGACTGGGAAGCTCTGAGTAAGTCACAGTTGAGTGGAAGGGTGAGGTTTCTGGTTTTCAGCATTTTTTTCCTCACTGAAAGCAGAACTTGCCCTCATTTCAGAATCAAAGGCATCCCCAGTGAGCAGCAGTGAAAGGGCTGGTAGGAATATTATGGAAATTATTAATTTGCTTAGGAATGTTGTAATTTCAGCCTTTCTGTACTGATCATAAGGCGATGCAGGGGTAGTGCCTCAGCACAAATCATGTTACCAAAGCCCAGCATTCTCAGTATCAGGCTTCTGCAAAGATATAYATTGTCCTTTGAAAGGATAAATATATGTGTATATAAATATTTTCCTTTAAATTAACAAATAAACCCACACTGAGGTCTTGCTTCTACATTAAGAAGTCCAAAGCTTTCACATTAAGAGGGGTTTTTATCTTGTTCCTGAAACTTGTCCCCATTGCCAAACTTTCCTAGCAAAACTTTTCCACTACAGTGTGAATTCTCTAAATAATACTTTTATGCTTGTCCCTTTCTTTCACTTTAAACAGAGAAACTCAGTTGATTTTGATGTTAGAATGAGCTGTGARGTAATCTTAAATAGTCTCTCTCCATCCATCTCTTTTTCAATGGAAAAGGAGAGAGGTGGGGACAGGAGCCCCCACCAGGTAGAATAAAACAGGAGATTATCAGCTTTACGCTCACAAAGCTGTAAAAATTATTAAATGAAAGGTTTCTTTAATGATTTCATAAAGAAATCCCTGGTATTCTTAAACCCCTGAGGAACATAGCAGAAAACAGTATTTTCTACATCCTTTAAATGCTTYATTGCACATAATTTGAAGCCCTTTATTGCTGAGAGCACCAGATACCACCTCAGATTTTCCCTGCTTTAGTGTTGGTAATGTCATTTCTGGTTAAACGTCGAGGCTGTCGTATACTGAGCCGKGAAATAGTTAAATTTTTTATGAGAGTGATGAAAATCCTACTGCTTTTGGGTTTCAGAGTATCAATAGCCCGAGCTGAACAAGTCTGACCRAATTACCAGGAAGCACCGGTGCAGGATCTGCCCTTTTGGGAATGCACATCCATTTGAAGGGAAAGCATCTTTGCATCYTCCCAGCCACCCAGGCTCTGGGGCGGTGATGGGATCTTGGATTTCTTGGAGCTCTTGGTTCCTGAGCTGCACTTTTGCCTATTGACTCCAGCAGCATCGTGCACTTGGCTTGGAACCAATAAATCAGGAATTCTGCCTGTTCAGCTCGGTGGTGCTCAGTTCACAGTCCCACTAGTGCAGCAGAGGTTCTGTGGTCCAGGGGGAGGCCAGCTCGAAATCACAGGTAAGATTTGCCTGTGTTTATTGCCCTGAAAAGTTTTTTTTAGAGCTCTGGGTTACTACAATTAAAAGCTACATATCCTCAAGGAACCTATAAAGCAGTTTCCTTACACAAGCAAAGGGCTGCCCCATTACCAGCCCGGATCTGAGCATGGAAAACTGGGGATTTAAAGTCAGAGGGAAGCATYAGGAGGAGACCAGAGGAATAAAGTGTCTTATGGCAAGATGTAAAATGCAGCAGAGTAGATTTTCGAGGAGCTGGCAGAATTTACAGGAGCTGACTGTCCCAGGCAGTTGGCAAATGGACTAAAGAAGGCAAATTTAAGGCTTGCCAGAAGGAAACCCTATATCAGGGGATAGGAATTCGAGTGCTCTGCAAAGAAAATGTAAATAAGGCAATCTGGGTCTGGGAGGACTGGGGGCAATCGAAGTGCAGAGGAACAGCTTCGTGCTGAGGATGTGGATGTGTTGTACGTGGGGAAATATGGAGTGTGGGACCACTGGGAGGAATTTGGGAACAGCTGCCACAGGCACTGGTGAGTTACTGTGTAAAGGATTGTGAAACTYGGTTTACAGTGAGATGTTTAAGAGGTAATTAATTGCCTTTAGCCGCTCTTTGATGCTTAARCGTGTTTWAAAATATCTGGATAAGCTAMAAAAATACAATAAAAAGCAGRTCCTGCAGTCTGGTGGTGGGTGGGAACACTCACTCCAGAGGTGCAGTGGGGTTTGGCTGTGGAAAAGGCAGGATCTTTGCTGTTTTCTGTGCAGGCTTTGGTAGATATCACAGAGTGAGAAGAAAACGATGTACGTGAAGTGCACAATCAAAGCCTGTGAGTGTGAGGGATGTGCAGAGTCCCTTCAGGAGACAAGGGGATGTTTGTGAGGGGGTGATGCCTGCCCAGGTTTGGGGAAACACCTTTAGTGATGACACCTTGTGCTTCAGCCTGTGCAGGATCAGAGCCCAAATCACCTGTCTGTGAGCTGCAGGCAGTGAAACGTGTTTGACGCCAGGTTCCCTGCTGAGCAAGGTACCTAATGAGCTGTGGGGTTGAGAACCCCTCCCCTCTGAGCTCCGGTGGAGGCGCAGATGCGTGGAAGTGTTGTTTGTGTCAGCTCCGGGGCTTGTGATGCCCAAGGGATGCTGGGCTGGCACCTTCTGGGCCCTATTCCCCGAGGGAAACGCACCCTGTTGTTGTTTAAAGCTTTTTCCAAAGAAAACCCCCGGTGTGCCAGGCTCAGAGAGTCCCAAACCCCTCGAAATAAACAGATATTGCAGGTAAAATTGTACTAGCGAGGGGAAAAGCAAATTGATATTAAAGTAATGACAAACCGTGTGAGCTGCACCTCAACAAACACATCTGAGTGCAYGTGTCGCGTTGCATTTGTGATAAGAGATCTTATAAAATTACTCTGGTTTCCTGCAGCTTTCATCTGTAGGGATTATTGTGTGAAATATGTGACGAAACTCAAGTCCCAGCCTGGATTTTCCTCGGGAGCACAGAGTGGAGCCTACAAAATAAACGTTGCTGTCCTGGCACTTGCCCACAGAACAGAATCGGTGTCCTGCTAGATCAAATCCACAGTTCCCTGCATTCCCTGCCCAGGTCAGAGCAGGAACTGCAAATAAAGAGCTCTGGGCTGGCCCACGAGTGTCTGGGGGGGTTTGCTCAGCAGCAGAGAGGGAGGACAGGGGAAGGGACACGAAGGGAGAGCCACTGAGCTGTGCAGAGTCTGCCCTGCACCTCAGCTGGAATTATCCTGAGATCTCCCATCTGTAGGAGGAGAGGAAAAAGGAAGGAAAGGAAATTCACACCATAAACCAGGCTGGATTGGGCTACACAAATAATTCTTAATATCTTAAAAAGTCGAGTTGGAATTACTGTGAACTGCGGCAGCATGGGAATCAAAACCAGCTTGTGTCGTGTATGTTTAAACATGAAATTTCATTTATCTTCAGGATAAAGTTGACAGGTGCACTGATTTGGACAGAAAGCTTCTATTTTTAGCTAAAAAGTCAGCTTTTAATGAGTTGTTGTGATGCTTTTCCATGCTGAGTTTATTTGTTGTAGCCCTTAAACTGTGAAGTTGSTTTGGTCCAGCCTTCCTAAAAATGAAGGACTTCCAAAAACATTACTTGAAATTTTTTTTTTCAAAGCTGAACTTTGAAAAAAAAATGAATATATTTGTGTTAAAGAGCAAAAGGCTCCACGCTGTGTTCGCTCTCCCGGGCATTTAGCACAGGTTGGGTTCAGGTTCAGTTGAAAATACAACTTTATAACTTCGAACTGCTTCACCTCTCGGCGATTTGATAAACAATCCTGGGAGTATCTCTCAGTTTCGCAAGCAGGGCACGAGAAGCTAATGAGGTTCTCTGGCTGATGAACTTCCCTGCCTGTAAATTATGGATTTGAGGAGATGTGATGAAGTTGTGCGTGTGCTCTGGGGAGAGGGAGCACCATGAARCCAGAGTGGTGTTCAGCGGGCTGGAAGCACCGGAGACAGCCGAGTGCCCACATCCCACGCTGGAGGGGGCAGGGAACAATCTCAACCCTCTGCAGAGCTGGGAAGCAGCGGATAACACAGGGATGTGCTGCAGCCTCGGAGCAAAACAGCTGGGGGCCCGCAGAAATAAGGAATATTGGGGTGACGCTGGGAAAGTCACTTCTCATTTGAGTCCTTCCAGCTCCCTCTGGATGAGCGAGGAACGCAGGAAGGGCAGGGAGAAATCACCAGCTGGTTTATGGAAGCTGGGATTCCAGCCTGGGCTGTGTAACATGAAAATACACTGTATGGCTGGTGCTTAGTAGGTTAAAACCTCCTGATTATACTAAATATCTCCTTCCCAGTATCAAATGGAGGCAGCATTTTAAAGCTAAAGACCGATACCAGGGGGTTAACAAGGTTTTTGCATTTTCCAGACATGCTAACACTAAATGTCAATTGATTTAGAATCTCTTTTAACCTTACGTCAATGCTRGGGTTTAGTGTAATTCTCCCACAAGAAATCTCCAGAGGGATCTCTGTGCTTGCAATTAGAGGTTACTTTGAGCCTGTTACTGCCTTCAGTGCTGTTTTTTCCCACGTTTTGCCTGGATGTTACACGYGTGAAGTTTTGTGGGCACCATCACTGCTGTTTTTCATTCCAAGCTGCTGTGTAGCATCACTCCAGAGCAGCAGCCACGGCTTCAGCAAAGCCTTTTTTCCTCTGGCACTACAACCAAATACTTGTSTTTCCTCCCTGTTTGTACCAAATTACATTGGTCTGTCCCCAGGCTGAGGTTGGTGATTATAGCTGAGCATTGTGACAGACTTTCAGTGCTCTCTGCCCAGCTCCTGAAAATCAACCTTTGGAAAAGTGTATCAAGGCAAATTCTCCAAATGATTTTATGGATTCAGTTTGGCCCAGCTTTAAGGATTGTTTTTTAGTATCTCGGAGACACGTGAAAAATCCTTCTTGCCTCARTTTCAAATCTAAGTTTTCCTGCTACAGTCAGGCTTGGGTGAGCAAGAATCAACAAAATCCAGGAAAAAAAAAGTAATTTAAGGCGCTTTTTGTTCCTAAAACACCCTGAAAAGTGCAGTTGTGAAGGCTGAGGGATGTGTTGCTGAGCTTGGGAAGTTCCCTGATAAATTGTCTTTAACACCCAAGTTTGACCACTTGTGCTGCACTCTGCTCACTAATCCAGCACTGATGCTGCTGCCTCCCACGTGCCAAGCCTGAGAACAGCTGCAAACACCTTTTTTATTATGCTAGAAACCAAAAATCCTTTCCTTCCCAGTATACCTGTTGTATTTCTTAAAAATGGACCAACAGGATGAAAAGTAAATAACTCGAATGTCTAAGCTGAAGACAGAAAAAAGTTACTTGGTCTTAAAATCCTGTCTGATTTCCACTAGAAATTTTTACCTTCCATCATGGCCTAAGAGCTATTTAATTAATTAATGTTTTAATCAGCTTGTGGAGTTGTGCACACCTGAGTGTAGGTTTTGCATTTCACAGGACGACAGATTTAATGTGCTGTATCACAGCAGTTCAATCCCATGTAAATATTATAGATCAACTCTTTTTCCGGTTTTGAGTTGATTTGCGTTATCCTTTGCTTCCAGTTCATGTAGCAAAAGTCAGCTTTGTGGTAACAATTCCTGGTTTTCCAGTGAAAGCTTTGGCAATACAAGATCTCAGCACCAATTCCTTGACAGCAGGACATCCTTGGACTCAAGACTTGGCTCTTGTGCTCCAAGGATGTGCTTGTCCAGCCAGACTTTTCCAGCAGTTCTTGAGAGGTGGATAAAAGAGGGATTGTGAAGGAGCTTGTGGAGCAGGTGGAATTTGGGAATGCTCCTTTGGTTGATCCAAATGCTTCCCCAACCACTGCTCTACCTGACTGTGCATAAGTTGAGTGCTACAAAACCTCCTGCAGCTCCTCAGGCTCCAGTTTTCAGTGGGGCTGTGCCAAGTTAATTTCTGGATTTCTTTAAATCTAGAAAGTATTTACCCATTTTGAACCATCCCTCATTTCCCACTCCCTGGTTGCCAGGAGATCCCTTTGTGATCAAGTCTCTCCCTAACGTGCTCCCGCTCCAGGAAATGAAATCGGCAGAATCGACTCTGCCCGTGAGGTTTGAGGCAGGGAATGGCTCAATACTCAAAATATTGCAGGGAAATAATGTGAGGATGTGATTTTTTTTCATGGGGAGTTTCTCTCTTGGTTCAGGGATTTGTTTGCCAGTCCATGAGCTCTCCCCCATGTTGCCCTTGCAATGTGCACAACTTTTATTCTTGAAAGCAAATTTTGTGAATGTTTTCTACTATGGATGTGGCAAAGATGATCAATATGTTAATAGGAATTCCCAGTAAAGGCTGAAATTCTTATCTTTTATCATATTTTAGTTCATTCCATACAAGTGTGGACTGGAGCAAACAGAGAGAGATGCTGCAGTATCTTGTGTGGCTCCTGCTGCTTGTCCCAGTAGAATGAGGTTTGAGTGCCAAAGGAATTTGGCAGGGTTAGATGGGATATTGGGAAGAAATCCTTCCCTGGGAGGGTGGGGAGGCCCTGGCACAGGGTGCCCAGAGAAGCTGTGGCTGCTCCATCCCTGGAAGTGCCCAAGGCCAGGTTGGACAGGGCTTGGAGCACCCTGGGATAGTGGAAGGTGTCCCTACCCATGGCAGGGCTGGCACTGGATGGGATTTAAGATCCCTTCTATCCCAACGCATCCCATCATTCTGTGCTCATTTCCCTGCATTAGAGATGTGTCATTTCCCCTGCCCTGTCTCTCGTGGAGCTGCAGCCACGAGCAGAGCTCCTCACACCAGCCCCGTGTGCTCCTGAGCCTCGGCACTGCTCTACCCCAGACTGTGGAACAGCTGCCGTGTTCCCTCCAGGCAAAAGGAAATTTTCTTGATGAAGTTTCTGCAATAAATTTTAAATGTAGGTCAGGATTGGTGGAAGTTGCCTGAATTTTTAACTGCATTTAAATTAACCCCTGTGTGGGTTTTTTAATAGTTTCTCTGAACTTCCCGGTCAGATGAAGGAACATTTCTCTGAAGGAAAATGTGGAAACAACCACTGGCCGTGTCTTCATGAGAATAAAATGAAATGGTTCTACATCTGAGTTTAAAGGCAGACAGAACTGTCTAGAAGTAATTGATCTTTGTACAGAGTTTAATATCCTTGCAAACCCTGAAGTCTGAGGGCTGCTGGGCTTGAGAACTCTGCAGAAGGGAGCAGACAGAAGGAACAGACAGATAAACTGAGGGACATTTAAAACCAGCAACTTTGTAGGCTGAAATTAAACATTTTTATATCTCCCGACTCAAAACAATTCAGTTTCGTCATTAGCACCCAATAGCAGTGCCTGCTGTGCCTTGACTGTGATTGTTTTTCTCGTGTAGTGATCTAAAAAAACAAAGAGCAAGAAATGAGTCTCTCAATTGAAATACTTACTTTTCGTTTTTTATCTCTAACTTCTTGCTTACTTTGGGTGTTTCATGGATTCCACCTTGATAAAGTGATAGTCATAAAATACAGGGCAATGCAATGGTTGTGCCCTAACCTGCTGCTTAATTAAAATAAAACTAAATAAGAGCTCCTTGTTAAATGTTGGCCAAGGCTTATMATGTGTGGAGTTCTTTTTCAATGTGTATCCTATACCTAGAATTGATTTAGCTGCTAAATTTGATGATGCAGGTATCGATCATTTATTGGTTCTTCCATCCGGTGACATTTCTATTATTTCCAGTATGGTTTTATCCAAAGCCCCTCGGAACTACTAGGCTTCCATCAGCACCAGTGATGTGCAAGTGTGGCCATAAAATGGGTGATTTCTGCTCCCTGGTTACAGCCACCAGTCCTTGCTTTAACAGGAGATAAATTAACACACGACTGCTGTAACTTAAATTGTGCCACTGAAGTTTTACTACATGCAGTAAATTCTAATCTAGCCAGTCAAAAATTCCCTTTAATTGTGTGGCTGGGGAGAGCCCTYATGGAATGTGGGTGTGTCCTCCTTGTTCCCAGCTGGAGTCTCCAACCATTCTGCTGCTTTTTGAGTCCCCYGGAGCTGTAGGGTGGCCTTGCCTCCAGTGCCTGCTCAGGCTTCTCCTTCCCACCCTAAATTGTCTCTTCRGATCTTAGGGCCAGGTTTCTTCCCTGCTCCCAGGTTTYTCTCCTATGGACTGTGTCAGCCTCATCTCCTTATTCCTGCCTGGTCATGATTTAGAAAAGGCTGAACAGGAAAAGCCTCCAAGAGCTGTTAGGGATCCATGTCTTCCTTAGGAGTCGTTTTAGGGAATGATGAAGGTGGCAATTCCAGCATGATTAGATTCCAGACTTCACACCCATGGTGCTGAAGTGGATGAYGTTTTCTCTCATCCTTTTCTCAGTCTTCATGTTCTCATTCCATACTATGTTTCCTGATTTTGGACTCTATTCTATCTTCAATTCGTTACAATTTTTTAAAAAAGAAATTGTCCCAGAAACCTCCCAGAAATCAAGAAGTTGTTTTGCCAAATATTGGATGGGTTAAATTTGAGCTGACAGCTCCATCTCTGCAGAAGGAAAAGTGGAAAATATCAACTACGGCTGGAAATCAGTTGGCACATAAAGTTAAGATGCAGACAAAGGTTGAAAAGTTGGCAATTAGCATTTTAAGAGATCTTGAAATGAGGTTTAATGGGCTAGTTTGACACAGCACGAGGACGTGTGGCTTTTATGGGTTCCAGTTGGTAGCTGTGCCTGTCTGCAACATGGATGGGGATGGTCCAAGCCCCATCCAACCTGGCCTTGGGCACTTCCAAGGGATGGAGCATCCACAGCTGCTCTGGGCAGCCTGTGCCAGGGCCTCTCCACCCTGACAGTAAAGAATTCCTGCTGCCCCTTYGGAGAACAGGCTGAATTTGGTGTGAACTCCCCTCTTTACTCATGCAGACTCCATCCATGCAAGATGGGAGATGAATGCTGCTCAGGGAAGGGCTTAAAACAGGGAAAGGCTTTACAATCTGAAGGTGGTTTCAGYGTCAGACCCAGCCTCGCGTCCCTCCTGGCTCCTTTCCTCTCCTGTGCCTTTTGAGGAGCTCTTGGCAGCTCCTCCTGGGACCTGGGCAGGGAGAGCCCCTTCCCAGAGGCAGGGGGAGCCGGCTCTGCTCATCCCAGCCCCATCCCAGGCTCTCCCGCTTGCGGAGCGCAGGGATGTGCCGAGCCCTAGGCRAGGGATAACGGGAACACACATTCCTGCTCGCACCTTGTGGAGCTGTTGCAYGCCAATCAGTGCCTCAGTGGAGTTTGCAAACCTTGTTGTTTCCTTTCATCTGCTGCCTGTGACAAGGAAACCGAGGGCTTGATGTGATCTCTCAATAAACCCTCGTGCTGCCATCCAGCCACTCCCGAGCTGCCGTGGAGCTCCACAGTTCTCCACTGYGGAGATGATCCTTGTTCTGTCTGGCCCTGGGCTCGGTTCCTTTTCAATAATTGATATTCCAGATTGAAAACAAAGCTGTGTGCGGTGCCCCTGCCTCGGCTGCCTCTGCCAGCTGCTCKGCACATTCCAGCTGGAGAGCCTCTGGCAAGGAGGGGGCTCACAGCCACTCTTATTTATGTATTTTCCCTAGCAGGAGCCAACGTTTAGTGCAAGGATGTCTTTAAAAAAAACCACACTCGTTGTGTAAAGAATAGCAGAGGCAGAAAAAGGCAGTAATATCCTGTAATCTGCATTGCCAATGTGGGGAAATGCCAGAGTGTTTCCAGCCCTCTAATAGGGATCGTAAACACGGAGTTTATGGTGTTCTGCTGGAGAACAGCTCCCATAAATTACACCCGGTGCAATTTCTTTGTTTTCATTCGGAGGTTTATTTCCTTTTATGTTTAGTAATTAAATCAGAGCRGGAGGATCGTGTTGGGGGTACCGAGCAGCAGCAGAGGTGACGTGGGGTTGTCACCAGAGTCACTTTGCTCTGCTGCAGGGGTTGGTGTGTCAGCCCCAGGTCACAGCACTGGGATGGGTCTCCCCCCCTGGAAAGGCCGGGAGCTCTTGCCCTCCCCTTATCTCGGAGGGTTCAAACACCATTTTTAAATCGTCTTCCAGAGAGATTTGTTGTCCCAGCATCTCCAGGGAGCTCCCAGGTAAAGCCCACGTGGCCAAAACCTGTGGCCACACCAGGCAGGCACCCACAGCTGTGCCCGTGGCAGTTTCAGCTCTGAGGGTCTGGAATTCTAGCAAACTTCCTGTGTACTGAGAGACCAATTTGTTTCCTGTTACAGCCTATTTATGCCCTGAATTCCAGCCGGGAATAGCCTCAAATCCCATCATTGCCTGAGCAGCAGCACTGCTCCTCTTTATGCACCAGACCCCAAAAATCTGCTGCTCTGTCTGAGCTGCAGTCAAGGGAACAGAGGCCTCCAGCCTTCAGTGCTCTTCCATTGGCTGCCTCATTTTGGAGGATTTGCTCTCCCAGCGGGAGGGAAAACTTTGTGTTCAGGCCAGGCTGGAGGCTTGAGCTGTTCAATGGATGGATTGAATGGGCTAAATTAGGCTAAATTAGCCTGTTCTGGAGGGCCATTGTCAAGGCTAGACCTCCATATCCCTGCTTCCATATTAGTTTTCTTTGGGAGAAGCTCGATTTTTTATAAAACGAACCAATTTAGATGCAAACCCAGACTATTCTATAGCAAAACATCACCAACTGGATCTTGGCTCAGCTGCGCTTTTAGTTTAGATCTGCAAGGAAGCAGTGACATCACTTTTTCTGCAGTCAGGAAGATCCCAGACGATGCTCAAGAGTTGCGCCGTGCCTTCGCCCGATATCCCGGGAGCGGTGCCGGCCTCGCTGCTGGAAATAATCCCTGGATAACGGGAGGAGAAGCAGGCTGGGAGTGTGTAAATTCCCTGTTTGGCCGTGTTGTCGCCGTGTGTGGGTTCTGTGGTTCCACACGAGCAGCGGAGCTGTTGGGCCTTGCACCGCGAGCCGCTCCAGCTCCGGATGGAAGTGGTGACAAACGGAGCACCCGCAGCAGGCTGCGGGCAGGAGAACTGCTGAGAGCAGCGGGGCCGGAGTGGAGGCAGGGGCCTTCCAACACCAAGAAAAACCGGGATTTAATACTGTAGAGAGGATGGCGGGCGAGCCGGAGGAGTGGCTGTGGAGGAGCCTGCATGGCCTGGGCTTTTCCTGGGCGGGAAGACAACCTGCGGAGCAGGGAAGGCTTCCCGACACCTCGCATCAAACTTTTGTCAGGGCTCATTTGTAGCACGGCACTCGGAGCTCCCCGGGATGGTTTGTGTCTGTCACAGATCAATCGGCAGCCGGAGGCAGCCCCGGCGTGGTTTCAGGGCTCGCAGAAAGCGCTGGAACACGACGCGGCTCGGCCGACGGAACCCGCGTGGAGCTGTCAGCACCCCCTGCCCAGCCCGGGATGGGGAGCAGAGCAACCCCAGCTCCAGCTCTGCCCCTCTGGGAGACACATTCCGGCTCCAGCACAGCCTGGGAGCTCACACGTGCAGCATTTTCTGACATAAAACGTGCCAAGTGTAAATGTGTTTTTCCTTTCTTCTGCTCAYGGCTCTGGTGATCCCGACCTGAGCTCTCCCCGGGGCCTTCTCTTCTCCACGCTGAACATCCCCAACTCTCTCAATTCCAGGCAAGCTTTAAAATAAACTTTGAAGGGAAGACAAAACACTGAATAATCAYGTAGCAAGGATAGCAAAACGACTGGCGAGAGGTTTTTTCCCCCTTCCCTAGATGATTTTTGGATTTAACAGAACGGTTAAAAACATTCGAGGTCCAAGCATCTCAATTATCYGGGTTGGAAGCCTCGTGCCAGTAACAGGTGATGAGGGAATTGTTGTTTTGATAGCCTCTGTTCCCAGGAATACACAGAGAACTGGCTTCTCACCAGCTTTTCAAAGTTAATAAACTTCCTTGTTGTTTTTTCTTTTCTGAGTTCCATTTTATACTCGTAGGAAACCTCCAATTTGTACCTCGGAAGGAAGGCAGTGCACAAGGCAGAGCATCCTTCAGCATGAGTGTGTGTGTGTCCAACGGGCTGGAATCTCCCTGTGGAATTCCTGTGGAGAAAACTCTCCTTTTGTCTTTGAAATCAAAGGGATTATTCTGTAAGCTCCAGAAGTGAAAAGTAAAATGTCATTAAGATGCTGATTTTGGAGATGATATGGAATTATCTTCAATATTTTCACGTAATTTTTTGGTCTCCTGAACAAGATAATGCTGTCTGATAATGTGGATTTGGGGAATGGACCTATTCAAAAGTGAGTGATAACTTTGAATGGTGCTTATCTATATTTGTTCAGAGAGTGAAACTGTCTCGATTCCTTATCTTGGAGCAGTGATTTAGGGATAACAGCAACTTCCTTGGCAGCAGAGTCCTGGGAGCCTTGTTTCTATGGTGCATCGTTCTGTCAAACTCAGCAATAAA
Organism: Amblyornis subalaris; assembly: GCA_018881555.1. Classification (NCBI taxonomy): domain Eukaryota; kingdom Metazoa; phylum Chordata; class Aves; order Passeriformes; family Ptilonorhynchidae; genus Amblyornis; species Amblyornis subalaris. Next base: position 2,095,106 of record JACAXG010000008.1, on the reverse strand, counting down.
TTATCCCTTATTTCTTTAGGAAGTTTATGATCGAAAGTCAGCTGGAGTTTCACATTCCGCTTTGTCTGACAACTCATTTTTCCATCAAGGAGTTTTCCATTGTGGCTGTGTTGTCTGGTGGGAAGAGGCTGCTTGGAGACCAGGCTGGGCTGGGCTGGTCTCTAATTCAGGGCTCTCATTGAGAGATTTGTTATCAGAAAAAAAAAAAAAAAGAAGTAAAAAGTAAAATTGAACAGGTAATGTTCTTCACAGACCATTTCCACTGATGATGGACTGGTGATGTAGTTAGGAGAGAAGAAGTGGACTTAGGGAATACCAACTCAAATATCTTTTGCTCTTGGAGTTATTTTACTGTCCCTAAAGCTGGCATTTTTTGAGGTTTGTAATTTATTGCTTGGCTATATGGGATAGCCACTCACTTTAATCTACCAAAACACTGCACGGGAAATGTCACTCGGCGTGAAGCTGGAAATTGGCTTTAAATTGGAGAGTTTTAAGGTAACTGTTCCAGACAATCTTCAGTAAAAGACTCTGGAAAAGAAGATAAATTCTAATTTGTAGAAAACGCCAGACTATGAAGTTTCACTGCTTGTAGCTTTTTATTATGATAATGTTGGTGGAGCMAAGTGCCTCAGAATTTGTGGGCTGTTTGTGTGTGGATGTTCTCCGGGAGCTGCTGCCCCAGGGGAGCATTTCTCAGAACATCCCTTCATGGAAAAGGTACAACAATGAAGAACGAGTGACCCCTAATTAACACCCGTTCCTTAATTCAGGCTTGCCTTCGGCCACCCCGCTCTCCTTCCCTAGAAATGATTCATGCCTACACATTATCCWGGTTTTCCAGGGCAATTCTGCATTTCCTGAGGGCAAGAGACAGAAAATGAGGGTGTTAATGGTGTGGTTTGTGTGTGTAAGGCTGGTAATTAAAAACCTTTAATTACTCTTTTTTTTCTTGCGTGGAAAACTGTGCTCCGATTCACAGGTTCAGAAGGGGAAGGGAGCTGTGGCTCAGCTGGGAATATCCATGTTTGGGATGGSTTGTTGCTTCCATGGAGCTGCTTTCAGTGGTGCCACACAGGGAGGTGTTAAAGGAATAATCTAGTCCCTGTAAATCAGGTTTTAAGCTGTGGCTTTAGGTTCCGCGTGAAGATAAACCAGGAATTTTCTAGACTGAGCGAGCAAGGGATGGTGTTGGTGATGGTTTTTTCCATCCATCCTTAATTCCCTCGGTGGAAAAGCTTCTCCGTCTGTCCCACTGCTGTCCCAGCTGTCCCATAGCTGGGTTGTTGGGAATATGTGGCTCGAGCAGAAGTTAGGGAGCACTGACACCAAAAAAAACCCACACGGAAGGAACAGTATTTAAACTCCAGCGGTTGTAATTCATGGCAGTGGGCGCTTCCTGAGCGATTTCCATGAGGAGTCTTTGCTCATGGTGTTGGAATTCTGTTTCTTGTGTTGATGGGATGGATGGGACAGAGCTGTGGCAGGCGTGTGACAGCCGGGACGGGGCTGGGGCACAGCCTGACAAATACAAACGACTGGAGCGAGCTGGGAAATTCCATCTGTTGAGCTGCTGTAACCGCCCTGATCCAGGGAAATGAAATCTCAATCCAGTGAATGGGAATGAGTGCCCAAAGGGGGAAACACAGTGTGAAAACTGACATTGTTTTCTCCCTCAGTTTTTTTAGACAATTAATTTTTGGGACAGCCCAAGCTGGATTTTGCTTGGAATCCAGGATGGGGRAAAGCACAGACTGGATTTTGCCTGAAATTTGGAATGGGAAAAAGCCCAGACCTGATTTTGCCAGGAATCGGGAATGGGGCAAAACCCGGACCAGAGCTGGGATGGGGGAAAGCCCGGACTGGATTTCTCCCAGAGTACGGAATGGGGGAAAACCCGGACTGGATTTTCCCCGAAACACGGAATGGGGAAAAACCCGGACTGGATTTTTCCCGGAGTACGGAATGGGGGAAAACCCGGACTGGATTTTTCCCGAAACACGGAATGGGGGAAAACCCGGACTGGGTTTTTCCCGGAGTACGGAATGGGGGAAAACCCGGACTGGAATTTTCCCGGAGTACGGAATGGGGGAAAACCCGGACTGGATTTTTCCCGGAGTACGGAATGGGGGAAAACCCGGACTGGAATTTTCCCGGAGTACGGAATGGGGGAAAACCCGGACTGGATTTTTCCCAAAACACGGAATGGGGGAAAACCCGGACTGGATTTTTCCCAGAGTACGGAATGGGGGAAAA